>CP139502.1:122988611-123733059 GCA_021014915.2 Artemisia tridentata subsp. tridentata | reverse complement strand
TATAAGTTCATGAGTATTCAAGTCCTAATTGTAAAACATTTCGTTAAACGTTTTCTTATAAACTTCCTACTTGCCTAATCAAGTATATATGATACTCTACCATTTTTGTGTTCGCCGTTTTAGCTAATTCCGCTTCTAAAGTGCCCAATTTCCATCTTTAAAAGTTCCATCAGCTTTTATTAGATCATCAAAAGCTGTCAATTTTTATTTGTTTCGTCCAGATTTCAAAAGGCCATAATTTGCTCGTTTTAAGTCCGTTTCCTACGTTCCACTTATCCACGCGAAGGTATTTAAGTGTACTCTAGGCTTTTCAAGGTCTCGGCTCGTCTAGACATCACCTAACCTCAGTTTTTATTTCTCAAAAATCTGGACAGCAACTATTATTTTCAGAAAATTAGTTTTTGCCGCAAATCTTAGATCCATTGTATCTTATTCGTTATAACTCCGATTTCAACCATTCCAACGCTCACATTTCCGTTATAAGGTCTAGTTTCTATATGTTTAGCCAAATCTTATATTTGAAAAACCCATTTTTCTGTGGAAACCATTTCTGGACAGCCCACAAGTATATGTTACAAAACTTATTTTTAACACTTACAACTACTAGGTCCTACTCAAAACAACTTCCCAAAGTCTATCATACATATCAACCAATTCTTCCACATTACTTATAGTGTCATACTAATATAACCATCAAATAAATGCTCCAAAACATCAAGAATAAATAATCTAGGTGTAGCAAAATTTATAAATCATAAGTTGTTTATTCTTGAACATTTACTTGTACATGAAAAATAAAAATAAGCTAGGACTTGAATATTCACATTTTTCTCAAGAAATACTTATGTCAAGTTTACTTTTAACTTGCTTGAACCATAAAAATGTACAAACATATATAGGGTGATCTTGCTATATATATAGTTTAAATGAAAATTTTAAACATAATAGCATGAAACAAAGTATAGATCAAGTATAAAAATGCATAAGGAAGTTATAAAAATAATTTTTAACTTACTTGATCAAGATGGATTAGTAGAAGTATTAAGATAAGGTGAACCCAAGAGTACTCCAAGCTTAGTTAGTATGTATTTATTAACCAAATAAGCCCTAATAAGCACTAGATAGGTACCAAATTTCTTCTCTTTTCATCCTTTTCTTTCTTGGCCGATTCACTAGAGTGAGTGAGTGAGAGTTTTTATTTTTTTCTTTAGTCTTGAAAGTGTATGAAATGTGTTAGTGTATATATATGATATGTGTAGATATTTTAGGGACAAAAAGGACTAGCAATTAATGGAGTTAGTATAAAATTTTCAAAGAGGTGAGGGAGGTATGGGGGGCCGTGGGAATGGGGATGGTAGGAAGAGTGTGTAAGTAAAAGTTGGACTTTTGGGTGAAATTTAGGTAGATTTGGCTAACATAATGTGTTATCGGGTATCGAGTTAGCTAAAAATAGATTTTAACGGAACAAAATAAAGTATGACGAAGTTGTAAAATTATAAAATCACATTTCTTGCAAGTATCAGGTGTTAAAATAATTATCGGGTTGAAATTTCGTAAACCGTCGTAGTTATATACTTTTAACGGTATATGTAGTAAATAATTTCAAAACACCGGGTATACTAATAATATAATTTTTATATCATTATAATGAGTGTGAAATTATATTAGGATCATAGTCGGGAGTGTTGGGTATATTGGGTGTTCATTTAAATTATGAAAAGCGTTTGTTAAATTAACAATCGTAAGTAAATAAAAAGGGAATTGTTTTAGGGATTAAAATTTCGAACCGGAGTAGGAGCAAGGTATTGGAATCTTGTGGACTAAATATAGTCTGAGTCCTAGTGCACTTGAAAAGTATTCTAAATTTTACGTTGCTTCAAGTAAAAAAATTATATGTAAATTGTTTTCAAATAAATGTCAAGAAAATAAATTCGAGTTGTTGAATAGTATTGACCTGTAATTTAGCGGGTTGTGATAGTCTACCCCCCATAAAATGAATCTCGTCCTCGAGATTCAACCAGTGTTGGTCATTGGAGTGTTTTCGGTGAAGAGATGCGGATACTTTCGACGGATCTGGTCTTCTCGTTCCCAAGTGAACTCAGGACCTCGTTGAGAATTCCAGCGAACTTTGACGATAGGAATTCTACTATGCTTTAATTGCTTGACATCACGATCCATAATTTCTACTAGCTCTTCGATGAAATTAAGCTTGTCATCGAGCTGAATCTCTTCTAACGGGATGATGAGGGATTCGTCGGATAAACACTTCTTGAGATTAGAAACATGAAAGGTATTATGCACACTGCTAAGCTCTGGTGGGAGTTCAAGTCTGTACGCCACTGGACCGATTCTTGCTAGAATCTTAAATGGCCCAATGTATCTAGGATTCAATTTCTCGCGCTTCCCAAATCGAATTACACCTTTCCAAGGCGATACCTTCAACATTACCATGTCTCCGACTTTGAATTCTAAGGGCTTACGCCTCACATCGGCGTAACTTTTCTGACGATCTCTGGCGGCTTTTAGTCTATTCCGAATCTGAACAATCTTCTCGGTTGTCTCGTGAATAATTTCTGGACCGGTAAGTTGAGCATCTCCAACTTCAGCCCAACAGACTGGTGATCGGCATTTCCTACCGTAGAGTGCTTCAAATGGTGCAGCCTTTATACTTGTGTGATAACTATTGTTGTAGGAAAACTCAATCAATGGCAAATGAGTATCCCAGCTATTACCGAAATCAATCACACAGGCACGGAGCATATCTTATAGTGTTTGGATGGTCCTCTCACTTTGACCATCGGTCTGTGGATGATAGGCTGTACTCATATCGAGACGGGTTCCAAAGGCATCGTTAAGCTATTCCCAAAATCTTGAAGTGAATCGACTGTCTCGATCTGAAATGATTGAAACTGGTACACCATGTTTCGAGACAATCTCCTGGATATAGAGTCTGGTTAACTTATCCATCTTGTAGGTTTCTTTAATGGGCAAAAAATGAGCTGATTTGGTGAGACGATCAACGATCACCCAAATCGTGTCGTGACCGCTCGGAGTTTTAGGAAGTTTAGTGATGAAGTCCATGGTAATACGCTCCCATTTCCATTGAGGAATCTCTGGTTGCTGTAGTAAACTGGACGGCTTCTGGTATTCGGCCTTAACTTTGGAACAAGTAAGACATTTGCTAACATAAGTAGCGATGTCGGCCTTCATATTCGGCCACCAATACAGCTTTTTGAGGTCTTGTTACATTTTATTGGAGCCTGGGTGTATGGAATATTTGGACTTGTGTGATTCGTGCATGATTAACTCTCGTAGGCCACCAAATTGTGATATCCAACTCCTATCTTTGAAGCATAACATTCCATCGGATCTTTTTGTAAAACCGTTCTTACTTTCTGGCATTCCATGAAGATTCTACTTAGGTCGGTTCTCTGTCTTAAGTGCTTCGGCCTGAGCCTCAAGATTTTTGGATGGAAGATGTGAACTAATGGTCATACCCAATGATCTTACTCGCAAGGGTTTAAGTCGTTCCTTCCTGCTAAGGGCATCTGCTACTACATTCGCTTTACCAGGGTGATATCGGATCTCGCAGTCATAGTCACTGAGTAGTTCTAGCCAACGAGGTTGTCTCACATTAATCTTTTTCTGATCTAAGATATGCAGAAGACTTTTGTGGTCGGTGTACACTGTACACTTTGTACCGTAGAGATAGTGTCTCCAAATCTTTAGCGCAAAGACAACTGCTCCTAATTCTAAGTCATGAGTGGTGTAATTCTTCTCACGAACCTTGAGTTGTTGAGAAGCGTAAGCTATAACCTTTTCATTCTACATTAACACTGCTCCAATTCCTTTATGCGAAGCATCACAATAAACCACAAAGTTTTCCATTCCTTCGGGTAAAGCCAAAATCGGCATACTGCAAAGTTTTTGCTTCAACAACTGAAAGGCGGATTCTTGTTTCTCTCCCCATTCGTACTTCTGTTTCTTCTGCGTTAACTTGGTTAGCGGCTTCGCTATCTTAGAAAAACTCTCGATGAATATTCAGTAATACCCGGCAAGACCTAGAAATTGACGAATCTCTATGGGAGTCTTAGGCGTTTCCCAATCTTTGATAGCCTCGATCTTAGCTGGGTCAACATGCAATCCCTGACTGTCAATTACGCGCCTAAGAAATTGTACCTTTCGAATCCAGAAATCACACTTAGAAAACTTAGCGTACAACTTCTCGTTCTTGAGCAATTCTAGGATTGTCTTAAGATGTTCTTCGTGCTCTTCTTTGCTTTTAGAGTAGATTAGAATATCATCAATGAACACAATTACAAATTTGTCCAGGTACGGTTTGCACACACGATTCATGAGATCCATAAATACTGCCGGTGCATTAGTTAATCCAAACGGCATCACTTGAAACTCATAATGACCATAACGAGTCCTAAAAGCCGTTTTCAGAATATCTTCTTCCCGAACCCTTAGTTGATGATAACCCGATCTCAAGTCAATCTTCGAGTAAAAACTAGAACCTTGCAACTGATCGAACAAATCGTCTATTCTTGGAAGTGGGTAACGGTTCTTTACCGTTAACTTGTTCAACTCACGATAATCTATGCACATTCGGAATGATCCATCCTTCTTCTTCACAAACAAGACCGGTGCTCCCCAAGGCGAGGAACTTGGTCTAATGAATCCCTTGTCCAATAGTTCTTGCAACTGATTAGACAATTCTTGCAACTCTGATGGTGCTAGTCGGTAGGGTGCTCTTGCAATCGGTGCCGCTCCTGGCACCAAATCTATCTGAAACTCTACTTGACAGGTAGGCGGTAGTCCAGGCAAGTCTTCGGGAAAGACTTCCGGAAAATCTCGAACAATCGGTACATCTTCCAATCGTTTCTCATCCGACTTCTTTTTGGTTATGTGTGCCAGAAAAGCATGGCATCCCTTCTTTATATACTTTTCGGTCTTGACACACGAGATGATGTTTAATCGAGTTCCGCTTCGTTCCCCACGGATAATCAAGGTTTCACCATTGAAAGGGAGATGAACAACCTTTTCGTCGCAAATGATCCTAGCTTGGTTTTTAGATAACCAATCCATACCGATTATGACGTCAAAACTACCGAGTTCGATAGGGATAAGGTCTATGTTAAATGGATGATTTAGGAAGTTAAAAGTACAATTGCGGATTATGGTGTTGGAGCTAACTAGGTTACCATTTGCTAATTCGATGTTGTAGGCGGTGTCTAAAGTGGTTGGTGAGATTTTAAGCAAAGGAGCAAAAGTAGTAGACACAAAACTTTTATCGGCACCCGAATCAAATAAAACTGAAGCATAACGACCATTGAGAAGAAACGTACCCGTGACAACATTCGGGTCCTCAGTAGCTTCCCTTTTTCTGAGATTGTAGACTCTTCCCCGAGCTCCGTTATTCTGAGTTCCCTGATTCTTCTCCTTCGGGCATTCTTTCTTGAAATGTCCTGTTTCACCACATTCGAAACATGCTCCAGGAACCCTTTGATTAGTTGCAGCAGTAGGAGACCTACAGTCTTTGGTTAAGTGCCCGATTTTCTTACAATTGCCACATGGAGTAGGGCAACGTCCTGGATTGTGGTGACGTTGGCACTTGTCACACTTAGGAAGATTTCCTTCATAACCTTTCCTTTCAGTCGGACCCGCAACATAAGCCTTAATAACTTCTTGTCTTTTGTTGGGTTGTTGGGTAGCATTTCCTCCTTGAGTAGAATCCCACTTTCTCTTGTTGTTGTTACTGTTGTGGTGGCGGTTGTTGTTGTTATTGTTACGGTTACTTTTATTGCTATCTCGAGCAGCCTTTGCCCGAACAACTTGATCCATCAAATTGTGAGACATTCGGATTGTCTCACCCAGAGTACTCGGCTTAGAAGAGGTGACGTTTACTTGAATATAAGATGGAAGACCCCAGATGTATCTTTCAATCTTTTTCTGAGTAGTCGAAACCATCTCAGGACAGAGAGTAGCCAATTCATGATATCGTTGAGTATAAGCTGCAATTTCGTACCCTTTCACTGTTAAGTTCCAAAATTCAACTTCCAACTTTTGAACTTCATTTCTCGGACAGTACTCAGCAGTTACCATTTCCTTAAACTCAGCCCATGGTAATTCAAAAGCAGCATCAATTCCCACTGATTGGGCATAAGCATTCCACCAAGATAAGGCACCATCCAACAAGGTACCTGTAGCATATTTCACTTTACAATTTTCCGCACAGTTGCACATACGAAAAGTCGATTCCAACTTCTCGAACCATCGTACCAAACCGACAGCTCCTTTCGTGCAACTGAAAGTCTGCGGCTTGCAACCCGAAAACTCCTTGTAAGTACATCTACGAGTCTTGGTTTCACTCCTGGTTGCCGTTCCACTAGCTTCTCCGCCGTTACCACTGTTGCGATTGTTCTCATATTCAGCCATAGCAGCAGCAACCTGTGCTGTAACCCGTTGGGCAACGAGTCGATCGATCTCAGCTGTACTCATGCTTTGTTTCTTAGGCGGCATTGTTTTTCTAATCACAAGAAACAACAATAATTAGGATCTATAAGTAACAAAGGTCATCACAAGTATATATATATATACAACCATGACATGTGAAAATCACAACAAGCTCAACCACAACATTATAGGAATAAATCATGATAGCAGTATGACGTGATGAGAATAATGAATCACAATAACCATAATATATTTTTACCATGAGTAGGTACAACCACAACAAGATAAAAATACATCACGACAATGATAAAGCACGATAAGAATATGGCGTGATAAAAATCAACCACAATAAGAATAAATCACAACAACCATAATAAAATCTCAACATAAATAGATACATCACAACATACATAGATACAAAAGGAAAGTCTCGGTTCACATCGACCGATATCGCATCATAGCGTAACAATACATCCCAACATAACTTGCTACATTGTTGTACAACTAACAAAAGATCGCAAGTGTCACTACTAATGCCACACACCCCGTGGCTAGGATATAAATACAAAAGATAACTACGATACTAATCTAGTCTAGGCACTTCCTGATGCACCATCGAGACGGCGCTGGAGATCTTTGATCTGATCACGGAGACTAGCAATCAACTCATCCTGGTCGCGTCGTCGCGCCTGCTCATCCTCCACAAAATGCTTAAGTGTAGCAATCCGGGAGTGTGCAACGATCTGGTGCTCCAACTGAGTCTCCAAGGTCTCAATGCGCTCTAGGGGAACCTCATCGAGATGATCAAATACTCGGCCAATACGGTCCTCATGACGGACCATCCTGGCGATCAGAAGTGGAATGGAAGATGGACAGGCTCACCTGTAACTGATAGAACTCGAGCAGCAGCCATCTCAGAACTCTCTCCTAACTCCCAAGCACGAGGAGTACCCTCATCGTACCTCCACCTACTGAGAACAGGCGGA
Organism: Artemisia tridentata subsp. tridentata; assembly: GCA_021014915.2. Lineage (NCBI taxonomy): Eukaryota > Viridiplantae > Streptophyta > Magnoliopsida > Asterales > Asteraceae > Artemisia > Artemisia tridentata. Next base: position 123,725,614 of record CP139502.1, on the reverse strand, counting down.
ATAAATGACCATCTGCGGGCGTCAACCCGTCTGTGAACCTTGCGTCGAGCGGAGGCCTCAGCAGCAGCCATAACATAGGGATCTGAAGGTGAAGGAACCATGGTAAATGCCCTCTTTCGAGGCGGTAGCAGGGTGTCAGAAACATCTCTGGATGGTGATGGTAAGGGAACTGTGGTGGTCTGACGGTAAGTAACTGGTGGTGGTGGTGGAGATGATGGTGGTGATGGGATACGAGGTGGAGTAACAGTGGGTGCTGGTACACGGATGGGTTGAGGTCGGACCCTCTCCCTAGCCATACGGAGCATAACAGGGCCAGTCTTGTAGCCGAAACCCGAAAATCTAAAACGTGTAAAAAGACCAAAATGCCCCTACTATCTAAAATTTTGATATAATGAGTCCTTGGAGCACCAAATTAATCCCAAAGCTTGGTAAATAATTAACTTATGAAACAAAACAATATCTTGGCACGAATAACACATTAAAAATATCATTTGGACACTTTGAATCCACATAGAACCGAAGTTTATTTTAAAAATACAATTTAAATTCCTTAAATTATTTAAAGACTATGTAAACATGGTAAATTCAAATCAATCACAACCAAATTGATTTGGTCTTCCACTTGCCGATTTTGTGGCCTCATTCCCCCCCCCCCGCCCCCCTACTCGGCCCTTCTCAATTACTTAAAGATCTCATATCATTTTCTCCCTTATCTTCTTTTCAAAGCAAACCGAGAAAAACCCTAAACACCAAAAATTCGGCTGCCATATTTCTGCTGCTATATCGACCCAAAAATTTCACCAAGGAGTCTCCATCTTGATCTTGTTATAAGGTAAATACATAGTACTATATTAATACACGAACGTATGAATCAAAAATTAATCAAAACGTGGCTTTGTTCTTGTTGTTTCTTGCTGTCGTGCGATCAAAGGAAGAAGGAGGGGAGAAAAGTTTTTCGTGTGGTGTTGACCTCTTGTTACCTTGTTCTTCGTGGTCTACGAGGGTATTATATCTCTTTGCTCACTCCTTATTCACATCTTTGAGTCCTAGTCGAATCATGGAACAATATAATGTCTCAAGTTAGGTCACATAAAATCATAGAAATAAAGAAAACCTAAAATTCATAAGATATGAATCGACTGGATTGTTTTGTGATAAATAATTCGATTGAATGTGTTATAAATCAACTTAAATATGTTGTGGACTCGCCTAAAAACGTTTTATGTAAAGAACTAATGAATGGGATTAATAAAACCCTAGTAATTACATGATATACTAAAAACTGCTACTGACCTGGAATTGTACTCGACTTTAATCGGCTGTGAATTAACGATATGAACGTATATTTTGATGTTTCTTGAGTCTAGATTGTAGTTTAATGAAATAGCTACCTGGAGAAATTTATTTTGTAATTTTTAGAGGCCTGTAAGGTTAATTTTTGATTTTTAGAAAATCATGTGTCTGGTCGTATTTGTAAAGTCTGGAAAAACAGTCCGGGTTTTTCATTTATCATTTTCAAACCATAACGAATTAGGATGTTTCCTTTTAGATGAGTAATATATCACATGTTAGCTAATTACTGGAATTTTTGTAGAATTTTATAAATTATCTAGACTGGGAAAGAAGATGAAAAATGGTCGGGTGTTTTTAATTAATCCGGTTCTGGAACAGGTTGGGAAAAAGGATTTTTAGTTCGTATCTAGACAACTTAATAAAATCTAGAAAAATTACATAAAATACTCAAGACCCTGGGGAACGTCTGTGAATTTTTATAGATTTTATTTCGAAGGTTTAATATGGTTTACAAATTATTTAAAACGAGTCCAGTTAATACCTGAAAACTGTCAAGACATGTAAAAAGGATGTAAATTGTTATTTTCCTAAGCTAAGGGTTATAAATTGTGAATCGTGAAACTTGAGGGTATAATTCGTATAATAAGTTAATTTGAAGGTACACTCTGTAATCTTGGAAAATAAAATGCGTGATGTGTTAATAAATTAATGAGAGGGGTTAAAATGTAAACTATGTAAATCTAGGGTTTCATTTTGTAACTTTGATAAGTAAAGGGGTATAAAGTGTAAATTATGAAACCTAAAGGACTAAAAGAGTAACTTGAGGAATCTAAAAGCTAAAAGAGGAAACCTACTAAATCTGGAAACCCGCTAAATATGGAAAGTTACTTAAAAAGGAAGGGTTTGTAATTCTTGTCTACCCCTCTAGGTGTGAAGAAAGAGAGGTCCTGATCCACTCTGTGTCATCCATTTCTGATTTGTGTTTGCTTCTGGAATAAGGTACAGATATTCTGACCTTCTCTGTAAGGTTTCCTATGGTCTCTGTTCTGATCTGTTTAGCCTCTGATTCGATACCTTTGCTATGATCCGTTTCGTTATGACCTATTATATGAACCTAGACTGTGAAGCCCTTTTTAATTCTGACCTGGAAATGATTTGGGAAAAAGCTATTTTAAAGTGATGTTGCAAATATGATTTAATACTCTTGTAATTAGGATTTTACTAACTTTTATGAAAAACCATTTTGAAAGATCATTTTATGAAGACCATTATTAAAAGATTGTTTTAAATGGACTCTTAATTAGAAACCTTTTTAAATGAACTGTTGCTATGGAACCTTGATTATTGACCTCCTGATATTGACCTGCTGATATTGATCTTCTGATATTGAGCCTTCTGATATGACACCCTGATTATGATATGAACCTTTGACCTTTGACTCCCAGTTTGATACCCGAGCCAAATTTGTGACCCTAGCCATGAAGGTAACATGGCCGTGTCTGTGATGCACCACTGGCATGACTAGTGTGTAGCCCTAGTGATTTGGTTACACCGTCCCCATTCTGATTCTGATATGTGCACACTCCTGTTATTATGGCCAATATGATTTGTTCTTGGGGGGCGAATGGATGCATCCTAGTCTTGTTCTGTTTCTGATATATCTGGTATGTCTGGTGACTGGTACTGTGTGCAATACATGCCTTTCACAACCCTGGGAGCTTGCAACTCCAACCCTGGAGGTATCCCCTCAACCCTGTCTTGGTATGCTGAGGTCACCCCTCCATACACCCTGGTATGTGATTTGATATGATATGTTTCTGGGCTCGTGGTGGATTACTGTCCTAAACCTTTACTCTCTCTCTGTACCTTGACTTATCTATTTCGTTATACTGTATCCGTTCTTTTCCTTTTACTTTCATTTCTTTTGCTTTCGTTTCCGTTTATTATATATTTGTTCACTGGGCTTTGTAAGCTCAGCCGCACGTTTTCTTTTCGTGTGCGGCAGGTTTTTAGTTGGAAGCTGGGTTGTTATTAGAGAGAGCCTTTGACTTAGAAGACCTTGCTAGCTAAATTGGATTTGAGATGATTTGAAAAGTTATATTCAGACTTAGTGATTATTGTATATCTCACTTGTAACCTTGTAAATTCAGATTTTGGTTTGTAACCCTTGGAATCCTATTGTATTATTTATGTCATATGCTTGTGTTTGTTCTGATAAGAATCCGTATTTGGGACACCTTTGCCCTTGTCGGGTTGGGGTGTTACAAGTCTCATGTAGCCGATAGCGGCGACCCATAGGAATCTGATCTGGCCGAACAACAGGAATATGCCTAACACGGCGCACTGGTGGTGAGGCTGGTGGTGATGGTACTGGGGGAACAGGTTCAATGGGTGATGATGGTATAGGTGGTGTAGACATAGTCTGGGTGTCCTCGAATGACTCGGTCTTAGCAGACTCATCGCTGGAGGATACGGGAATAGGAATGACTGGTGTGACCGGAACAGTAGATGATGACGAATCGTCCATATCCGAATCAAAATCGAGGATGATAGGATTGGTGGGTGAAGACATATCGCTGTAAACCAGGTCAATACAAATATGTATAAGCATAAATGACTTATATAAAATAAGTGAATAAAAGCATGCGATTTACGATTACGATACATGCTTATGCACATCATGATGTTGTGAAGTGTCGTGACCTAGTGGTCATAGTCTAGGGTCAATGATGCATCCTAGTTCTCTATAACCTTGGCTCTGGTACCAATCTGTCACACCCTCAAAATCTTCGTTTGCAGCGGAATGGAATTCCGGGGGCGTGATGTTCTCGGTCACAAAGTACAAGGAATAAAGAACGAACTCTAAGTGAGTCGTTTTAAAAACAAGCATTTGATTTAAAGTTAAGTTTTACAAAACATAGTTATCAGAGTTTACCATCAAAATGTAAGATTTAAATACATGATCAAACGCTAAATAATGTAGAAAAATCTTCATCATGATGTGCATCCAAAATGTGACTCGAAGTGCTTCCATACAAAAGGTGTATCAACATCACCTAGTTACCTGAGAATACACGCTAAAAGGGTCAACAAATAATGTTGGTAAGAGTCATAGGTTTAAATAAACAGTAAGGCGGACCACAAGATTTCAATAGCAGACAATTACAACAAATATAATGTCACAACCAAAAATAATAAATACAGTGCTTAAGCTCATGACCCCGAAGCTCGACGTACTCGTATGCAATTAAGCACAATAACAATGCCCAAAATAAGTGTTTGCCAGACACTCGAAAATAATCCGAATGATATGCGTCCGTTTACCCAGCTGGGGCGACCAACCCGGACGGGGTGTCAACCCAAATAGATCTATTCATAACATCCGCGCTTACAAATAATTAACGGTTCATGATACGTAGGTGACTTCAATGGCAATGCGGTAACTAAGGCAAATTAACAGTTTTAATACTTGTGTCCCTATGTAAAAACAAGCAGTGTATTCCCACCCCGAGGGTTTAGAAATCATGTATAAACAATGTAAAAGTCGAGGCTATGAAACTCACCTTAGCAAAGCAAATATCGATTGGTAAAGTGGATAAACTAAAAATATAGGTCCGATATCCTAATCGCGACCTAAACAATGCATATGTCTTAAAATAGTGCGATGTGTTTTGAATACATTTTATAAAATGTTTCATCACCCATATATGTTTGTAGGGTAGCTTATTAGTGAAAACGTAATTTCGTCGAAACGTATTACTAGTAAAACAATTCACTTTAATACACTATAAGTTCATGAGTATTCAAGTCCTAATTGTAAAACATTTCGTTAAACGTTTTCTTATAAACTTCCTACTTGCCTAATCAAGTATATATGATACTCTACCATTTTTGTGTTCGCTGTTTTAGCTAATTCCGCTTCTAAAGTGCCCAATTTCTATCTTTAAAAGTTCCATCAGCTTTTATTAGATCATCAAAAGCTGTCAATTTTTATTTGTTTCGTCCAGATTTCAAAAGGCCATACTTGCTCGTTTTAAGTCCGTTTCCTACGTTCCACTTATCCACGCGAAGGTATTTAAGTGTACTCTAGGCTTTTCAAGGTCTCGGTTCGTCTAGACATCACCTAACCTCAGTTTTTATTTCTCAAAAATCTGGACAGCAACTATTATTTTCAGAAAATTAGTTTTTGCCGCAAATCTTAGATCCATTGTATCTTATTCGTTATAACTCCGATTCCAACCATTCAAACGCTCACATTTCCGTTATAAGGTCTAGTTTCTATATCTTTAGCCAAATCTTATATTTGAAAAACCCATTTTTCTGTGGAAACCATTTCTGGACAGCCCACAAGTATATGTTACAAAACTTATTTTTAACACTTACAACTACTAGGTCCTACTCAAAACAACTTCCCAAAGTCTATCATACATATCTACCAATTCTTCCACATTACTTATAGTGTCATACTAATATAACCATCAAATAAATGTTCCAAAACATCAAGAATAAATAATCTAGGTGTAGCAAAATTTATAAATCATAAGTTGTTTATTCTTGAACCTTTACTTGTACATGAAAAATAAAAATAAGCTAGGACTTGAATATTCACATTTTTCTCAAGAAATACTTATGTCAAGTTTACTTTTAACTTGCTTGAACCATAAAAATGTACAAACATATATAGGGTGATCTTGTTATATATATAGTTTAAATGAAATTTTTAAACATAATAGCATGAAACAAAGTGTAGATCAAGTATAAAAATGCATGAGGAAGTTATAAAAATAATTTTTAACTTACTTGATCAAGATGGATTAGTAGAAGTATTAAGATAAGGTGAACCCAAGAGTACTCCAAGCTTAGTTAGTATGTATTTATTAACCAAATAAGCCCTAATAAGCACTAGATAGGTACCAAATTTCTTCTCTTTTCCTCCTTTTCTTTCTTGGCCGATTCACTAGAGTGAGTGAGTGAGAGTTTTTATTTTTTTCTTTAGTCTTGAAAGTGTATGAAATGTGTTAGTGTATATTTATGATATGTGTAGATATTTTAGGGACAAAAAGGACTAGCAATTAATGGAGTTAGTATAAAATTTTCAAATAGGTGAGGGAGGTATTGGGGGGGGGGGGGGGGGGCGTGGGAATGGGGATGGTAGGAAGAGTGTGTAAGTAAAAGTTGGACTTTTGGGTGAAATTTAGGTAGATTTGGCTAACATAATGTGTTATCGGGTATCGAGTTAGCTAAAAATAGATTTTAACGGAACAAAATAAAGTATGACGAAGTTGTAAAATTATAAAATCACATTTCTTGCAAGTATCAGGTGTTAAAATAATTATCGGGTTGAAATTTCGTAAACCGTCGTAGTTATATACTTTTAACGGTATATGTAGTAAATAATTTCAAAACACCGGGTATACTAATAATATAATTTTTATATCATTATAATAAGTGTAAAATTATATTAGTATCATAGTCGGGAGTGTTGGGTATATTGGGTGTTCATTTAAATTATGAAAAGCATTTGTTAAATTAACAATCGTAAGTAAATAAAAAGGGAATTGTTTTAGGGATTAAAATTTCGAACCGGAGTAGGAGCAAGGTATTGAAATGTTGTAGACTAAATATAGTCTGAGTCCTAGTGCACTTGAAAAGTATTCTAAATTTTACGTTGCTTCAAGTAAAAAAATTATATGTAAATTGTTTTCAAATAAATGTCAAGAAAATAAATTCGAGTTGTTGAATAGTATTGACCTGTAATTTAGCGGGTTGTGATACAACATGTATAACTTTGTATTTGTTGGCAACGGCCAATCTATACTCGTGACTAACACGAGACTTAGCTTTTTGTATACCCCTCACAAGCCCCTTCACTCACATCATATTCTTGTCACACCTAACATCATTAAAACTTAATTTTGGTTTGCAAATTTACTCGTGATAATGATGTTCCCGTTGAATTTGATGCTTATGCTTTTTGTGTGAAGAATTACCAGACTCTCAAGCTCTTTCTCCGTTGTGATAGCAGTGGAGACCTATACCCAGTTACCCAACAACTCTACTCTAACACCTCATTTTCTTTGCTCTCTTTTAGTCCTACTACCTGGCACAGACGTCTTGGGCATCCCAGAGACGATGTGCTTCATTGTTCAGAGTCGAGTCATTTTATTTCTTGTAATAAGTTAAAGTTGTCTGCTTTGTGTCATGCTTGTCAATTAGGTAAACATATTAAGCTTCCCTTTTTCAGTTCTAAGTCGAATGTTGCATCTATTTTTGAGAATATACACTCGGACTTGTGGACATCCCCAATTCTGAGTGAAAGTGGAATAAAATACTATGCTATATTATTAGATCATTTTTTGCATTTTGTTTGGGTCTATCCTTTGCATAAGAAATCAAATTTATTTGATACGTTTGTGGCTTTTCACGCTTATGTGAATCAACAATTTAATGTTTTTATCAAGTATTTGCAGTGTGATCATTGAAGTGAATATGACAACACCCGTTTTCATTTACTTTTTTGCCAAAATGGCATACAGTTTCAGTTTTCATGTCCTAAGACTTCCCAGCAAAATGGGAAATCTAAACGTATGCTAGGCACCCTTAATAACCTCATTTGTACCTTGCTTTTTCAAGCCCACTTACCCCCTCCCCCTCTCTTATTGGGTGTAAGCTCTTAATATGGCCGCTCACCTTTTAAATTTATTACCTTCAACCGCCATCAATAATTAAATCCCATTCACTAAGCTATATAACAAGTCACCCTCCTACCATCATTTGCGGGTTATTGGGTGCCTTTGTTATACTCACATATACTTTGACCATAAACTTCAACCCCGCTCCACACCATGTGTTTTTCTTGGGTATCCTGAAAATCACCGAGGCTATAAGTGTCTTGACTTGACCAGCAACAAAATTATTATCTTATGGCATGCCATTTTTTCCGAGGAGGTTTTTCCATTTAGATCCATGGTACATACTATAACCTTTCTCAAATTATGACATCACAATTCGAATTATTACGTCATTTATATTTTTCATTTCAAGTAATTAATTTCACGTCGTAAATATTTTAGGAGTTACATATTTAGTATGTTAAGTAATTAGAATTTTTCATGAATTCTTTATTTTTACCTCATCCGATTTTTTTTTATTATTCGAAATTTAAATTACTTAACAATAACGACTATATGAATCAAATCATAACACAACAAAACTAAACTTAAAACCCTAGACAAGAAAACATTTAATTTTCTTGTTTCCACCTCATCATTTTCCCCCTCCTCCCCCTTAGTTGGGCATATAAAATGGAAAACCACCAAGACATAATGTCTTGGTGATATATTACTACACACATGTCCTAATCCTAACACACTTAGTCACTAGTCTTATCTCTTACACCTCTTCACTTAAGAATAAGTAATCAAGTTGATTACTCAAGGCCAAATGGCTTCCTTTCATAATAGGTGGTAGCCAAATTGACTACCTAAGGCCAAAATGGCTTCACTAAAATCAATCTAATGCAAGATTATTACACATACTCAAAATTAGCTAGTAAGTAATACGAATCATGCCTTCCTAACCTCCTCAAGAGGCTATAAAAAGCCTCTTGGTCTTCTCTCTTTTGACGCCCAAAGCAAACAAACACACTATCATCTTCTTTTGATCATTTACTTCAAGTGTTACTTCAAGAATCTAGTCCTTTGCAAGCCCTCTCAAACTCTTTGCATTCTTTGGTGATTTTCTTAAGTTTAAAGCCACTTAATTAACCAAGGCAAGCACAAGACTCACAAGAAGTGTGGAAGTCTTCTACAAGTGTGGATTTTGCTCTAGTCCTAGTCCTTGTCCTAGTCATTCCTTTTTCGAAAGCCAAAAGTTGTAAGACCTAGCTCACCCTCATAAAAAAACATCATTTACTTGTTTCTCATTCTTATGCTATGCTATATATAGTCCTTATATTGAAATCATGATGTACTAAGCCTTTAAAAACAAGTTAAAAACTTTACATGTTATATTATGTTAACAAACAAGCAAACTAGTAAACTAGTGAACCTTATACTAATTTTTCCGCAAAATCAATTACCTATAGCCTTGTATATATACATATTGTTGTAGACAAGATCAAACTAAAAATATAGCAATTTGAATCACCCAAAACGGACTTACGAGTCAAAAAATACAACAAGTTGAAAATCATGCCGAAAACCTTAGATGCTGTTAAATCGTAAGCTGTCCAGAAACGAGAAAACGTGATTTTAACCACTTTAGAATCCGAATCATCAAAAGTGTAAAACACTAAAGTTGTCCGGAATGATGTTTTACGTCTAGCAACGAGAGATCTCGGCCTGAAAACACGAAATAGGTGGGCTGGGCAGTAGGGCCTGTTTAAACCCGAACCATAACATTTTCCAAAAATCTTTTTGCAAACGAACTAGTTCCCAACCTCGATAGCTCATGAAACTTTGCAAATTTCTTTATATACATGTGAATATTATTTTCATCAAATAAAATCACATACCTCAACTTTGGAATAACAAATTTAGTGATTGACGAGAACATGTAATAAACATTTTTCCTAGATCATAACCAAACAACCCTATAACTTCATTAGACTTTGAAAACAGCCAAAGCTCATTTGCGAAACATGCAATATCCTAAATAAACCTTTCTAAAGTCTATTTGACCTTCAGAATAGTGTTTTTCACATGTGAAAACAAGTTTTTCACATGTGAAACAATAATCCTAACTTATAAGTTTTTACAAGTGAAACCATATTCCTAACTTGTAAACCTTATAAGTTTTCAAATATGAAATTATACTCATAACATATAAATCCTTATAACTATTATAACCTTTATAAACTTCACAAACATATAAAATACATGTTTTACATATTAAGTACTACAATAATAAGGAGCTTCATGTGAGGGGCCTCTTCGGGGTGATCGTACTGACGAGTTGCTGGATTTTATGAATTAAAGTATCCTAACTCCTCGTACATTCACTACATGACCTCTGGATTGTGATGGCCCGAACGGTAGTACGATATATATAAACTAAACATGTTTTCACAAACTAAAACCGTTTCTATAAACAAACATACCAAAACTACCAAGTACTACATCATGATCAATATAAAGACGTATATAGACTCGTTTATGCTTTCACAAACATTATTCCAAACCTAAGACACGATATCATATTTCTAGGTTGTACGTAGAGGTTTTCCCGGCTTATCCATCAATTCCGTTATACGTTTTGATATCATTAGTTCACGGTGAGTCATAGCCCCACTCTTACTCTTTTAATACCCATTTTAAACTATTTGGGGGAGATACATGCTTAGAAATACTTTACTCGTTTATCAAAATACATAATTTGCATTTACATACAGATACAAGTACACAAAACATTTATACTTTTATGATGTGCTATATTTTTCTACTTTTCAGACATGATGTGTAGTTTTATTGCGATATATGCCTTAATGTGTTAAACTCGTTTGCATGGTTCGTACATTATTCATAAGCAACTGGTTAACTCTTGGAGGGAGCCGTTGGAGAGGTATTGATAGTACTATCGGGCTGACGCCCCCACCCTTGTGTCCCTTATTCTTGACCTTGGGTGAATATAATCCAGTATAGGGTGTAAGCATATGAAAGCAAGTCGTGAGGTTCAGTTGGCTGTTACATTTTACATTAAGTACTTGCATATATCGTATACACATATGTTCTACTGGTAATATATTCAACATTTACAGTTATTAAATATGAACTTATATGTGGACTAAGATGTTACAAATCTTGTATGGGAGGGATTTATAGCAGGATTAGGTTGACATATACTCTTCATGGGAACTAATTCATAAAGGTTTTACATATTATTTGCAATAAACTCTATTAACTCACCAACCATTGTGTTGACACTTTTTAGCATGTTTATCTCAGGTCAATAAGGCGATAGCTGTTACATGGAGCATAAATTCGCATGACATATTTTGAAGACTTATTATTTTATCATTACCATTCGATATGTTTTAAAAATACTTATCTATTATTATACTTTAGGACCTCATGTCTGTAACTCTGATATTATTAATCGAATGGTAACTTTTTAAAAACGTCTCATTTAGAGTTCATTTTCTGTAACTTAATCTTTGTACTATGAAGTAATACCCCAGTGACACAATCTTCCGCTGTGATATTTTAGGGGTGTTACACCTACTACACCACCTAATTGTGACACCCTTTTCCCATATTTGATACCGAATCAACCTGTTCCCATACCACATTCAACCAACCATGATACTAACCCAATTATCCTACCTTACACCCCAGCCAGCTTAGACACTGTGTTGTCCTTGATTCATCAAGCCCAGTTGCTGAGTCCATAATCCCCTTACCAGTATCCTCACCTCCACAAAATAATAATTCACCTAGTTTACAAACTTTCTGAATTAAATCCATCTCTTCCAATCTTGATTCTTTGATCATTTAGTTAATTTGTTTTTGTTTAAGAGTGATCCAATCATCCAACCAAGTGATCACCTTTATTCGTCTATTAGTGCAAGAGAAGGACACACCGTATCGAGAAGATACAAAGTGTTGTAGTTATAGTTTAGTGCACTCGTAACATTGATTACGCACTTGTTGTATATTGTTATACATCAAGTTATTTGTCATTGTATTTAGTTTAATTGTGTGGATTGTTGTGATTGTGTAGAGATTGGGTAGATCTTGTGTAACTTGTGTTGATAGTGTGTAGATCGGGTAGATCGAGTGTAGATCGAGAGGATCTTGTGAAGATCAGGTAGATCTTTTTAGTTGTGTGATTTGCGAGAGGATCAGATAGATCATGTGTGAGATTGGTACTAACTAGATTAGTACTCGACATTTAGCTTAGTGTCGGAAATTGTGATAAGTGACGTTGTACGGTTTTCTCCGCCTAAAGGTAGTTTGTTGACATAGTGCTTAGAACTCTCGAGTTAGGTACTCGGGGAGTGGAGTAGGGCGAATAGGAGCTTCTTTACCAAACTACTATAAATCTCGGTGTCTTGGTTTGATCATTGTTTGTAACGCCTCAACCCGAAAAGGGTCGAAACGCCACATTATGGTGTCAAATCAGAACATAATAAATAACGCAAGCGGAAAACTTGTTAATTAAATACCAAAGTTATGAAAACCAAAGACTTCCAAAGTACTAAATCCAAACGATGTCTAAACCAAAGGAAATATCCAAAACATATGTCTAATAATCATAAGTTGAACAATGGGAAACTAAGCAAGGTAGGTCTTCTAAGCTCCTACTCTCATCACTGATACCCAGCATCCCGCTTATTACCTGCCGCATGGAAAAGAAAATGCGGCTGAGCTAACACTCAATGAACAGATATAAATAATGACAGGTAATAAGCAAACGAATGAACGAAACTAAGAAGCCTGCTGAACCATATATCATAAGTCATGAGGAATAAATGAATGAATAAGAAATCAGAAATAACAAAGGAATGCCCACGAGCCCTAAACAAAAATGTCTAAACATGATACATGAATAGACCCAAAATAGATAAACGTAATCATAATCATAATCATAGCAAAGCATAATATAATGTACACATGATATGCATCTCATGATGTACCAAATGTGATATGGGGTGTATGGCACACACCATCCATTCACTAAATAACTGAACTGAACAAAGTACCTAGGATGCATCCATACGCTCCCTGTATATATATATATATATATATCTACATATAATATATAACAATATGCGTATGATGTCATCAAATGCCATAATGCCCAGTAAGCGCCCTTAAATGCCCAGTAATCAGGCATTAATGCCCAGTAAGCAGCCATTAATGCCCAGTAAGCAGGCATTAATGCCCAGTCATCATGCCACGTGGCAAATTTTCTACATGCTCAATTTTTTTTTATCATTTATTTTAATTTTGGAGTTTTTTCCATTTTTTTTACCATTTATTTAAATTATATGAAAATTCGGAATTTATCATATTAAAAAATGACCATGCCGAGAATTGAACTTGGGTTGTTATTAAAATTACCACATATGATTACCACTAGACCAACACAATTTTTTGATTATATCTTGAAAAACCAAATCTATAAAGCTATGAAACCAATTATTGACCAGGAAATTAATTTCTTTGTTAGATAATTTAAATTTAGAACTTATCCACCATATCTAATACGTATTTAGAATTTTAAAAACCCAATTCCTTCATAATAAATGATCGGTTTTTAAATATTAGGATACATATTCATTCCTTAAATATAGCTTTGTTAAATATAAATATTAAAAAAAACCCACCTCCCACACAAAAAACTACGCTTCTTTTTCTTAATACGGTGTTTGTGTGTTTTTAGGTTTACAGATTCATACATTTTCGGATCCAGTATATGCAAACCAAGAGGTATTTGTTTGATGTTATTGTGGTGAATGATGTGTATATGTGCTTTATGTTTATGTGAATCAGAAAATGGTACGCCTTTTTTTCCCTCAAAACCCTAATACCATGACATGAAGCCTTGATCTCTTAAAACCCACACAAAAAGTATGCTTCTTTTACCTCAAAACCCTAATAATTAAACTTTGACACGTTATTTTATCTTCTCTGATTTGATTTGCAGGTTGTTCTTTCACAATCAGGTATCTTTATTTTGATCAATGATTTATATCAAGCAGGTATATGTTTGATCAAGCAGGTATGTACCCTAAATCATTCGACTCTTTTAAAAAAAACAATTAATTGTAACCATAATCAAGCGATCAGTCAGGTATGTTTGATCAAGCATGTATGTACCCTAAATCCCCAATCAACAAATATTCAACATGTTATGGGCTTCTTTAATGCTTAGCGCCAAAGTGCAATTAGCATCTTTAAGTTCTGTTAAATAATGATATCTATTTGTGTTACTTTGGTATTTATATCATCTAAAAGGATAAAAAGTTAACCTTCTTTTGTTGGCATCTCTTAATTTACAGGCAAATGATGATCAAACTGTTGGCATCGTATACAGCAATTCCATAGTGTAAGTAGTTTGTATACTTCTGCATGCCATTCAGGTTGGTTAAAATAATGCACTACAGCATGCATAGTTCTGTTCATGTTAGTTTTGCTTCTGAGTGTGCTATTAGTAGATGTTAATTATATTTACTATCATAACATATATCATCAATTGGCTATTTTTTGTGCTATTAGCCAAAGGGCTTGATATGACACATAGCGACAATAAGCTTGATCTTGCTGGCATTGAGTAGGTGGTATTGTGGCAAGATGGGCAGGTTGGGTAATGGGTCAAAATAAGATACGAACGGGTCTAAACAAGTAAATGAATAGGCTGAGTTTAGCGGCTTAGTTTACCTGTTTTAGTTTTTTGATTATATGGTCTTTATTTATTTATTTATTTATTCTTTTTTTATGGTATTTTTTTATCACTCTTTTGTTTCATAACATCATTCCTTCAATTCTGCAAGTCTGATCGGGGAAGCCACCACACAACTCAGAAGCTTCTTAATATGAGTAGCACGTACCAAACGAACAACCATTTTCAAAAGACATGCCAAACTAATGAGTGATGAGGATGCTTCTATGTTACTTAGAATGGAATTCTGTTGATACACTCTTGATTTGCATTAGACGTGTTTAGATATTGTTAGAGTAACATCGCTATGCTCTGTAGTTTCAACTGTCAGCTAAATTTCATTTGATGTACTTATTTATTGTTGAGCTTATCGTTATTTATTTCATTATTATGGCAAACAGGGTATACAGAAGTTAAAAGCAGAAATCATGGGTTGTGGTGTCAGCAGTGGCGGTCACTAATAGGAGTTAAACACGTCGAGATTCACATGGAAGAATGTAAGTTGACTGTTGGTTATGATACAAATTTGACGGGTCCCATGTCTCTAATAAGCTTCATCCAGGAAGCTGGTGCGAGATCTGCTCATTATCGGGCAAGCATATACATTCCAGAAAGACGTGACAAAACAGAGAAAGACTATGAGATTAAGATTAACAGAAGTCAGTTTTTGTGGAGCTGTGTATTTTCAACTCCGCTTTTGTTGTTCTCTATGGTACTTCCAGTGGTTCCTCCATACGGGAATTGGTTATTGTATAAAATTTATAACATGCTTAATGTTGGTATGGTATTGAGATGGATCCTTTGCACGCCATTTCAGTTCATATTGGTAAAAGGTAAGGTCAATATCGAAATTCATTTGTGGTAAGATACAGAAATAATGCTAGAACTTTACATGTACTTTGTTTATTTAATGCAGTTTTTATGTGAGATTATATCATGCACTGAGGCGAAAATCTGCTTATAGGGATGTTTTAGTTGCACTCGGAACCAATGTTGCATATTTTTACTCTGTATATACAATAATAAAAGCACCGACTTAAGACACATTTGGTGTATTATATTCTGTTTTGTCAGAATATAGCTGATTGAAATATTATCGTTTGCCTTTGTTTTCGTCGAGCAGGGATTCAATGACCTTCAGAAACACAGCAGGCCCTGAAGGCGAACAAGCAGTAGCACTAATAGTGCAATCAGAAGGTACGGTGGTTTATTTATGTAGGATTATATACTACATTGTTCCTGTTTGTATATATATAAATTTGAAACAGAAATCAAATAATCATGGGTCACGACTTATTGAATCATGGCTTATACTGATTCCGTATATGAACACTAATAGTGCAATCAGAAGGTACGGTGGTTTATTTATGTAGGATTATATATAAATTTTACGCACTAATTGTTCCTTAGAGAAATGCAATGGCAGCGGGTCATAACAGTGAGTATTCTTATATTTTTATGCCCGTGCTTACCACTAATTTTTAGCTTTATTATAGCCACACAACTGCACATTATACTTATATATGACTGTTATTTTTTGTAACTGCATCTGCTAGAGGGGGCAGCAGGAGATGGCGATCACAATTACCAACTGATCATAGACAACATACACATGCAGGTACTGTCTTAATCAATTTAGTAGATGTGGAAGGAGGGAATACAGGTGATTCGATTTCGTCCACTCATTGGGCCGGTTAGTTACTTCCATATAAGCTCATACTTTCTGAATACATGTCTTTTAGAAGCTCTGTCACCTTCAAACAAGCTCATACTTTCTACTCCCTCATCATAACATTCTCTTAAAAGCCGTTTTTTGTGTAGCCCAACTTGACCCATTCATAAGTAATGGGCAGAAAGGACATACTGAATGTGATATTAAACGTGTCAATATAAAAATTAAGCCTGATTATGTTGCAGGTGCGCCTTGGTTTCTGAGAGGTTCACAGCTGGGTAATTTTTTCTTTTACATTTGAACCTAAATTTTTGGTGATCCCTTGATGTAATGGTACTATCAAGTCTCACGGGTACATCAAGAATTCTGAAAACATGTATTCTGAATGTCACAAAGATATGTCGTGGCCAACTATTTTGATGGGATTTGGCTTTTTTGCCTGTTTGTTGACCACAAGACAAGTTGTAAGTACAGTTCATATTTGTGTACATTCTTCGGTATTCCCATTTTTAAGATTTAACGAGAATGTGCAAACTATATATGCAGGCGTTGCGAAAGCCAAAAATATTTTAGGTATCAGTCGCAGCTCCATTCGCATATGATATTTTATCAACCTTATTAGTAGCTCTTTTCATATCGAAGCTTCCTAACATGGCAACTGTAAGAAAAAATCTGTTAACTTTTACTAAATTAGTCCTTGCAATTTACAGTTTTAATCCAAATACCTTGAAAGTTATACTTTCTAAACAGATTGGTCATTTGCAAAAGGGTCCGAATCCACCCTCATCAAACACGTTCTATTTCCATGGCGAGTTTCTTGCTATTGCTATCAAAACCGGTACTGTTACTGGACGATTATCCCTCATAGTAGGTTTACTTCAAGATGTTTCCCCTGTTGTTGAACCAACTTTGGTCAATGATATGTTGGATGAAAGGGCTTCTCAAAATGCTCCACCAAAAGAATGACAGCAAACTGGGTGACTAAATGTCTCCGTCTGTTATGACATCGGTTAGTAGCTCATCCTGGCTATATTTAAAGTTTCGTTTGTGTAATTTATGTTTGTTAATAATTATATCATGTGATATGTTGGTGGCAGTTGTATGAATGTAACGTTGCATTCCATGGTTTTTGCAATTGTTGTGTTAGTGCAAGACCAGAAGGTGTATTTGGTGGCAATGCAGCAGTGGTCGGGGTAGGGGTCGTACCGGCCCTCATTTAGTTCTTTAATACCAAAAGCCCGTGCATCTTTTTTGTTCACATTTTAGTATCAATTTAGTGAGCGATTGTTAGGTTAGTTTACATAACTACTTCTCTTGGTTAGTAATGTGTACTTTTGACTTTGTAAGCATGGTTGTCGACCTTTAGTCATCATCCAAATCGGTGCAGTAATGAAAGAGTTAGCTACTACCTTTTTTTTTAGTTGTTTAGCATTCAATTCATAACTTTTGTCATGTTCAAGTTATATGAATCAAGTGTGCTATGTTTTGGATTTGAATGTCAACCTGCTTCTCATATTTGATTATGTATACTAGGAGTATCGTAGATAAAAAATATTGAAGATAACCGCCAAAAGCATTTGGGATTTTGAGATAATTAAGTAACAAAAATTGAAAATTGATATGTCAGTCTTTGAGTTATTTATACTTATTTCAGCTAAATTTTTTATATTGTTTTTAGTTCAAAGCATGAGTAAACCTGATGCATACAGAAGTTTAAACTCATTTATATATTTCACTATTACTTTGTGTATGTTGTGGCTTCTCTTTTATTTAAATGAATATGCTTCAATAATACTCATCAGACAATTCATTCAGTAGCTCAAACAATTCACTTTTACTACATAAAGAAAACTGAACATATACAAAACATATATGTTATTATTTAAACTAAACAAATGTAAACCCCGTGCGTGCAGGTACATATGGCTTCGAAAGCGCAAATGATGACAACTCCCCAAGGATGATTAGAAATAAAACAATACCTACAAAGAAACTCTAAAAGAGCGATCTTTATCTAACCGAGGATCAAGATCATTAGAACAAATGTTAGAAACATCACAAAAGTAATTGGATACGTGCATTTGATCTTTGACCACAAAAACTATAATTGCAACCTATAAACAAATTTAATATTAACAAATAAAGAAAAAACCCCGTGCGTGCGCGACTTATAAGCCAGTTAATACATAGCAACAATCATTTTTCCATCTATGATTTAGCGAATGCAATATTCATGTAAATAAGTATGTAAACAAGAAGGTTGTCAAGCTTCATATTTTCTCTCATATTCGATAAACGTATATTTCTTTTTATTCTTAATCCATTCAATATATAATTTAGAATGTCTATATCTTTATTTTGTGCCAACTTACTTTTTTTAACGATAATCACAAGTCATGCCTTTTGATTCATGTCAAGACCGAATGCGTGCAACAAACACAAACTATAACTACACATAGTCGAGCTTGTCATCATGAGCTACTGAAATCTGTGGCTACTATAGGTGTTAGGAAACTTTCGGATAAAAGTACCACTAAATTGCCCAACAATGATGGCCACCGGTACCAAAGACTTCAGGTACATGAATTTGTTGGCGCTCGAATAGTTATAAAAGAGGCAAAAAAATCTGGTCTTGATCGACTAATGTAAAGGGGTATTAACATTTTTATTATAAATAATATATAATTATTGTGTACTATCAAAGTTCAAGTGGTTAGAGAAATTGTTGGGATTCAACCACGGGAGACTTGACATGTTACAATATCAAATATTTTGTGTTAGTATTTGGAAAATCTCAGGTTGTTTGGGCTGTGCGTGACAAAGCTCGGGTAGTTTGTGTTAGTATTTGGAAAGAAATTATTGATATCATATGCGTTTAAAAAAGGGTACCTCAAGCAGGCAAGTGTTTTATGTATCAAGAATTGAGTCCCAGTATTTATTTTTTAGAAATGATTCGCTATAGTAAAATATGCCAACGATAATTATAAGTCGGGCGGGCTTATAAATTACCAATTCATAGTAAGTTCCGTACACATAATTTACACACAAATACAACCTTCGTATACATATGTCACATTATTCAAAATTAATACGTTTAAGGAAGAATCACAAATCATGACCGCCCAATGGGCAGGGCTGTTACTAACTATAGTATTCATCTTAAAATCAAATATTACTCTATCTAATATCCAAATTTGACTTTTATTTCTACATTTATTCTAACTCCAATTCTTCGCCTTTTATGTTTACCGATAACTAATACCTACGAACACATATATCTTGCTATTCAAAAAGTAATGCACTCAAAGAATAATTACAGACAACAACTTCCAAAATTAAAGAATATTGAACGTTATGAAAATCTTTTATAATATTTGATCTTTTGTAATTTATATTGAGCTAATTTGTTGGTGATAATATATCAAAAAATAGTAAAAAAATTTTAATATCCGATAATTTTTACCATAAAATATTCACAAATAAAATATATATGCAATTTCAAACGCTAATCACAAGTCACTTTGAATCTCGATCATTAGGTATTGTGTTCCTTAAAAATCCAGTATTGATTTTTTATAAATTTTGCACCATAACAAGGTTATGTTAAAACAAGACGTATATGTTTATGATTCTGTAGCAGTTAAGACTCGACATAGTTCCATGTTTGAAAGTGACACACGAGGCAGAAGATCTGGAAAACATGATTCTAATGTTGTTACCCAGCCAGAAGGTAGTTTATTGTTTAACGTTTTATTTAAACATTAAGAATTGTGCTTAGACTATGTTGATTAATTCAAAGAATTTAAGCGACCATCCAAAAGAAAATTTGGAAAACATTGTTCTATGTTTTTTTAGTAAATTACAAGGATTTTTTTAATTATTTATTCATTACACATGCTTTTCTGTAATAGGTGAAATAAGAAATACCGAGCCCTTGGTAACATTCAAAATGTAGTGGGTGCTCGAACCAGTTTTGACATTGGAATGCCAATCATAAGGTTTGTATTTCTCCCTTCTCTTGATTTGGCAACTTAATGATTAGGTCAAGTTGAAGTCACGAGTCAGACGGGTCATCCCACTCAAAAAACACGGGACAGACGTGTCACTTTACGATGGGTCACTACAGTTAAAAGGCACGGGTCAGACGAGTTTTTTGTATCAGGTGTGCCAAGTTGTATATGCTAATCCAACACATTGATGGTCAAGTTAAAGATACGGGTCAGACGGGTCATCCCATTAAAAAACACGGGTCAGAAGGGCCACATTTGTCAGACGAGTTTTTTGTATCAGGTGCCAAGTTGTATATGCTAATCCAACACATTGATGGTCAAGTTAAATACACGGGTCAGACGGGTCATCCCACTAAAAAAATACAGGTCAGACGGGTCACATTAAGATGGGTTACTACAGTTAAAAGGCACTGGTCAGACGAGTTTTTTTTATCAGTGTGCCAAGTTGTATATGCTATTTCCAACACATTGATAGAATACATTCAGATGGAGTCCAACCTAGATCACATTAACAAAAGCCAATACATGTTGCACGGGCTTCGACAACTATTAAGAAAAATACGACTAAACGTACACTAATACATTTTAAACAATGATAAAAAACACCGTACTTAAAAAACACATTTCCGTTAAGTAACACCATCAGAAGTAAAATTATAAAAACCCAATAAATAGTGGCTCGGTACGATATTAAAAATAATTTACCACTTACTAACACCATCTAACATCTTATATTTATAATATTAAAAAAAAAAAAAAAAAACGTCCTTAAAAATAATTTTAGAATAACTAAAACCATCCAAATTATAATTACAAGTCATGCCCGTTATTTACATGAAAAATAGTAACTGAAATTATAAGATCAACATTGTAGTTTCATGTTTTCTTCTTCCGGATACACATTTTTATTGTCAAATGTAATTTAGCTTATTAAACTTAATAGTAATAGTTATTCTCTTGAAAGTAACAAACTAAAAATAGTTATGTAAAAAGAGCATATGTAGTTGTTTACTTAGTTATTGTTGTAAAACGGATAGTGCATGAATTCTTTTTTCATTGTCAAATATAAGCTATTCAAGTTTAGGTTGGATACACTTATATGCCTCCGGCGTGAAAGAAAATAAAATGTTTCGTATTAGTACAAATAATAAAGGACGAAATATTCACAACAAAAAACAACCAGACAACAAATATGGGTGGCTATATTTTATTGTTTTTACATATACGTCACTACATTAAGTCATGCCCGCCCAATGGGCGGGCTTTGAAGTCTAGTATATATATATAACAGGAGGCGTTATATATATATATATATATAGTGCATTATATATATATATATATATATATATACACACACACACACAAGTTCGAGACTGTGCATACGTACGTTAATATAATAATAATAAATATGGAGGCCATGGTTGCTATATAGCATAAGTGGGAACGCTGTGGATTAATCACACCTCCACATAACAGTGTCATGTCATAGGTGCCTCTATGACAAGGTCATGGTACCTCCATGACTAGTTCAAATAGCTCGGGCAACAAAGATAGACAAATGATATGAACAGAATATAAAGGTAATCTTTAATCATATAACTGAAAGGGAGTCTAATCAATTGAATAGCATAAGCATAGCAAAACAGATAAGGAGGAAAATCATAATAATAGAAGTCAGGAAACAAGTCATGAGAGAAAACCCTTATTGAAAAAGGGCAGAATATCTGTACCTTAGCAAGCAAATGAAATGGAAACGAAATGAAATGAACACAGGACCGGAAATCACTCATTCTTCAGTGAATCTACATGAATTATGGATCAATATTACTTATTAGCTATTTATTACAGGTTTAGGATTTATAGCTAACCATATTACATATTTTAGGGTTCCTTTCTATTTTTAGCAACTTTCCGATTTTAGTAACTTTCCAAACATAGTCAAATTAGGGTTTAGATCCTATTCCATTGCATTAATGACCAATTTAGGGTTTCTAATGCATTAATTTGGTTTTAGGGTTTATAAATATGAATTAGGGTTAGGTTTTAGATGCGTTGAATTAATTACACATTTTAATGACTAACTAGGGTTCAAAATGATAACAAACTAAAACGATACTCACACTTAACATGTTTTACACTTGTTAAGATATCTCGTTTAATTTTGACTTAGGGTCACAATTATTTAAACAAGATTTAAAGGACACATGATACAAGGATCGACATGGTTTTACACGACACACCAAGACTTGACATGCATGGCACAATACAAGACTTTTCATTTAAACAACAAGGTAAACACATTTTCATGCATGCATTTCAAAATATTTTACTTGACGTAGTTCTACAATTCTAAACATAAATAACCATTTTAACGTGTGACCCCTCTTCATTTAACAAAACAAAACTAAAGAATGCTTATAAGTTAAGGTTTACGTGACAAAGCTTTATACGACATCAATTCGAAATGGTTACACACGTAGGTTCGCTATGACTCGACTCACACACAAACATACGATTTGACGTCAATACTAATGAGACACCACTCGCCTTAACGACACCAAAACCAACCCCAACGTGACCAACGATTAACCAGCCCCCAAACCATGACTCAAATCCATATTATCCAGTTTTTACTCATGTTTTAGACACCTCTCGATCAACCAATAACCCTTACACAAATACTCACTCGACAACAAAACTTAACAAGCGATCACGGGATTAACGAGACAAAACAAGCACTACCATTTAACCATTTCAGATTTGATTATCACATACACTTTTACAAGTTTAGTTCACATATATACGTATGATTACAGCCCCTAGTCGACACACACATAACACTCACACACACGACATAACGAGCACATACAGATTACATAAACTCACTTCAAACAGGCCCTAGACCCACGAATTAAAGCATACGCCCCATACTTATTTCTTGAGTTTATAACAGGTTTTTAGGTCGTGCAATAAGGAGTATATTAAGGTCTAAATTACCAGGTCCAAGCGTGTGTAACAACAGGTTCGCATGGCAAAAACAGAAATATAGGTCGACATATATATGTATTAAGGTTCCAAGATTTATGCGGCTCATAAAAGTGTCAAGTATTACAGATTTTAGCGAGGCAAACAAATATTACACTAGCATGATCATCATAGTTGTATAGCAGGTTTTTAAAATCAGATTATACACATGAGCCTGTGTCGAATGGATGGAAAATAAAGGTGATGATGGTACCTTGGAGGCAGATTTTAACGAGAACAAAAGAGCAAAACACGACCCATGAATCAAGGACACAAACACACCAAGAATACCACGATCAAAACCACCTTTAACCTTCATCTTCCTTGATGTTTGTGAGCTAAACGAAAGGTGACAATGGCAGGTTTAGGGTTTCGGTTGAAGAGAGAAATATGTGTCGTACAATGTGAATGAGAGGAATAAGGGAGGAGCGTACAATTTATGTGGGGAAAACCGTGTATTCTAATATGGAATTTTTTGTAAAGGCTAGAGAAAAGATATGCATGCAATATAATCATTCTTATAAACGATTTGGTGGGTCTTATCAAGATGGAATTCAATTCTTATCTTTATATGTTAAACGTGTAGGTGTGAATGTAGTATAGAATTGGGAAGGTTACAAGTTTTAGTTATTTTGTTAACTATAGGTTAATTTCATAAAATGAATAATTATTACATAACATATGGTTTAGTGTATTTATTAATTATTTCATAGCTTAGGTTAAAATTCAGATTAGACGTAAATTTATGAATTCAGAATTTTGGGTTTTACAACTCTTCCCTTCTAAAAAGAAAATTTCGTCCGCGAAATTGAAATGAAAGGTTCAACGGAAACGTACAAAATCATGGAAAGAAATGCAGATAACTAGCTCGCATAGATTCTTCGGTCTCCCAAGTAGCTTCACGCTCGGGATGATTCTTCCAAAGGATCTTAACGAACGAAATGGTTTTATTTCTCATGACTCGCTCCTGACGGTCCAAAATGGCCTCAGGCTCCTCAACAAAAGACAAATCTTCCCGAATCTGATCAAATGGATACGAAACCACATGCAACGGATGATAATTGTATCCTCTCAACAGGGACACATGGAACACATTATGCACATGAGACAATTGCGGAGGTAACGCCAAACGATAAGAGACTTCACCAATACGCTCTAAAATTTCAAAAGGACCAATGAAACGCGGACTCAGCTTTCCTTTAATACCAAAACCTCTACACGGAGACACCTTAAGAAATACACGATCACCGAAATTGAATTCCAAATCCCTTCTATGACGATCAACATAACTCTTTTATTGTGCCCTTGCTTCTTTGAGCTTCTCCTTAGCAATTGCAACCTTCTCATTAGTCACCTCAATCAACTCTGGTCCTTCAATAAGTCATTCCTCGACTTCATTCCAACAGATAGGAGCTCTACATTTTCGTCCATACAACAGTTCAAAGGGAGCTGCTTTGATGCTAGCATGCCAACTATTGTTTTAAGCAAATTCCACTAAACACAAATACTCATCCCAATTACCAGTCCATTCAAGAGCACAAGACCTCAACATATCCTCCAAGGTCTGAATAGTCTGTTCCGTCTGTCCATCAGTCTGAGGATGGAACGCTGTACTAAACTTGAGTCTAGTACCCCAAGCTTTCTGTAACCCCTTCCAGAAACGAGAAGTAAAACGTGGATCTCTATCAGATACGATCGCTACTGGAGTACCATGTAATCGAACAATCTCCTGCCGAAATATTTCTGCCAACCTATTAACCGAAAAGTCTTTCCGAATGGGTAAAAAGTGAGCTGACTTGGTTAAACGATCAACCACAATCCAGATAGCATCATTCCTCTTCTGTGTGCGAGGTAATCCCGTCACAAAGTCCATGAAAATTTGATCCCACTTCCAAGTAGGAATATCCAAAGGCTGTAAAAGACCGCTAGCACGTTGATGCTCAATCTTCACTTGCTGACATGTCAAACACTTGGCCACAAACGTAGCCATGTCATGCTTCATCCCATTCCACTAGAAATGTTGCTTCAAATCCCTATACATCTTGGTAGAACCAGGATGGATAGTGAAAGGAGAACTGTGTGCTTCAGATAACACAGCTTCTCAAATAGAAGGATCACCAGGAACACACAAACGATCACCATACCATACAATCCCATCACCGTCAACACGAAATTCCGTCTGTTTACCCTCTTCCAGGTTCTGAATTATAGACCACAATTCGTCATTGTCTTTCTATGCTTCCTTAACTCGAAGTATAAGGTTAGGCTTAATCTTCAAACTCGCCCAATAACTATCTAACCCCCGTATACATAGTTCAACCTCCATAAGTTCCAAGTCGTTGAGAATCTTTGGTGCAATATCAAGACTAGCCAAGATCCCAGACTTCCTACTAAGAGCATCTGCAACCACATTCGCCTTGCCTGGATGATACTGAATGTTTGCATCATAATCCTTAAGGAGTTCCAACCAACGCCTCTGTCTCATATTCAACTCCTTCTGAGTAAAGATATACTTGAGACTCTTATGATCGGTAAATATGTCACAAGTTTTTCCATACAAATAATGTCGCCATATCTTAAGAGCAAACACGACTGCTGCCAACTCCAAGTCGTGTGTAGGATAATTTACCTCATACGGTTTCAGCTGTCTAGATGCATAAGCAATAACTTTATTGTGTTGCATAAGGACACATCCCAGACCTTCCTTCGAAGCATCACTGTAAATCTGATAACCAGCAGTTCCTGATAGAAGAGTAAGTATAGGAGTAGACACCAATCTTTTCTTCAACTCTTCTCCCGTTCTTCATCCCAAACAAACTTCTCACCTTTTCGTATAAGCTTCGTCAACGGTAAAGCTAATCGTGAGAATCCTTCCATAAACCTCCTATAATAACCATCAAGACCCAAGAAACTCCTAACCTCGGTCACTGTCGTCGGTCTTGGCCATTTAGTGATAGCCTCAACCTTCGCAGGATCCATGGTAATACCATCCGCCGATACAATATGGCCTAAGAAAGCCACCTGCCCCAACCAAAATTCACACTTCGAAAACTTAGCATACAACTTCTTTTGACATAAAATCTCCAATACAATACGAAGATGCTCTTCATGTTCCTTCTTCGTCTTTGAATATACAAGAATGTCGTCAATGAACACGATAACAAATTTGTTCAGAAATTCATGGAAGACATGATTCATCAGATCCATGAACACAGCTGGAGCATTGGTCAAACCAAATGGCATCACCAAGAATTCATAATGACCATAACATGTACGGAAGGCAGTCTTAGGAACATCCTGCTCTTTTACCCGTAACTGATGGTAGCCGGACCTCAAATCGATCTTAGAAAAGAACTTCGCAACCTGAAGTTGGTCGAACAAATCGTCGATGCTAGGTAAAGGATAAGGGTTACAGATAGTAATACGGTTCAACTCTCGGTAGTCAATGCACAACCTCATACTACCGTCCTTCTTCTTCACAAACAAAATGGGAGCACCCCAAGGAGAAACACTTGGACGAATGAAACCACGCTCTAGAAGTTCTTGCAACTGCTCCTTCAATTCCTTCAACTCTATCGGAGCCATACGGTATGGAGCTTTAGAAATAGGTTCAGCCCCAGGAATAAGTTCAATGCCGAATTCTACTTCACGTTCAGGTGGTATTCTAGGAAGCTCTTCTGGAAATACATCAGGAAAATCCTGAACAACCGGATGACTCTCGAGGTGAGGACCATCCAATGAACTATCCTTGATAGAGGCCAAGAAACCTTCACAACCATAGGAGATTAAGGTACGAGCCTTCAAAGCGGAAATGATCTTAATGGGTTTACCAGATGGGGAACCATGGTAGACAAATTCCGGATTATTTAAATCACCAAATATAACACGCTTTGTATGACAATCGATAGTGGCTCGATGTGTAGTCAACCAATCCATGCCCAAAATGATATCAAAATCACACATGTCTAACGGATACAGATTAGCAGAATGAATTCTATCGTCAAATCAAAGCGGACAGTTCAGATACTCGTGACGAATGATCACAAGATCTTTCATAGGTGTAGAGAACGATAAACCATAATCAAGTTGTGTGGGGGGAACAATTATATGTTTAGTAAATTTAACGAAAACCACAGAGTGAGTTGCACCAGTATCAAATAAGACAAATACAGCACGATCATACATAAAAAGAATTCCCGTAACGGTACCTGAAGAGTTTGCTGCCTGATCTCTGGTCAAGGAGAACACTCGACCCTTCGAAGTAGGTGGTTTATCGTTCCTATTACCCCTACCACCGTTCTTAGGGAAATCCCTAGCCATATGCCCAGTCAACCCACAAATAAAGCACGCTCCAGTAACACGATGACAAGGTTTCCCCGGATGCAGCTTCCCACACGTCTCACAGGGTGGAGATGAAGCCTGATCGGGAAATCTCTTCTGGTTAGAGGAACCCGAAGCACGGTTGGAGTGCTGACCACGATCACGATCACGTCCATACCTCTGACCACTGTTGTTACCCTGCCTGTCATGAACTCGTCTATCAAACCCCTTCTGATCATAGGGCCGCTGCTCATAACCCCTCTGATTGTTGCTCTGAACTGCTGGCCTAATTCGGTCCCCATTACGATCTCTCTTGTTGTTTTGCCTAGCTCTCTCTCGTAGTATCTCAATGTTTCGAGCAGCATTGGCCACCTGGGCCACATCCGTGAACTCCATATTAACCATCCCATCCAAAATCCCATCATTAAGAGCCCACTTAAAATGTTTAGCCTCCTCAGCCTGTGTACCTGCCCTAGACCCCAGAAAACCAGCCAACCTAAGGAAACACTTCATGAATTCAGTACTCGGCTCATCCTCACCCTGACGAATAGTATGATACTCACGCTCATACTTCTGCTGTTCGGATAGCGGGAAAAACTGTAGAAAGAAAAGGTCACGGAAATCATTCCATGACAAAGCAGTCACATACGACTCACCACCCTTCGCCTGCTTATGAGCCTTCCACCAACTCAAAGCATCGCCTTCCAGCTTATAGCTAGCCAGCCTAGCTTTAAACTCATCCGCACAGCCCAAAACCTCAAAAATCTTCTCTATATGGGCAATCCAATTCTCGGCATCAACAGGAGTAACAGCCGAGCTAAAGGATCGCGGCTTCTGCTTCACAAATTTCTCTAACCAAGTGTGGATGTTGGTGGGCTGACCACCACCAGAACCACCACTACCGGATGCCTGTCCCTGACGGACCTCATCAGCAATTTGGGCGGTAAGATTCGGTAACAAAGCGTTTACAACATCCTGAACTGCTGCAGCAAATGCAGGGTTTGAGCTAAAGTCTTCAGTAGTACAGGTGTTCACCATCTGAACAATCCACAAACGGATCAACAAGATAAAAAGAGCATAAGATCAAAATATGGAAGGAAAAGATCAAAAGGAAAGAGCATAGCAAAGGAAGCCTAATGTCTACCAAAATCCTCACAGGTCATAACCTAAGTTCTAGAGGGCGAAACCTGGCGCTCTGATACCATTATTGTAACGCCCCAACCCGAAAAGGGTCAAAATGCCACATTATGGTGTCAAATCAGAATATAATAAATAACGCAAGCGGAAAACTTATTAAATAAATACCAAAGTCATGAAAACCAAAGACTTCCAAAGTTCTAAATCCAAATGACGTCTAAACCAAAGGAAATATCCATAACATATGTTTAATAATCATAAGTTCAACAATGGGAAACTAAGCAAGGTAGGTCTTCTAAGCTCCTACTCTCATCACTCATGCCCAACATCCCACTTATTACCTGCCGCATGGAAAAGCAAATGCGGCTGAGCTAACGCTCAGTGAACAGATATAAATAATGACAGGTAATAAGCAAATGAATGAACGAAACTAAGAAGCCTGCTGAACCATATATCATAAGTCATGAGGAATAAATGAATGAATAAGAAATCAGAAATAACAAAGGAATGCCCACGAGCCCTAAACAAAAATGTCTAAACATGATACATGAATAGACCCAAAATAGATAAACGTAATCATAATCATAATCATAGCAAAGCATAATATAATGTACACATGATATGCATCTCATGATGTACCAAATGTGATATGGGGTGTATGGCACACACCATCCATTCACTAAATAACTGAACTGAACAAAGTACCTAGGATGCATCCATACGCTCCCTACAAAACAGATATACATATACAAGTTCGAGACTGTGCATACGTACGTTAATATAATAATAATAAATATGGCGGTCATGGTTGCTGTATAGCATAAGTGAGAACGTTATGGATTAATCACACCTCCACAGAACAGTGTCATGCCATAGGTGCCTCTATGACAAGGTCATGGTACCTCCATGACTAGTTCAAATAGCTCGGGCAACAAAGATAGACAAATGATATGAACAGAATATAAAGGTAATCTTTAATCATATAACTGAAAGGGAGTCTAATCAATTGAATAGCATAAGCATAGCAAAACAGATAGGGAGGAAAATCAGAATAACAGAAGTCGGGAAACAAGTCATGAGAGAAAACCCTTACTGAAAAAGGGCAGAATATCTGTACCTTAGCAAGCAAATGAAATGGAAACGAAATGAAATGAACACAGGAACAGAAATCACTCCTTCTTCAGAGGATCTACATGAATTATGGATCAATATTACTTATTAGCTATTTATTACAGGTTTAGGATTTATAGCTAACCATATTACATATTTTAGGGTTCCTTTCTATTTTTAGTAACTTTCCTATTTTAGTAACTTTCCAAACTTAGTCAAATTAGGGTTTAGATCGTATTTAATTCCATTAATGATCAATTTAGGGTTTCTAACGCATTAAGTAGGTTTTAGGGTTTATAAATACGAATTAGGGTTAGGTTTTAGATGCGTCGAATTAATTACACATTTTAATGACTAACTAGGGTTCAAAATGATAACAAACTAAAACGATACTCACACTTAACATGTTTTACACTTGTTAAGATATCTCGTTTAATTTTGAATTAGGGTCACAATTATTTAAACAAGATTTAAAGGACACATGATACAAGGATCAACATGGTTTTACACGACACACCAAGACTTGACATGCATGGCACAATACAATACTTTTCATTTAAACAACAAGGTAAACACATTTTCATGCATGCATTTCAAAATATTTTACTTGACGTAGTTCTACAATTCTAAACATAAATAACCATTTTAACGTGTGACCCCTCTTCATTTAACAAAACAAAACTAAAGAATGCTTATAAGTTAAGGTTTATGTGACAAAGCTTTATACGACATCAATTCGAAATGGTTACACACGTAAGTTTGCTATGACTCGACTCACACACAAACATACGATTCGACGTCAATATTAATAAGACACCACTCGTCTTAACAACACCAAAACCAACCCCAATGTGACTAACGATTAACCAACCCCCGAACAATGACTCAAATCCGTATTATCCAGTTTGTACTCATGTTTTAGACACTTCTTGATCAACCAATAACCCTTACATAAATACTCACTCAACAACAAAACTTAACAAGCGATCACGGGATTAACGAGACAAAACAAGCACTACCATTTAACCATTTTTGATTCAATTATCACACACACTTTTACCAGTCTAGTTCACATATATACACATGATTACAGCTCCTAGTCGACACACACATAACACTTGCACACACGACATAACGAGCACATATAGATTACATTAACTCACATCAAACAGGCCCTAGACCCACGCATTAAATCATACACCCCATACTTATTTCTTGAGTTTATAACAGGTTTTTAGGTTGTGTAATAAGGAGTATATTAAGGTGTAAATGACTAGGTCCATGCGTGTATAACAATAGGTTCGCATGGCAAAAATAGAAACATAGGTCGACACATATATATATTAAGGTTCCAAGATTTATGCGGCTTATAAAAGTGTCAAGTATTACAGATTTTAGCGAGGCAAACAATTATTATACTAGCATGATTTTAACAAGAATAAAAGAGCAAAACACGACCCACGAATCAAGGACACAAACATACCAAGAATACCACGATCAAAACCACCTTTAACCTTCTTCTTCCTTGATGCTTGTGAGCTAAACGAAAGGTGAAATTGGCAGGTTTAGGGTTTTGGTTGAGGAGGGAAATATGTGTCATATAATGTGAATGATAGGAATAAGGGAGGAGCGTACAATTTATGTAGGGAAAACTATGTATTCTAATATGGAATGTCTTGTGAAGGTTAGAGAAAAGATATGCATGCAATATACTCATTCTTATAATTGATTTGGTGGGTCTAATCAAGATGGAATTCAATTCTTATCTTTATATGTTAAACGTGTAGGTGTGAATGTAGTATAGAATTGGGAAGGTTACTAGTTTTAGTTATTTTGTTAACTATAGGTTAATTTCATAAAATGAATAATTATTACATAACATATGGTTTAGTGTATTTATTAATTATTTCATAACTTAGGTTAAAATTCTAATTAGACGTAAATTTGTGAATTCAGAATTTTGGGTTTTACATTGTTGATCCCAAACACAGATCTATTCCTTAGAACAAAGGTTGAGTTACTTTGGATAAATCCAAAACAACTATGTTAGAAACTTTGTGAATGGTAAAGAGTATGTAGAATCTACTCTTTAATACTTAGAAGAATATGAATGTAACAGTAAATTGTATGAATAATGTATGAACAATGAGATTACTGAAAAGCTCCAATATTATTATTATCAATAATACGAGTACTCTGTGTAGTACTAGGGTTTACAACCTTGAAGCTATGTATCAAAAGTACGTATGAAACATCATAACCTAGGATCTCTTTTTATACACTAAGGAGTCCTTTACAAGATAACTACAAATCTTCTATAATATTAATCTTATACGTATCTTCCCAACAATATAGAATATACATATCTTTCTAACTATATAAAATATACACTGACACGCCTTTATCACTTTATCAGTCTTAATCTTCATCAGCAGTCTTAAGTCCTTCAGCAGTCTTAAGTTAATACTCTGGCAGTACTACCTTACTCTAGCAGTACTAACTGATTAGTACTGGCAGTTGTAACTTGAGCAGTACTAACATTTGTCTTAACAGTACTAAGTATGAAGACGTTTAATTCCCATCAATCCTCCCATAAACTTGTGATTTACCTCCAAATCATCAAGTTTCTTGAATTAAATCTTTTACTTTGAGAGGATTCTTCCAAACACTTCATTTTCTTGATCTTTCAGCCTGCATAAATATCTTCCTAAGAAGTTCTCTTGCCATCTCGTTATGCTCATCCACCAAGAGTTTGTTACTTAACATCAAAGTGAGTGTTCCTATTGACAGTGGATAGACTTTCTCCACCAGCATGTAGATATCTGTTCTAGCTTTTGTAGACACATGATGAACTGCACATGAGTTGTACAAAGTCCATGTGAAATCTTGATTACCAGCCTGAAACAACCACATTTCATTATCTTCATCTGGCTCAAAAATTCTTTTCAACTCTACCCATAACATTCTGTATTTGTCATCTGTAGGTTCTGTTGAGTTGAATCTTTCTTTGACCAAATCCCATAGCTTTACTAGATCTTCTCTGTCAAGTGCTTTTAGCATATCATCAAAATGTTGATGTACTTCAATGTGATTACCAACCCTGATGATCTTCCAACACTTTATCAGTCCATCATCTTGAATCTCCCAATCTATAATAGGATACTTGGTTTGTAAAGCTTCAACATTCATTCCTTGTTCTAGAACAATAATCATCATCTGTTGTAGCCTTTCTTCAGTCAATTCTTTTTCCTGCTCTTCTACTATGGGTAAGTCTTCACTAACTTTTTGTTTCTTTGAAGACTCTGATTCCAAAGATATTCCAGCTCTCTTAATTCTTCTGTTCTCTTCTTCTGTTTCCATAGGAATAAAGTCTTGAACTTTTTTGTAAGCCTTATTGAACAATTCTTCAATCTCTTCATATGATCTACCTGTAAGTTGACTAGCAGTCCAGTTGTCTTAATTCTTCAAATAAGCAGTCATATGCTTCACCTTTTCTGCTCTAGTTTGTGGTTTATTCTTTCTTGCTTCAGCTCTTTTTACATTCTGATTCTTTCTAATCACATCCAGTAGCTCTTGAAGTGAGTTCTCTCTTTCTTCTTCATTGAGACTTGTCATTTCTTGTTCATACATCCCCTGAGCTAAAAGTTCATCAGCTTTAATCTGTGCTTCTTCATCTTCAACAATTTCTATTGTTATTTTTTTTTCAAGAAATTTTGCTTGTTCTTCCTCATGTACCCTCTGAGCCATTTTGTAACACCCCAACCCGGCAAGGGCAAAGGTGTCACAGATACGGATTCTCATCAGAACAAACACAAGCATATGACATACATAATACAATAGGATTTCAAGGGTTACAACTGAAAATCTGATATTACAAGGTTACAAGCGAGATATACAATAATCACTAAGTCTGAATATAACTTTTCAAATCATCTCAAATCCAATTTAGCTAGCAATGTCTTCTAAGTCAAAGGCTCTCTCTAATAACGACCCAGCTTCCAACTAAAAACCTGCCGCACACGAAAAGAAAACGTGCGGCTGAGCTTACAAAGCCCAGTGAACAGATATATAATAAACGGAAACGAAAGCAAGAGAAATGAAAGTAAAAGTAAAAGAACAAATACAGCATAATGAAATAGATAAGTCAAGGTACAGAGAGAGAGTAAAGGTTTAGGACAGTAATCCATCACGAGCCCAGAAACATATCATATCAAATCATATACCAGGGTGTATGGAGGGGTGACCTCAGCATACCAAGACAAGGTTGAGGGGATACCTCCAGGGTTGGAGTTGCAAGCTCCCAGGGTTGTGAAAGGCATGTATTGCACACAATACCAGTCACCAGACATACCAGATATATCAGAACCAGAACAAGACTAGGATGCATCCATTCGCCCCCCAAGAACAAATCATATTGGCCATAATAACAGGAGTGTGCACATATCAGAATCAAGATGGGGACGGTGTAACCAAATCACTAGGGCTACACACTAGTCATGCCAGTGGTGCATCACAGACACGGCCATGTTACCTTCATGGCTAGGGCCACAAATTTGGCTCGGGTATCAAACTGGGATCAAGGGTCACATGTCAAAGGTTCACATCATAATCAGGTTGTCATATCAGAAGGTTCAACATCCGCAGGTCAATATAAGTAGGTCAATATCAGGTGGTCAAAAATCAGCAGGTCAGTAACAGTTTATTTAAAAAGGTTTCTAATTAAGAGTCCATTTAAAATAATCTTTATTAACGGTCTTCATAAAAATAATCCTTCAAAGTAGAGTACATAAAATGATCTTTTAAAATGGTTTCTCATGCAGATAGTCTTTTAAAATAGTTTTCATACAAGTTAGTAAAATCCCAATCAAAAGAGTATTGTATCATATTTGTAAACTTCATTTTAAATAGCTTTTTCTCAAATCATTTTCCAGGTCAGGATTAAAAAGGCTTCACAGTCTAGGTTCATATAATAGGTCAAAGCTTCAAGGCAAAGGATTCATAGCAAGGTATCAAATGTCAAGTATCATATTAGGGTTCACATCAGGGTCCATATCAGAATTCAAGACAAGGGATCAATACAGAAGTTCATTATCAGAAGGTCAAGTCTCAGGTATCAATCAGAGGCTATACAGATTAGAACATGAAAGAGATCACGGGAAACCTTACAGAGAAGGTCAGAATATCCGTACCTTATTCCAGAAGCAAACACAAATCAGAAATGGATGACACAGAGTGGATCAGGACCTCTCTTTCTTCACACCTAGAGGGGTAGACAAGAATTACAAACCCTTCCTTTTTAAGTAACTTTCCATTTTAGCTTTTAGATTCATCAGGTTACTCTTTAGTCCTTTAGGTTTCATAATTTACACTTCATACCCCTTTACTTATCAAAGTTACAATATGAAACCCTAGATTTACTTAGTTTACATTTTAACCCCTCTCATTAATTTATTAACACATCACGCATTTTATTTTCCAAGATTACAGAGTGTACCTTCAAATTAACTTATTATACGAATTATACCCTCAAGTTTCACGATTCTCAATTTATAACCCTTAGCTTAGGAAAATAACAATTTACATCCTTTTTACATGTCTTGACAGTTTTCAGGTATTAACTGGACTCGTTTTAAATAATTTGCAAACCATATTAAACCTTCGAAATAAAATCTATAAAAATTCACAGACGTTCCCCAGGGTCTTGAGTATTTTATGTAATTTTTTCAGATTTTATTAAGTTTTCTAGATACGAATTAAAATTCCTTTTTCCCAACCTGTTCCAGAACCGGATTAATTAAAAACACCCGACCATTTTCCATCTTCTTTCCCAGTCTAGAAAATTTATAAAATTCCACAAAAATTTCAGTAATTATCTAACATGTGATATTTTACTCAGCTAAAAGGAAACATCCTAATTCGTTATGGTTTGAAAATGATAAATGAAAAACCCGGACTGTTTTTCCAGACTTTACAAATACGACCAGACACATGATTTTCTAAAAATCAAAAAGTAGCTTTACAGGCCTCTAAAAATTACAAAATAAATTTCTCCAGGTAGCCACTTCATTGAAATTAGTTTTAGACTTAAAAACCATTACAATACCCGTTCACATCATTTATTCATAGCCGGTTAAAGTCGAGCCAAGTTCTATGACAGTGGCAGTTTCTCACAGAATCATATATAACTTAGGGTTTAACATGTTACCTCTTTAATTCTTGACACATAATTATTATAGGTTGGTCCAAAACATATTTAGGTTGATTAATTTCAGATCTAACATATTCAAAACGATTTAAAACATCACATAACTCCTGGTCGATTATATACACATTAGAATTTAGGGTTTTTGATTATGATTTTATGTACATATTTATGTGGTCTTTCATTCGATTGAACACACACGAACATGGACAGGAATTGAACAAGATGGATGATATGTTACCCTAGAAGATCACACGAAGGAACAAGAACACCTACAATCGAATCACCAATGAAAAATCTCCCTTCTTCTCCTTCTTGGTCGATCGGCAGAAAAAAGGAAAAAGAGACACAAATGGTTAGGGTTTTTGTTTAAAAACAATTCACATGGATTGGAGGCATGAAGAACATGTTTACCTTATGATTGATGACACAAGAATGGAACAAAAACAAGCCTCTCTTGGTCCTCTTTTGGCTCGACAGCAGTAAGAACAAAAGGCGGCAGAAAAACTTTTTAGGGTTTCTTGAGTTTGTTTTTGATGTTCGGTATGATTGAGGAGAGTCAAAAGGGATTAGGCTAAATAATAGGGAGTAGGCCGAGAATTTGGAGAGGGGGGAAAAAAACCTGGATCGGCCTAAAGCCCAATCCAACAACATCTATATCAAAATTTTATTAATTCCTTATTTCTTAGATGTTACTTACACATAACTATTTTTGGAACAAAATAATTATAGACTTATGGAGTTTTCGGTTCAAGTAACTAAGGTAAGGTGTTATAAACATTATTGATGGCTTGTACAAATATTTTATGATGCCTCATAATTATTTCATGTCATATTTGTTTTGTTTTCATAGGTTTTGTGATTTATTTATAAGTTATATAAGTTTTAATTGAATTTTGAGTTGCAGGGGTATTTTGGTCTTTTCAGATTATATAAATTTGCGGGTTTTACAACTCTTCCCCTCTAAAAAAAAATTTTCGTCCTCGAAAATTAAAGTCGCAAAGTTAGAGAGGGTCGTAGCAATTCGCAAGAGCTCGACACGAACAAACTCACGCCCGGGGAGGTTCTTCCAAAAAGAAAAGCTCATATGGGATGCGAACAAGATTTCAAATCGAATTCTACAGGAGTTCAAGGTTTATAACCGAGGTCAACAGAATGCAAAACGAGAGTCCAACTCATCCGGGTATTTAATGAACGAAGGCAGAGTATACGCACAGGTAGGATGAACCTAAAATCTCACTAGTCACGGATAATCCAACGGATATCAAATTCTAAACTTCTTAGGTACTTCCCAAGATATCCTATGGCCACAATGAGGGCACGGTATATGGTATAAGTATTATCACGTTGATCAGGCGTCATAATACTAGCACCACATAAATATGCCTTCATGATGATCATACTTTATCTCGAGTCGTAAGCAAAATAACCTATCTTAATCCACCTAGTACTTCTATAGTCTCGGAGGTCAACAAAATCAAAAGTCATAATCAAGAGGGAAAACCAAACTACTCGCCATGGAGATTCTCAAAATGCCCACGAGGCATTGAAATGATTAACAAAAGATCAGAGGTCAGAGTCGGAATCTGAAGGTAAGGATCAAATAGTGTCAGGCAATTACTATGAAATTTTCAATGGCTTCAAGATTTATTTAGGTTTCAAAACTTAGGTGGTGCAAGGCATAAACTTTCACTTTCCACGAGGGATCTCAAGAGGCTTTAACCAAAAGCAAGGCACGAATCAGAGTGATGCGGAAGCAATGATACTTAAACAAAAGGCTTATAATCTACCCATTCCTCACTGGTCAGAACTTAAGTTCCTATAGGGAAATCCTAAAGCAAATTTTCAAAGGTTGTCTTACGAGCGCCTACAGGGAAAGCTTAGTGGTCCTAACTTACACAGGTCAAGGGTAAATGTATTACGAAATCGCAGCCTGTTTCTCTGATACCATAATTGTAACACCCCAACCCGACAAGGGCAAAGGTGTCACAGATACGGATTCTTATCAGAACAAACACAAGCATATGACATACATAATACAATAGGATTTCAAGGGTTACAACTGAAAATCTGATATTACAAGGTTACAAGCGAGATATACAATAATCACTAAGTCTGAATATAACTTTTCAAATCATCTCAAATCCAATTTAGCTAGCAATGTCTTCTAAGTCAAAGGCTCTCTCTAATAACGACCCAACTTCCAACTAAAAACCTGCCGCACACGAAAAGAAAACGTGCGGCTGAGCTTACAAAGCCCAGTGAACAGATATATAAATAACGGAAACGAAAGCAAGAGAAATGAAAGTAAAAGTAAAAGAACAAATACAGCATAATGAAATAGATAAGTCAAGGTACAGAGAGAGAGTAAAGGTTTAGGACAGTAATCCACCACGAGCCCAGAAACATATCATATCAAATCATATACCAGGGTGTATGGAGGGGTGACCTCAGCATACCAAGACAAGGTTGAGGGGATACCTCCAGGGTTGGAGTTGCAAGCTCCCAGGGTTGTGAAAGGCATGTATTGCACACAGTACCAGTCACCAGACATACCAGATATATCAGAACCAGAACAAGACTAGGATGCATCCATTCGCCCCCCAAGAACAAATCATATTGGCCATAATAACAGGAGTGTGCACATATCAGAATCAAGATGGGGA
This sequence comes from Artemisia tridentata subsp. tridentata, assembly GCA_021014915.2. Classification (NCBI taxonomy): domain Eukaryota; kingdom Viridiplantae; phylum Streptophyta; class Magnoliopsida; order Asterales; family Asteraceae; genus Artemisia; species Artemisia tridentata. The sequence goes on along the minus strand of CP139502.1, from coordinate 123,686,797 downwards.
CGGTGTAACCAAATCACTAGGGCTACACACTAGTCATGCCAGTGGTGCATCACAGACACGGCCATGTTACCTTCATGGCTAGGGTCACAAATTTGGCTCGGGTATCAAACTGGGATCAAGGGTCACATGTCAAAGGTTCACATCATAATCAGGTTGTCATATCAGAAGGTTCAACATCCGCAGGTCAATATCAGTAGGTCAATATCAGGTGGTCAAAAATCAGCAGGTCAGTAACAGTTTATTTAAAAAGGTTTCTAATTAAGAGTCCATTTAAAATAATCTTTATTAACGGTCTTCATAAAAATAATCCTTCAAAGTAGAGTACATAAAATGATCTTTTAAAATGGTTTCTCATGCAGATAGTCTTTTAAAATAGTTTTCATACAAGTTAGTAAAATCCCAATCAAAAGAGTATTGTATCATATTTGTAAACTTCATTTTAAATAGCTTTTTCTCAAATCATTTTCCAGGTCAGGATTAAAAAGGCTTCACAGTCTAGGTTCATATAATAGGTCAAAGCTTCAAGGCAAAGGATTCATAGCAAGGTATCAAATGTCAAGTATCATATTAGGGTTCACATCAGGGTCCATATCAGAATTCAAGACAAGGGATCAATACAGAAGTTCATTATCAGAAGGTCAAGTCTCAGGTATCAATCAGAGGCTATACAGATTAGAACATGAAAGAGATCACGGGAAACCTTACAGAGAAGGTCAGAATATCCGTACCTTATTCCAGAAGCAAACACAAATCAGAAATGGATGACACAGAGTGGATCAGGACCTCTCTTTCTTCACACCTAGAGGGGTAGACAAGAATTACAAACCCTTCCTTTTTAAGTAACTTTCCATTTTAGCTTTTAGATTCATCAGGTTACTCTTTAGTCCTTTAGGTTTCATAATTTACACTTCATACCCCTTTACTTATCAAAGTTACAATATGAAACCCTAGATTTACTTAGTTTACATTTTAACCCCTCTCATTAATTTATTAACACATCACGCATTTTATTTTCCAAGATTACAGAGTGTACCTTCAAATTAACTTATTATACGAATTATACCCTCAAGTTTCACGATTCTCAATTTATAACCCTTAGCTTAGGAAAATAACAATTTACATCCTTTTTACATGTCTTGACAGTTTTCAGGTATTAACTGGACTCGTTTTAAATAATTTGCAAACCATATTAAACCTTCGAAATAAAATCTATAAAAATTCACAGACGTTCCCCAGGGTCTTGAGTATTTTATGTAATTTTTTCAGATTTTATTAAGTTTTCTAGATACGAATTAAAATTCCTTTTTCCCAACCTGTTCCAGAACCGGATTAATTAAAAACACCCGACCATTTTCCATCTTCTTTCCCAGTCTAGAAATTTATAAAATTCCACAAAAATTCCAGTAATTATCTAACATGTGATATTTTACTCAGCTAAAAGGACACATCCTAATTCGTTATGGTTTGAAAATGATAAATGAAAAACCCGGACTGTTTTTCCAGACTTTACAAATACGACCAGACACATGATTTTCTAAAAATCAAAAAGTAGCTTTACAGGCCTCTAAAAATTACAAAATAAATTTCTCCAGGTAGCCACTTCATTGAAATTAGTTTTAGACTTAAAAACCATTACAATACCCGTTCACATCATTTATTCATAGCCGGTTAAAGTCGAGCCAAGTTCTATGACAGTAGCAGTTTCTCACAGAATCATATATAACTTAGGGTTTAACATGTTACCTCTTTAATTCTTGACACATAATTATTATAGGTTGGTCCAAAACATATTTAGGTTGATTAATTTCAGATCTAACATATTCAAAACGATTTAAAACATCACATAACTCCTGGTCGATTATATACACATTAGAATTTAGGGTTTTTGATTATGATTTTATGTACATATTTATGTGGTCTTTCATTCGATTGAACACACACGAACATGGACAGGAATTGAACAAGATGGATGATATGTTACCCTAGAAGATCACACGAAGGAACAAGAACACCTACAATCGAATCACCAATGAAAAATCTCCCTTCTTCTCCTTCTTGGTCGATCGGCAGAAAAAAGGAAAAAGAGACACAAATGGTTAGGGTTTTTGTTTAAAAACAATTCACATGGATTGGAGGCATGAAGAACATGTTTACCTTATGATTGATGACACAAGAATGGAACAAAAACAAGCCTCTCTTGGTCCTCTTTTGGCTCGACAGCAGTAAGAACAAAAGGCGGCAGAAAAACTTTTTAGGGTTTCTTGAGTTTGTTTTTGATGTTCGGTATGATTGAGGAGAGTCAAAAGGGATTAGGCTAAATAATAGGGAGTAGGCCGAGAATTTGGAGAGGGGGGAAAAAAACCTGGATCGGCCTAAAGCCCAATCCAACAACATCTATATCAAAATTTTATTAATTCCTTATTTCTTAGATGTTACTTACACATAACTATTTTTGGAACAAAATAATTATAGACTTATGGAGTTTTCGGTTCAAGTAACTAAGGTAAGGTGTTATAAACATTATTGATGGCTTGTACAAATATTTTATGATGCCTCATAATTATTTCATGTCATATTTGTTTTGTTTTCATAGGTTTTGTGATTTATTTATAAGTTATATAAGTTTTAATTAAATTTTGAGTTGCAGGGGTATTTTGGTCTTTTCAGATTATATAAATTTGCGGGTTTTACACATTTCCTCATCAAGACTCATCTGTACTTGAACTCTCTTCTTGATCTTTCTTGGCTGCTCAGACTCTTGCATAATGCCCTTTCCCTTATCCTTGTCTGCAGTTCTTCTAATGTACACCATTGTTTCAGAAGCACTAATATCAGCAGTACTTGTAGGACTGGCAGTACTAACTGATGCACCAGCAATACTAATTGGTTCAGTAGTAGAAACTTCTTTAGCAGTATCAACATCTGTTTCAAAACCCATATCAGCATCATACCTCCCCTGAATCTCTGCATCATCTTGTACCAATGAAATCTCTGGATCTTGATCAATTTCATCTATTCTCCTCCCCTGTTTGGAAGGATCCTCCAAATCATCATCAGCAGCAAATTCATCTTCATCATCAGATTCCACAATGCTTGCCCTTCTTTTAGCTTGGCTGGACTTAACCTTTTGCTCTAACTTTTTCACCTTCTTGATAAGCTTTGTATAAGCAACACCATATATTTGCTTGGTCTGCTTCAATTCAACCTCCAAGCTTGTAACCCTTTGTGAAAGTTTGGTACATAATGCCATCAATTCATTGAGTTGCATACTGCCTTCATCACTTCCAAGTGTGTTAACTCTTAGGAGAGGTGAATCACTGGGCCTTAGTGTTTCCATGGATTAGGTCTTATGTATGTTACCACTATCCTGTCTAGCTTCTAAGCCAGAGACAGTAGTGGCAGCCCTCACCATTCTGTCACCCTCATCAAAGGAGACAGCCTCATCTGCTACAGGGGAGTGAGTAGGAGATCTGGGCTGAGGAACCACAGATTCCTGTCTGGTTCTTCTCCTATAGGTGTGTGAAATTTGTGGTTGTAAGGTTGATGGAGCACCGGTGGGTGTGTGATGAGACTCAATTGGGTGTGTTGATCCTTCACCCTGAACTGGTTGATCTTGAAAAATCATTGAGGAAAACAATGGTACCGCTACCCAGAATAACCCTTAGAAATCATTTTCATATTACTAAAAAGTTTTTTTAGTAAGGGTAGGTGCTTTATAAAATCTTGTGTGAGGTAGAAGCAGTCTTTTGTGCTTGTTCAAAAATAGTTGAATAAATCTTGGATACATTAAAATTTTGTATTTACTATCCAAGTTTTTCACCATACCATCAAAAATCAATTTGGAAAAGTTAAACTTCCTTTTTGTGGCCAAGCAAATAACAGCAGTTGCTATATTGCAACTAAATTGTTCCCAAGAAGTTTTCTTTGGACTTAAACAATGTAGGATGGTATGAATGAGAAATCTCCATTGAGGGGAAAAGTGTCCTTTTTGAAAAGTCAATTTTTCAGAAGTTGACACATACCCCATCAAGGAAAGGTTTACAAAATTTTTAGTATTTGGCAAAGAACTAATACCATCATCATGGGCTAATTTGAGATGCCTCCTAATAGATGACTCAATAATAGTCAAGACTTTGCCATCTACTGTAGCAGTAAACTCTTGTTCTCCATTATCAAGTGTTCTGACAGTAACAGTATGCCAGAACTGTTTAATCAGAGAAGCATAGATAGTGGGATTCTCTCTAAGTGCATACCTTATGTGACTGGCGCTGAGAAAATCCACTATTTGGTGAAATCCTTGAATTCCCTCAGGTTTCTATAAGTAGACGACCATGTTGTGTTTGTCACAAATTCCAAACTCGCCATTGAGAGCAATTTAAAGAGAAAATTGTGATTAGGATTCTGGGTTATGTTCGTTTATGAGAGTATGTGTGTTTGGTAAAGCCAATTGAGATTATATAGATATCACTTAGGGTTTTGATTGGACCGATTGAATAAATCGTTTCTTTATCTTGAAGAAATCTTATAAATTAAAGAAAGATTATGAATTATCCAATTTAAGAAACCTATAAGCGAAGTAATTGACAAAAATATCTCAACGGCTATAATTAATTAAAGAAAAACAGTAATTCCCCAAACAAAACTAACGGTAACCTAGCAGTACTAATTTTAGCCTAGCAGTACTAACTTCACCCAACAGTACAAACTGTTTCCCAGCAGTATTAACCCAAATTTTCTTTTAAAAACAATACTGCACTCATACATTTTGAAGGGATTAAGTGTAAAGGAAGACACTTAATCAATTCGGTTGCATTTAACCTCTGGTTGTGTGAGAACCAATGATTTCAGTATAAATACTGCCTGTGATCAGATAGACTCATTAAAAGAGCCTTCTTGACAGGGTTTCCAGCTCGTGGCAGGTGTTACCTCTAACACAAATGTATTAGATTCACGTTTGCTCGCTGTTCACTAAACCAGATGTCCGTAGACTAACATACTATACTAATAATAGAAGTGAGTTAGACCAGTTACTATCTGACTAACTAAAAGCTATCAATTCGTGTTCAGTATAGCCTATGCCCAGATGCTTCATTAGGCTCACTGGTAGACATAAGTTGATTTCAAGAAAAAGATTTTTAAAGGACTTCCCAACTCAGGCATTAACCCTTGTCAAGTGATCCCTAAATCCTCTCTATCATAAATCAGTTTCTCCATCATTAAGCAACAGCCTTGCATCAAACAATCCACCACTTTTGCTTTTCATCATGAAACTCACACAACACTAATTCCAACCATACTGCTTTGCGTATCCTGCAAGTGTTAGTCTAAAACCAAGAAAACACAATCCAAAGCATTTTCTTCATAACAGTATTAATTATGACTAACAGTATTAACATAACAGTCTTAAGTATAACTAACAGTACTAGTTATACTTAGCAGTACAAATTGACACATCTAACAGTACTAATCCTTTACAAAATATTACAAAGACACAAAGAGATTAAAACTTTAAGGATTTAGCATTCCAATACTTGCAACCAAGTACTGAAACCTTCCAACATCAAGAGCTTTGGTAAGTAAATCTACAAAATTGTTATCTGTGTGTATTTTAACAACTTGAATTAACTTTTTATCATTGCAGTCTCTTATAAAATGATGTCTAATCTCTATGTGTTTTATTTTAGAGTGTAAAACAGGATTCTTAATAATACATATAGTACTGTTATTGTCAATATAAATCTTGGTGTGCATAAAATTATACCCATAATCCAGCATTTGATTCTGAATCCAGAGTACTTGTCCACAACAACTAGCAGTAGCCACATATTCAGCTTTAGTTGTGGAATTAGCAGCCACAATTTACTTCTTACACTGCCATGATATCAATCTGCATCCTAGGAACTAACAACCTCCTGTTGTAGACTTCCTATCCAAGCTTGCTCCAGCATAGTCACTATCAGAATATGCCACCATGTCAAAGGAAGACTCTCTAGGATACGAAAGGCCTAATTTAGGTTGGCCTTTAAGATACCTAAAAATCCTTTTCACATCATGTAAGTGTAAAACCTTAGGTGTGACTTGGAATCTAGCACATGCACATACTGCAAACATAATGTCTGGTCTAGATGATGTAAGATACATCAATGATCCAATCATTGACCTGTAGAGATAAACATCAACATCATCACCATCTGTGTCCTTGAGCAAAGGCTTATCTGGATCCATTGGGGTGCTAGCTGTCTTGACATCTGTGAAATTAAACTTTCTCAAAATGTCAGGTACATATTTATCCTGACTAATAAATATCCCATCTTCTTTTTACTTCACTTGCAACCCTAAGAAGAAAGTGAGTTCTCCCATAGAACTCATCTGAAACTTGTCATGCATCAGTTTTTCAAACTCAGTACACAACTCCTTCTTTGTAGAGCCAAAGATAATGTCATCAACATAGACCTAGACAAGCAAAATATCCCCTTTTTGCTTCTTGATAAACAAGGTCTGTTCTATCATTCCTATGAGAAACCCATTTTCCAATAAATACTTGGCCAAGGTTTCATACCAGGCTCTTGGAGCTTGATGCATACCATAAAGTGCTTTCACCACCTTGTAGACTTTGTTTGGATAGTTAGGATCTTCAAACCCTGGAGGTTGACATACATATACCTCTTCTTCAATCTTACCATAAAGGAAAGCACTCTTCACATCCATCTGATACACCATAAATCCCATAAAGGAAGCATAAGCTAAGAACAGCCTTATTGCCTCAATTCTTGCTACAGGTGCAAAAACTTCATCATAGTCTATGACTTCTTCTTGAGTATAACCCTATGCAACCAGCCTTGCTTTGTTCTGAATTACTATGCCTCTCTCATCTTTCTTGTTCCTAAACACCCATTTTGTACCAATAGCCTTCTTACCCTTAGGAAAATCCACTAGTATTCAAACCTTTTGTAGCTGAAACTGTAGAAGCTCTTCTTGCATAGCCTCCACCCAGCTTGGATCCTGTAATGCTTTAAGTGCATTCTTGGGTTCTACTTGTGATAGGAAACAAGTAAATAGACAAGTATGAAGATCTTCATGAGTTTTCCCTTCATAAATAACACTAATAAAACCTTGTTCATTTGTTGCCTTTGTCATTCTCATTGTTTGTACCCAGACTGCACATCACCAATCACATGATCAAGTGAATGATCTTTATGGATTCTTGTATTTGGAGTTGAGGGAGCTAGATATATGGTATGAATGTTGTTCATATCCAGTTCTATTCCATCACCAAAGAAATCAGCATGTGTGGCTTCAAGTGGAGCAGTAGTAACTGTTGGACTAGCAGTATTAATATTTGGCCCATCAGTATTAACATCATGATCACTGTTTTCAGGCCTCTCTTGATCATCAATTCCACTTTCTTTATTGACACCTTCATCATCCTCCTTTCCAGCATCACTAGAAGGTTGTGGTTCATCATTGATAACATTCTTTGAAGATAAATTAAACAGTGAACCATCTTTGCACAGTGGCATTAAAAGGTAGACTTGGCTAGACCCTGTCTCCATGCTAGATTGACCTGCATCAATACTATTCTCTAAACCTGCAAAATCATTAGAGTTTGTACCTGCAATAACTGGTACATAATTCATTGATTCTGTTAGAACATCAATATCAAACAGCCACTTAGGTCCATCTCCTGCAACACTAGGCTTATTCTCCAAGAACTAAACATGCAAGTTTTCTTCTACTTTCCTAGTTCTAATGTTGTAAACCCTAAAAGCCTTACTATTCATAAAGTACCTGATGCGCGTGTATGTCGTTGCGGTTTAGCAGTATTAATGCCTACTCAAGTTTTAAATTTATATTTAGCCGACTTATCAATAACACACACACTTAACGAGCAGTGTACCCGGTCAGTATGAATATAATGGTAAGTAGAGTGTCGATCACTAAGAGTGGAACGTATTATCTAGTTATTCTAATCAGTATTTTAATATATTAAGTTAGCTATATAACCTAATCTAACGCAAGGGGGTTCAGCCTGAGAGACTGGCACGGTTTGGTTATGATTAAATAGACAACTAAACTAATGAGCACGAATCAGCGATTAGTACACACGTACACAGATAGATACTTGAGACAATAAGAAGACCTGTCCTGATAATTAAGTAGCTTGTCACTTATTTTATTGCTAGTTTTATATGAAGTGTATATAATTAACCCTTTCTCGTTGGCTCAAATCTTATCGGCGAGTAAACCCTTAATGATCACTTATGTCTATCCCACTATCCTAGAATATTGAGCATTTGTGATGCCCACGTTTCGTATACGCTAGAATAGATAGGCGAGGAAGGGGCATGGCGACCCAAGCAATGCTCAGCTAGACACAGAGGTTATCAATGCACTAATAAAAGTCACCAAAGACATCAACATATAAACTTTAATTAATGGGAAAGCAATTTTAAGGGGTGCGCATGATATTCCGTAGTCACATGACATCAGCCCATCAATCCTGATGAATTAAAGTGTACTAATACAATAAAACAAAACTATTTAATGAATTGAATACATGCAGGACCTTCTTACAGCTCTTATATCTTCGTTCAGGGTGTGTCTTGTGCTGCTAATACGTCTGAATTCGTCTCTGGTTTGGTACTCGTACGTATGGTATCTTGCACACAAAATTCGTCTGACTTTGGGGTATTTATAGTTTCTGTCTGAGGGTTAGATGCGGCGCATAGGATAAGTAGATGCGGCGCATTGACTTAACTTCGCGTGGGGTCCAAGATTAATATATTCAGGAATATTCGTACACCGCCTTAAGATGCGGCGTAACTCCATTTCTCTATGCAGCGCATGTCCTTTGCTGTCTTGGATTGTAACTTGTGAAATCTTGATAGTGATACGCCGTATGTAAGAAGTATGTTGCGGCGTATCTGGAACAGAATGATCAGGATCTTGTACATTTCAGTAGACTCTTAACATCTTGCTTGTTTTGCTCCATAATTAGTCCAAAATCGCCAAGTTTCACATAATACTTGTTTTTACCTGAGAATTACAAAAGTAAACATTAAGGTATCGATTCTCACAGATAATATAATAAAACAAGTCAAATAAATATGATAAATGATGGTAATAAAATGTACTTATTTGAGTTCATCAAATATCCCCCCACTTGAACTTTGCTTGTCCCCAAGTAAACCTTAGAATAAATTTTATGAAAATGTATCCTAAAAGATATTAGGATTTATTTTTATATTTAAGCATGTATTCATTTTGTCATAATCACACAACCAAACACTTAACGAATTAGAAATAAAATAAAATATTTTGATAAAAGCAAATCTAATCGTTTAACTGTCCAGTCGTGACGAATATCCTATCATAAGCTTGGCAAGTATACGCATCTCCCCCACTAAAGCCAAGGAATGACAAGTCTAAAGCGGTAAAAAGGGTTTGTTGGTTAAGGGTTAATCATTCTTCTTAATCTCTATCGATCTCACATTCCAGAAAAGGCGACAAAATCACAAATACATGATCGAATCCACGACCACGATACTTGCAATTGCTCAAATCCTTAACTCGAATGGGCTAAAGATAGGACCAAGTAATCTTTACCAATAATATTATATCAAAAAGGGCGACAAAATCATAAATACATAGCCGAATCCACGACTACGATACTTAAGATTGCTCAAATCCCTAATCTCAATAAATCAAAGGTTTGGATAAAGAATGATGTAGGGTATGGATAATATTTGGGATACAAATTGGTGTAAAATGAAAAATAAACAAAATAGATAAATTAAAATCCTAAGTGTGGTAAATTACTTTCCCAACCATCCCATGAATAATATTCATATCATTGAATAACTCACGCTTTAACACTTGAAACACACGCTTTAGGTAGACACGAATTATGCTCAACAATATCTTAATCAAAGAATAATCCTAGTTGGCGTTCCCATAACGGCCAACTCCCATTCAATCCATAAATATAATATATAACAACAATTAGTGGTGATATCTCCCACTTAATACAAAACTTTACATAAGTTGGTTAAAACAAACTTCCAACTTTTCCTTTTTCTTTTCTATTTTTTTTCATTTTTTTTTTTTTTTTTTTTTTTTTTTTTTTTTTTTTTGACATCAACATATGTGTAAAATTTCACAACTTTTCTATCACTTATTTTCCCGGATAATTTTTCCATACTCTTCATACTTTCAGAAATAACTGTAATAGTGAAAGTAGTAAACACACGAAAAATAAACTCAAAGTTATACAATATTTACTTTCATACCAATTGCATTGTGCAATTTCCCGACCTAACCAAAGATAGTGAATTACGCACGCGAACACAGGTAATGTAAGGAAACACACTTTGCCTAAAGCAATTAACCAACCACGGATTTTAATCTACAGGGTAGGCTAAGGTGTAAGGGTGTAACGAAACATTATAACAAAGGTGTAAAAAACGAAAGGAATGGCTCTGAGTGTTTTTCTAGGGGTATCTTACTCTAAAAGTGAGAGTAACAAAGGGTTTATACGGGGGTTAACTAACCAGTGTAGTTAGTTAATATCACATAACATATAAAGGCTATTTGGGTGTAATCCTAGAAATTTACCAATTTAGACAAGTCATTCCAATTATATAGATAATACTTATTATGGTGGTCTCGAATAGTATATAAGCCAAGTTCTAAAGTTTACAAGTCACCGGCACACTCATAGATTTGTGAATTTTGATAAGTTCATAATTTTTGGAAATAATGTTATGTGTGCAGCTATGTAATTTAGACTTTAAACAAAAACATGCTATAAAAATGTTAAAATTTAAGCATATTAAGTATATTTTAAGCATATTTTGAAAAAGTTTAGGACAAGTAAGTGTTCTAATTCTCCATCCCCCCACTTAAGTTAAACAACGTCCTCGTTGTTTGTGTCAAAGGTTAAAAACTGGAAAATAAAAGAATTAGAACAGAATAACTCCCCTGAGATTTGCTCGGTATGATCCTCCATTATTCGTATAAGAGCAAAAATCAACTTTCTTGTGGATGAGAACGTTTAAGCTTCAAAAATGATGTATCCACAAGAATGCAGGAATCTCTAATACCATTCAGACTTTAACACACCTGAGTTAAGAAGGTTCAAACTTGCATAATACATTAGTAGTTAGTAAAAATAAAACTAAAAAATTAAAATGAAAATCATCAGGTCAGTCGATACGCCGTATCTTATGGAAGAAGATACGCCGTATCGAGCCTGGAATAAATACGAATCAGAATAAAAGATGCGTCGCATCCTTAACCAGGGATGCGCCGCATTAAATAAACTGAAAGAAAGTTTTAAAGTCAAAAATAAAAATGCAGAAAATAAAAATAAGATATGACCAGTGCAGGTGATGCGTCGCATCTTATGATGGAGATGCGCCGTATCTTCTGCAGGTCTGACAGACTCGACACAGAAAAGTAAAATTTTTTCTTCCGGGTTGTCTCCCGGTCAGCACTTGTCTTTATTCCAGAGTCTTCAAGTTAGACTCACGTTCAGCTCCTTATTCCAGTACTTCGGGTTCAAACTTGACAACTTCGTTATCAGCTTTGTCGATGTAATTATCAAGGTATTTCCCTTTAGGTCATGCCTTTGGAACAAAACTCCTTTAATCACCCTTGACAATTGGTACACTTCAATCGTCACTTCTCTAATCATATTGTTTTGTTCTTTCAGCAATAGTTCCTTTCCGCTTTCTTGGGCAAACTTTGATATAATCTCGTCGATTGTAAGTTTGATCCTTGATCCTCCGAACCAGCTTGGGAAAAGATCAATCATCATTCCTGAAACATAGAACAAATAGGCTTCGAAGTAAAAATTTTCTAAGAGACAGGAAAGTTGATTAGAATTTCTCAGTTCGGGATAAATAAAATTTTGCTGATATCTGCAGATGATGCGCCGTATCCAGAAAGATGGATACGCCGTATCTTATTACGTTAAAATTTAATCAGACTTTTATTCAGAAAACAGATACGCCGCTTATGAATAAGAATGCGCCGTATCAAGTTTAAATTATCAAAAATCGATTATATTTATTAAAATTAAATGCGTCGTATTAACAAAAGCTAATGCGCCGTATTTTCGTTATGTTTCAAAATACAAGATTTTTGATTTAGTAGATGCGCCGTATCGATAGAGATCGATGCGTCGTATCTGTTTAATAATTCGAAAACTGTTTTTAATTTAAATAGAAAATACGCCGTATCTGTTAAAACAGATGCGTCGTATGGCGTTAGGGTTTAGAAAAATTTCTTATTAAAAACACAATACGCTGTATCTTGGGGAAAAGATGCGTCGTACTCGAATTTATTAAACGCGTTGTATTTTATAAAAAAATTAAACGCAATACGCCGTATCTGTGAAAACAGATGCACCGTATCATTTGTATCAGCACAATACAACGATAGCAGAATGCAGAAAAATATAGAAAAGAAAAACAAAAATAAAATCAATCAAAAAGAAACAAAAATTACAGAAAACAAAAACACACAAAAACAGAAAATATGCAAACTATACAATGAATGCAATTTATCTAATATATAACAGGGTTAGCGGTTAGAATCTAAAAATTAAAAGAAAAACCTAATTAAAATACTAATCAAATTAACAGATAATAACAATTCACTCCCGGGCAACGGCGCCAAAAACTTGATGGAGCGTGATGTGTCGTTGCGGTTTAGCAGTATTAATGCCTACTCAAGTTTTAAATTTATATTTAGCCGACTTATCAATAACACACACACTTAACGAGCAGTGTACCCGGTCAGTATGAATATAATGGTAAGTAGAGTGTCGATCACTAAGAGTGGAACGTATTATCTAGTTATTCTAATCAATATTTTAATATCCTAAGTTAGCTATACAACCTAATCTAACGCAAGGGGGTTCAGCCTGAGAGACTGGCACGGTTTGGTTATGATTAAATAGACAACTAAACTAATGAGCACGAATCAGCGATTAGCACACACGTACACAGATAGATACTTGAGACAATAAGAAGACCTGTCCTGATAATTAAGTAGCTTGTCACTTGTTTTATTGCTAGTTTTATATGAAGTGTATATAATTAACCCTTTCTCGTTGGCTCAAATCTTATCGGCGAGTAAACCCTTAATGATCACTTATGTCTATCCCACTATCCTAGAATATTGAGCATTTGTGATGCCCACGTTTCGTATACGCTAGAATAGATAGGCGAGGAAGGGGCATGGCGACCCAAGCAATGCTCAGCTAGACACAGAGGTTATCAATGCACTAATAAAAGTCACCAAAGACATCAACATATAAACTTTATTTAATGGGAAAGCAATTTTAAGGGGTGCGCATGATATTCCGTAGTCACATGACATCAGCCCATCAATCCTGATGAATTAAAGTGTACTAATACAATAAAACAAAACTATTTAATGAATTGAATACATGCAGGACCTTCTTACAGCTCTTATATCTTCGTTCAGGGTGTGTCTTGTGCTGCTAATACGTCTGAATTCGTCTCTGGTTTGGTACTCGTACGTATGGTATCTTGCACACAAAATTCGTCTGACTTTGGGGTATTTATAGTTTCTGTCTGAGGGTTAGATGCGGCGCATAGGATAAGTAGATGCGGCGCATTGACTTAACTTCGCGTGGGGTCCAAGATTAATATATTCAGGAATATTCGTACACCGCCTTAAGATGCGGCGTAACTCCATTTCTCTATGCGGCGCATGTCCTTTGCTGTCTTGGATTGTAACTTGTGAAATCTTGATAGTGATACGCCGTATGTAAGAAGTATGTTGCGGCGTATCTGGAGCAGAATGATCAGGATCTTGTACATTTCAGTAGACTCTTAACATCTTGCTTGTTTTGCTCCATAATTAGTCCAAAATCGCCAAGTTTCACATAATACTTGTTTTTACCTGAGAATTACAAAAGTAAACATTAACGTATCAATTCTCATATATAATATAATAAAACAAGTCAAATAAATAGGATAAATGATGATAATAAAATGTACTTATTTGAGTTCATCAGTACCCAATAAAGAATCCTTCATCAGCCTTTCCCTCAAACTTGCCTAAATGATCTAAGGTATTAAGGATGGTAACATGACATCCAAATGATCTCATGAAGCTTAGAGCAGGTGTTCTACCTCTAAATAGTTCATAAGGGGTCTTGTTATGAGGCTTAATGTAGCACCCCCTAAGTTTCAAGTTAACAGCGGAAGCCTTAATCGGGGTATTACTGGAAGGATCATAGTTATAATCATAGAAAACGACTCGAAAGAGGCGTTTTGAAAGTTATTATCATTCATTTAATAATTCAGATACAAAAAGGAAATTTCAATGTTTAATATCTCACAAAAGATATGATAGTTTGAAATGAATGATAGAAATTATTTGACACCAAAAACCGTCAGTTTATTTGCCCACTCCGTGCCTTGAATGCTCCGTTAATTACCTGAGATAAAGATGCTAAAAGTCAACAAAATTGTTGAGTGAATTCATAGTATTTGTAATTGTAATCAGTTTTAACACAAGTCTATAATTGCATAGAAATGCAATTATTTTGAAATAGAAATATTGTAGTTCGATATATTGCCCTAAGCCTCATGACACTCAAACCTTAACGATTACCGCCGAAACGGTATGAACACACCAAGTTAATGGTGTGAGTTATGGCCCTCAATAGGAGATTGCCGTCTACCTATTTCCTTCAAATAAAGTGCATTTGACTAATCCAACTAGCAACTAAGACCAACTTCTGGATAGTTCAAATAGGCAGTCAGCCTCCAACAGATCTATTCACTATATTCGCGTCCACTCGTAAGTGGTTAATGGCTCATGATGGGAAGGACTTGTAATAATGTTAATAGTAGTCGTAACATAGGCAATATCAATCAAGTATAGCATACATAAAATATTTGTGTTATGTTTTGTAGCATGTATCTCCCTACGTATTTGAAAGTATGTAAAAGATAAAAGTAGGACTATGAGCTCACCTTGAGTGTAGTGGCAAAGATAATGTGAAATCAAATGTATTATGGGAACGGCTCCAACACACGACCTGAATAAAAAGGAAGTCTGAGATTTCGATAGTTTAAGCTTTGTTTAATATGAATAATGATTGTAGAAATGTATCGGATAACGAATTGGTTCGTGATGAGAATGAATGATATGCTTAAAATGCTTAAAGTTCAAAAATAATATTATATATAATATCATATTGTTTTTATGTTATTTGAATCCGTAAATATCATTTCCTCGAATGTTGGTGAATGATACGTTATTTTATTCGTTAGACTTCTCATTATATAAACATATATAAACGTATCGTTTGTTAAATGAAGTGTACGAATTGTAAAAACGGATTTTAAGAACCAAAATGCATAAAACACTTTATGTGAATATATATATATATATATATATATATATATATATATATATATATATATATATATATATATATATAGTGGGACTTTCATTTCAGAACCATCTTATCTGCGAGAACTGACAGAACCACAAAAAACATACATGCACGCCTTTTAAAATAAAATAAAAATACATGCAAATCATCAATAATCGTAAGTATCCACCTATGTTCTTCAATATCATCATGAACTCATCCTCTTTTTTCACAAAAACCTTACACACGGCCGCAATATTGTCATTGCACGCCTTATAAAAACATACATGCACACCTTCAAAGAAAAATTTTGTATTTCCAATTTCTTATCAAATTCTTTAGAACAACCATGTTTTTTTTAAAACATATATGTTGTTTTTAGAACATATGTGCAAAAATACAATTATTGAAGGCGTGCATGTATGTTTTTGGTGGTTCTGTCAGTTCTCGCAGATAAGATGGTTCTCGCAAGAAAGTGCCCCTATATATATATATATATATATATATATAAAACTTAGTTACTGAATGGTCCTGGAAGTTATATGAAATTTACACTTTTAACCCTAACGGTGAAACTTTTGCACCGTTAGTCCTTGGTTAGTTAATATTTGCATTTTTGGTCCAAATAGTTCCAATATGACATTTTATGGCTTCTGTTTACTGTATATTCAATTTCTACCCATAAGTTATAAAAATGGCAGTTTGACAATAGTTTTTGTGAAAGTTACACTTTCTACCCGATAAGCATAATTATTTGCATTTTAAGTCAAAAATTCACAAAACTTATAGATTAAATTTTCCGAGAGTTTCTTAAGCCTCAAATAGCTTATTGGAGTTTATAAAACTACTTATTACCTGAAAAGTGCTTATTATTAGCTTAATGGTCTTTAACGAATTAAAAACAGGCCCATTAAGAATTAACGATCCATTGGGTTTTAAAACGTTTTGGGCTTGGTTTTGGGCTTATAACATGATCTTATTAACATAATCAAAGTGCTTATTGGACTGCTTATTCAGATATGCTTATTTTGAGCTTAATGGGCTTTAAAGCCCACTCGTATATATATATTAAGTTTTAAAAACTAGTTCGAGTGTCATTAACTAGAAGGTTCGAAAAGGTCTTATTAGTGCTTATTAAAAGAGCTTTTATGAACTGTTTATTTTTTGAGACTATGGAGAAACAAGTCATGTAATTTATTTGATAGGTTCTTCTATTAGAATTTATTTTATGGGACGTTTTCTTAGTCGATAACAACAAGTGGTCCAAAAAATTAAAAAGACATATAAACGTTCGATATGCAATATGAGTTCAAAATGAGTCTTGATATGCATACGAAAAGTAAATAACGAGAAATAAAAAAAAAATGAAGGAAAGCTTGAATATGAACTCGAATGAAATATATAATGTGCATGAATCATTGAAAAACATAAGTATGGAAATGAGTTCGAGAGGCTTACTACACCAAAAAAGGTGGTGAGAACTCATCAAAAAGGACTAGAAATCGAAGGCTAAGCACGTAAAGTGTTAGAATGATATCAAAAGGATTGAGAACAAGGCTTGCGACTTGGGAAAATGGATCAAACGCCTAGGAGATGGTTCTGGTTCTTGAATGGTCTCGAAAGGAGAGTAAAGGAGTTAGAAGTATTATGAAATAAGTTTATGAGTGTGAATGAGAGTGTGGGAGTGTATCCGTATATATGTATGCATGCATACTAGAGAATAATATATTAAATACACCAACTTGGCTTGATTAGATGTAGCAAGGATTTAGATAAGGATTTAGAGAATATGAGTAGCTAGGTACTCGAGTATTTTGATATTTAGAGGAGGTGCTTGGGTGCTTGGTTTCGGCTATGGTCATATGGCATGTTTATATATTGTGTTCGACACATACAAGGTCCAAACGACTTAGTTATGTGACCAAAAGTCTAGAGAAAGTGTGAATAAGGCTCATAGAAATCATTAGGCCGAGAACAATGTAAATCACATAGGAAAAATATGCTTGGTCGAATTTGGTTACAATCGGATGAAAATTAACAAGTGTCGAATGGTGTTAAGCTTTTGTGTTCATTTTAAGACCAAACGTTTGAACTAGATAATGAAGCTTGTTATTTCTGAATCCTTGGAATGTGGAGAATCAAATTATGTAAAATGTAGTATAGATTGTGTGTCGAAATCACAAAATATAGGGGCCAAGTAAGCGAGTATTAGTTCGAGTGAAACAAAAGAAAAATATGAATTTGGGCTTGAATAGTGTGGGCATAATAGTATGTTGGGCCGAGAAATAGTAATAAGGATCCGTTTGGTTATTTATTCGTATAATGGATTATCGTGGTCCGTGTGTGAGCTCGTTCCAAAGTATTGTGAATCTCGTATCAACGTGTTTGAATAATTGTAATGTAATAAACAAAATTTTTAAATTTTGCTCGTAAAAATGGTTAAATGAACTAAAATTATAATTTAATACTTGATTAACATCTACAAAGTACTGGGGAATTTTACAAGTGGCTACAGTACCTACCCGTCAAACAGAATTCCATCTCGGAATTTAAGTCTAAGATAGTTGTTAGGGTTGTCTATGGAAATAGGTGTGGGTATTTGTCGTGAATTTGGTCCTCACGTTCCCATGTATACTCAGGTCCTCGTTTAGAGTTCCATCGAACTTTGACTATTGGGATACGGTTTTGCTTTAGCTGTTTCACCTCTCTGCCTATTATTTCCACTGGTTCCTCTGTAAATACGAGTTTGTCATCAAGTCAGATTTCTTTCATTGGGATGACAAGAGTTTCATCTGACAGACATTTCTTCAAGTTTGATACGTGAAATGTGTTGTGTACTCTGCTGAGTTCCTCTGGGAGCTCAAGTTTATAAGCCACTGGACCAATCCTTTCCAGGATTTTGAATGGTCTAATGTACCTTTGATTTAACTTTCCACACTTTCCAAAGCGTACCATTCCTTTCCATGGGAAAACTTTTAACATAACCATGTCTCCAACCTGGAATTCCATTGGCTTTCGCCTCACATAAGCGTAGCTCTTTTGTCTATCACGTGCGGCTTGTAGTCATTGCCTGATCTTAAATATATTTTCCGTTGTCTCGTGTATCAGTTCAGGTCTTGTGATTTGTACATCGCCCACTTCAGCCAAACAAACAGGCTATCTGCACTTTCGACCATAAAGTGCTTCAAATGGTGCTGCCTTGATGCTGGCATGGTAGCTGTTGTTGTAGGAAAATTCAGCCAACGGCAAGTGTTTATCCCAACCTTTTCCGAAGTCTATTACACATGCCCTAAGCATGTCTTCTAAGGTTTGGATTGTTCTTTCACTCTGCCCGTCAGTCTGAGGGTGATAAGCGGTGCTCATGTCTAAATGTGTACCGAGAGCTTTCTGTAGAGTCTGCCAAAATCTAGAAGTAAATCAGCTATCTCTATCTGAGACAATGGAGATGGGAACTCCATGTCGGGACACTATTTCCTTTAGATACAACTGTGCGAGAGTGCTCATCTCGTCAGTTTCCTTGATTGGTAGGAAATGAGCGGACTTGGTGAGACGATCAATGATGACCTAGATGGTGTCCAATCCCGTTGACGTCCTTGGTAATTTGGTGATAAAGTCCATAGTAATTCTTTCCCATTTCCATACTGGAAGTTCAGGTTGTACAAGCAATCCCGACGGCTTCTGACATTCCGCCTTGACTCTTGAACAGGTCAAACATTTCCCAACATACTCGGCGATGTCGGCCTTCATGTTTGGCCACCAATAGAGTTACTTGAGGTCCTAATACATCTTATCAGAACCCGGGTGAATGGAGTACTTGGATTTGTGGGATCATGCATGATGAGATCATGTATACCTCCGTAGAGAGGAACCCAACTTCTTTTTTGTCAAACAAAGCATTTCGTCTGATCTTTTCACGAAACCATTCTCATTCTATGGCTTACCATGAATTCTTTCACTGGGTCTATTCTCTTCCCTGAGAACTTCTGATTGAGCTATGAGGATCTGTGATGGAAGGGGTGAATAAATGGTCATTCCCAGAGATCAGACTCTGAGAGTTTTGATTCGTTCTGTTGGGAATTATAATTTGAGTTGATAAGTACAAAACCACAAATGAAGAATGAAACAAGTGTGAAAGACGAAGGACCAAAGAAGACAAAAGGAAAATTCTATCTAGAGATAAAGATTACAGAATATTGTTAGGAATCCTTTTGTAACCCCAATCCTCTATTATATAAATAGGGTTAGAGGCGCGAGTTTTAATACAGATGTTAGAGATGTAACATCCAGGAAAAGGGGTGTATGTGTGTCTAGGCGTCAAGTTCCTACAATAGACGCCTAAGGTTTGTTTGTTAGTAGTTGTTAGAGATGATGACGAAGAACCTTGTAATGATAATATTGATTCTATGTTTGAATATTCCGCCTTTGTTATCATGTTCCTAGATATAAGATCTAACCAATCTAGAGCTATAAACGATTTTCACAAATGGTATCAGAGCGTGGAAGCTCGTGATATCTAGGATTCACAAGGTTTTGTTTGTCGAAGATCGAAGGAAACAAGAAAAATTCGTAACTGGTTCAATTTTCGTAACTTACTGCAGGGCTGTTTTCAAAAGACGATAACTCCTTCCTTAACCGTTGGATCGGGCTGAAATTTTTTGTGAGGATTATAATACACTATGTAGGATGTTAGTCCTTTGTAACTTGTGAATGTGATACTTTAAGTTAATATGGTTAAGTATGCGGAATCTACTTAACCGCACTTAGAAGGTTTATTTGGTTATTGGAAATGGAAAGTATGCTTGAGTAATGAACAATGAACACACAATGTTAACACCAAATGATTCAATATTATTAAGATAATAAGACGAGTGATCTTCACTATCATTAGGGTTACAAACCTTGAATCTATATGTTTTTATGACTTATGATTTCTATGATAAGATATGTTCTTTGTTCTTGATAGATATTCTAAGCATATGAATTAAGCGCTCGAATTAAGCATATTTTAATATGTTGAATCTAACACACCTGCTAGATCTTTGAGCCTTAATGGATCGGTAGGATGCCTATGTAATCACAAGCACACTGCAAGAGAATCTCTGAATACGAAGTAGAAAAGAGAAGAACTAAGACTATGATCCTCTATGGATCGTACAATGAACTAAAAGATAATATTATTGAAGATTGTTAAGTTGTAAAGATATATCTCAAACTCATAGACGGGGTGTTTCTTTTATAATGATAAGAAACCCTAACCCTAACCCGTCATACAAGAAAACGTGTAAAGAGATAAACATGATCTCTTCTAAAAATAATCTCTTCTAAAAATAATCTCTTCTAAAAATAACTCTAACAAACATACTAAACATACGGGATAACAACTAACACTACCCGCAGTAACAACTACTATCAGCAGAAACAAGATAGAACTATCAGCAGCAATGAGCTTCAGCAGGAACCAAAGCTATTGGCAGGAACCAACTTTCACTATCGGCAGCAACAAGAAATATCTTATTTCCAAAATTCCCAACAATCCTCCCCTAATCTTGAGGAAATAGCTTATTTCCGACAAGATTCCCTAAGCGTTCACTCTACTCTGAAAGTACTTTGAAGTTCATAGGGAGAGGATTAGACCAGCAGCAGCATCAGTAAGTAACCAGCAGTAACACTTGAAACTTCCAGCAGCAACTTCGATAGTTCAGCAGCAATAGGAAATTATCTTCAAAATAATAAGCTGGTCACCATGTCATTCTGGATCTTGACTGCTACTATGACAATATGTACATCAAATCACTTAAGTTTCAGACTATTCTCATCACATCCAGGTGTGTTAACTCATGTGAGAGGTGAATCATTGAAAATTAATGGATTTGATGTCTCTTTACCAATAGCCATCACTACTGGAGTAGCCAATGTTTAGGTGTGTAAGGCCATGGTACATTGATAACCATCTGATTTTGAGTAAACCAGCAACTGTAAACGGATTTGAGTTGTCTTTACCTGTAGCCGTTTGCTCAGGACTAGCCAATTCTTGGTTTCAACTGAACCTTGGTGAATTGAAGACCAAATATGGATACCAAATGTCTTTACCACAAACCATACTTTTGTGGACTAGCCAATTCTTTGGATCCCATAAAGGGTTACATCCATGGTGAATTGAGAACCATTTCAACTCTCAGGAATGAACCATCGGTGAGTTGAAGTACCCTATAGCTTTGAGCAAGCTATTACAGCTATCAACGGATTTGATTATCACACCAGAGCCGTACCCTCATGGTGAGTCAACTCTTTCGTGTCTGTGAGACATGGGAGTTGAATACCATTTGTTGTGTAGGTGTAAACACCAACACTGTACCTGCAAGGTGTTGCTCAAAACCAACTTATTAGCACACAAAATATACAATTTTTTTTTTTTTTTTTTTTTTTTTTTTGAACTAAAAGAACCAAGAAACAAACCAAAAGAAAAAGAAAGAAAAGATAAGAAAGAAAGAGATACAACAACAAGAAGCCTCCCCTTAGGCTTAAACCTCCCCTTAATCTCAGCACCTAAGGATTGAGCATTCCAATATGTACCACCAGATAGTTGAATCTTGGACAATCAAATGCTTTAGTCAACAGGTCAGCCACATTCTCATCAGAGTCAATCTTAAGCACCTGAATGAGATGCTTCTCATAAGCATCCCTTATGAAATGATGCCTAATCTCTATGTGCTTTGTTCTTTGATGAAACACTGGATTTTTAACAATACAGATGGTACTTTGGTTGTCAATGAAAATTTTAGTATTCATGAAGTTGAACCCATAATCCAACAATTGATTTTGCAACCAAAGAACCTGTCCATAGCAACTAGCAGCAGCAACATACTCTGCCTCAGTAGAAGATGTAGCCACAATAGTCTGCTTCTTGCATTGCCAAGAAACCAACCTTCTTCCCAAAAACTGACAACCCTCAGTTGTAGATTTTCTATCAAAGTTTGCTCCAGCATAGTCACTGTCACTATAAGCTTTCAGCACAAAAGAAGAATCCTTTGGGTACCAAAGTCCCAGCTTAGGCTGTCCTTTTAAATACTTGAAGATCCTCTTGACAGCATTTAAATGGGAAGTCAAAGGTGTAACCTGATGTCTAGCACAAGCACAGACTGCAAACATGATATCAGGCCTTGAAGCTGTCAAATGCATCAAAGAACCTATCATAGACCTGTATAAGTGAACATTTACAGTATCATCAGGTTCATTATTGGATTTAGGCTTTGGAGCTTCAAAAGGTGTTGTAGCAGTCCTCACACTGTCCAAGTCAAACTTCTTAAGTATGTCATGAACATACTTTTCTTGGTTAATGAAGATACCATCTGGTCTCTGTTGAACCTGTAAGCCCAAGAAGAATGTCATCTGCCCCATAGCACTCTTTTCAAATTCACTTTTCATTAATTCCTCAAAATCCTTACACCAGGCTTCATTAGTAGAACCAAAAATAATATCATCTACATACACTTGTACCAAGATGATATCTTTAAAATTCTTCCTTATGAAGAGTGTTTTATCTATTGTTCCTCTTCTGTAACCATGTTTAAGTAGAAAGGCAGACAACCTGGCATACCATGCTCTTGGTGCTTGATGAAGTTCATAGAGTGCTTTCACCACTTTATAAACCAAATCAGGATGTTGTGGATCCACAAATGCCTGTGGTTGAGTAACATATACTTCCTCTTCAATACTTCCATACAGAAAAGCACTCTTCACATCCATCTGATAAACCACAAACCCCATAAATGAAGCAAAAGCCAAAAATAGTCGAATAGCTTCAACTCTTGCTACTGGTGCAAACACCTCATCATAGTCGATACCCTCTTCTTGTCTATGTCCTTGAGCTACCAATCTAGCTTTATTTCGAACCACAATTCCCCTAGCATCCCGTTTATTCTTGAGAATCCATTTAGTTCCAATTGCATGTTTTCCTTCAGGCAATGGTACTAATACCCATACTTTCTGATTCTTGAACTGCTGCATTTCCTCTTGCATAGCCTCAACCCAATCAGAATTATCAAGGGCTTGAGCTACACTACTTGGTTCAATTTGAGATAGAAAGCAAGCATAGAGGCAATGAAGATAGTCAGTATGATTGCTCCTTAACTGTTCCTGAATATAACTGAGAAAAGCAGATTCTCCAAACTTGAATTGACTTAACCTGCTTCTTGTTTGAACAGGAGAATTGAGATCACCAAGAATCAAGAATTGAGGATGTACAGTGTTAATCCTCTTGGTAACAACAGGATCTACTTCATAGGTTGTGGCTTGATTAGTGATAGAGGGATTTGCTTCACCATCATAAGAAGAGTGAGTGAAAATTCCAGATCTTGATTGATGATGAGGATCATTCAGCTTAGTTGCTGTAGAGAGTGAATTTCCAAGATTAGATGGACTTGGGAATCTAGTTGGAGGCTCACTAAATCCCAATAAATCAGCAGATGGAGTAGACAAAGAAGCAGCAGGATTGGTGACATCGGCAGGAACAGCAGATGTATCAGCAGTAACAGGTGTACTACCCGCAGAATTGACATCAGCAGGAACAGGAATACCACCAGCAGAAGCCATTTGTCTTCTGACTTCAGCTTTCGCATTTCTCAATATCTCCACTGTTTCTTGTGAAAACCCAGAACCAAACTTTTCAGCAGCTCTCTTGGCTTGATGTTCTTGTCTTTGAAGCCTAGCAAGGTCTTCTGCAAAACTTGAATTATCTTCAGTCTTATCAGAAGTATCTTTAAGTTCGGTACCTGAAGAGTGGTTAGAGGGAAAAGAAGGAACAACTATGGGTTGTTCATCACACTCTGAATCAGACTCATCATCTGAGGTACCTGCATTGTTAGATGGATAAACATGTGTACCTACAGATTGATTAGCTTTATATCTAGAATATCCTAATGAATCAGTCAGATAATCTAGGTCAAAATACCAATCATGACCTGCACCCTGAAAATTAGGTTTGTCTTCTAGAAACCTTAAATTGAGTGTTTCTTCTACCCTCTTAGCAGACAAGTTATAAACCCTATAGGCCTTACTATGAGCAGAATATCCTACAATGAACCCCTCATCTGCCTTCTCTTCAAATTTACCTAGGTGATCACTAGTATTCAAGATAGTTACATGACATCCAAAAGGCTTAAGGTAACTAATGTTGGGAACCTTTCCAGACAAGAGCTCATAAGGAGTTTTGTTGTGGGGATTAGTAATAGATACCCTATTCAGTACATAGCAAGCAGTGCTTACTGCTTCAGTCCAAAACATGGTAGGCAACTTAGAGTCAGCTAGCATAGATCTAGCTGCTTCTATAAGAGTCCTATTTTTCCTTTCTGCAACCCCATTTTGTTGTGGGGTTCTGGCACTGCTATAATCTCTTTTAATCCCCTTAT
Organism: Artemisia tridentata subsp. tridentata; assembly: GCA_021014915.2. Lineage (NCBI taxonomy): Eukaryota > Viridiplantae > Streptophyta > Magnoliopsida > Asterales > Asteraceae > Artemisia > Artemisia tridentata. The sequence continues at coordinate 123,661,969 of CP139502.1, read as the reverse complement.
TCCCACAAAATTCAATTAAATTAGAGTTTTTAAACTCAGTTCCATTATCACACCTTATAGCCTTAACCTTTCTATTTAGCTGGTTTTCAATTAAGGTAATAAAATCCCTAATCACAGAATAGGTTTCATTTTTAGTACCTAAAAAGAAAGTCCAAGAAAACCTGCTAAACTCATCAGTAATCACCAGACAATAATACTTATGGTCTCTACTTCTGATAGAAGTTGGACCAAAAAGATCTATATGAAGCAGTTGCAGAGGCTCAGAGATGGTGCTCACAGCAGTAATGGCCTTGTATGATGCCCTGTGTTGCTTTCCTTTATTGCAGGCAACACAATTGTGTTCATTTGTGAAGGTCTTGAAAGGGAGTCCTTGCACTAAGCCATTCTTTGCCAGCTTGTTGATAGTCTTGAAGTTCACATGTGCCATTCTTCTGTGCCATTTGTTTGCTTCATCCACAGAAGCTTTTGCCACCATACAAGCAAGTTTACCCTCAGGGTTAACATCATTCAGATTGAAACAATACAGGTTGTGAGTCCTTGGAACTTTGAGCACTATCTCACTATCATCAGGCATCTTGAAGTCCTTGGAGAGCACAAGACAGTCAGTCTCAGTGAAGAGAACTCCATTCTTCTTATCACATATTTGTGAGACAGAGAACAAATTGAAGTTCTTGAGTTCCTTCACATAGAGAACATTCTCAAAGAGCCATTCTTAATGGTTCCTTTCCCTGTAATCTTTCCATCACCTCCTCCAAATGTCACAGTTCCTCCATAAAAGGGTACAAAGTTATGCAACCTTTCCAAATTTCCTGTCATACTCCTTGAACAACCACTGTCAACAATACCTACATCTTTACTCTTAAAAGGAATGTCCTACAGAACAAAATTACATACAACAATGTTAGATACATGGGAGGCCCAAGTCATTACTGACTTGGGTCTGCCTTGTGGATCAATAAAAATTAAACCATGGAGATTGATGAGATCCACCATTGTTCTTGGACCCCATTCTCATATATTTGTTATTGTTTCTCCAAGAACAACCTGCTGAGGACTTAACAGCAGTTCCCCATCTTGCCCCACCCATGTGTAAGGTGTCTAAATAAACAGGCCACATATCATTTTGAAAGTAAGTGCTGGTAGGTCTGTAGAAAGGTCTAGTAACATTGTTTCTCCAACCAGCAGGAATGGACTTGCCAGCAGCAACCGGCTTACCAGCAGGAACTGGCTTGCCAGCAGCAACAGGCTTACCAGCTGGAATTGACTTGCCAGCAGCAACAGAAGCTCTACAAGAGTTTATTCTTGCTGCTTGTGGAATATATGAGGGAATATCATTGACATTGTTCCACACAGACCTATTTTGACAAGCATATTTACCCATCTGTTTTTCATAATAGTCACAATCTTTAATAAGATGATCATAACTACGACACACAAAGCAAGATTTCTTTCTAGGGGACTTTTTCTGAACATTATCTTTCTTATTGCAATCAGAAGAATTCAAACCAACACATGAATCAAAATTATCCTTAACAAAATTAAAATCACAACCATAACTGTTTGAAACAGAACCAAAACTAGAAACATTATTGTTTTTAACATTATCAAAAGAAACATCAGAAGCCACTTTTGAAGACAGATCTTCTAATTTTATTGATGCAGACTTCTCACTTGATCCACATGTGGCATAGTCCTCAGTCTTGATTTCTTCAGATTTGTCACTGTTAGAACAAGAGACAAATTCATTAGAGTCACAATCAAGATCAGGCAAGTTCTTTGCCTTTTTACCATAAGTCATTTGTGAATCATCAAAGTCAAGGTCAAGGGCTGAGTGGATAGGGACAGGCTTAAAAACACCTCTTATAGGTGGAGGAACTGCATTCATCCCTCCTTCCTTAACAAACTTAACAGGTGTTTGATAATCAGCTTCCTTAGGGGTAGGGTCAAATATTCTAGGGTTATATTCCCCAACATCATATCCCAACCCTTTCTTACGCCAACCAGACTGAGTACCATAGTTAACAAGATATTTTTCTGATTGTTGCCATGAATTTATCCTAGCCACTTCACTATCCAGTTTAGCCTTTAAATCCTGATTTTCTAATTTGATCTTAGCAACTTGAGATTCAGAATATTTAAGTTCATTAGTGGTGTTTTCTAAATCTCTCTGTAAAACCCTTATTTTCTCTTCATAAGCAAGCTGATTCGCTTCATGCCAAGCCTTTTGTTTTTCCACTATTTTAAGAGCCTTTTTATAAGCTTGAATTTCAACAAATAGTTTATTATATTCAGGCTCAATCTCATCAAATTCCCTTTTTAACTCAGTGTATTTAATTTCACTATCCTTTTGCAATTTAGTATATTTAATTTCACAATCAAAAGAACACTTAAGTACCTGAGTTGGATAGCCCATCATTCCAAATTCTCCAGCCACATGTGTCTCAGCTCCATTTCCAGCAATCATCCCATAAATCCGTGAAGCTCCAGTCTCCTCATGTTGTTCCCAATCCAGCATTGAATCCACAGACACTAGAGCTTTATCTTCCTCTGACTCCAATTCTTTCATTCTGAATGCCGAATACCTTGTTCTATCATCAACTTTCTTGTCTTGGCATTCTCTGGCAAAGTGACCTATCTGACCACATTTGAAGCACTTCACCTAACTTCTGTCAAACCTAGCACCTTCCCTTCCATTGAGATTGAGCTTCCTCCCAGACTGCTGCTCAAACCTGTTAACCTTTAATGACAGCATAGCCAGCTGCCACTTGATGTCCATCTCCTCCAAATCAAATTGATCAATTTGATCAAAGTCATCATACATAAATTGCTGTTGTGGAGTACTTTCAGCAACAAATGAATGAAGAATTTCCTCAACAACATTTTCATTCCTTGATTGAGTTCTTGGTGTTGCAGGAGAATAGGAAATAGATGAAGATGAGGGGTTTGTGCTATCACCATGAGAGATCTTGTTAGTACTGGAAGCACTGACAAATGCAGTATGAGTAGGTGTATGAGATGAATAAGTAGAAACCCCTTTATGTCAATCTCTAGGGTCTTGAGCTTGTTGTACAGATCGTCAAAGATTAGGTAGTCCAATCCTCCTTTGGCATTCAGAGTTATGGAAACTTGAGACCAGGATGAAGGTAAAGCCCTCAGAAACTTTGTGTTGCAGTCTTCATTGTCTGGTCGAGCCTGCAACTGATTAAGTTGGCTGAGGATCTTGTGAAATCGATCATACCCTTTGTGAATACCTTCATCCTCAGAGATCTTAAACTCCTGAAATTCCTGCTTAAGCATTGATTTCCTCATCTTTTTGGACTCCTCATTCCCACCGAATCTAGCTTTTACAGCAAGCCAGATTTCTCTAGCATCATCCAAGTGATGAAAATCACCCATGTGATCCTCTGGGAGAGCCTGAAGCAAGAGAGTTCTTGCTTTAGTTTCCCTTTGCACAGCCAGCTGCTCCTCGGCTGATGTAGGAGGGAGAATCATGATATCCCCATTCTTATCTCTTCCAATTCTCTTCTTGCTATTCCCAGTAAGGATAACATTCCAAAGATGGTGATCACTGTTGGAGATCCAGTACTCCATCTTCATAGCCCAGACTTCATACTCTTCCTTCTTAAGATATGGGAACTTAGCATTACTGTTGGACACAGTGGTTGTAACAATTTGTTGTTGAACTTTTGTGGGTTCAGGTTCTTCATTGTTAATGGCAGCAAATTCAGGGTTTTTGTCGCCCATTGTGAAAGGGTTTAGAGAGATTGTTTTGAGAACTTTTGCTTCTTGATCAGAGATTCTCATGAGGCTCTGATACCACTTGTTGAATCTAACACACCTGCTAGATCTTTGAGCCTTAATGGATCGGTAGGATGCCTATGTAATCACAAGCACACTACAAGAGAATCTCTGAATACGAAGTAGAAAAGAAAAGAACTAAGACTATGATCCTCTATGGATCGTACAATGAACTAAAAGATAATATTATTGAAGATTGTTAAGTTGTAAAGATATATCTCAAACTCATAGATGGGGTGTTTCTTTTATAATGATAAGAAACCCTAACCCTAACCCGTCATATAAGAAAACGTGTAAAGAGATAAACATGATCTCTTCTAAAAATAACTCTAACAAACATACTAAATATACGGGATAACAACTAACACTACCCGCATTAACAACTACTATCAGCAGAAACAAGATAGAACTATCAGCAGCAATGAGCTTCAGCAGGAACCAAAGCTATCGGCAGGAACCAACTTTCACTATCGGCAGCAACAAGAAATATCTTATTTCCAAAATTCCCAACATTTTAATATCTAGTCTAAGATCTTCTTTTTATAGTCCAAAGAAGATCTTTACAATAAATGATGAGTCATGTCGAACTACTTGCTTTGCTTGAGTTGAGTGTGTCAGTAGCTAAGATACAACATGTATCTATGTTTACAACTTGATTGACTGACTACAAATCAAAGATATTATCTACCGTATATACTTGACTTTTATACACAAATATCTTTTTATACTTATCCAACCAGCAGTAGTATACGTGACACTTATCCATCCAGCAGTAGGAATCAGCAGTACCTTTGTTTGTACAAGCAGTACTAACTTCAGAAAGTACTGTTAGTTATAACTTGAGAGGTATACACTAGCAGTTAGTACTGTTAGAGTATTCTTCTCAGCAGTACTAATCTTCAGAACATTTAATTCCCAGCAATCCTCCCCTAAACTTGTGATTTCCCTAAATCAACATGTTTCTTCTAAATTAAATTCTGATTGTGAGGATCTTTCAAACACTTCATAGTCAGACTCTTGATCTGAGCTTTCCTTTTATTCTTCAAGATTAAGTATCTTTCTGTCTAACTCATCTACCTTCTGTGAATCTATTTCAGTAATAACATCATCTTTCTTTGTCTTGAACAATAGTAGTACCATGAATAAAAGATGGTGTAATTTCCTTGGATGGAGGAATTATAAGAGGCAATGGTGATGTGTATCTTGGATGCTTGTTCCAAGAAGTCAAATCATCTTCTAGCATGCCTTTGCAAGTGATGAACAAACGTAGTGAACTAAAATTGAAACTGAAAGAACCTAGATAGAACTTTCTCCATTTGAATGCTTCATCCTTTCTGAATATATATAATACTCTAGAATCTTCATTTGAACTTTCTTCATTTGAAGAGCTTATTCCCAGTTTCCATCAACTGAAAAAGTTTATTCCCAACAATCATCAACTGAATGCTTGTTCTTATTATTGGCCGAATAATAAGACATGTTAGCTTCTCAAAAAGCTGACATCTTCATCTTGTATGCTCTTGTCTTTTCTTTAACTTGATCAATTTGAGTTTCCTCCCCTGATTTTGAGCATACACAACCAATTTGAGTTTCCTTTATTGGTTAAACTTCCTCCCCTGAGCTTGGAAGATCTCTCACCATGTATTAAAATATTTCCTCCCCTATTTGGAAGATCTCTCACCATCATCTGATCTACCAATTAGAACCTATTTTCAGACAATGTTGTACATGTAGCCATCAATTCCTTAAGAGTTTATTTGCTGCCCTCATCACTTCCAGGTGTGTTAACTCTTGTGAGAGGTGATTCATGAGGCATTGACTCATGGTCCATCATTTGATGGTTTTTCTGAGCCACTTTGAAAATTCTTTTGAAGAAACTTTTGACTTAGCAGTATGAATATGATTTTATTATTGAAAAATCATACTGCTCTCAACCATTTTCAAGGGATTAAGTGTGGAACAGACACTTAATCAAGAATTCGGTTTAAAATAACCTCTGGTTCTGTGAGAACCAATATTTTTAGTTTTAAATAACTGCATGTGTAAAGATAAACCCATTCAAAGGGCTTTCTTGACAGGTTTTCCAGCTCGTGACAATTGTGTCTTCTAACACAAGTGTTAGATGCACATTTGTTCGATGTTGTTTGGTATGTGTTAAAATACACATACCTTTTACCTAATAAAACGGACTTAAAAGACCAAAAACATATAAAAAAAATGCCATATATATGCTTGTTTTGGTGTTTGTACATGTGCAGGTACGAATATGAGAAAAAGAAAAGAAGGGCAAAATGGACAAAAACGAGCACGAGATTGGAAAGAGCACGGAATTGCGAGTCTATCGTTAATTGTATTTGGAGCATCGAGGCAAAAAGAAGAGAAATTTAAAGATTATTTATTTCAAGGACCAATGAATTAAACATAAAGAACGATGAGGGACCAAAGGTGTTTAATTCTTATGAAGTTTTAAAAGACAAGGACTAGAAGTGCAGCAAGGGGTGTAAAGTGTCAAGTTGCACCAAAGTTAAAATAAAATACACCTTCTAGAACGTGGGTCCCGCGGGCACATGGAACTACCCTTTCTTCTGCATATCAACGAAAGAAAAGAAAAAAAAAAGAAAAGAAAGGAAGCTTGTAGCAGACACATTATCCATCCTTCAACCGCCTCCAACTATATTATATCCAACCAATGGATGCCACGTGTACCCATTATCACAAAAAATTATCCTAATACAGTGAATGATAGTGGAGCAATGGGGCCAATCAATTGGCTATAAATAGATAGCACTTGATCCGATGCAGAGATAGTAGTGAGATAGTTTTTCTCACATTTATTTTTACACATAGTTCTTTAATTCGAGTAGCTTTTAGTTTTTCGCTTCAGTATTTTTCATTTACACACACAGTTCTTTAATTCGAGTAGCGATGATTTTACTCTTCAATTTATGTTTACACACAGTTTTTTATGTTATTCGAGTACCAATAATTTTAGTCTTCATTTATTTTCATTTTACACACAGTTAATTTTAATTAATAGCAGTAGACAGTCTTCATGTTTAATTTTCTACAACAGTTATTTCTTTCAATTTATATTATGTTTTAACTTTATGTTTAGCATTTAATTTCTGTCTTCTTAAGCATTTAATTTCTGTCTTTTTAATGTTTATTAGTTTTTAGCTTATTATGTCTTATTACATCTTCTCTAGATAGTTTTTATTATCTTTTTGTTATTCTTCTTTATTTCTCATATATCTTTTTGTTTTATTTTATTATAAATTTTTATATAAAGTCTTGTGATAAAAGAGTTTTTATGATGGTGTAGGTGTAAAATCTTGTTTTACACATTGGTCACACACACTCTTTTACACTTTTACTTTTTATAAAAGTTTATATATTTTTCTTGTTTTTTATATAGTATTCTTTGTTTTATTTTATTTTTAGTTTATAAAGATTATAAATTTTTATATAAAGTCTTGTGATAAAAGAGCTTTTATGATGGTGTAGGTGTAAAATCTTGTTTTACACATTGGTCACACACACTCTTTTACACTTTTATTTTTTATAAAAATTTATATATTTTTCTTGTTTTTTATATAGTATTGCTTATTATTGCTAATCTTTAATAAAGTTCTTGTTTTTCTTTGATCTCTTATCTTTCGCGACTTAAGGCGTGGAGCTTAAGGGTCTTATAAGCTTTAAAAATCATTAAAGTTTACAACTTTATCAACTTTTATTAAGTTATCTAGTTAATAAAGCTTTAAACTTTATTAACTATATAGCAAAATTAAAGTTAACAAATAAATAAACTTTAATCATTTATTTAATTTATAAGATCGGGTGGTTATTCTCTCGTATAAATCACCGGGTCTTAATCTCATTCCTTTTTATAATTTTTTAGTTTAAATCTCTAGTTTAAGATTATGTTTACTATTGTAGAATTAATTGTTATTAGTTTAATTATTACTTAGCAAACATATCTTTTTACTATTTTATTTTCTAGAGCTCGTTGTTATCTTCGTAGTTTTGCTTAATTAATCTAGTTTTTTTTATCACTTAAAATAGTTTTTAATCTTTCACTTTAAATACCAAACAAAACAAAAAGCAAAAATCATTCCTTCAAGCATTTTAATAACAAACCTCAAACGATATCCTCCATTCACACCTCGTTGGGAAACGACCTGGGTATATCTTGCCCGGAATCACATATATCTTACTTGTGAGTTTTGCACGTTGACCTTTTTCCTAAAAAGTTGACTTGTTGACTCGCACGTATCGTGTATATTTGATATACGTACTTTAAAACCGATAAATTTTTGGCGCCGCTGCCGGGGAGGTTGTGTTGCGACAATATCGTTGAGGTTTAAACGATTAGTGACTTAAAGATCCTTCCTCGTGAAGTTATCATTTTTATTTTGTATATATTTTCTTATTAAAAAAAAATGCAAAACACAAAAAGATTTTCTTTTCAAATTTTATTTTCCTTTTTCTTTTGTGTTTTTCAAATGTTTCTAAATTATAAAAATCCAAAAATAATATTCTCATTCATTTTATCATATTAAATCTTCTTTATATCTTCATCTTACCATTATGGTTGTGAATGGTGTGGGGGTCCTCCAAATGGTGGAAATTGCCCCGGTTGTAGCATTGTAAATTCAGGAAACGGGTTTGTCTATGACCAAAATCCCTACAATGAAACAACCAATTTCCTTAACCAACCCCCACACCATGAGATGGAAACATATTTTTGTGAATATTGTGGAGGTCCACACCAAAGTTTTGATTGTCAAACAAGGAACACGCTTGTCTATAAGCAGGTTTCGTGTAACAATCAAAATTTTGGTTATGACCAATATCCATATGATTCACCGAGTCAGTCACAACAGTTTTACTGTTGTTAAATCTGTGGAGGTCCGCATTATAACTCCGATTGTCAAACGAGGAACCCGCTTGTCTATGAGCATGGCCCTTGTAACAATTATGATTATTCTTATCATGACCAACCTCCACAGTACCAAATGATTCAAACACAACCTCAGCCACTTCCTCAAGAACTTCTCCATGTTCTAGGTTTACTAAAAAAAGTTAAGGATTTGGTTAATAAACTTCCCCATGAAGATCGTCATGAAAAATCTATGGAAGAATTACTAGCTGAAGAACGAGCAGCACAAAGGCGTTCCATATTTCTCAAGGCTGCCATTCTCGATGACGATGATGAGGAAGACGACGAGGAGAGTGTTATTCCTTTGAACGATATCATTTCTCAACTCCCTCAGTCTATTGCAATCACATCCATCCTACCGACTATGGACTCCGAGGACTCTCTCATTATGGGGATGAGCATCTTAGCACTATTCCTGAAAAGGAATCGGACGAATTCATAAAGTCTAGTGTTGAGAACCTTTTCCCAATCCCAAGTGAGTCTGAGGATATATCCGACAGTGAAAGTGATGGGTCTTTTCGTAGTGATCATCCTCTTGACACTACGGATGATTTTTTCGGGATTTTCTCTAACCCTCTTTTCAATTCCGACGATGATTTTTCCTCTAGTGATGACGAATCACTTTCGGATGAGGACGTTCCAAATGAAAGTATCAAAGTCTATTCAAACTCTCTTTTTGAATTTGATGACGAGTACTTTTCTAGCAACGTAAATCCTCTTTTTGATGAAGTGTTAGAGAATGATGAGGTCAAGGACTCTATTATTCCTAAACTTGATGATATGACCTCAATTCTTAATCACGAGATTCATAAGGACATTCTTTCTCTGACATATGTGACATTTCCCTCTGAGGATCGCTATTATATTGACTTCACATATGTCGTTCGAGTTTTTCTACCTTTCTTCACCTATAAGGCAGATTGTCCTTTCATTCACTCGTTCGGGAGTGAAGACACAATTTTTGAACCCGACATCTCCATTTATCATCCTTTTGATCCAGGTGTATCTCATCGGAGTTGAACTTTCAAGAACTTCAATGTTTATCCAAACATCTTGAATGAAAGTCCGATGGAGATTTTCTCTTCCACATGCTTCCCCAAGAACCAATGAATTCGGGGCGAGTCAAGCTAACGACTTGATCATAAACAAGCGCTTCGTGGGTGGCAACCCATGCTTATCCGTGTGTTTTTGTATTTGTGTGCTAATAAGTGTGACGTGAAGAGTTCTATCTCTTCCATTTCTTGTGTTTGGTGTTTGTTGTCTTGTGCAGGATTTGCCCGACATGTGAAAACTCTCGTGCTCGTAGTTTTGTCTTTACTTCACTCAAGTCTCATCATACAGTGCTGAATGAGAAATCCGATATCCTTAATCTTATCGACTAACGTTATCTATTTGGCATAATTCATAAATGGCCTTAGATTTGCGTAGGATGACCCTTACCTTTAAAACATTGGGGACAATGTTTCGTTTTAGTCTGGGGGGGGGGGGGTGATCTTTCGATTTGATTTTACCTTGCATTGTGTCGTATACCCTCGCAACCCTGTTTTTCCACCAAAATCCAAAAAAATGAAAAAATTTAATATTTTTTTGCAAAAACATCATAAGTGTTCTGACACATTGTTGATTTTCCGTTGGTTAGAGTAGGAATAAAATTTTGACTTGACCAGGCGTGTTGAGCCCTAGCTTGTCCCCTTAACATTTTGACTAAGCATTCGCGGATCTTTTTATTAAAGATTTTAAATTTGTGAAGAACGAGAAATGATAGAGTTAATTATAAGTTGTGATGCTAAGCAAAGATTAGTTGGTTATCTTAAAAGTTCATCAGTGGAATTTGTAGTTTTTCCTCCCATAAGCTAAATTAGTGCTGTTTTCAAATTTTTAAACTTAGAAATTGTTTTATTACAAACTTTCATACAACTTTGATATAGAGTACGAGTTCAACTTTTTATTTAAATTTTCGAACAAGCATACTTTCTTAAAATCGTAATAATGTTGCAAAAGCAAGTGACTAAAATCACAAGTATGATGTAAGTATAAAGAGTAAAAAAAAATAAAATGAAAAAGTGAAGAAAATGAAAAAGAAAAAAAATATATGTTATGTGAATAAAAATGTTGCTTATGAATAAATGTACGAAACTTATTTTTTCTTAAATTTAAATCGGAAGTTGAACTAGTATTCGTCAATTTTGTGTTAAAGTTTAACGGGAATTTGGTAGATTGTTGATTTCAAAGACCCCGAAAGCTCCGATACTATTCTCGAGGGTGTAAAAACCTAGCCTCCTAAGCTTTGCTAAAAGTACAAGCTGAGAAGAAAGTCGCTACATGGAGTGATCTCATCTTTGCGTCTCTAATCTCCAAATGATCGTCGGTTATTGTCTATTTAAGTATTTAATATTAACTTAGCGGGAATCTTAGAAATCTTTGAAATCAAAATCCCGCTGATTCCGGTACTATTCTCTGTGGGGTGTCAAAAGCCTGGTCACCTAAAACCAACTGGTTTGGGATGTGCCGAGAAGAAAGCCGTTACATGGAAAATGCCCTTTTGATCCTTAGAATTCAAGATTCCCGGTGAATTAATATTTGACTTAAACAAGTAACAACCATAATAACGTCGATTTCTTTGATAAAACTTTTGAAAATGAGCACACTTGCCGAACTTATAGAACAATTGGGGAGTGAAAAGTTTACAAGTTACATTCATGAGTAGCGTTAGCATCTTAACTTGTAAATAACAATGATTTCGTTTTTAAGCTTAGTTTGGGGACTCGTGAAAAATCAGGGACGATGAATTTTATCCGTATGGTCACTTCTTTTTGAGTTGTGTTTCCTACTCCATGATCCTAAAAATTATTGTGAAATAATGAAAGTCAACAAACCGTCACATGAAAATAAGAAAAATATAAAAATAGAATAAATTGGAAAAACGGGGAGTTTTTAGAACTTTTGATTTCGTAATCTCTTTTGAATATTTTGCTACTTTTCAAAGTTAATAAAAAGAGGTTTGAAATTTTTGGTTTCAAAAGTGTGAGTTGATGACATTGCGTGAGGACACGGCAATACCTTAGTCTGGGGGATTTTGGTATGTGTTAAAATACACATACCTTTTACCTAATAAAACGGACTTAAAAGACCAAAAACATATAAAAAATGCCATATATATGCTTGTTTTGGTGTTTGTACATGTGCAGGTACGGATATGAGAAAAAGACAAAAAGAAAGGCAAAATGGACAAAAACGAGCACGAGATTGGAAAGAGCACGGAATTGCGAGTCTATCGTTAATTGTATTTGGAGCATCGAGGCAAAAAGAAGAGAAATTTAAAGATTATTTATTTCAAGGACCAATGAATTAAACATAAAGAACGATGAGGGACCAAAGGTGTTTAATTCATATGAAGTTTTAAAAGACAAGGACTAGAAGTGCAGCAAGGGGTGTAAAGTGTCAAGTTGCACCAAAGTTAAAATAAAATACACCTTCTAGAACGTGGGTCCCGCGGGCATATGGAACTACCCTTTCTTCTGCATATCAACGAAAGAAAAGAAAAAAAAAAGAAAAGAAAAGAAAGGAAGCTTGTAGCAGACACATTATCCATCCTTCAACCGCCTCCAACTATATTATATCCAACCAATAGATGCCACGTGTACCCATTATCACAAAAAATTATCCTAATACAGTGAATGATAGTGGAGCAATGGGGCCAATCAATTGGCTATAAATAGATAGCACTTGATCCGATGCAGAGATAGTAGTGAGATAGTTTTTCTCACATTTATTTTTACACATAGTTCTTTAATTCGAGTAGCTTTTAGTTTTTCGCTTCAGTATTTTTCATTTACACACACAGTTCTTTAATTCGAGTAGCGATGATTTTACTCTTCAATTTATGTTTACACACAGTCTTTTATGTTATTCGAGTAACAATAATTTTAGTCTTCATTTATTTTCATTTTACACACAGTTAATTTTAATTAATAGCAGTAGACAGTCTTCACGTTTAATTTTCTGCAACAGTTATTTCTTTCAATTTATATTATGTTTTAACTTTATGTTTAGCATTTAATTTCTGTCTTCTTAAGCATTTAATTTCTGTCTTTTTAATGTTTATTAGTTTTTAGCTTATTATGTCTTATTACATCTTCTCTAGATAGTTTTTATTATCTTTTTGTTATTCTTCTTTATTTCTCATATATCTTTTTGTTTTATTTTATTATAAATTTTTATATAAAGTCTTGTGATAAAAGAGTTTTTATGATGGTGTAGGTGTAAAATCTTGTTTTACACATTGGTCACACACACTCTTTTACACTTTTACTTTTTATAAAAGTTTATATATTTTTCTTGTTTTTTATATAGTATTCTTTGTTTTATTTTATTTTTAGTTTATAAAGATTATAAATTTTTATATAAAGTCTTGTGATAAAAGAGCTTTTATGATGGTGTAGGTGTAAAATCTTGTTTTACACATTGGTCACACACACTCTTTTACACTTTTACTTTTTATAAAAATTTATATATTTTTCTTGTTTTTTATATAGTATTGCTTATTATTGCTAATCTTTAATAAAGTTCTTGTTTTTCTTTGATCTCTTATCTTTCGCGACTTAAGGCGTGGAGCTTAAGGGTCTTATAAGCTTTAAAAATCATTAAAGTTTAGAACTTTATCAACTTTATCAACTTTTATTAAGTTATCTAGTTAATAAAGCTTTAAACTTTATTAACTATATAGCAAAATTAAAGTTAGCAAATAAATAAACTTTAATCATTTATTTAATTTATAAGATCGGGTTGTTATTCTCTCGTATAAATCACCGTGTCTTAATCTCATTCCTTTTTATAATTTTTTAGTTTAAATCTCTAGTTTAAGAGGAATTATGTTTACTATTTTAGAGAATTAATTGTTATTAGTTTAATTATTACTTAGCAAACATATCTTTTTACTATTTTATTTTCTAGAGCTCGTTGTTATCTTCGTAGTTTTGCTTAATTAATCTAGTTTTTTTTATCACTTAAAATAGTTTTTAATCTTTCACTTTAAATACCAAACAAAACAAAAAGAAAAAATCATTCCTTCAAGCATTTTAATAACAAACCTCAAACGACATCCTCCATTCACACCTCGTTGGGAAACGACCCGGGTATATCTTGCCCGGAATCACATATATCTTACTTGTGAGTTTTGCACGTTGACCTTTTTCCTAAAAAGTTGACTTGTTGACTCGCACGTATCGTGTATATTTGATATACGTACTTTAAAACCGATCATTCTTTCTATCAGATGTCCTTAGACTTGCTCATTATACTTAAAAGTATAAAATGATAGAAAGTGAGTTGAGTCAGTTACTATCTGACCAACTGAGCCATCAAGTTAATGTGAAACATTATAATCAGGTTTCAAGAAAGAAGTTTTAAAGATTTTATTAACTTAGGTGTAAACCTTTGTTAATGAATTCCCAAACTCAGTCCATCATAAACCTATTATGTTAGCAACTAAGATAATCATTATGCGGCTTCCATTTCACTTGAAACTTCCTTTGTGCTCAATGTTCATACCTGAAATTGTTAGTCCAAAACTAAGAAACAAAATGCAAAGCATTTGTCTTATAGCAGTATCAATATATGACTAACAGTATGAACTGAACAACCAAAATTTGTACTAGCAGTACAAACTTTTCAATAACAGTACCAATTTATAAAGCTAGCAGTACAAACAAAAATTAATATACAAAAACACAGAGTTTTAAATCATTGAGGATTAAGCATTCCAATACTTGCTACCAAGTATTGAAATCTTCCAACATCAAAAGCTTTTGTAAGTAGATATGCAAAGTTGTGATCAGAATCAATTTTAAGAACTTGAATCAACTTTTTCTCATTGCAGTCTCTAATAAAATGATGTCTAATTTCAATGTGTTTTATTTTAGAGTGTTGCACTGGATTTTTAATTATGCAAATTGTACTACTATTATCAATATTTATGATAGTGTTCATGAAATTGTACCCATAGTCAAGAAGTTGGTTTTGAAGCCATAGGACTTTACCACAACAACTTGCAGCAGCTACATATTCAGCTTCAGTTGTTGAAGTAGCCACAATTGTTTGCTTCTTACACTGCCATGAGATAAGTCTACACCCAAGGAATTGACATCCTCCAGTTGTTGACTTTCTGTCCAAGCTTGCACCTGCATAATCACTATCTGAAAATGCTACCAAGTCAAAAGGTGATTCTCTAGAATACCATAGACCCAACCTAGGTTGACCCTTGAGATATCTAAAAATCCTCTTGACAGCTGTGAGATGAGAAACCTTTGGAGTTACTTGAAATCTTGCACAAGCACAAACAGAGAACATGATACAGAGAACATTGAAATTTTCTAAGAATCTCTGCAACATATTTATCTTGGCTGATAAATATGCCTTCACTTGATTGCTTAACTTGCAGACCCAAAAAGAATGTAAGTTCCCCCATGGAACTCATCTGAAACTTATTATGCATAAGTTTCTCAAACTCCAAACACATCTCCTTCCTTGTAGATCCAAAGATGATATCATCCACATACACCTGCACTAGCAAAAGATCATTCTTGTGCTTCTTGATGAATAATGTCTGATCAATCTTGCCTCTTTGAAATCCATTTTCTATTAAGTAGGAAGCCAGTGTTTCATACCAAGCCCTTAGAGCCTGATGAAGGCCATAAAGAGCCTTAACTACCTTGTACACTTTGTCTGGATGATCTGGGTCAGTAAACCCTAGAGGTTGTGAGACATATACCTCCTCTTCAATAGTACCATATAAAAATGCACTCTTAACATCCATTTGATAAACTGTGAAGCCCATAAATGAAGCATAAGCCAAAAATAACCTAATGGCTTCAATCCTTGCTACTGGATCAAAAACCTCTTCATAGTCTATCCATTCTTCTTGTGTGTACCCTTGGGCTACTAATCTAGTCTTATTCCTAATCACTATGCCCCTTTCATCCATTTTATTTCTGAAAACCCATCTAGTGCCAATTACCCTTACACCTTTGGGTAAATCAACTAGCACCCATACCTTCTGAATCTTGAACTGAAGAAGCTCTTCTTGCATAGCTTCTACCCAGCTTGAATCATCTAGGGCTTTAAGAACATTCTTTGGTTCTACTTGTGAGAGAAAACATACAAACAAGCAAGAGTTTGCAAACTCATGCTGCTTTGAAGCATAAAGGGCATCAAGAAGCCCTTGTTGGTCTGAAGACATCAGTTGTTGTCTTGTCTTCACCCCTGATTGTACATCTCCAATCACATTGTCCTGGGAGTGGACTTTGTGAATCCTAGTGTGTGGTGTTGTAGGAACATGATAGTTAGGTGGGAGATTATTGAAATCCACCTCTTCTTCTGAGAATTCTGCTTCAGTTGAGATTGATGGGCCAGCAGTAGAAACATTTGGCCTAGCAGTATGAACTGTTTGCCTGGCAGTATCTTGTTCTGTCTCAACAGTATGAACTTTTGGCTCAGCAGTAGGAATAATGATTGTACTGCTGACTTGTTCTTCTTGTTCATCTTCCTTTTTTTCATCTTCAACCCCTTCTTTAGCTTTATCTGAAGAAGATTCATCATTTGTTGAAGTTGAAGCCACACTTGTACTTGTCCATATTGGCATCCATACATAATCTTGATTTGTCTCCTTTTCTAAACCTACCTCATATGTTGCTTGTGAACCTGAAAGATCATTAGTTTCTGCAACAACATGCACATAATTCATAGAATGGGTTAGTGTCTCAAGATCAAATAGCCAATTAGGACCTTGACCTACTACATTGGATTTATTCTCTAAAAATTCCACATGCAGGTTTTCCTCTACTCTTCTAGTTCTTGAGTTGTATACTCTAAAAGCTTTGCTATTAAGAGAATATCCAACTAAAAATCCTTCATCTGCTTTACCATCAAACTTTCCAAGATGGTCTAAGGTATTCAGAATTGTCACATGACATCCAAAAAGTCTAAGAAATCCTATTGCAGGAGTTCTACCTCTAAAAAGCTCATATGATGTCTTATTGTGAGATTTGACAACCAAAACCTTGTTCTGGACATAGCAAGCAGTATTAACTGCTTCAGCCCAAAAAGTGATAAGCAACTTAGAGTCGGCTAACATGGTTCTAGCAGCTTCTATGAGTGTTCTATTTCTCCTCTCAGCTACTCCATTCTGCTGAGGAGTTCTTGCAACACTAAATTCTTCCTAATACCTTTTTCCTTGCAGAAGTCATCCATAAATCTATTCTTAAACTCTGTCCCATTATCACATCTAATGACTTTTACTTTCTTGTCTACTAGGTTTTCTATCTCTATAATGAATGTCTTAAGGATGCTAGAAGTCTCATCCTTAGAACTTAAAAAGAAAACCCATGTAAATCTACTATAGTCATCAATAATAACTAGACAATATCTTTTATGCATCATACTACTAACAGAAGTAGGTCCAAATAAGTCCATATGAAGTATAAACAATGATTGATCAATAGAGTTAAAAATTTTGGGCTTACAAGAGGCTTTGTGTTTTTTGCCTTTAAGACAAGCAATGCATGTTTGGTCATTTTCAAATCGTTTTTGAGGTAAACCTCTTACCAAACCATTCTTAACAATCTTATTTATGGTTTTAAAGTTAATATGACCAAGCCTCCTATGCCATTTCATTGATTCATCCAATGTGGCCTTTGCAACTAGACAAGTAAGTGCCTCTTTAGGAACAATCCTCTTCATATCAACACTGTACATGTTGCCCTTTCTTGGAATTTTAAGAAGTACTTGACTTTCATCAGGCATCTTAAAATCAGAAGAAAGTAAAAGACATTCAGTGTCAGTAAAAAGAACTTTGTTCTTTTTGTCACACATTTGTGAGACACTAAAAAGATTATACTTAAGCTCTTGCACATAGTACACATCTTCAAAATCTAAATTTCCAGTTTTGATGGTACCTTTACCGGAAATTTTGCCACTAATACCTCCTCCAAAGCTAATGATGAAGCGAAAAGTGTACCGCTTTTAGGGGGTCATTTAAGCCCTAAATCGTATTTATTTGATCAAATATTGCCCTAAATCGTTCCTTTTGTCATTTTAGGTACTTTGGAGAAGAAATCTGGAAAAGGAAGCATTTTGGACGTTTTTGGAGCATAAAAGTGAAGAAAACGACAAAGTCTCCAAAGCTGCTGGAAAAGTACACTTGACGGCGTCAAGTATTGCTCTTGACGGCGTCACGGCTTGGCAAAAAAGGTAGATATGAAAAATACACATGATAAGCCAGGGAGTTTTACAAAGGAATTCTGACGGCGTCACCCTTTGAAGTGATCAAGGTCGTCACGGTTTAAGCTAAAGAGAGACGGCGTCAAGCTTTATTCTGACGGCGTCAAGCCTTGATAAGCCAGGGAGGATTTTGGAGGACTAAAGAGGGACGACGTCAGGAAGACCATCCGGGAACCCTAGCCACGGCGAGGTGACGGCGTCAAGATCTATAACGTGACGCCGTCAGCCCTTAAACTCTATATATAGTTTTGCAATTTTTTGTCATTAGTGTGCAACTTTGTGAGGAGAAACCCTAAGACGAATTTCTGCCATTTTTAAGGGTTTTCATACCCTTGGATCTCCCATGTTTAATTGAAGATAAGTAATCATTTAATCAATCAATATGTCTATGTGTTGTTTGATTATATCTCGTTCTTGTCTTTTAATTAACATGCTAGGCTAGATTTATCTTGTGTTTGCTTAGATCTAATGAAACCTAACTATTGATTATTAGTTGTTAGTGTGTTATTGATTGTATTGGATGATTGTTTATCGATGTTAGGCTTAAGAAAACTGGCTAACCTCCTATACGGTAACTTGCTTGAACGTCTTAAGAAACATGAACCAATGCGTACTAAGGTTTTTATGGTTGTATTTAATGCATGAGCGAATTCTAGTGATCCCATGTTAGGAGCTTATTAGCCGGCTCGACATAGGAGTGAAGTAGGAGCTTGTAGAGTTGGGGAAGTACGTACGCCACCCCACGATTGGTATTAAGGAATACACCCGTCATCCACGCAATTAATACACACTAATCAACCGGTAAAAGATAGTTAGGGAGTAAGGAAATCTAAGTAAACACATTTCTCTCCACATAAGTTTCACAACCTTTTCATTTTCAGTTATTTTATTTTATTTGCATTTGTAGTAATTTGGGTTAGTTGACTAGCAACTAATTCCGCCCACTCCTTCAAACCCGAGATTTTATTTGCTTTCATAAAATATAAAAATACAAAAAAGAATCTTCCCTCACCCTTAGACCTATTAGAGTAGTTTTTCAATCCTAACGACACTATTCCCCTAGAGAACGATCAATCCCCCGGTACTTGCCACTTCACTATACTACATCGGTCAGGTACACTGCCTGGTGGGGTTTGCAAGCCTCTTGAGATCCCTCAAGAGGAAAAACCTGTTGTAAGGTCGCAAAACCACCTATCAAGTTTTTGGCGCCGCTGCCGGGGAATAGTTATTTGCTTTGTGTGTTTATTTATTTGTTTGTTTGATTTTATTTGCTTCCGTATGTATGTTTAATTTTTATTATTATTGATTCATGTTCAAAACTAAATTGTGAAAATGCTTTATCTTGTTTTTAACTTCGTCTTAACTACATATAAAGGAATTTTGCAAAAGATAAGTGTAAGGGAAATCCAAATCGGTTTATTAGAACACAAATGAACATGAATCGTAACAATATTAAATTAACATACATATTAGTAATTGTTTGAGTCAAATGCTTGTATCGAGTCATAATGATGTTTTGCAGGATTTCCAGGAAGTAAGGTATAGGTTTTTCTATAAATTTTTTGGAAACTTAACATGAGAATTCTGTCAGATCATTTCTGACGGCGTCAGGAATTACAACCTGACGGCGTCAGGTTTTAATTTTCTGAAATTTTTGAAAGTTTTGTTTTCATAAAAAGTTTTTATTAAATCTCTAACTTATAAACTCCAGGAATCTGCAAAATTATCATTCCACAAGCATTATATCCTTATATAGAATTTATCCCGCCGATGTTATGCAGGTTTTTGTGTTTGTTTTCTCAGGTTTAACAGGTTATTTTGGACAAGGAGATGTATGTGGAATCAAGCTTATGGCGATGCATTAGTCTTGGAGCTTCTACATTCTCTTGGAAGAAGATCTAGCCATGTAACCTCTTTATCCACCAAACGAATCAGGGGAGTATTTGATTTCATTCTTTTACCTTATTTACTTTTACATCTTGTTATTTGAACATTGGGGACAATGTTCATCTTAAGTGTAAGGGGGGGTAAAGTACGATACTTTAGAGAATGCTTTTACGCTTAATTTTTGTTTGTTTGATGGTAGATGTGTAATAAAACTGAGAGAAATACCTGTTAGGACAATTTTAGTGCCAAATTTAAAATTTTTTACAACATTTAGGAGTGAAACTTTGATCTTAATGAGCGTCTCATGGATAGGAGTTATATGACTAGCACAAAAAACCGTACCACTAAAAAATTTTTCCACCCCCAAATATGTGAGGATCGCCCCTAGAATTGGTAAGAAAAGCATTTATGCTATGATGTGTGTACCGGTAGCACTTAGATTCTAGAACTTGCGTTAGGACCATTCTGAGGCCACAAGTGAGACTACATTCGTGTAGTTAGATTTACTACATGATAAGAGGCATTAGGATTAACCCATTGTTTTACACCTGTGTTTTTGTTATAATTACATTGGCTACATTGGTCAAGTAATTCTCCCATACCCTTTGCGTTGTACTCATTTTTAGTACACGATACCCCTAGTACACCCCTCAGAGCCTATCTTTTCGTTTCGACCTTTAAGCATTTTACTTAAAGGAAGAATTTGTTACACCCCACTTAAATGTACACCCAAATCGCCTTAGCCTACCTTGTATGCACTCATTTTTAGTGCATTATTGTGACAACATTTGTTTAAACCCCAAGTTAATTATCTAATTGATTACATGGTTGCTAAGTCGAGTCATATCCTTGTACATATTGTTTTGGGACGATTGGGACTCATGGGTAAAGTACTAGTGTAATGGAGTAATGAGGAAGAACAACATTATTACCCCCATATGTGCTAAATATTTTAAAAGTACTCCAAGTGTTTCGATTATCTTAATTCGAGTAATTAGAATAGTTATTTGTAAAGTTATGTAAAAGTTCAAGTGTAAGGGGATGCAACGCCCCTATGATGTATTATTTTGGATGGTAGGGCAAGAGTGTATGAAAAAAAAAATCAAGAAAAATACAAAAAAAATGAGAAAAAGAAAAGTAGAAAAAACATACGGACTACCATCCCGTTTCATTTTATGTTTATTTTATGTTTTTGTTATTTTGTTTTTAGCTTAAGTCGAGTCTAGTCTTGACTTAGCAACGCCATATTGTACATGTAATTAATCAAGATCTTTAACTCGCCACCAGTAAAATATCCTTTATCCAACAAAACCGTGTTTATCATATCCCTACACCTAACGTTATAACCCGTTTAAAAGCCCTCTTTGATAGTTTATCTTAGGTGCTTACGCCTAGTGGAGGAGGTTTTTGATCCTTTCCCAAGCCTATGGTAATCTATTTGCTATGACAGGTAGTGAGAGATATTATCCGTTTTCATTTATGAGAAATACTTTTATGACACCTGAGAGATGTGAGTATCTAAACACTACTTGTGAGGTGCTAGTTTGTAATCTCCGTGCTTATTATGATTAAAGTGGAACGACTATTTGTTGTAATTACTTTTATATTAGCGTTAAATGACCCCTAACTTGTATATTGATTAGAATAAAAGCGCATTTGCTTGAGGACAAGCAAATCTCAAGTGTAAGGGTATTTGATGAAGCGAAAAGTGTACCGCTTTTAGGGGGTCATTTAAGCCCTAAATCGTATTTATTTGATCAAATATTGCCCTAAATCGTTCCTTTTGTCATTTTAGGTACTTTGGAGAAGAAATCTGGAAAAGGAAGCATTTTGGACGTTTTTGGAGCATAAAAGTGAAGAAAACGACAAAGTCTCCAAAGCTGCTGGAAAAGTACACTTGACGGCGTCAAGTATTGCTCTTGATGGCGTCACGGCTTGGCAAAAAAGGTAGATATGAAAAATACACATGATAAGCCAAGGAGTTTTACAAAGGAATTCTGACGGCGTCACCCTTTGAAGTGATCAAGGTCGTCACGGTTTAAGCTAAAGAGAGACGGCGTCAAGATTTATTCTGACGGCGTCAAGCCTTGATAAGCCAGGGAGGATTTTGGAGGACTAAAGTGGGACGGCGTCAGGAAGACCATCCGGGAACCCTAGCCACGGCGAGGTGACGGCGTCAAGATCTATAACGTGACGCCGTCAGCCCTTAAATTCTATATATAGTTTTGCAATTTTTTGTCATTAGTGTGCAACTTTGTGAGGAGAAACCCTAAGACGAATTTCTGCCATTTTTAAGGGTTTTCATACCCTTGGATCTCCCATGTTTAATTGAAGATAAGTAATCATTTAATCAATCAATATGTCTATGTGTTGTTTGATTATATCTCGTTCTTGTCTTTTAATTAACATGCTAGGCTAGATTTATCTTGTGTTTGCTTAGATCTAATGAAACCTAACTATTGATTATTAGTTGTTAGTGTGTTATTGATTGTATTGGATGATTGTTTATCGATGTTAGGCTTAAGAAAACTGGCTAACCTCCTATACGGTAACTTGCTTGAACGTCTTAAGAAACATGAACCAATGCGTACTAAGGTTTTTATGGTTGTATTTAATGCATGAGCGAATTCTAGTGATCCCATGTTAGGAGCTTCTTAGCCGGCTCGACATAGGAGTGAAGTAGGAGCTTGTAGAGTTGGGGAAGTACGTACGCCACCCCACGATTGGTATTAAGGAATACACCCGTCATCCACGCAATTAATACACACTAATCAACCGGTAAAAGATAGTTAGGGAGTAAGGAAATCTAAGTAAACACATTTCTCTCCACATAAGTTTCACAACCTTTTCATTTTCAGTTATTTTATTTTAATTGCATTTGTAGTAATTTGGGTTAGTTGACTAGCAACTAATTCCGCCCACTCCTTCAAACCCGAGATTTTATTTGCTTTCATAAAATATAAAAATACAAAAAAGAATCTTCCCTCACCCTTAGACCTATTAGAGTAGTTTTTCAATCCTAACGACACTATTCCCCTAGAGAACGATCAATCCCCCGGTACTTGCCACTTCACTATACTACATCGGTCAGGTACACTGCCTGGTGGGGATTGCAAGCCTCTTGAGATCCCTCGAGAGGTAAAACCTGTTGTAAGGTCGCAAAACCACGCATCAGCTAACATATCCTCCATTTATTGATTGAAATCTGAGAGATAAGACATGTTGCCAGTCATGTGCCTTGAACATCCACTATCAGAGTATCCTTGATCCTCTTGTTTATCAGTTGAATGTTCCTGCACAGAAATAAGGAATATTAGTTTCCTTTGGGGACCCAAGCCATTAATGACTTGGATCTGCCTCGTACATCAATGTAATTAATCTCTTTAGAATGGTTGATGCACCATTGGGTTTAGTTGGTCACCAAACCCAACATGCTGAGGCCTTAACAGCATTTGCCCTCTCTTCCCAAGCAGCAGTATGAACTGCTTGCTTAGCAGTAGAAACTGCTAGCTTTGCAGTTGTTCCCTTTGGTTTCCAAACTTGTTTTTGGACCACTGCTTTTGTTAGAAAAGGCCTTTGAGCAGTTTTAGATGCATGTTTGAAAGTTATTTTCGCATTTTGAACTGCTGGTTTTGGGTAAACAGAGTAAAAAGGTATGGCAGTAGAAACTGCTTGTCTAGACTTTAATAAAACTGATTTGGGTACTGTTCTAGTATTATTAGAGTGACTTTTAGGAGTTTGCCTTTTTAGATTCACCCTATTGTTTGTATACCCATATACCCTTTGGTTACAGAAAGCAGCAAGATGGTCAAATTCTCCACATATGAAACAAGCTTTGTTATAAAAGTCAAAGTCATCACCTAGTTGGTGAGACTTAAGGCCATTCCAATTCCTTTGGTTGCCTTTAGGCTTGTTAGTGGTTCTGTATTGCTCACAATACCTAACAGGTTGGCTAACATGTTTAACATTGATTTTAGGCCTATTAGTATCATGTTTGACTATCTTAGGAACACTTATTCCTGCTTTCTGAACCATATCAGGTTTAGACATAACCTGTTCTTATTCGTCATCATCAGATATCCAGTCTTCAATGACTACTCTATCTGATCTTCTATCAGAGGACACCTTGTCCTCAGGAAGTGACGTATTACTTATACTTTCACTTACTTTCTCTACCTTAGGACTCTCAGTAGACTTAGAACCATATTCCATAATTGGTTCTTGAAATTCAGCTAATCCTGTGTGTGCTAGGTCAATACCTGAAGGTGTAGGAACACCTCTGTATGGTGGAGGAACAGAATTGTAACCTATACCAGACTTAGCTTTATTAACAACTTGAGCTTCCCAAATCTTATTGATTCCATCTAAGGCATAAGCTAGTGTATCTACTGTTATCTGAACATTTTCATTTGCCTTTTTGTGCTTTGCTAGAGATTCATTCAGCACATTAATGCACTCATCTTTGAATTCTAAGTTTCTTTTTAGAGCAGCCATGTCATCACTAAACTTAGATTCATTTCCTTGAAAATGTAAGATTTGTTTTTCAAGAATAGCTAGATCTCTTTTATGATTAGCTAAGTTAGTCATTGTTTTATATAGCTCTTCTAGTTGATCATCAGATTCCTTTTTAAGTTTTTCATAAGCATTAAGAGCAGAGCAGGATTCAGTACACTTGATTATAGAATTTACCTCTGAATCAGAAAAAGCCATCAGTGCAGTCTCAGTTGCCACCATTGCAGCTTCTTTTGGTGCTTCCTCTTCATCAGCCATGAAGCTCCAATCATAGCTAACACCATCAATGGCTAGCATAGCCTTTGGCTCTTCCACAGTGACTTCCTTCTTCTTATCTTGCTTGTACCATGTGCTCCTATTTTCTTGCTTTCTTGGCTTTCTGCACTCTTTTGCAAAGTGTCCCACCTTGTGACAATTGAAACACTCTACTTTCTTCTTATCAAACCCAGCAGTTTCATTACCATTAATGGTAATCTGCTTTCCTGTTCTTTGCCAAAAATTTTTAGCCCTTATGCTCAGTAAAGCAACCTTCCACTTGATATCCATCTCTTCTAAATCATCATCATCCACCTGTTCAAGGTCTTCATGATTTAGAGGAGAACCACTAGTTTGACTAGACATGAATACATAGAATGTTGGATCTCCAAGTCCAGCAACATTCTTTTGTGTAGTATCAGTAGAAACACTAACTAGCAGTAGAAACACCTTCATCTTCATCTACCTCTTCAGACTTACTAATGTTGGGAGATGACATAAATGCCATATTCCTAGAACTAGTACTATAGCTTCCAGACTTCTTCAGACTTTGTTCAACAATTTTGAAGTTGTTGTACAAATTATTGAGTTTCATGGTTTCAATGTCTGGCTTATTCATCCAGACAACCACATGAGTATGAAATTCATCAGGTAGACTTCTTAAAAACTTCATGTTGAGATCTTCCTTGGTTATCTCAACTCCCAACACAGCTAACTGACTGACAAGCTTGTGTAATCTAGAGAACAGCTTATCAAGAGATTCATTGCTATTTGAACTAAATTTTTCAAATTGTTGTTTCAGCAATGTCTTCTGTGTTTTCTTGGTAGTTTCATTACCACCAAACCATGCACAAATCTCTTCAAAAAGAGTTTTTGCATCAGGATACTTGCTAAAAGAAAGCATCTGTTCACCAGGAATGGTCATAAGCAACAAATTTCTTGCCTTTTGATCATTCCTCTTTTGTATCCTTTCTTCATTGGTAGTTGGTCCAATATTTAATTTTCGAATTGTTTTTCCTTCAAGAATGACATCTGTATAACCTAGTGTAAAAGAATCACCATAAAGAATGATATCCCAGAGAGCATAATCTTGAACCATAAAATATTGCTCAATCCTTAACCTCCATAACTCAAACTCATTCTGTTTGATCATAGGCAACTTTGCAGCAATATTTGTAGCCTGAGTATTCTCCACGTCCATTTCTTCTTCTTCTTCTAAATCAACTATATCAGCCTTGCTCTGATACCAATTGCGAGGATTATAATACACTATGTAGGATGTTAGTCCTTTGTAACTTGTGTATGTGATACTTTGAGTTAATATGGTTAAGTATGCGGAATCTACTTAACTACACTTAGAAGGTTTATTTGGTTATTGGAAATGGAAAGTAATGCTTGAGTAATGAACAATGAACACACAATGTTAACACCAAATGATTTAATATTATTAAGATAATAATATGAGTGATCTTCACTATCACTAGGGTTACAAACCTTGAATCTATATGTTTCTATGACTTATGATTTCTATGATAAGTTATGTTCTTTGTTCTTGATAGATATTCTAAGCATATGAATTAAGCGCTCGAATTAAGCATATTTTAATATCTAGTCTAAGATCTTGTTTTTATAGTCTAAAGAAGATCTTTACAATAAATGATGTGTCTTGTCGAACTACTTGCTTTGCTTGAGTTGAGTGTGTCAGTAGCTAAGATACAACATGTATCTATGTTTACAACTTGATTGACTGACTACAAATCAAAGATATTATCTACCGTATATACTTGACTTTTATACACAAATATCTTTTTATACTTATCCAACCAGCAGTAGTATACGCGACACTTATCCATCTAGCATTAGGAATCAGCAGTACCTTTGTTTGTACTAGCAGTACTAACTGTTAGTTATAACTCGAGAAGTCTTCAGATATACACTAGCAGTTAGTACTGTTAGAGTATTCTTCTCAGCAATACTAATCTTCAGAACATTTAATTCCCAACATTTTTATTGGAGATTCTCCATACATCAAGGTACAATTTCACCGGAGGGATCTTCAATCTGAGCTATAGATCGTCAGGTTTTCCTGGTTCGTGTAACTATACGATTGTATACAACCCTAATTCATGAAGCTACTAGTGTTTAGGGTTGTTCAAAACCCTAGGATGTTATCTCTTGGTTCCGGTACTGATGACTTCAGGAGAAGAACACGTTGAAAACCTAGCGATGGTTACTGATGTCGTTCCTGGTCATTGAGGATTATAGATGAGGCCGATAGGTCATGGGTTTGAAGCACAATGTTTGGCTTCATAACGAGGCGTGGTGTACAAGATGTTCTGAATATTAGGGTTTTGTAAACCCTAAAATGTTGCGTTAACAGTAGATATGCTTCAAATATTTATGTTGTTAGATATGTAATAGCAGTTTGTACTGCTACGAGCTTGGATTAATACTGCCATGATTATCTCGAACTTAGTACTGCCCAAGATTGAAGTTTGTACTGTTTGACACAACTTAGTACTGCTCGAGTTCACTTAGTACTGCCCGTGTTCCTTTGTACTGCCCATGCATCATGATTAGTACTGTTGGCAATATTTATTAGTACTGCTAGTTTCGATAGTTTGTACTGCTATCATGGGAAGTTTGTACTGCCAACGATTTCTTCGTATTGCTGGCTTGAGTTCATTTGTCCTGTTCGTGATATTTGTACTGCTATCCTACCTAAAACGCACTGAGTTCAGTTGTTGAACAAAGTAAATGTGCGATGCTTTGCATGTAGAGACGACTTGGTTATTTTATTATAACGTGGGATGGTCTACTTAGGGGTGCAAACGAGCCGAGCTAATCGCGAGCTACTCGATAAAAAGCTCAAAACGAGCCGAACCTTGTCGAGCTCGAGCCGAGCTCGAGCTTTAAAATCAACTCGTTTACTTATCGAGCTCGAGCTTCGCTTGTGATGATCGAGTAGGCTCGTCGAGCCTTATCGAGCCTTACGTTATAACATAGCAGCCCGCTATAATACATATAAGTATATAACATAGCAGCCCAATAACCAAGCCCAATACTTTATCTAATCTTCGTGCCTTAGATTTTTGCATATTTGTTCATATATTTAGATTATTAAGTGCCATTAAAATAGCTTTTTCGAGCTCAAATCAAGCTCAGGCTCGTTTAAGCAGATAAAGCGAGCTCGAGCTGAGCTTTGGCTCGTGAAAAACATCTTTTTTATTTACTCGAGCCGAGCCTTGTCAAGCTCGAGCCGAGCTCGAGCTTTGTTAAAAGTTTACGAGCCGAGCTCGAGCACAAAAATAAAGGCTCGGATCGAGCCGAGCTCGAGCTCGAGCTTGTTAAAAAACTGACGAGCCGAGCTCGAGTATAGTAAAGCTCGGGCTCGGCTCGGCTCGTTTGCACCCCTAGGTCTACTTAAAGATGAAAGTTGGGGTAGACTTGTTTATTCGAACAATATGCATGGAAACGACTATTCTTTTCTGAATTTGACGTGATGATAATAGGTCGATAGAAGATATCATACGTGAAGAAGCAAAGTTCTCATTGTGAGCCCTAAGTGAGTAGTTATATTATTGCATGATACTCTTTCATAATTGGACAGTGCCTATTTTATATTCCCATCATTTTTGGTGGTCGGTGTGACTTGATTCTCTCACATGGTTCGGTTGATATCAGTTTGCATGCTTGGATTTTACATGTTGATTTTCTTCTTTTATTCACATTCTGCATGATAATTGGACGGTGATGGTTGCTTTGATTCCAAATTTCACCCATGGGTCAGTGATCCTTTCTATATTTCATATTTAACTATCACCATGGGTCGGTGCTAAAATTGATATATAATGGGACGGTGGCCTATTGAATATTTGATGGGAGTAACTTATAGCAGATTGGATATTCTTATTCTATGCAAAGTGTGAAGGGTTTTATTCCTTACTGCTTGTGGATTCATGCACACTCTTCCATTATTTAGTGTTCTTTTGATGATTTGGTTGACATGGTTCCAACAGTAAGGGGAAGCATATATATTGTTGATTTGGAATAGGTTGGTTCCAACACACACACACGGGGAAGACACACACACAGGAGATTTTTGGATTTGATTTTTGGATTTTGGTTTCGGTTCGTAAAGGATTAAAAGCTCAAATTTATTTATTCTCATTGGCCAAGAAGGTTATTTGTTACTCATTTGACGGTGAAGTGGAATTTTTCAAGTTTGTGTTCTTATCATATCTTAAAGTGAGGTAAGACACTTTAGAGATAACTTGTTCGTTTGTTCAAGTGGTGACTACGAATTGACAAACACTTGAAGGAGTTACGTTATTGTGCTCAATGATTATTGTTAAGAGATTGCGGTTTTCCTATACATCAAGTATACGTTCGAAGTCGTATTTAGTACAAGAAATAAGACTCGAGGTTGGGTTATTCTACTTCAGCATCAAATTGGTAATGGTTAGTTTTCTTCATCATTACATAAAGCTTACAGAATTGAATATTCATTTATAAAAGTAGGTGTGTTGGTGTTCTTAATGGTGGGTAATTCGAGACATTAGAAGACTAGATTGGATGTATGGTACTGGTTCGTGGTTATGAAGATCAAGGTTGCTTATTTTTGTCCCCTAGTGGATAATACAAAAAGGGGAAGAAGTTTTATAAAGAAGAATGGCAACTTTAAGATCCTTGGTAGAGCATGTTATTTAAGTTCACGTTGTGAGCTTAAGGGGAAGATTTCATTCATGGAAGATCAAGACGAAGGTTTTGTAATTATCAACTAGGGGAAGATTGTTGGGAATTATAATTTGAGTTGATAAGTACAAAACTACAAATGAAGAATGAAACAAGTGTGAAAGATGAAGGTCCAAAGAAGACAAAAGGAAAATTCTATTTAGAGATAAAGATTACAGAATATTGTTAGGAATCCTTTTGTAACCCTAATCCTCTATTATATAAAGAGGGTTAGAGGCGTGAGTTTTAATATAGATGTTAAAGATGTAACATCGAGGAAAAGGTGTGTGTATGTCTAGGCGTCAAGTTCCTACAATGGACGCCTAGGGTTTGTTTGTTAGTAGTTGTTAGAGATGATGATGAAGAACCTTGCAATGATAATATTGATTCTATGTTTGAATATTCCGCCTATGTTATCGTGTTCCTAGATATAAGATCTAACCAATCTCGAGCTATAAATGATTTTCACATTTTCCTTTCTGCTCAATGCATCAGCCACAATGTTCGCTTTCCCTGGGTGATAGTGAATTTCACAATCATAGTCGTTGAGTAACTCTAACCATCGGCGCTGTCTCATGTTCAGCTCCTTTCGATTCAGGATGTGCTGAAGACTTTTGTGATTGGTGAAAACCGTGCACTTGGTGCCGTACAAGTAATGTCTCCACATCTTAAGAGCAAAGACTACTGCCCCTAATTGCAGATCATGAGTTGTATAGTTTTCTTCGTTCATCTTGAGCTGTCGAGAAGCATAGGTTATTACTTTGCTCCTTTGCATCAGTACTACACCTAAACCGTGATGCGACGCATCAAAATACACTATGAACTCTTCACTTCCTTCAGATAGTGCTAAGATTGGTGCTTCACAGAGTTTTTGCTTCAAGAGTTAAAAAGCTAACTCTTGTTTTTCTTCCCAGTTGTACTTCTTGTTCTTCTGGGTAAGTTCTGTCAAAGGCTTTGCGATCTTTGAGAAATCTTCTATGAATCTTCTGTAGTAACCATCGAGACCTAAAAATTAGCGAATCTCTGTTGGGTTTGTAGGAGATGCCCAATCTTTAACCGCCTCAATCTTGGCAGGGTCTACGTGGATACCTTGACTGTTGATAACATGACCAAGAAATTGTACTGTTGGAATCCAAAAATCACATTTGGAGAACTTAGCGTACAACTTTTCCTCTTTGAGTAACTCTAAAATGGTTCTCAAATATTCATCATTGATGCGTGGTTTTGCAACCTTACAACAGGTTTTACCTCTCGAGGGATCTCAAGAGGCTTACAACCCCACCAGGCAGTGTACCTGACCGATGTAGTATAGTGTAGTGGTAAGTACGGGGGATTGATCGTTCTCCACAGGGAATAGTGTTCGTTAGGTATGAAAGACTACTCTAATAGGTCTAAGGGTTGAGGAAGATTCTTTTTGTGTTTTTATATTTTTTATGAAAGCAAGTAAAATCTCGGGTTTGAAGGAGTGGGCGGAATTAGTTGCTAGTCAACTAACCCAAATTACTACGAATGCAAATAAAATAAAATAACAAAAATAAAAATGTTGGAGAAGACTTAAGTGTAGAGAAATGTGTTTACTTAGATTTCCTTACTCCCTAACTATCTTTTACCGGTTGATTAGTGTGTATTAGTTGCGTGGATGA
The DNA here is from genome assembly GCA_021014915.2 of Artemisia tridentata subsp. tridentata. Classification (NCBI taxonomy): domain Eukaryota; kingdom Viridiplantae; phylum Streptophyta; class Magnoliopsida; order Asterales; family Asteraceae; genus Artemisia; species Artemisia tridentata. The sequence continues at coordinate 123,630,925 of CP139502.1, read as the reverse complement.
CGGGTGTATTCCTTAATACCAATCGTGGGGTGGCGTACGTACTTCCCCAACTCTACAAGCTCCTACTTCACTCCTATGTCGAGCCGGCTAAGAAGCTCCTAACATGGGATCACTAGAATTCGCTTGTGCATTAAATACAACCATAAAAACCTTTAGTACGCATTTGGTTCATGTTTCTTAAGACGTTCAAGTAAGTTACCGAATAGGAAGTTAGCCAGTTTTCTTAAGCCTAACATAGATAAACAATCATCCAATACAACTAATAACACACTAATAACCAATAATCAATAGCTAAGTTTCATTAGATCTAAGCAAACACAAGATAAATCTAGCCTAACATGTTAAACAAAAGACAAGAACAAGATAAAATCAAACAACACATAGACATATTGAATGATTAATTGATAACTTATCTTTCAATGTAACATGGAAGATCTCAAGGCAAAAAGCCTTGAAAAAGATGCTAAAATCGTCTTAGGGTTTTCTCCCAAAAATTCCACACTAAGCTCTCTCTAATGACAAAAAATTAGAAAACTATATATAGATTTTTACATCTGACGGCGTCACCTTATGGAGTGTGACGCCGTCACCTCGCCGCTTTTAGGGTTCCCGGATGACCTTCTTGACGCCGTCCCTCTTTAGCTCTCCAAAATCCGTTCTGGCTTATCAAGGCTTGACGCCGTCAGCTCTTGAACGTGACGCCGTCCCTCTTTGATTTAAGCCGTGACGCCCTTGATCAGGTTAAAGCGTGACGCCGTCAGAATTTACATGCAATTTTCACTGGCTTATCATGAGTAAATTTCACATCCACCTTTTCTTGCCAAGCCATGACGCCGTCCAGAGTAAAATCTGACGCCGTCAAGGGTAACTTTTAGCCGATTTTTGAGACTTTGTCGTTTTCTTCACTTTAATGCTCCAAAAACGTCCAAAATGCCTCCTTTTCCAGATTTCTCCTCAAAAGTACCTAAAATGACAAAAGGAACGATTTAGGGCAATATTTGATCAAATAAATACGATTTAGGGCTTAAATGACCCCTTAAAAGCGGTACACTTTTCGCTTCATCAAATACCCTTACACTTGAGATTTGCTTGTCCTCAAGCAAATGCGCTTTTATTCTAATCAAAATACAGGTTAGGGGTCATTTAATGCAAACATAAAAGTAATTACAACAAATAATCGTTCCACTTTAATCATAATAAGCACGGAGATTATAAACTAGCACCTCACAAGTAGTGTTTAGATACTCACATCTCTCAAGTGTCATCAAAATAAATCTCATAAATGAAAACGGATAATATCTCTCACTACCTGTCATAGCAAATAGATTACCATAGGCTTGGGAAAGGATCGAAAACCTCCTCCACTAGGCGTAAGCACCAAAGATAAACTATCAAAGAGGGCTTTTAAATGGGTTATAACGTTAGGTGTAGGGAAAAGGAAAACACGGTTTTGTTGGATAAAGGATATTTTACTGGTGGCGAGTTAAAGATCTTGATCAATTACATGTACTATACAATGTTGCTAAGCCAAGACTCGACTCAATCTTAAGCTAGAAACAAAATAACAAAATAACAAAAACATAAAAATAAACATAAAATGAAACGGGATGGTAGTCCGTATGTTTTTTCTATTTTTCTTTTTCTCATTTTTTTGTATTTTTCTTGATTTTTTGATTTTTTTTTTTTTTTTTTTTTTTTTTTTTCATACACTCTTGCCCTACCATCCAAAATAATACATCATAGGGGCGTTGCATTCCCCTTACACTTGAACTTTTACATAACTTTACAAATAACTATTCTAATGACTCGAATTAAGATAATTGAAAAACTTGGAGTACTTTTAAAATATTTAGCACATATGGGGGTAATAAATGATGTTCTTCCCCATTACTCCATTACACTAGTACTTTACCCATGAGTCCCAATCGTCCCAAAACAATATGTACAAGGATATGACTCGACTTAGCAACCATGTAATCAACTAGATAATTAACTTGGGTTTAAACAAATGTTGTCACAATAATGCACTAAAGATGAGTGCATACAAGGTAGGCTAAGGCGATTTGGGTGTACATTTAAGTGGGGTGTAACAAATTCTTCCTTTAAGTAAAATGCTTAAAGGTCGAAACGAAAAGATAGGCTCTGAGGGTGTGTACTAGGGGTATCGTGTACTAAAAATGAGTACAACGCAAAGGGTGTGGGAGAATTACTTGACCAATGTAGCCAACGTAATTATAACAAAAACACAGGTGTAAAACAATGGGTTAATCCTAATGCCTCTTATCATGTAGTAAATCTAACTACACGAATGTAGTCTCACTTGTGGCCTTGGAATGGTCCTAACGCAAGTTCTAGAATCTAAGTGCTACCGGTACACACATCATAGCATAAATGCTTTTCCTACCAATTCTAGGGGCGAACCTCACATATTTGGGGGTGGAAAATTTTTTAGTGGTACGGTTTTTGTGCTAGTCATATAACTCCTATCCGTGAGACGCTCATTAAGATCAAAGTTTCACTCCTATATGTTGTAAAAAAATTTAAATTTGGCACTAAAATTACCTTAACAGGTATTTCTCTCAGTTTTATTACACATCTACTATTAAACAAACAAAAATCAAGCGTAATAGTATTCTCTAATCGTACTTTTACCCTCCCCTTACACTTAAGATGAACATTGTCCCCAATGTTCAAATAACAAGATGTAAAAGTAAAAAGTAAAAGAATGAAATCAAATACTCCCCTGATTCGCTTGGTGGATAATGAAATTACACGGTTAGATCTTCTTCCAAGGTAATGTTGAAGCTCCATGACTAATGCATCGCCAAAAGCTTGATCCAAAAACATTTCCTTGTCCAAAATAACCTGATAAACCTGAGAAAACAAACACGAAAACCTGCATAACATCGGCGGGATAAAATCTATATATAAGGATATAACGCTTGTGGAATGATAACTTTGCAGATTCCTGGAGATTATAAGTTGGAGATTTTAATAAAAACTTTTTTAAAAACAAAACTTTCAAAAATTTCTGAAAATTAAATCTGACGCCGTCAGGTTATAAACCCTGACGCCGTCAGAAATGACCTGACAAAAATTTTCATTTTAAGTTTCCGGAAAATTTCTGGAAAAACCTTTACCTTACTTCCTGGAAATCCTGCAAAACATCATTATGACTCGATACAAGCATTTGACTCAAACAAATACGAATATGTATGTTAATTTATTATTATTACGATTCATGTTCATATGTGTTCTAATAAACCGATTTAGATTTCCCTTACACTTATCTTTTGCAAAATACCTTTATATGTAGTTAAGACGAAGTTAAAAACAAAATAAAGCATTTTCACAAATTAGTTTTTAACATGAATCAATAGGAATAAAAATTAAACATACATACGGAAACAAATAAAAACAAACAAACAAACAAATAAACACACAAAGCAAATAAATAAAATAAAGCTTGGGTTGCCTCCCAAGAAGCGCTTTTCTTTATTAACGAGTCTTGTAGCTAGACTCCAAGTCTCGTACATTACGTGACTCCATCATCGGTCACGGTTCCTAGGCCATTCTCCTTTGATTCTCTATCAGAATCACTTTCATAGTGAAGGTATTTCGGGTCCTCGAGATCAAAGGGATTATTTCGGTATTTAAAACTAAGCTCCTTATCATGCTTAAAGAATCCACTTGACAGGTCAAAAGTGTCCTTACACCCCCTTCTCACATCATCATCACACAACACGAGTTGGGAACTTAACCTATCGAGTCCATCATAATCAATCTCCTTGAATTCTCTCATCTTGTAAGGCATTTGGTATGAGATTTCCCTAATCCCATCGGTGAAAGTCATGATCCCATTGAGCTCGTCCACAACCAAGCTTGTGGCCTTGCAAAAAGGTGCCCCAAAAACAACTTGTGATAACCCGGGATCGATGTACTTTTCGATATTATCGACGATTGCGAAGCTCATAGTGAATGTCATGTTTCCTACAAACACCTCTACATCATCATCTATGCCAATGTCGTCCTTCCCTTTATGAATCATCCCCCATCTGCAAATATTGTTATAATGAAACAGAGACATCACATTTTTGGGCAAACATGTGTCAATGTAAACATTATAAAAATGCTTGTGACCAATCATGCAAGGTATCTTGAGATTATTCGGATCATGTTGCTTAATTCGGCCAGGCCTCCTACCGCATAGTCTCCATGTGTTGCCACATGCTGATGGTTGATACTCATACACTTCTTCACAGCCATCCCGAAAAATCACTTTCCTGACACCATCGGTAAATAATGCACTCCTATCATCCTCATTGAGTATCACTCCCGTTGCTTTTATGAAGGGTTTTGCCTAGAACAAGGCCAGTTAAGGATGGACTGATGATAGAGTTCATGTTATTAATTACAGTTAACTCGATATGAAAGAGGAACTTTTCTATCACAATTGGTACCCTCCTTATTACCCCGATGATATTAGACCCTTCATATTTGACTTGTTCGGTGAAGGCTTCGTTATATAGAGAGAGGGATATTGCGCTCATAGAAGAGTTGGGGTTTATGTAGGCATCTTTTATAAACTTTTTCCTAGTGGCGCAAGATATCTTAAAGACCCTAGGAGCGCCATCCTCTATTCTCTCTCCGAATCCCATAGGCAACCTTGCTGTGCCCCTCTCAAGTTCCTCTACCAGGGGGCGGTCTAGCAGTCCTGGGAGCCCATGAGGTATTTCGGATTTCTCTTCCGAGCCCTCCTCATCACTCACCTCTCTTGTACTCGAGTTTTTTGGTGAGTCTAGATAGTCGTCGGGCGCCTCGGGTTTCTTTTCGGGAACTTCACCCTCCATTTCATTGTCCACATTGTTGGTTGTTTGTTGGTCCGAATTTGGTTTAGGAACAGGTATTGTTGTAATGGTGTTCACGAAGTGGAGAGGTTTCGAAGGGGTATGAGTATCTCCTTTTTTTTTTCGTTTTGTGATATGTATTTGAAGAGTTTACTAGGGTGCTTGATTTTTACAGGAGGGGGTGTTTGGTGAGTCACCGTAACAGATTTGATCTCATTAACTCGTGCCAACTCACAAGTTGACCTGCCAGCAAGGCGATCATTGATAACCTTTAACAGGTTATCAACCTTGTTGTTCATATCAACTTGCTGTTGTCTGAATTGATTCTCAAGTTTGGAGAGCTGTGTTTCTTGAGAGAGAATGAATTTTTGCAGTGATTCCTCGCGATTTTGTTGTTTATGCGTGTGTTGCTGAGGATAATGTTCAGACCAGGTGAGCGGGGTAGAGTCATTGAATGATACGCTACGAGTTTGGTTCCAACTAAAATTTGGCTTATTCTTCCATGCCTCATACCTACCTTCGGAATTAGTAGTGAGCCACCTATCTCCCGCCTTATCGATTCGCGAGGATGCGAATTCTTTGAAAGCCTGTTTGGGGAGTTCCATGCAATCATGAGTGTCGTGGGGACCACTACATAATTTACACGAAGAAGTGATTTTGTTCACTTGGCTTGAAGGTTTAGGAGTCTCGTAGGATTTCATGAGAAACTTGACTTGGTCTTCAAGTTCTATGATCCTACGGTCGGAAGTGCTTGAATTGTTCGAAGGCAAAGATATTGCCTTGACCGTTTTATTCAAATCACGGGGATCACTCCAACTTTCGTTGTCATAAAGAGCAAGATCCTCTAGGAGAGCCCATGATTGTTCCGCACTTAGATCACGTAGCTTACCACCGGCCGATTGGTCAATGGTTTGCCTTGTGTAGAGATTTATATGGTCATAGAAGATTTGGACTTGGAGCCAAAGTTCTATGCCATGGTGAGGGACTTTTTGGAGTAAGTCCTTGAATCGAGTCCATGCCTCGTAGAGAGTTTCGCCTTGATGTTGTTGGAACATCAAGATATCATTCCTTAGCTTGGTAGTTCTTCCTGGTGGGAAAAACTGAGCAAGGAAACGAGTGGTGAGATCATCCCAAGAGGTGATGGATCCTGCGGGTTGACGTTCTAGCCACTGACTAGCTTGATCCCGCAGAGAGAATTGAAAGAGACGCAATCGGGTCGTCTCTCGAGTGGCAACATCAAGGTCTATAGAATCAACAATTTTGAGAAAGTCCTTGAGGTGTTGATTAGGATCTTCAGAACGAAGTCCATGGAACGCGCATCCGCTTTGCACCAACCGGATGGTGTCGGATCGCAAGGGTGTGACATTGGCTCCTTGAGTGAGCTCAATGGTGTTTCGATAGCCATGGTGGCTAGGACGGGAATACTCTCCTAAAGTACGGGCTCTAGGATGTGGTGGTTGTTGTGGTGGTGGGTTGTTGGGATTAAGGATATTACCATCTTCCATGATGTCGAATGGTATGGTTACGAACAAAGACACGAAGAAAATAGATAGACTAAAGAAAACCTAGAAAAATAAAACAAAAATCTCACTAGAAAGGAATCTAGTGAGTAGACCTATAAAATAAAAATTCAACCTAAACAATAACTATTCCCCGGCAGCGGCGCCAAAAACTTGATGCGTGGTTTTGCAACCTTACAACAGGTTTTACCTCTCGAGGGATCTCAAGAGGCTTACAACCCTACCAGGCAGTGTACCTGACCGATGTAGTATAGTGTAGTGGTAAGTACGGGGGATTGATCGTTCTCCACAGGGAATAGTGTTCGTTAGGTATGAAAGACTACTCTAATAGGTCTAAGGGTTTAGGAAGATTCTTTTTGTGTTTTTATATTTTTTATGAAAGCAAGTAAAATCTCGGGTTTGAAGGAGTGGGCGGAATTAGTTGCTAGTCAACTAACCCAAATTACTACGAATGCAAATAAAATAAAATAACAAAAATGAAAATGTTGGAGAAGACTTAAGTGTAGAGAAATGTGTTTACTTAGATTTCCTTACTCCCTAACTATCTTTTACCGGTTGATTAGTGTGTATTAGTTGCGTGGATGACGGGTGTATTCCTTAATACCAATCGTGGGGTGGCGTACGTACTTCCCCAACTCTACAAGCTCCTACTTCACTCCTATGTCGAGCCGGCTAAGAAGCTCCTAACATGGGATCACTAGAATTCGCTTGTGCATTAAATACAACCATAAAAACCTTTAGTACGCATTTGGTTCATGTTTCTTAAGACGTTCAAGCAAGTTACCGAATAGGAAGTTAGCCAGTTTTCTTAAGCCTAACATAGATAAACAATCATCCAATACAAATAATAACACACTAATAACCAATAATCAATAGCTAAGTTTCATTAGATCTAAGCAAACACAAGATAAATCTAGCCTAACATGTTAAACAAAAGACAAGAACAAGATAAAATCAAACAACACATAGACATATTGAATGATTAATTGATAACTTATCTTTCAATGTAACATGGAAGATCTCAAGGCAAAAAGCCTTGAAAAAGATGCTAAAATCGTCTTAGGGTTTTCTCCCAAAAATTCCACACTAAGCTCTCTCTAATGACAAAAAATTAGAAAACTATATATAGATTTTTACATCTGACGGCGTCACCTTATGGAGTGTGACGCCGTCACCTCGCCGCTTTTAGGGTTCCCGGATGACCTTCTTGACGCCGTCCCTCTTTAGCTCTCCAAAATCCGTTCTGGCTTATCAAGGCTTGACGCCGTCAGCTCTTGAACGTGACGCCGTCCCTCTTTGATTTAAGCCGTGACGCCCTTGATCAGGTTAAAGCGTGACGCCGTCAGAATTTACATGCAATTTTCACTGGCTTATCATGAGTAAATTTCACATCCACCTTTTCTTGCCAAGCCATGACGCCGTCCAGAGTAAAATCTGACGCCGTCAAGGGTAACTTTTAGCCGATTTTTGAGACTTTGTCGTTTTCTTCACTTTAATGCTCCAAAAAACGTCCAAAATGCCTCCTTTTCCAGATTTCTCCTCAAAAGTACCTAAAATGACAAAAGGAACGATTTAGGGCAATATTTGATCAAATAAATACGATTTAGGGCTTAAATGACCCCTTAAAAGCGGTACACTTTTCGCTTCATCAAGCATGTTCTTCCTTGCTGCGGGAGTAGATTAGGATATCGTCAATGAACACGATCACGAATTTGTCCAAGTATGGTTTGCATACTCGGTTCATCAAGTCCATGAATACTGCAGGTGCATTGGTAAGACCAAATGGCATTACTTGAAATTCGTAATGTCCGTACCGCATTCTGAAGGCTGTTTTGGGAATGTCTTCTTCTCGGACTCTCAGCTGATGATATCCTGATCTCAGGTCAATTTTCAAGTAGACACTCGATCCTTGCAACTGATCAAACAAATCATCAATCCTGGGCAATGGATATCGATTCTTCACGGTGAGTTTGTTCAACTCCCTATAATCAATACACATTCGGAACGTTCCGTCTTTCTTCTTGACAAATAAGACCGGAGCTCCCCAAGGTGATGAACTTGGTCGGATGAATCCTTTATCTGATAGCTCTTTCAACTGCTCAGATAATTCTTTCATTTCAGGAGGTGCCAACCGATAGGCTGCTTTTGCAACCGGTGCTGCCCCAGGCATTAAATCGATCTGAAATTCTACTTGACGAACGGGTGGAATACCCGGCAAATCTTCCAGAAATACTTCAGAAAAATCCTTGACAACTGGCACTTCTTCAAGTTGTTTCTCTTTTGATTCATTCTCCGTCACCTGAACAAAAAACACGTGACATCCTTTGTTCATATACTTCACCGTCTTGATATACGAGATGATGTTGAGTCGGGTTCTACTTTGATCGCCACGAACAATAAGAGTTTCACCATTGAGTGGAATTTGGACGACTTTCTCATCACAGATGATTCTAGCGTGGTGCTTGGATAACCAATCCATGCCAATAACGACGTCAAAGCTAACAAGTTGAATAGGCATGAGATCGATGGGAAAAGGTTTGTCTAGTAATGTTAGGCTGCAACCTTGGATTATCGTATTGGTGCCTATAAGGTTTCCGTTAGCTATTTCAATTTTGTACGTAGTGTCTAGTTCTACTGGGGCAATGTTAAGCAGTGAAGTAAATGAAGTAGACACAAAGCTCTTATAAGCTCTAGAATCAAATAATATTTTAGCACTTTGTTGGTTTAGTAAGAATGTACCCGTGACTACGCCAGGGTCCTATGGTGCATTTCCGTCACCGAGAACATATGCTCTTATGTTATAACACAAGGTCACTACTTTATCACACACAACCTATGTAAGATCAAATGGCACTCAAGAAAGAAAGCAAGATAGATTTATAGTATGTATGTATATATGAACCGTATATCTATTAGATTAAGAAGAGAAAGAACAATACATAAAACACACACACACACTCCCACCTTTACCTCTCTAAATCACACATGAAAATGAGGTAGTGAGTGTGTATATATAGCCTAAAGGTGACGCCCTAAAGGATTTGTGATGGGCTCGTGGGCTTTCATGGATTGGACTTGGATTTCTCTAACAATACAAGGACTAGTATAACTTGACTCTTAGACACTTAGCTTAGTCTAACTCCATTAGCCCATCGTCTATTCTATACATATAACACGACACATTACAAAGTTGTTAATACGAAATGACCATCACTTTTTATCAATGCTAACATCTTCCACGAGCAGCTTTATTCTGATTAGTATTATATTTTAGGTAGTGGGTCCTGTAGTGCCCCTTCTCGCCACATATGTGGCACACTATTGCTACTGGCTGTAAGTTTACACCAGTGGCCCTGCAGTCATTTGTTCTGTGGCCTACTTTCTGGCACTTTTCACATTTGGCAGGACAAGGCCCAGTGTGATGCAGTCTACATTGGTTACACTGGGGTAGTGTTCCGGTATAACTTTTTCCGTCAGTTGGTGCAGCAACATAAGCTCTGGCAGCTTCCTGTCTACGATTTTGTTGTTGTTGTTGTTGTTGTTGTTGTTGTTGTTGTTGTTGTTGTTGTTCCTGTTGTTGTTATGAGTAGTGGTGGTTCCACGATCATCTAGCTTTCGCTTATAATCATTGTTTCCGGAGGTAGAACTCCGTTTGATTTCCCGTTCTAGTAATCGTTGAGCAATTGTGATGGCTTCTTCCAGAGTTGATGGTTTTGATGAGGTGACATTTCCCTCGATGCTTCGAGGCAGTCCCACGACGTACTTCTCCAATTTCCTTTCAAGATCCGGCACCATGGTTGGGCACAGTGCAGCCAGTTCTTGGAACCTTCTATTGTAGGTTCTTAAATCGTTCCCCTTCACAACCAACTGGTGGAATTCCTCTTCCAGTTTCCTAATTTCTATAAGCGGGCAGTATTTCTTTAGCATTTTCAGTTTCAGTTCGGCCCAGGTAATCTGATATGCTTCCTCAATACCCATGGTCTGGGTGGTAGCGTTCCACCATGATAGTGCATCTTCTAGAAGAGTCCCTGTAGCATAGGTGGCTTTGCAGTTGTTTGGACAATTGCTTCTCATGAATACCGTCTCTGTACGCTCAAACCACTGAGCCAGTTCGGTCACTCCTTCTAAACCTTTGAAGTAAGTTAGCTTGCAGCTCATGAAATCTTTATAGGTACACTTGCGAGATGCGGATGCCTCGCTTTCAGCTGTTGCCCTGTTGTTGCTACTCTAGCAAGCTATTGTAGCTGCCTGAGTTTCGAGAGCTGTAGCAACGCTATTGGCTACCAGTTTCTAGATAGCCGCTGGAGTCATTGCTGCCGCTGGAGTCTTAGTTTCTTTTCTTGTGCGGGCCATAATTCTATTAATGCCACAAAGAAAACATAGATTTAGAATCCACATAATGACCATGTTAGAACAATTTAAGTAATAAGGTAATTGTATACAAGTCCTAACAATATTGTCACAATGTGAAATCACAACCAACTGAGAATCATAAAATCACGACATGTCTGGGTACTATCGTAAATAAATGATCAACTCTTGGTATATGATTGCTAAGGAACAAACTGATTCATCATCTACAAAAGCTGGAGTTCAACAACTTTCTCTACATTCATCAAGTTTCTTTTGAAATTTTCTTTATTAAAAGTCTGTAATTATATCCCAGTTGTAACATTCAAAGAACCATAACAATCATAAGTAACATCACGACATGTCTGAATACAATCACAATACACATGAACAACCACGGTAACATAAATCAACATCAATATATAGTAAATCCATAACCAACAACATATATTAATAACTTGATTAGTTGTGTCACATAACAAAATGATACAAGGTCCTTTATTAATGCCACATGCGGCGGGCTAAGATGCCTCAAAACTATAACTGATGTACAATATGTCTAACTACTGGAAGTCTCATCCATGTGTCCCGTGAGCTCGGTAATCTGATCTAGAAGTCTCTGAATATCGGTCTGCTACTGGATCTGTATGTCCTCGATGAGGCTCTCTAATGTAGCGGGCAGCGGCGAGCTTGCAGAACTTCTTCATTCTGCCTCTGTCTCTCCCACTGTAAAACTGTCATATGAGACCGCGTCTCAAACATCTCCGTCTGAATCCTCGTTAGACCGTCTCGGGGCGGTCGAGTGATGCTCTGTCAACGATGCTTAGAAGTGTATCAATCTGCTCCTTATGACGCTCCAGTCGCGTCATGATGGTGGAGGGAGTAGATGTGCGGGTAACTGCTACCCTGGAGCTCTCTCCAGTCTCAAAGACTCGGGCTGGAGGGGTAAAACCTGGTGGGAATAGTAATGATGAGGAAGACGAATCGCTAGGACTTGCTATGCGGGCCCGGCTCTGAGAGGGTAAATCCTCCTCAGGAGTCGGCTCCCGTTGGTGAGGTGCAAACGGGTATGATTGGGTGAGTAGGTTAAACAAGTAGTCGGGTCTGATCGATGGTGGGTGGGGGGGATGATAGTAGTGGTGGTAATGTATGCTCAGGAGATAATGGTGGTGTCATCCTGATTATATCCAATGGTGATGTAGGGGATAGAGGTGGTGATGGTGGTATAATCGGAACTACTGGTAATCGCACCCTCTTGCGAGGAGTGTGCATCCGGATAGGACCATTTGGATGGCTCCGGAATGGTGTCATAAATGGTTCGGGCTCATAGGGTTGTAGGATCCTGACTCGTCTACACCGGAATACCGGTGCAAGTGGGGGTGGTGGTGTAGGTAATGGAGTCTCTGAATCAGCTGCAGGTAGCCACTGCTGCGTCTACATATACTAATCATCTGTAAGTGGAGTGTAAGTAGGAGAAACTGGACGGTTCTCCGGGTGAGGTGGTGAAATATATGCCCGTCTGGCTTGTACGTACGGGTCCTCTGATATGGGTGAGTTTGGGTTACCTGGTGCAACAGGTGTCATAGGTGGTGTAGGGACGACTTCACCCTCTTCGAAGGGCTCTGTTTCGTCTGATGCGATATTCGACACTCTAGTAGTCGATGTGCTAGGAACTACGGGTAAGGTGATAAACGATAGAGTATCCTCGGACTCTACGTCAGATGGTAAAGTGCTAAGGTGAGACACTGAAGACATGGTACTGTAATAACCCCGAAAGTAGTAAATGTAAGTCATCAATATGAAATCAAGTATATAAAAGTTGATATGAAATAATCTTGTTAAGCAACACTCTAAACACGGTGTTGTGAAATATGCAGGCACGGAGGGCGTAAAGTGGTATGGTGTAAAGTGGTCCATTTTGAAAGCATAGTTATAGTCCAATGTTTAAAATACACTTGGTTCTCTATAACCATGGCTCTGATACCAATCTGTAACACCCCCTAAATTTCAAGTTAACAGCGGAAGACTTAATCGGGGTATTACTGGAAGGATCATAGTCATAATCATAGAAAACGACTCGAAAGAGGCGTTTTGAAAGTTATTATCATTCATTTAATAATTCAGATACAAAAAGGAAATTTCAATGTTTAATATCTCACAAAAGATATGATAGTTTGAAATGAATGATAGAAATTATTTGACACCAAAAACCGTCAGTTTATTTGCCCACTCCATGCCTTGAATGCTCCGTTAATTACCTGAGATAAACATGCTAAAAGTCAACAAAATTGTTGAGTGAATTCATAGTGTTTGTAATTGTAATCAGTTTGAGCACAAGTCTATAATTGCATAGAAATGCAATTATTTTGAAATAGAAATATTGCAGTTCAATGTATTTCCCTAAGCCTCATGACACTCAAACCTTAACGATTACCGCCGAAACGGTATGAACACACCAAGTTAATGGTGTGACTTATGGCCCTCAATAGGAGATTGCCGTCTACCTATTTCCTTCAAATAAAGTGCATTTGACTAATCCAGCTAGCAACTAAGACCATCTTTTGGATAGTTCAAATAGGCAGTCAGCCTCCAACAGATCTGTTCACTATATTCGCGTCCACTCGTAAGTGGTTAATGGCTCATGATGGGAGGGACTTGTAATAATGGCAATAGTAGTGGTAACTTAGGCAATATCAATCAGGTATAGCATACATAAAATACTTGTGTTTTGTTTTGTAGCATGTATCTCCCAACGTATTTGAAAGTATGTAAAAGATAAAAGTGGGACTATGAGCTCATCTTGAGTGTAGTGGCAAAGATAATGTGAAATCAAATGTATTATAGGAACAAATCCAACACACGACCTAAATAATAAGGAAGTCTGAGATTTCGATAGTTTAAGCTTGGTTTAATATGAATAATGATTGTAGAAATGTATCGGATAACGAATTGGTTCATGATGAGAATGGATGATATGCATAAAATGCTTAAAGTTCAAAAATAATATTATATATAATATCATATTGTTTTTATGTTATTTGAATCCGTAAATATCATTTCCTCGAATGTTGGTGAATGATACGTTATTTTATTCATTAAACTTCTCGTTATATAAATATATATAAACGTATCGTTTGTTAAATAAAGTGTACGAATTGTAAAAACGAATTTTAAGAACCAAAATGCATAAAACACTTTATGAGAATATATATATAATTTAGTTACTGAATGGTCCTTGAAGTTATATAAAATTTACACTTTTAACCCTAATGATGAAACTTTTGCACCGTTTGTCCTTGGTTAGTTAATATTTACATTTTTTTTCCAAATAGTTCCAATATGACATTTTATGGCTTCTGTTTACTGTATATTCAACTTCTACCCATAAGTTATAAAAATGGCAGTTTGACAATAGTTTTTGTGAAAGTTACACTTTCTACCCGATAAGCATAATTATTTGCATTTTAAGTCAAAAATTCACAAAACTATAGATTAAATTTTCCGAGAGTTTCTTAAGCCTCAAATAGCTTATTAGAGTTTATAAAACTACTTATTACCTGAAAAGTGCTTATTATTAGATTAATGGTCTTTAACGAATTAAAAATAGACCCATTAAGAATTAACGATCCATTGGGTTTTAAAACGTTTTGGGCTTGGTTTTGGGCTTATAACATGATCTTATTAACATAATCAAAGTGCTTATTGGACTGCTTATTCAGATATGCTTATTTTGAGCTTAATGGGCTTTAAAGCCCAATCGTATATATATTAAGTTTTAAAAACTGGTTCGAGTTTCATTAACTATGAGGTTCAAAAAGGTCTTATTAGTGCTTATTAAAAGAACTTTTATGAACTGCTTATTTGTTGAGACTATGGAGAAACAAGTCTTGTAATTTATTTGATAGGTCCTTCTATTATAATTTATTTTATGGGACGGTTTCTTAGTCGATAACAACAAGTGGTCCAAAAAATTAAAAAGACATATAAACGTTCGATATGGAATATGAGTTCAAAATGAGTCTCGTTAAGCACTTATATGATGAAATATGTGTCGAATGAATAAATTACTTGTTATCTAGCCATCCTTTGAAATAGGAGGTCATATGCATACGAAAAGTAAATAACGAGAAATCGAAAAAAAATGAAGGAAAGCTTGATTATGAACTCGAATGAAATATATAACGTGCATGAATCATTGAAAAACATAAGTAAGTATGGAAATGAGTTCGAGAGGCTTAATACACCAAAAATGGTGGTGAGAACTCGTCGAAAAGGACTAGAAATCGATGGCTAAGCACGTAACGTGTTAGAATGATATCAAAAGGA
Source organism: Artemisia tridentata subsp. tridentata (assembly GCA_021014915.2). Classification (NCBI taxonomy): domain Eukaryota; kingdom Viridiplantae; phylum Streptophyta; class Magnoliopsida; order Asterales; family Asteraceae; genus Artemisia; species Artemisia tridentata. Next base: position 123,615,882 of record CP139502.1, on the reverse strand, counting down.
TTGAGAACAAGGCTTGTGACTTGGAAAAATGGTTCGAACGCCTAGGAGATGGTTCTGGCTCTTGAATGGTCTCGGTAGGAGAGTAAAGGACTTAGAAGTAGTGTGAAATGAGTTTATGAGTGTGAATGAGAGTGTGGGTGTGTATCCGTATATATGTATGCATGCATACTTGAGAATAATGTATAAAATACACCAACTTGGCTTGATTAGATGTAGCAAGGATTTAGATAAGGATTTAGAGAATATGAGTAGCTAGGTACTCGAGTATTTTGATATTTAGAGGAGGTGCTTGGGTGCTTGGTTTCGGCTATGGTCATATGGCAAGTTTATATATTGTGTTCGACACATACAAGGTCCAAACGACTTAGTTATGTGACCAAAAGTCTAGAGAAAGTGTGAATAAGGCTCATAGAAATCATTAGGCCGAGAACAATGTAAATCACATAGGAAAAATATGCTTGGTCGAATTTGGTTACACTCGGATGAAAATTAACAAGTGTCGAATGGTGTTAAGCTTTTGTGTTCTATTTAAGACCAAACGTTCGAATTAGATAATGAAGCTTGTCATTTCTGAATCCTTGGAATATGGAGAATCAAATTATGTAAAATGTAGTATAGATTGTTTGTCGAAATCACAAAATATAGGGGCCAAATAATCGAGTATTAGTTCGAGTGAAATAAAAGAAAAATATGAATTTGGGCTTGAATAGTGTGGGCTTAATAGTATGTTGGGCCGAGAAATAGTAATAAGGATCCATTTGTTTGTTTATTCGTATAATGGATTGTCGTGGTCCGTGTGTGAGCTCGTTCCAAAGTATTGTGAATCACGTATCAACGTGTTTGAATAATTGTAATGTAATAAACATAATTTTTAAATTTTGCCTGTAAAAATGGTTAAATGAACTGAAATGATAATTTAATACTTGATTAAAATTTTCAAAGTACTGGGGAATTTTACAGGTGGCTACACTTAATTACTAATACCCTGTTCTGCACATAGCAAGCAGTATTAACCACTTCAGCCCAAAATGTAGTAGATAACTTAGAGTTATCTAACATGGTTCTAGCAATCTCAATTAGTGTCCTATTTCTCCTTTCAGCAACATCATTTTGCTGAGGAGTTCTAGCTACACTAAATTCCTTCTTAATACCTTTCTTTTCACAAAACCCATTCATAACTCCATTCTTGAACTCTGTTCCATTGTCACACCTGATTATTTTTACTTTCTTATAAACTAAATTTTCTATCTCAGTGATAAAGCTCTTAAGAATGCCACTAGTCTCATCCTTAGTTGCTAAAATGAAAACCCAAGTAAATCTGCTATAATCATCAATGACAACTAGACAATATTTCTTATTCATTAAGCTGCTCACAAAAGTTGGACCAAACAAGTCCATATGCAACATGAATAAAGGTTGAGTAATAGAGTTCTGAATCTTGGACTTACTAGAGGCTTTGGATTGCTTCCCCTTTAGACAAGCAACACAAGTTTGGTCATTTTCAAAACGTTTTAAAGGTAAACCTTTCACAAGATTTTCCTTAACAATTTTATTAATGGTTTTAAAATTTACATGACCTAGCCTCCTATGCCATAGCATTGATTCATCAAGTGTGGCCTTTGCAACAAGACAAGTTAAACTCTCTTTAGGAACAATATTCTTCATATCAACACTGTACATGTTGTTCTTTCTAGGAACTTTAAGTAAAACCTGACTCTCATCAGCTAACTTAAAGTCAGGAGACAGAACAAAATATTCAGTGTCTGTAAAAAGAACACTGTTCTTTTTGTCACACATCTGTGAGATACTAAAAAGGTTAAAATTTAACTCCTGAACAAAATACACATCCTCAAAATCAAGCTTACCAGTCTTAATAGTTCCTTTACCAGTAATTCTTCCTCCTCTAGCTCCTCCCCTAAAGGCAACATATCCTCCATCAAATTCCTTGAAGTCTGAGAGATAGGACATGTTCCCTATCATGTGCCTAGAGCATCCACTGTCAATATATCCCTGATCTTCTTTTTGTGAATGACCCTGCACATAAAAAAAGGAAATTAGTTTCCTTTGGGGACCCAAGCCATTACTGACTTGGATCTGCCTCGTGCATCAATATAATTATGTTTCTTCAAAGTAATTGATGCACTATTAAGTTTGGTAGGTCTCCAAACCCAACATGCTGAGGCCTTAACAGCATTAACCTGATTTACCCTAACATCATTAACTACTGGTGAATTTGGTCTAGCAGTATTAACTTTTTGGCTAAAATTTTTGTTAGTTAATGATGTTCTTGTTTGAAAGGGCCTCTTTACAGTTGATTGTGCTGATTTATAAAATTGTGACATTGGCCTAGCACTATAAAATGTGGTTTTGGAATGAGCAGTATTAACAGGCCTAACATTATTAAGTAGTCTTAGGCCAGTTTTCATTAAAACTGCTCTTGAAGCCATATTTTTGTAAGCACTAGGATGAGCCTTTTTAGCAAAATAATTGTAATTAACCCTTCTATAAGTATTCCTAGATACCACCCTTTCCCTCTAATGGTAATTGTAGTTAGCTTGCACACGGTCAAAACTTCCACAGACAAAATAAGCTTTATTGTACATCACAAAGTCACTTCCTAGCTGTTGGGACTTCTGATTATTCCAGTTTCTTTGATTTCCCCTAGGACATTATGACCTGTACATTTCAGCATACTTAACTGGTTTCCTAACTGGTTTTTCTTGTTGTTTAGGTTTAGCTAATTCTATCTTAGCAACAGTAGGAAAAACAGTTTTCTTCTCTAAGTTATCATCTGACACCAACTCCTCAACCAATGGGGTATCAGAAGTTTCCCTAACCTCATTAGAAATATCTTAACTAACACTCTTACTAGTCTTAGGTCCAAAGCTTTCAATTTCAGCCCCTTTAAACTCCTCAGTATTGGACAAATCAAGCTTTGGGGGTGCAAATAACACTGTATGGGGAGGTGGAACAGCATTATATCCTAAACCTTTCTTTAATTTGCCAACAACCTGACACTCTATGATCCTATCTATACTTTTGGATGAATGTTCAAATCTCTCTATATTAACTTGAATTCTTTCTTTTTCTTTCTTAAGCTTTTCTAACTCACTTTTAAGCATACTAATTTCTAAGTCTTTATATGAGATATCTCTTTTTAGAATAGCAATATCTTCAGTAAAAATAGTCTCATTCTTTTTGTAAAAGATAAGTTGCTCTTCTACAATTGCTAACCCTCTTTTATAATTAGCTAAATTGAAATCAGATTTGTTAAAGTCTATTCTTAAATCATCATATTGAGTTTTAAGAGTTTCAAAGATTTTTAGACAAGTTTTTGAACAAGTACTGTTAGTATATACCTCAGAGTCTAAAGAAGCCATAAGAGCCATGTTTGTAGGGACTTCATCTTCTGCCATATAGCTCCAGTCAAAACCAAGCCCATCAATAGCCACCATGGCTTTGGAAGAAGTTTATTCCAAATTCAAAGTCCTTCTAGTGCTTTCTTGGTTCCTAGGTCCTTTGCTTTCTTGATTCCTGTTTCTGCTATCTTGGTTCCTAGGTCCTCTGCACTCCCTTGCAAAGTGTCCCAACTTGTGACAGTTGTAACACTCTACCTTGGACTTGTCATATCCAGCTGTGTCACTCCCATTGATAGTGATCTTTTTACCAGTTTTCTGGAAAAACCTTTTTGCCCTCATACTCAACAATGCTAACTGCCACTTCAAATCCATTTCTTCTAAGTCATCTTCATGGATTTGTTCAAGGTCCTCATGTACAAGCTGAGACCCATTTGATTGATCGACCAAAAATGCATAAACAATAGCATCACTTAAGTTAGCAGTACTAGTTTGAGTGCTAGTAGTACTAACTCCATAAGCAGCATTAACTTCATCAGTACTGCTAGTGCTAGGAGATGACTCAAAAGCCATGTTTTGAGAACTTGAACTTGAGCTTGCAGTTCCTTTAACCTCTTGTTCAACAATCTTGAAATTGTTGTAAAGATCATCAAAGCTCATTGTGTCTAGATCAGGTTTATTCCTCCAGACCACAACATGAGTATTCCACTCAGAAGGCAGACTTCTCAAAATTTTCAAATTGAGATCTTCTTGTGAAATATTTTCACCTAAGACAGCCAATTGACTTACAATCTTCTGAAGTCTGTTAAAAATAGAGTCAATAGACTCTGTGCTTGGAGCACTAAAGTTCTCATACATTTGCTTCAGAAGAGTCTTCTGAGTCTTCTTTGTGGCTTCATTACCTCCAAATCTTGTTGTTATAGCAGCAAAAAAGGTCTTAACATCCTTGTACTGATTAAAAGTCATCAGATGTTCATTGGGAAGTGCCATCAGTAGCATACTCCTTGCCTTCACATCATTCTTCTTTTGAGTTTTTCTTCAGCAGTTACAGGACCTGGTATTATTGTAGTTGTTACACCTTCAACTGTTGTTGATTTAGCAACTGGTTTGAACGAGTTACCATTCTCTATGACATCACATAGAGCATAGTCTTGTACCTGAAAGTATTGCTCAATCCTAAGCCTCCACATATCATAATCACCCTGTTTGAGAATGGGTAATTTTGCAGTAGTAGTGGTTTGAGCAGTTTCTAGATCCATCTCTTCCTTGTTTCTTCTTGTCTTGTTCTTCTAGATTAAAGTTTCAGAACCTAAGCTCTTATACCACTTGTTGATCCCCAAACACAGATCTATTCCTTAGAACAAAGGTTGAGTTACTTTGGATAAATAAAAAACAACTATGTTAGAAACTTTGTGAATACTAAAGAGTATACGGAATCTACTCTTTAATACTTAGAAGAATATGAATGTAACAGTAAACTGTATGAATAATGTATGAACAATGAGATTACTGAAAAGCTCCAATATTATTATTATCAATGATACGAGTACTTTGTGTAGTACTAGGGTTTACAGCCTTGAAGCTATGTATCAAAAGTATGTATGAAACATCATAATCTAAGATCTCCTTTTATACACTAAGGAGTCCTTTACAAGATAGCTACAAATCTTCTATAATTTTAATCTTATACGTATCTTCCTAACAATATAGAATATACGTATCTTTCTAACTATATAGAATATACACTGACACGTCTTTATCACTTTAGCACTCTTAATCTTCATCAGCAGTATTAAGTCCTTTAGCAATCTTAAGTTAATACTCTAGCAGTACTAACTTACTCTAGCAGTACTAACTGATTAGTACTGGCAGTTGTAACTTGAGCAGTAATAACATTTGTCTTGACAGTACTAAGTATGGAGACGTTTAATTCCCAACAATCTTCCCATCTCTCACTTTTTATATTTATTAGTTACTTTAATTTAGTATTATTGTTATTGTGTTCATATTGCAATTGATTGATTTCACTGAAACTCGAATAAAAGTTTTTCAAAAATAGTAATTATAATGATTTAAAAAGGGTAAAACTATTCAACCTCATTTCTAGTTTTTCAAAAAGTCTTTTAAATATTTTATTGTTTTGTTTAATTATCCTTTATTACAGTCTGTCTTCTATCGCTGCCTCCATTCTGTCTATTTTATTTTTCTGTTATTAAATTTATTGTTAATTTTATTTATCGTATTTTATTAATAAAAGTGTAACCGTTTCTCTACATTAATTTCAGCGTTAAAAGGTGTATCCATTACGGATGGTCTCACATTTACTACGTACCTTAGGATTTGTTCACACTTTAAATGCATATATAGTTATGTTTCTAAACCGATCAATTAATACTAAAGGCTAAATGCTGAGTAAGTCCTTACGCGATGAATATCATTTAAAAGTTGAAGAGACATAATGGATACAGCCGTGGCAAAGACGCGACATACATATATGATGAAAGTGTTAAAATCGATCATTTAAGCTGAAAAGTAGTTACATTATGACTTAGATTTGGAGACCCGAAAGGATTTTGATCGCTCTGATTCACATTTCAGGAGCTCGACCAGACGTAGAATTCCAAAGAGATAAGGCTAAGTGTAATAAGGCTCTCACCCCTGCGTTGATGAGGGCATCGATGATTCTTTGGTGAGAATAAAGGAGAAGTCGGTCTATCGAACGAATGACTTCTCAAGTTGGATGTGTATGTGATATTGGATTTTGTGGGTATATTTGTGTATTGGTGGCATATATTTAGATGGTGAAACTGGTTGTCTTATTAAACTGTGTTGGTGGTGGAGTGAAAATACGATGTGCATTGAGTTGACGGTGTTAATACCACTACACCTATACTAAATATATGTCGTATGCTCATTGCCTTTAGAGTTCAGGCCTAAAGGTATATGCATGGTGGATACTTATTATCTTGAATTTCATCTTCTTGATGGTTTGCCCAATTGTAGTTAGGGGTGTATATATATGTACAGTTTGAAAATGGTATGCAATATAAATAATTTTAATTTTGCCTTAGATGCAGGCAGTCACATCTTTTAAGCAAACCACTTAATTGACTTTGTTGTGTTCTTGTTTGGTTTGGTTTTTTATTTTTTGTGCGTTTCGCATAAAAGACTTTAATGCTTCCACAACGACTTCGGATGTGTAATATTATTTTACACTACTACAATAAGGAGAACTGGCTATGAAAAAAATCCCGGCAACACTTTGTCATCGGTATTTAACACTAAACGACAAAAAAACGCTTGACCGAGACCAGCGAGCGTTGAATTTTTAATGTTCTAAAATACCGAAGACATGTCGTCGATACCATGTCGGTCAAATTTGACTTTCCCCCTGCCTGTCAATAATTGCGAATAACTGGGCGAGAATTTACCCCGCCAATTTGTTACCGGCGAAATGTCATCGGTACTTTATATAATAAAAAAGCCACCATGATTAGCGTTAAATGATGTTATTATTGTTTATGTACCGACGACACGTCGTCGGGTGTTATTTAGGTCAAATTTGACCTTCCCCCTTGTAAATAGTAGCGAATAATTGGGTCGGATTTTTTCCCGCCTGTTTGGTACCGATGACATGTTGCCAGGATTAATTTCCCGCCTCATTGCACCTTTGTCCCGCAAATTTTTTTAATTATATATTAGCAATCATCCTCAACACGGAAAAACGCACATAACCCAATCGTCAATTCTCACAAAACACACATAATAATGGCTGGTTACATGTTGGAAGAGGAGTGGTCAAAGGTTTTATCGTCGATGTATCTCTTTAATGAAGTTCTTAATACGAAATTTATGATGAATATGGTTCTTATAAGAACATTACCCCGTGGATGAGAGACCAGAGTCCGGAATGGTCGAGGAAAAAGCCATACTACAGAGAGATGTTGGACGCTCAAGCTGATGATGTTGGAGGTGAAAGCACGTTGGAAACAAAGCTTGATGATCTGGGAAAGAGGATAACAAATCTTGAAGCTATGTTTGAACATTTCATCAAGCAAAAGAAAGCAAGGAAGGGAAAAGATGGTGCAGGTTCTAGCAAAGTGGGAAGTAGCAAAAAAATGAATGGGCGATGTTTGTTATGGTCTATGTCGTGCGTTTTGTTTGATTGTCGAGTTGTTTCGTTTGAGTTGTTTCGTTTTCTTGTCGAATTGTTTCGTTTGAGTTGTTTCATTTTCTTTTCAAGTTGTTTCATTTGAGTCTGTATGAAATGTACGTGGTTGAGAACTCTTGCGTGTTTTGAATAAAAGGTTTGCTTTCGTGTTTGTTAATTGTGAATGTTTTGAGAGTGGTAAGATTGCTAAGATCACAAAGAGACAAAATCAGTATCTCTTTCTAAAAATCCTATGTATGTTGCTCTAAAACACCAAGGCATATATTGTCTACAAGAAGTAATCCTTCTCTAGTTATATTACCATACGACTAAAATTTATGACATTAGAAAAGAGGTAGACTCCACCACCACCTGACTAAAATTGGTGGCTTTGTTGATGCAGATCTGCTCTATCCTCACAAACACATTATATACAGTCTTATAAAAAAAACACTATAAAAGTTGAAAACCTAAAGCGTACGAATTATATTACATATCGATAATAGTTCAAAAACTGAAGCGTACGAATTACATTACAGATCGATAAAAGTTGAAACACTAAAGCGTACGAATTACATTATAGATCGATAAAAGTTCAAACACTAAAGCGTACGAATTACTCCAAACAAAGATTTTCCAGGTTATCGTAAAGGTCTTGAAATAAGGCAGCTGAATCAGTTGTGTGCTTGTTGGGATGCATATACACTTCTAGCATTTTATTGAGTACCATTATCTGGTGATTCAGTTTGATGCAGTTTGAGCACTCTACATTTCCAGGACTCAATGTTGAAGGTCCTGCAGTTGGAGTTCTTGATGGTCCTGCGGAATGAGTTGGAGGCGTTGAAGCTCCAGGAGAACCGGTCATTAAACGGAGTCGTTCCTCCTTCCATAAAAAAATCGCATCCATAATCCTTTGTCCCACCCTGTTAAAGAGTAAAAACTATTATTTTTAACAACTAACCAAATTATTTATATAATACACAAAAAAAGTATGTAATTGTTCACCTTTGATAAAGGACACGCATAGTATAGTTTACCACAGGTGCGAGGTCGATGCGATTGACGCAGAATTACGTCTCCTCGACCACAAGGACAAGCAAAAGCTTCAAATTCCGCCATCTTCATGATAACAGTGTGTGTTTGTGGTTGTGAGGATTTGAGAGTGTATAATATGTTTGTGAGGATAAGAGCAAATCTGCTAAGTGTTATATATGGTAAAAAATAGAGCTTTTGGTGGGAAGTTTTGGCACCAATATTTTGGCAGGAAGTGTTTTGGCGGGAAGTGTTTGGTGCTTTGAGGTTTCAAGATGCTTTGAGAGTGGTAAGATGGCTTTAGTAGACAACTGCAAGGATTTGGACTTTACTTGTGGATCTGAGGAAGACATATCGACTCATCCGTTTAACATGTTATGTATATCTATAACATATCGACTCATTTGTTTAACATATTATGTATATCCATAACATCTTGACTCATCCGTTTAACATGGGATGTATATCCATAACACCTCGACTCATCCGTTTAACATGTTATGTATATCTATAACATATCGACTCATTCGTTTAACATATTATGTATATCCATAACATCTTGACTCATCCGTTTAACATGGGATGTATATCCATAACACCTCGACTCATCCGTTTAACATGTTATGTATATCTATAACATATTGACTCATTCGTTTAACATATTATGTATATCCATAACATCTCGACTCATCCGTTTAACATGGGATGTATATCCAAAACACCTCGACTCATCCGTTTAACATGTTATGTATATCTATAACATATCGACTCATTCATTTAACATATTATGTATATTCATAACATCTTGACTCATTTGTACGACCTTTCTACTAGACCAAGAAACCGTGTACCTCCTAGTCGTAAACCATCGGAGAAGCCACGTCGTAAACTAATATAAGAACATTTTTTTTTTATTGTTACCGCCTCAAGTTAAAAATATTGATAGATGTGACAATAAGTTACTCCATGAGACGTTTTTTTAATCCGTTTAACATGTTACGTTGAGGATTTTGGCGGGATTTTTTATTTTTACCTTAGAAAATTTACCGGGACACTTAAAAATTTGACTAGTTATTTTATTTAATTTTAATTATATATTAAATAAAAGTATTTATAATAAATAAAAAATTTTAACTTTATAAAAGTATTTAATTTTAAATATAGAGTACTTAATTTTAATTATATATTAAATAAAAGTATTTATAATAAATATTTTTTTTAAGTATATACTAAATACCGACGTCATGTCGTCGGTAACATAAAACCACGGTAACATAAAACCAAAAATTTCATTTACCCCCCCCCCCCCAAATTTTCATTTGTCCCGCCAAACCACAAACGATAAAAATACTTTATAGGTCTTGATGACATGTCGTCAGGACAATTTGTAGCTATATTAAAAAGTACACAAAACCAGATCTGGTCAAACACTTAGAAAAAAAAGTTGTAACATTTTCCTCCTCTTCGCCGGCAATAAAGAAGACGACCACACCACCACTATCATCACAGCTCCACCACCACTATCATCACTGCTCCAACACACCACCACTACACCACCACAGCTCCACCACTACATCACCACAGCCCAACCACTACACCACAGCTCCACCACCACTATCATCACAGCTCCATCACACCTCCACTACACCACCACAGCTCCACCACTACACCACTACAGCCCAACCACTACACCACCACAGCTCCACCAATACACGAGCACCACTGTGCACTTTTCCTCCTCCTCTTCTCATGTTTAATTCACTCCTCAACCCCTCTCTTGTTTAATTCTTCCTCTTCTTCTTCCCTAATTTTTCTTGTCTTCTTCTTCCCCAATTTTTCTTGTTTAATGAAGGTACCATCGTATTATTAATTCTTCCTCTTTCTAATTTTTGATTTTATTAACAATTGTTAATTTTTTGTTTGTGTTACCAAATGTAATGTAATTGTTAATTTATGCTAACAATTGTTAATTTTTGATTTTTTTTATACAGCCGAGAGCTGTGATAGCCGAGACCGAGAGCGAGAGCTGAGGGTGAGAGCCGAGACAACCAAGACATAGGTAATGTACTTTTTTTTTAATTAACTTTTGGTATCCCGTCGACCTGTCGTCGTCAAAAGTTTTTGCTCTTTAATTTTAATCAACCGATATAATGTGCTCTCTTTTTATATAGCTCGAGCCCGAGACAACAGCCCGAGTCCGCAGCCCGAGACAACAGCCCGAGACCGCAACCCTCAAGAAACCACAGCCCGAGACGACAACAATATGTTGTTATTTAATTGTTACATATCCTTATTGTTTTTTCATTTTTATTATTTGTTGTATTGAGTTTGGTTAGTTAGTATTGCGTTTGGTTAGTTAGACTGCTTTAGAATGGATCGAACACAAAGTCTAAAACATGAAAAACAGAATTTAAAAATGATAGTTAGACTTTTGCATTTGGTTTGTTAGACTTTTGCGAATGATTTTTAGACTTTTGTGAATGTTTTAGGATTTTAGTGATTAATTTTGGAAAGTCCCCGTCCGAAGTTAATCATCCTATAGAAAAACCGTCTGGAATTAATTTATTAGAAATTAATTTCAGAAAGTCTTATGTTTGGGATTGCTTTTTGAATGTTTTGTCTCATTTAGGATATGGATGCGTATAACTGATTTACTATTTGAGATGATTTCGACAGTGTTTCTCCTTTACTCATACGAATATGTCTTTAATGCACATATTTGTGGAGTTGAGGGGAAATGCTGCTGAAATTTTCTCAAATAGTAAATCGGTTATACGCATTCATATATGAGACAAATCATTCAAAGAGTGGGTTGGGATTGCCTTCCATAGTTGCACTAGGTGAACAAAACAACTCGTAATAATTCCACGGTTATATGTGTTTGTGTCGAATCTTTTGAATGTGTTTAATTAAGTGCATATAATAACTGATTCCATCATAAAAATACAGTTATGATAATTGATAAGAGTTGGACCCGTTTAGAGAGTTGTTGTTCAAAACAATTTTTGGATGGTCTTGCCGCATTCCTCGATCATTGCAAGCCGTTATTGAATAGTTACGGAAAAATAAAATGTCCATGTCGTCTTTGTCGTAATGTTGGATGGGTAACTCTCCATGATCTTAAAAACCACATAGGCGACCATGGGTGGGACCCAACTTATACACAATGGCGCGATCACGGTGAACCGGTTCCTCCGTCGTTAGTACATAACACAACAAAACATGAGATGAGTGACATGGGTGTGTTCCTTAATGATATTCTTTATATTCCTCCGAATAATGAACAAAATGAGCCAACCCAAGGAAATATTGGCGAGACAAGTAACGAGCCGACTCAAGCAATGACACCTCCTGTACGTAACGAGTTTGAAGAGTTACTTGCCAGTTCCAACCAGGCTCTGTACCCGGGTTGTGACTTTATGACTACATTGGATTTTATGGCAAAGTTTACGCATCTCAAGGTCAGCAGTAAATGGAGTGATACTTCATTTAACAATACGCTAAAATTTCTCTAGGAGGTATATCTGCCCAGGTTAGGTTACAATCTCCCACCGTCATACTATGCTATAAAAAAGACATTTAAAAAGGTCGGGTTAGGGTATAAGTCGATACATGCTTGTAAAAATGATTGCTTTTTATTTCGGGAGAAAGATGGCAAAGATTTGAAGTATTGTCCGGTATGTAAAACGAGTAGATGGAAAGACATGAACATAACGGGGAAGAAAGTTCCTAACAAGGTGTTGCGTTACTTTCCTATCATTCCTAGACTAGAATGTTTGTACAAGTCTATTCTTACTGCAAAACATACGACTTGGCATGCTACTGGAAAGTCTATGGAAAACTGTAAGATGCAACACCCGGTTGATGGTAAAGCATGGAAGAATTTTGATAATAAATATTCGGATTTTGCTAAAGAACCAAGAAACGTTCGATTAGGGTTGGCTGCTGATGGTTTCAATCAGTTCAGCAACCTTAGTCAGACTTATAGCATGTGGCCGATCATATTAACAACATACAACTTGCCTCCGTGGTTATGCATGAAAGGGACTTCTTTGATGCTGACGTTGTTGATTCCTGGCCCTAAATCACCGGCAAAGGAAATTGATGTTTACTGGAAGCCTTTGATTGATGACCTGCAGGAATTATGGAAAAAACCAGGTGTCTTGACTATGAAAGCTGTTACAGGCAAAGAATTCCATATGAGAGCGATGCTTTTATGGACCATCAATGATTTTCCTGCTCGAAGTAGTTTGTCTGGTTGGAGTGGGCAAGGTTACTTCGCATGCCCTACATGCAAAGTAGACACTCCGGCTACGCGTGTGTTAAGCAAAACAGCTTATGTTGGTCATAGAAGATTCTTAAAAAAAACCATAAATGGTGGAGGGACTATAAGACATTCAATGGTGAAATCGATGATAGAGATCCTCCTAGAAAAGATACTCCGGCTATTATCTTGACTCAACTTGCGAAATTGCCCACACGTGTGCCGGGGAAACATCCAAATTATATGGGTGGGAAGATAAAACGTTATCATACAACCAAACTGAACTCGACTAAACGGTCTATTTTCTACCTGCTTGAATATTGGTCTTCTCTTTCTCTACAACACAATTTAGATGTCATGCATATCGAAAAAAATGTGTTGGAGAGTATCTTGAACACTTTGTTAATGAATGACAAATCTAAAGACACCGCTAAGGCAAGACAAGACTTGCAAGCTTTGGGCATTCGACAGGAGTTGTAGCTCGGAAACAAACAAAACGGGAAGTGCTTGAAGCCACATGCTAAGTACTCCCTCATACCCGATAAAAGAAAACTGTTCTGTCAATACATCAAAACAATTAAACTACCAGATGGTTTCGGATCCAAGTTCAAGTCAAAAGTGACCAAAGATGATAACAATATAACGGGCATGAAGTCTCATGGCTGTCATATAGTGATGAAACGGTTACTTCCTTATGGACTTCAGCAATACTTGGACGCACAGACTTATACACCATTAATCGAGCTTTGTTTATTCTTTAAGCAAATTTGCGCCCGAACTTTGATGGTGAATGACATGGTGAAAGCTAAAGACCAGTTGATCAATATTTTGTGCAGTCTCGAGCAAAAATATCCTCCTGCTTTTTTTGACATTATGATTCACTTGGTTATGCATTTACCTGAAGAGGCTCTTGAAGGCGATCCTGTTTCATTCCGGTGGATGTATCCATTTGAAAGATACATGAAGAAGCAAAAAAACTATGTACGAAATAAAGGTAAGCCGAAAGGTTCAATAGCGGAGGGTTATGTTGCAGACGAAGCATTAACTTTCTGTTCTCGTTATTTTCGGGGTGTTAGGACGAAATTTAATCGTCCCGACCGTAATCAGGACTGTCCTCGCCCAACAATTGATTTCCAGGTGTTCCGATCACTATGTACTAAGTCTGGTAAAGAGACATTGATTCGGTTAGATCTCCAAGAAATGAAGAAAGTGATATGGTATGTACTTCACAACAGTCCTGAGATCGGCTCGTACCTGAACGCGTTCGAGAGGTACGCTTTTTTATTTTGAAATTTCTTTTTGCCAATTTATCTTTTCGATTTATTCTAATATCATGAACATTTTTAGGGAATTTCCTGATAGCGACATATCGCAAGAATTTGCTAGCTGGTTTGAGACGAAGGTAAACTTATTGTATGTATTTCCCTGTATAAATAACGATTATTACTCATCTCTATCTATTCTTATCTTTTTTCATATATCCGTAAGCTTTACATAGCGAATGACCCAAGTTGTACTCCCGACTTATTCGGCTTGGCTTGTGGACCATCACCGACCCCAATATCAGTCAACTCTTGCATAATCAACGGTGTTAAGTTTTTCATACACAGCCGCGATATAAAACGTACAACTCAGAACTGCGGAATTTGTTCACCTGGTGAAAAGAAAGGAGAAATGTATTATGGTCAGCTAGAAGAAATTCTGGTGTTTGCGTATACCCAGTTCAAAGTTGTGTTATTTCGAGTTAAGTAGTTCGACTTATGCAACAAAAACCGTAGAGTCCAACGTTTTACCACTAGAAGCAACATGACACAAATTTGGGCATGTAGTTATGCGTTTGAAGATCAACCTTACATTCTCGCAACACAAGCAAAACAAGTCTTCTACCTTGAAGATCCTACAAACGACCACTCCATTGGAAGGTCGTCCAAGATGTGAATCACAACACAACCTGGGATGTCATCATGGTAGAAGACGATGATGATGTGATACATGGCAACAACTCATCTGATCTCGAACTGTCTGCTAATTTGAATGATTTGGAATTTCAAACCTTGAATATCGATGGCCATTCAATGTTAGTTGAGGTACCACCACCACCACCAACAATCATTCATGTTGCTAACGATGATGATTTTATTGAAGATGAAGAAGACGATCCTTATGATTTAGCAGCTTCTGATAATGAAGTCGCAAACAATTCTGATGATGAAGTTGAAGTTGAAGTTGCGACTAATGCTGTTTATGATAGTGATTATGATTTAGCAGATTGATCTTAAATTGTACCTTGTAAAATGACACTTATTTGAATGAAATTGTTGTGGATTGTTTAAATGTATGTATTTATTTGAATGTGTGCATGCTTATGTTAATTTGTTCATGAATTTCTATATGTTATTTAACTTGTAATTTTACAGATGGTAGCAGCAGTCGCACACGGTCACGGTGGTGACGGTGCCGGTGACCCACCACCTCCCCCGCGCCGTCTTGGGAGCGGTTGCCGTGGTAAGAATTTCCGGATTATTTTAAAAGAAACTTAAACATGATCATTTGTATTTGGTTACTTGTTATTTTATGACGTGTTTTCACTCACTTCATTTTGTAGGATCACAACCCCGAAGGGGCAGGGGCAGGGGTAGGGGCAGTGGAGGGAGGGATGGCGGCAGTAGGACGGGTGTGCGTAAAGCCACCAGGAACGTAGCCCTCAAGAATGTCGTGCGTGATTTCGTCCCGCAGCCTATTGACTTTGACTTGAATGATCAGGGGACAATCACTCATATCGGCTTGGTTAGCTGAATAGGGAGTTCCCGATGTGCTATGATTCCTGGCACACAATTGAAGCCGAAAAGAAGTCGCATATCATTCCTCGACTCGGGGTCAGTTATTTCATTTTCCTTTTATATTGTTTTGTTAACGTGTTTATATATTTGAATGTGTATATTTATTTAAATTTGTTTATTTATTTATCTATATATATTAGTTAACAAATATCAAAAAATTAACAAATAACAAAAAATTAGTTAACAATTTTTTTTTATTTATTTATCTATATATATTAGTTGACAAATATATATATTAGCTAACATATTAAAAAAATTAACAAATATCAAAAAATTAACAAAAATAAAAAATTTGTTTATTTATTTAAATTTATTTTAGTTATATTTGATTGCAGGAAATGTTTGATATAAGGCCCCACATGCGTTCACCCCGGTGGGAGACCATCAGAGATGGCATCAACGATTATCTCGCAAGTCGCTACAGGGACAACAAGCACGACATGAAGCGAGATCACTGGACTATACCAGGTGGGGCTGACAAGGTGGATGAGATACGAAGGTAAATTTTTTATTTTTGTTAATTTTTTTATATTTGTTAATTTTTTTAATATGTTAGCAATTGATATATCTTAATTTTCTGTTTTTGTTATTATGTTAGAAACCCTCCTCCAAACATGGAGCCGTCTATGTGGGAGAAGCATATTCAGTTCTACCTCAAGGAGAAGAACGCCAAAAGGGCCAAAGTCAATAAGGAAAATAGGAAGAAGAACAAGGTCTATAGCTGTCACACCCCCAAATTTCGTGACTTGCAGCGGAATAAGTCATTCAGGGGCACGACTGGTCATAGCACCAAAGTTACAGTTATATTGAACGACCTAAAGTGTCGTTTATAAAATACATCATTTGATTATTTAAAAACATTCAGAGTTATAAAGCTAGGTCCCAAAAGGTGAAACAAGTTTTCAGAAAACAAGTTCATACAATTCAAACGATGGATAAGTGCATAAAATATAAAGTGAGACGCGTCGACTCCGCGACTCCATGATGTCCATATGCAAGCCAACATGCGATACCTTAATTACCTGAAAATACATTGCTAAAAATGGTCAACAAAAATGTTGGTGAGATCATAGGTTTGTGTAAATGAATGATTGTACGGAAACCACAAGTATAAAGTGTATGACAAAACCATGCCACATAAAAATGATACATTAGCTCTAAGCTCATGACCCCGAAGCTAGACTGAATGAAATGCCCCAACCGAGTGTTTGCCAATCACTCAAATATGACAGAAATGAAATGCGTTCGTTTGACCAGTTGGTGCTACCCACCCGAACGGAGAAGTCTCCCTCAATAGATCTATCCACTCACTCTCGCTTACTAACAATTAACGGTTCATGATAATATAAGGGGACTTTAATCTGGGCAATGATGTAACTTAAGCAATGTAATGAGTTTGTATACTTTGGTCCGCATATAAAAATGGTGCAATGTATTCTCCCCCGAGAGTTTAGAAATCAATAAACAACTAAAAACGGGGCTATGAAAACTCACCTGATATGATATAGCAACAATGATCACAATGGATATGATGAGATGAGGCTCGGTTCCTAACCGCGACCTATCATGAATGATATGATCTAAGGTAACCAAATGAAATGATGTTACTCATGCAAACACGTATGTTATCGATACCACTCGAAAGTTTTGAAAACAATGTTTATCGTCGAAAAATACATTTTGACGTCTTGTTAAGTTATAAACCACATTTCGCGTAAATATGTTAAAACTACACTCCATGATCCTTGTTTGGTGTTCTATTGGCAAATATAATATTTTCGTCGCAAAACAATACTTTTCATACTTGTGAAAATATATCCAAAACGGCCTCGCAAAACTAGTCGCGAAGTAGTGCACGTTAAGTGTTGTGAATGAATTTGACGTCCTTGAAAATAAAACGTTGTTACAAGTTTTTCGCGTCGTGTTATTGGACTTTTGATCATACGCGTCTTGAATAGATAGAAAACCGGCTATCAATGTAATGGCTTGTAAAAATGTTAACGTATATACTTAGAAAAATACTTTCTATTAGGGCTGTCAAAATAGAATAGAGTTCGTCGGCTTTGAACGTGTATATCTCGGTCGTTATAAGCTCATTTTCTACGTTCTTTATATCCACGGATTAGTCATAACATGAACTAACATAATCTCAGTAGTTCGGCTCTCCTAGATCACGTCTAACGCCTCGTTTGGTCCTTTAAAGTTCGGCTAACAGCACGCTTATTTTCAGAAAATTAGTTTTCGTCGTCTAACTTCGAACGATCATATCTCCTTCGTTATAAGTCGGTTTTTAGTGATTCTTGCGGCCACGGTTTCGTTTTTGAAAGAACTTTCTGAATATGAAGGCCAAAATATACCAAAAATTACTGAGTTTTCCAGTTTACACGATTTTGGACAGTAGGTATATATACGTTTTAAAAACTCATTTCTATGGTTCTAATCTTGATCATACCACCTCAAATCAACTCCACAAGTTCGCAAATCCTACCATACACCTTCTTAGGGTGTCATGGAGTCTTAAACATCACCAACCTTGGTGGATCTCATGTGGTTATTAGTGAAACTTATAGATCTAGTGTTTGTGATAGTTTATAAACAAAATGGTATCAAAACATAAGTAACTTGCAAAAGTAACTAATATAACCTTGAAAATATATGATCATATGAAGTAAATGAAAGAATGAAAAGATCAAAATGATGTTCTTGAAGTTTACTTACAATCTTGGAGTGATTTGATGAGAAAGGTGCAATAACTTGAGGTTTTGATCACAAGACCTTAACTAGGATAGTAAATGGAGTATGTTTATGACTTGTTCTTAAAAAATCTATGGATTTCTCCTCTTGTTCTTGATGTGGCCGAACCTAGGAGATGAATATGGAGAGGTTTTGATCTAAAATGGCTAGCTAATTGTGTATAGTATGTGTTAAGTTAGTGGAGGATGGAAATAAATCATGTAAATTCATTTAATGCAAATTGGAAGTATTAGCTAAATGGGATGGTTAGGGGGGCGGCACACATGGCTAAATGGGAAGGATATGACGTAATCTTGCCAAGTGTCTCATTTGTGTAAGGATTTAGTTGATTTGTGTATACATTGAGTGTTATCGGGTACCGAGTTAACTAGAAATAACTCGTGACGAGGTGAAATGAGATACGACGAGGTTGTAAAAATTGTAAAATCATGTTCCTTGCAAGAATCGGGTGTTAGAATGATAATCGGATTGAAATTTCGTAAATCGACGGAGTTATAAGCGTCAAATGAAAAATGTAACGATTGGTTTAAAAACACCGGGTAAAGTAATAATATAATCTCTATATCATTATAATTATCTTGAAAATGTATTAGGATCATTGTCTGGAGTATTTGGTTTACTGTTGGTAGAAATGACTGAGTGGTAACGTTAATTAAACAATTATGCATACGTTAATGAAAATCACACAGACACATGCATGAACTGATATGGTACTGATATTACTGATGATATGCAGACTACTCTAGTCTGTATGATGTGTCCTTACTAATGATGCTTGAATACGCAGCTAAACCTAACTGGTTACGTGCATTTGAATACTCGTAAACCTAGTTTATGACATGATGAATGATGCCCATGAATAGTGATTTCCCTCCGGGAATGAATAGTGTCATGTGAATAGTAAAATTTTTGACGACTTCTCAAAGTCTCAAACTGGCTTCAAAAATGATGAATAGTGAAATGATGAATAGTGATTGGTGAATAGTGATTTATGAATAGTAACCTATGAATAGTAAATTGTCGAGGTTTGGAAAATGACCTGAAATTACGAGTTGTGACAGTCGACCACCCTAAAAGGAATTCAGTCCCTGAATTCAGCTGATGTTGTTCTCTGGAGTGGTCTTGGCGAAAAGATGTGGGTATTTGAGTCGCATCTGGTCTTCCCGTTCCCAAGTAAACTCAGGACCTCTGCGAGAATTCCAGCAAACTTTGACGATCGGAATTCGAATTTGCTTCAACTGTTTGACCTCCCGGTCCATGATTTCTGCTGGTTCTTCCACAAAGTTAAGCTTATCATCGATATGAATTTCTTCCAATGGAATTACGAAACGCTCGTCTGAAAGACATTTCTTGAGGTTTGAGACATGAAACGTGCTATGTACATTGCTGAGCTCTGACGGAAGCTCCAGCCTGTATGCTACCGGACCAACCTTTTCCAGAATCTCGAATGGTCCTATGTATCTCGGGTTCAACTTACCGCGCTTCCCGAATCGTATCACGCCCTTCCAAGGCAAGACCTTCAACATGACTTTGTCTCCAACTTGAAATTCTAATGGTTTACGTCGAACATCGGCGTAACTTTTCTGTCGACTTCTGGCTGTTTGGAGTCTTTCTCGAATCTGAATTATCTTTTCGGTTGTCACTCTGACCAACTCTGGACCTGTTAGCTGTACATCACCAACTTCGGCCCAACAAACTGGGGACCTGCACTTACGACCGTAGAGTGCCTCGAATGGTGCAGCTTTTATGCTCGTACGATAACTGTTATTGTAAGAGAACTCTATCAATGGCAAATGGTTAGCCCAACCATTTCCAAAATCCATGACACATGCCCTAAGCATGTCTTCCAATGTCTGAATCGTTCTCTCGCTCTGACCATCGGTCTGAGGATGATAGGCGGTACTTATGTCTAACTTTGATCTAAATGAGTCTTGCAATGATTCCCAAAAATTTGAAGTAAAGCGACTATCTCTGTCGGAAATGATGGAAATTGGTGCACCGTGCCTTGAGACAATTTCCTTGACGTAAAGTCTGGCGAGCTGGTCCATAGTGTAAGTCTCTTTGATTGGAATGAAATGAGCTGACTTGGTGAGACGATCAACTATTACGCAAATAGCATCGAAACCTCCTGATGTTTTGGGAAGTTTAGTGACAAAGTCCATTGTAATGCGTTCCCACTTCCACTAGGGAATCTTTGGTTGTTGAAGTAATTCTGATGGATACTGGTACTCGGCTTTCACTTTAGCACAAGTAAGGCATTTACTGACATACGTAGCTATCTCTGCTTTCATATTGGGCCACCAATAAAGCTTCTTGAGATCCTGATACATCTTATCAGAACCTGGATGAATAGAGTACTTCGACTTATGTGATTCGTGCATGATCAACTCTCGTATTCCACCATAGAGAGGTATCCAACTTCTATCCTTGAAGCATAATGTTCCATCTGATCTCCTTACTAAACCCTTTACATTATCTTGCATTCCTTTAAGTGTTTCACTTGGTAGGTTTTCTTCCTTGAGTGCTTCTACCTGAGCCTCCAGGATCTTTGATGGT
The DNA here is from genome assembly GCA_021014915.2 of Artemisia tridentata subsp. tridentata. Classification (NCBI taxonomy): domain Eukaryota; kingdom Viridiplantae; phylum Streptophyta; class Magnoliopsida; order Asterales; family Asteraceae; genus Artemisia; species Artemisia tridentata. The sequence goes on along the minus strand of CP139502.1, from coordinate 123,594,930 downwards.
AGTGGTGAAATAATTGTCATTCCCAATGATCTGACTCTCAAAGGCTTGAGACTTTCTTTCCGACTGAGTGCATCTGCCACAACGTTGGCTTTTCCTGGATGATATCTGATTTCACAGTCGAAATCACTAAGTAGTTCCAACCAACGACGTTGCCTCATGTTAAGTTCTTTCTGATCAAGAATGTACTGTAAGCTTTTGTGGTCTGTAAATACTACACACTTTGTTCCATAAAGATAATGCCTCCAAATCTTGAGTGCGAAAACCACGGTACCCAACTCTAAATCGTGAGTAGTGTAGTTCTTCTCATGCTTCTTAAGCTGACGAGATGCATAAGCTATCACCTTCTCGTTTTGCATTAACACTGCCCCAAGTCCTTTGTGTGAAGCATCGCAATATACCACGAAGTTTTCAATCCCTTCTGGCAATGACAAAATTGGCGTGCTGCAAAGTTTCTGTTTCAATAACTGAAAAGCGGTCTCTTGCTTTTCTCCCCAATCGTACTTCTGGTTCTTTTGTGTCAACTTGGTCAGTGGCTTAGCTATTTTGGAAAACCCTTCAATGAACCTTCTGTAATATCCGGCAAGTCCTAAGAATTGACGAATTTCTGTGGGAGTTTTTGGCGTTGCCCAATCTTTAACTGCCTCAATCTTTGCTGGATCAACCTGTAGTCCTTGACTATCAATGACGTGACCAAGAAATTGTACTCTTCTGATCCAAAAATCACACTTTGAAAATTTGGCATACAGTTTCTCTTTCTTGAGCAGTTCTAAGATTGTTCTGAGGTGTTCTCGGTGCTCTTCTTCGCTCTTTGAGTAGATCAAGATATCGTCAATGAATACGATCACAAACTTGTCTAGATATGGCTTGCACACCCTGTTCATGAGATCCATGAACACAGCTGGTGCGTTGGTTAATCCGAACGGCATTACCTGAAATTCATAATGACCATAGCGTGTTCTGAACGCTGTCTTCGGGATATCCTCCTCCCGAACCTTAAGCTGATGGTAACCCGATCTCAAATCGATCTTGGAGTAATAACTGGAACCTTGCAACTGATCAAATAAATCGTCGATCCTGGGAAGTGGATAACGATTCTTCACCGTTAATTTGTTTAGCTCTCGATAATCAATGCACATTCTGAAAGATCCATCTTTCTTCTTTACAAACAAAACTGATGCTCCCCAAGGCGATGAACTCGACCTAATGAATCCTTTATCCAAGAGCTCTTGCAATTGGTTCGACAACTCTTGCATTTCTGAAGGTGCAAGTCGATAAGGTGCTCGCGCAACTGGTGCGGCTCCCGGTACTAATTCAATCTGAAATTCGACTTGGCGAGTAGGTGGCAGTCCTGGTAAGTCTTCTGGAAAGACTTCTGGAAAATCTTTAACTGTTGGCACATCCTCAAGTCGCTTCTCCTCCGACTTCTTTTCTGTGATATGAGCCAAGAATGCATAACAACCCTTCTTTATGTATTTCTCTGTTTTAATGCACGAGATGATGCTGAGTCTAGTCCCACTGCGTTCTCCGCGAACGACCAATGTTTCGCCATCATAAGGAAGATGAACAACTTTTTCATCACAGATGATTCTGGCATGATGTCTATATTGAATGGGTGATTGAGAAAATTAAGAGTGCAACCACGAATGATCGTGTCGGTGCCAACTAAACTACCGTTAGCTAGTTCAATGTGATATGGAGTGTCTAATGCGGTTGGTTCAATGTTGAGTAATGGTGCAAATGCAGTAGAAACAAAACTTCTATCGGCTCCTGAATCAAATAGTATGGATGCATAACGATTATTAATGAGGAACGTACCCGTAACGACACTCGGGTCCTCCCTGACATCTTCTCCTCCAAGGACATAAGCTCTTCCCCTAGCTGTTCCACCTTGGTTATTGTTTCCCTGATTCTTTCCTTTCGGACATTCCTTCTTGAAGTGTCCAACTTCTCCATACCAAAGCATGTTACTGGGGGCTTCTGATTATCAACCACAATCGGAGCTTTGCAATCCCTGGTCGAATGACCAACCTTTTTACAGTTTCCACACGGATTCGGACAATTTCCAGGATTATGATGGGTTTGGCATTTGTTGCACTTAGGTAAAGTACCACTGTAACCTCTCTTCTCAGTTTGACCTGCAACATAAGCCTTTGCAGTTTCCTGTCTCTTGGGTGGTGGTTGAGTAACATTGCTACCCTAGTTGTTGTCCCGATTTCTCTTGTTATTGTTGTTATTGGAATTGTTTCGGTTGCTGTTATAGTTGTTGTTTCGGTAGTTGTTGTTGGAGTTACGGTTGTTGTAGTTACGGTTACTGTTGGTGTTATTGTAGTCTGAAGCAGTTCCTTTCTTCACTATCTGAGCCATGAGTTTCTGAGACGTTCTGATTGCTTCATCCAATGTTTGTGGGTTAAAAGAAATCACATCACCACGGATGTTGTGAGGTAATCCTCTGATGCGCGTGTGCGTATGCTCTAATTTATACCCACGGTATGTCGTTGTGGTTTTAGCAATATTCAAGTTTTAAATTTATATTTAGCCGACTTATCAATAACACACACACTTTAACGAGCAGTGTACCCGGTCAGTATGAATATAATGGTAAGTAGAGTGTCGATCACTAAGAGTGGAACGTATTATCTAGTTATCCTAATCAGTATTTTAATATCTTAAGTTAGCTATACAACCTAATCTAACGCAAGGGGGTTCAGCCTGAGAGACTGGCACGGTTTGATTATGATTAAATATAAACTAAACTAATAAGCACGAATCAGCGATTAGCACACACGTACACAGATAAATACTTGAGACAATAAGAAGACCTGTCCTGATAGTTAAGTAGCTTGTCACTTGTTTTATTGCTAGTTTTATATGAAGTGTATAGTTCGATGCAACGCACCGAGATTAATTCCTTTCTCGTTGGCTCTAATCTTATCGGCGAGTAAACCCTTAATGATCACTTATGACTATCCTACTTATCTTTCTTCCTACTTTTCTACAGACGATAGAATGCATAGGCGATCTAATAAATAGGCGAGGAAGGGGCATGGCGACCCAAGCAATGCTCAGCTAGACACAGAGGTTATCAATGCACTAATAAAAGTCACCAAAGACATCAACATATAAACTTTAATTAATGGGAAAGCAATTTTAAGGGGAGTTGAAGTGCATGATTAAATCAATGACACAAGCCCATCAATCCTGACCAATTAAAGTGTACTAATACAATAAAACAAAACTACTTAATGAATTAAATACATGCAGGACCTTCTTACAGCTCTTGTATCTTCGTTCAAGGTGTGTCTTGTGCTGCTACTTCGTCTGAATTCGGCTTAGGGTTTCTTCTGTCTCGTACTTAGCTAAATTGTCGAACTCCGAAATTCGTCTGACTTTGGGGTATTTATAGTTTCTGTCTGAGGGCTAGATGCGGCGCATAGGATAAGTAGATGCGGCGCATTGACTTAACTTCGCGTGGGGTCCAAGATTAATATATTCAGGAATATTCGTACACCGCCAGAAGATGCGGCGTAACTCCATACTTAGATGCGGCGCATGTCCTTGCTGTCTTGGATCGTAGCTTGTGAAATCTTGATAGTGATGAGCCGTATATAATGAGTAGGATGCGGCATATCTGGAGCAGAATGATCTTGATCTTGTACATTTCAGTAGACTCTTAACTTCTTGCATGTTTTGCTCCATAATTAGTCCAAAATCGCCAAGTTTCACATAATACTTGTTTTTACCTGAGAATTACAAAAGTAAACATTAACGTATCAATTCTCACAGATAATATAATAAAACAAGTCAAATAAATAGGATAAATGATGGTAATAAAATGTACTTATTTGAGTTCATCAAATATCCCCCCCACTTGAACTTTACTTGTCCCCAAGTAAACCTTAGAATTAATCTTATGAAAATGTATCCTAAAAGATATTAGGATTTATTTTTATATTTAAGCATGTATTCATTTTTGTCATAATCACACAACCAAACACTTAACGAATTAGAAGTAAAATAAAATATTTTGATAAAAGCAAATCTAATCATTTAACTGTCCAGTCGTGACGAATATTCTATCATAAGCTTGGCAAGTATACGCATCTCCCCCACTAAAGCCAAGGAATAACAAGTCTAAAGCGGTAAAAAGGGTTTGTAGGTTAAGGGTTAATCATTCTTCTTAATCTCTATCGATCTCAAATTCCAGAAAAGGCGAAAAAATCACAAATACATGATCGAATCCACGAATACGATACTTGCAATTGCTCAAATCCTTAACTCGAATAGGCTAAAGATAGGACCAAGTAATCTTCACCAATAATATTATATCAAAAAGGGCGACAAAATCATAAATACATAGCCGAATCCACGACTACGATACTTAAGATTGCTCAAATCCCTAATCTCAATAAATCAAAGGTTTGGATAAAGAATAATATAGGGTATGGATAATATTTGGGATATAAATTGGTATAAAATGAAAAAAATAAACAAAACAGATAAATTAAAATCCTAAGTGTGGTAAATTGCTATCCCAACCATCCCATGAATAAGACTCATATCATAGAATAACTCACGCTTTAACACTTGAAACACACGCTTTAGGTAGACACGAATTATACTCAACAAGATCTTAATCAAAGAATAACCTTAGTTGGCGTTCCCATAACGTCCAACTCCCATTCAATTCATAGATATAATATACAATAAATAGTGGTGATATCGACCACTTAATACAAAACTTTACATAAGTTGGTTAAAACAAACATCCAACTTTTCATTTTTCTTTTTCTTTTCGATTTTTTTTTTGATTTTATTTTATTTTATTTTATTTTTATTTTTTTTTTGAACTTGAAACATAAACATAGATGTGTAAAATTTTACCACATCACTATAATGATAACTCTGGATAATTTTTCCATACTTTTCATGACTTCAGAAATAATGGTAATAGTGAAAGTAGTAAACACACGAAAAATCAACTCAAAGATATACAATATTTACTTTTACTCCAATTGCATTGTGCAATTTCCCAACTCAACCAAAGATAATAAATTACGCACGCGAACACAGGTAATGTAAGGAAACACACTTTGCCTAAAGCAATTAACCAACCACGGATTTTAATCTACAGGGTAGGCTAAGGTGTAAGGGTGTAACGAAACATTATAACAAAGGTGTAAGAAACGAATGGAATGGCTCTGAGTGTTTTTCTAGGGGTATCTTACTCTAAAAGTGAGAGTAACAAAAGGGTTTATACGGGGGTTAACTAACCAGTGTAGTTAGTTAATATCACATAACATATAAAGGCTATTTGGGTGTAATCCTAGAAATTTACCAATTTAGACAAGTCATTCCAATTATATAGATAATACTTATTATGGTGGTCTCGAATAGTATACAGGCCAAGTTCTAAAGTTTACAAGTCACCGGCACACTCATAGATTTGTGAATTTTTGAAAAGTTCACAATTTTTGAAATTAACGTCATGTGTGCAGCTATGTAATTTAGACTTTAAACAAAAACATGCTAAAAATTTTAATTTTGATATATTAAGCACATTTTAAGCATATTTTGAAAAAGTTTAGGACAAGTAAGTGTTCTAATTCTCCAATCCCCCCACTTAAGTTAAACAACGTCCTCGTTGTTTGTATAAAAGATTAAAAACTGGAAAATAAAAGAATTAGAACAGAAAAACTCCCCTGAGATTTGCTCGGTATGATCCTCCATTATTTGTGTAAGAGCAAAAATCAACTTCCTTGTGGATGAGAACATTTAAGCTTCATAATTGATGTATCCACAGGAAATGCAAGAATCTATAATACCATCAAGACTTTAACAGACCTGAGTTAAGAAGGTTCAAACTTGCATAATACATTAGTAGTTAGTAAAAATAAAACTTAAAAATTAAAATGAAAATCATCAGGTCAGTCGATACGCCATATCTTATGGAAGAAGATACGCCGTATCGAGCCTGGAATAAATACGAATCAGAATAGAAGATGCGTCGCATCCTTAACCAGGGATGCGCCGCATTAAAATAAACTGATAAAAAGTTTTAAAGTCAAAAATAAAAATGCAGAAAATAAAGTAAGATATGACCAGTGCAGGAGATGCGTCGCATCTCAGGATTGAGATGCGCCGTATCTTCTGCGGGCCTGACTGACTCGACACAGAACAGAATATAAAAAATTTTCTCCGGGTTGTCTCCCGGTCAACACTTGTCTTTATTCCAGAGTCTTCAAGTTAGACTCACGTTCAGCTCTTTATTTCAATACTTCGGGTTCAAATTCCACCACCTCGTTCTCAGTATCCTCAATCTTATTATCAAAGTATTTCTTTACTCGTTGCCCGTTTACCTTGAATATATAACCATTTTTATCGCATATTTCAATAGTTTCGTACGGATACACTTTCTCGACAACGAACGGACCCGTCCATCTTGATTTAAGTTTACCAGGATACATCTTTAATCGAGAATTGAACAGCAGCACTTTCTCTCCAATAGTAAATGTTTTATCCCCATGTAACCTCGAGTCATGCCATCTTTTAGTTCTCTCTTTGTAGATCTTAGTATTTCTGTAGGCCTCATCTCTTAGTTCGTAGAGTTCATTAAGTTCCATGAAACGGTTCTTCGTTGCAGCTTCCATATCCATGTTACAATTCGTCAAAGCCCAATATGCACTTTGTTCTATTTCGACCGGTAGGTGGCATGCTTTTCCGTGTACAAGACGAAATGGGGTGCATCCTGTTGGTGTCTTATAGGCTGTACGAAATGCCCATAAAGCATCATTTAACTTGTCAGACCACCCTTTCGGATTATATCCAGTTGTTTTTTCAAGAATTCGCTTTATAGCCCTATTGGTTACTTCAGTTTGCCCATTGGATTGAGGATGGTATGCAGTGGAAACCCTATGATACACTCCATATTTTTGCAAGGCTCTTCCCAGATGGTGATTACAAAAGTGTGTTCCCCTATCACTAATCAATGCTTTAGGAATTCCAAACCTAGAGAACAGACTTTGCAAAAATTTAAGTACTACCTTGCTGTCGTTTGTTGGTAATGCTTGCGCTTCGACCCATTTTGATACGTAATCAACAGCAACCAAAATATACTTATTACCTTTAGATTCAGGAAACGGTCCCATGAAGTCCAATCCCCATATGTCGAAAACTTCACATACATGGATATAATTTTGCGGCATTTCATTTCTTGATGTTATATTTCCGGATCGTTGACACGCATCACATCCTTTTATATAATATTTTGCATCATCCAACATAGTGGGCCAATAAAATCCCGCATCTAGGATTTTTCTTCTTGTAATAACTGCACCGTGATGTCCCTTCGTCGGTCCTGAGTGGCAATGTGCTAATATTGCTGGGACATCATCTCCGTCTACGTATCTACGTATAATATTGTCAGGACATAATTTAAAGGCATAAGGTTCATCCCAAATATACTCACTAGCGCGATTTAGAAATCTTCTCTTCTCGTCGGATGTTAGCCCTTTTGGAATTTCATTTGCAACAATAAAGTTTATATAGTCGGCATACCATGGTCCATTATTATTGCTCTTAATTCTTACCATCATAAGGTGTTCATCAGGAAAGTCATCAGCTATTTCCCTTTCATCAAGCACCTCCATATCAGGGTTTTCAAGTCTAGATAAGTGGTCAGCAGCTAGATTCTCGACACCCTTTTTATCCTTAATTTCAATATCGAATCCTTGGAGTAATAAAACCCACCTAATAAGCCTTGGCTTGGCATCCTGTTTATTGAACAAATACTTCAAAGCAGAATGGTCAATGTAAACCATAGTTTTTGACAATATAAGATATGACCTAAATTTATCGAATGCAAAAACTACTGCTAAAAGTTCTTTTTCCGTGGTGGTGTAATGTTCTTGGGCATTATTTAATGTTTTGCTAGCATAATAAATTGGCTTAAATTTCTTATCTATCTTTTGGCCAAGTACAGCTCCAACAGCATAATCACTAGCATCACACATTAGTTCAAAAGGCAGATTCCAATCCGGCGAAATTATAATAGGTGCAGTAGTTAGTTTTTCTTTAAGTATATTAAATGCCTTTTTGCAATCTTCAGAAAAATCAAACTTCGCATCTTTTAGCAATAATTGGGTCATAGGCCTAGATATCATTGAAAATTCCTTTATGAATCTACGATAGAATCCAGCATGCCCTAAAAAACTTCTAACACCTTTTACATTAGTGGGGTAAGGTAGTTTGGCAATTACATCAATTTTAGCTTTGTCGACTTCTATACCTTTCCCAGAAATCTTATGTCCTAACACAATTCCCTCTCTAACCATAAAATGACATTTTTCCCAATTAAGAACAAGGTTAGTTTCTTCACACCTAGCAAGCATTTTATCAAGTTTAAAGAGACAATCACTAAATGAGTTACCGAACACCGAGAAGTCGTCCATGAAGACTTCCATAAAGTCTTCTACCATATCATGGAAGATAGCCGTCATACAACGTTGGAAAGTAGTAGGGACGTTGCATAGTCCGAACGGCATTCTCCTATAGGCGAAGGTTCCATAAGGGCAGGTGAAAGTCGTCTTCTCTTGATCTTCGGGGGCAATGGGTATTTGGAAGAAACCTGAAAAACCATCTAAAAAACAATAATAATCATGTCCTGATAGTCTTTCTAACATTTGATCAATAAATGGAATAGGGAAGTGATCTTTTCGCGTAGCATCATTGAATTTGCGGTAATCGATGCAAACTCTCCATCCAGTAACAGTTCTTGAAGGGATTAGCTCATTATCGTCATTGAGTACTACCGTCATTCCTCTTTTTTTTTGGTACAACGTGGATAGGACTGACCCACGAGCTGTCGGAAATTGGGTAGATAAGTCCGGAGTCAAGTAATTTCACAATTTCATTTTTCACCACGTCTTGGACTTTTGGATTCAAACGCCTTTGGGGTTGGATAGTTGGTTTGAATTCATCCTCCATAAGGATTTTATGTGTACAGAATGATGGGCTAATTCCCTTAATATCAGACATGCTCCATGCTAATGCTCCTCTTCGTTTATATAATACCTGCAAAAGGGATTCTTTTTCATTTGGCGTTAGGTCAGATGCAATAATAACGGGCGAATTAGTGTCCCCATTTAAATAGGCATATTCCAAAGTGGAAGGGAGATCCTTAAGTACAGGTTTAACATTATCAATTTCATTAGCACTAGCGGAATAAACTTGTTCTTTAATTATTTCGTTGCTGTCATCAGATAAATGCGCCGCATCGTTAGTTCCTATGCGCCGCATGGCGTTACAAACAGCGGAATCAACAGCGAAATAATTATCAAAAGTGTTTTCATCAACTTGATCTTCTATAGCAATTGTGTTTTCTAAATTTTTAAGCAGAAAAGAATCAAGCAAATTACTTTTTAACAATTTCTGAGTAAATTGATTAATCGTGTCATCAGAAACATCGATATTATAGCATTCATCGTCTTCAGAATTAGTTTTACTCATAGATTGTTCCATATTAAATTCAACCTCGTCGTTTCCTATGGTAAGAGTTATCTTTTTATTAAAAACATCAATCATGGCCCTAGTAGTGGCTAAAAATGGTCATCGTAATATTATAGGAGTTCTAGAATTTTCGGGCATATCGAGGATAACAAAGTCAATAGGTAATTCAAATTTATCAACTTTTATTAATATATTTTCAGCTATTCCTAATGGGTATTGTATGGACCTATCAGCTAGCTCTAAGCACATCCTAGTAGGTTTTGGCTCACCAAGGCCTAATTTTTCATACATAGAAGAGGGCATAAGACTTATACTAGCTCCTAGGTCGGCTAAAGCATTTCCAATATGTAAATTTTTAATTTGACAAGGAATAGTGAAACTCCCTGGATCTTTTTCCTTAGATGGAAGTTTGTTGAGCAATGCTGCTGAGCTTCTTTCCCCCATTGTTACAGTGCAAGCCTCTTCAAGTTTGGACTTGTTAGTAAGTAAGCTCTTCAGATATTTAGCGTATTTTGGCATTTGCACTAGGGCTTCCATAAATGGTATGCTTAGCTGCAGCTGCTTGAGATTTTCCAAGAACTTCTTTTGATAGGCATCTTCTTTCTCCTTCCTTACCCTATGTGGGAAAGGTAGTGCTGATCGTTTAGGTTCAACAGAAGGTTCTTCTCTAATTACAGGTTCTGGATTAGTCTCTTTTGGTTGCTCTTGCTCAGATGATAAAGATTCAGGGGAAATCTTGTTTGTACTGTCATCTTCGGGTGTCTCTCCGATTTGAAAGGTTGACTTTCCGCCTCTAGTTGTAATCCCTTTCAAATCTTGCTTTACCAAAAGAATCTTGTTAAGCACCATTGACAATAGGTGCACTTCAATTGCCAATCCATTAATCATGTTGTTTTGTTCCTTTAGTAACAGCTCATGACTGCCTTTGAATTCATTAATAAAGTTTCTTGCTTCATGATGTTCTTTTTCATTTGCTTGAGCGATTTGTAGTGCAAACTCTTCCATGGTAAGGTTTCTTTGGGGTCTTCCGAACCAGTTGGGGAAAATATCGAACATTGTTCCTGAAAATTAAAGACAAGTAGATTTCAAAGTAAAAATTTCCTAGTATAAGGGTCAGAGTATTTTCTGTTCGGAAATAAGAAAAATAAAAGTTGCTGATATCGGCAGATGATGCGCCGTATCCAAAAAGTTTGATACGCCGTATCTTATAATCGTTAAAATTTAATCAGACTTTTATTCAGAAAATAGATACGCCGCTTATAAATTTAGAATGCGCCGTATCAGTTTTAAGTTATCAAAAATCAACGTATCTAAATTAAAATTAAATGCGTCGTATTAACAAAAGTTAATGCGCCGTATTTTCGTTACGTTTCAAAATACAAGATTTTTGATTCAGAAGATGCGCCGTATCGATAAAAATCGATGCGTCGTATCTGTTTAATAATTCGAAAACTGTTTTTAATTAAAATAATAGATACGCCGTATCTGTGAAAACAGATGCGTCGTATGGCGTTATCGTTTAGAATTTTTTTTTATTAAAAACAGATACGCCGTATCTTGGGGAAAGATGCGTCGTATCGAATTTATTAAACGCGTTGTATTTTATAAAAAGTAAACGCAATACGCCTTATCTATGAAAATAGATGCGCCGTATCGTTTGAATTAGCTCAGTACAACGATAGCAGAATACAAGAAAATACAGAAAATAAAAACAAAAATAAAAACAAACGAAAATAAAAACACACAAAACAGAAAATATGCAAATAATACAATGAATGCAATTTAACTAATTTACAACAGAGTTAGCGGTTAGAATAAAAATTAAAAAGAAAAACCTAATTAAAATACTAATCAAATTAACAGATAATAACAATTCACTCCCCGGCAACGGCGCCAAAAACTTGATGCGAGTGTGCGTATGCTCTAATTTATACCCACGGTATGTCGTTGTGGTTTTAGCAGTATTCAAGTTTTAAATTTATATTTAGCCAACTTATCAATAACACACACACTTTAACGAGCAGTGTACCCGGTCAGTATGAATATAATGGTAAGTAGAGTGTCGATCACTAAGAGTGGAACATATTATCTAGTTATCCTAATCAGTATTTTAATATCTTAAGTTAGCTATACAACCTAATCTAACGCAAGGGGATTCAGCCTGAGAGACTGGCACGGTTTGATTATGATTAAATATAAACTAAACTAATAAGCACGAATCAGCGATTAGCACACACGTACACAGATAAATACTTGAGATAATAAGAAGACCTGTCCTGATAGTTAAGTAGCTTGTCACTTGTTTTATTGCTAGTTTTATATCAAGTGTATAGTTCGATGCAACGCAACGAGATTAATTCCTTTCTCGTTGGCTCTAATCTTATCGACGAGTAAACCCTTAATGATCACTTATGACTATCCTACTTATCTTTCTTCCTACTTTTCTACAGACGATAGAATGCATAGGCGATCTAATAAATAGGCGAGGAAGGGGCATGGCGACCCAAGCAATGCTCAGCTAGACACAGAGGTTATCAATGCACTAATAAAAGTCACCAAAGACATCAACATATAAACTTTAATTAATGGGAAAGCAATTTTAAGGGGAGTTGAAGTGCATGATTAAATCAATGACACAAGCCCATCAATCCTGACCAATTAAAGTGTACTAATACAATAAAACAAAACTACTTAATGAATTGAATACATGCAGGACCTTCTTACAGCTCTTGTATCTTCGTTCAAGGTGTGTCTTGTGCTGCTACTTCGTTTGAATTCGGCTTAGGGTTTCTTCTGTCTCGTACTTAGCTAAATTGTCAAACTCCGAAATTCGTCTGACTTTGGGGTATTTATAGTTTCCGTCTGAGGGCTAGATGCGGCGCATAGGATAAGTAGATGCGGCGCATTGACTTAACTTAGCGTGGGGTCCAAGATTAATATATTCAGGAATATTCGTACACCGCCAGAAGATGCGGCGTAACTCCATACTAAGATGCGGCGCATGTCCTTGCTGTCTTGGATCGTAGCTTGTGAAATCTTGATAGTGATGCGCCGTATATATTGAGTAGGATGCGGCATATCTGGAGCAGAATGATCTTGATCTTGTACATTTCAGTAGACTCTTAACTTCTTGCATGTTTTGCTCCATAATTAGTCCAAAATTGCCAAGTTTCACATAATACTTGTTTTTACCTGAGAATTACAAAAGTAAACATTAACGTATCAATTCTCACAGATAATATAATAAAACAAGTCAAATAAATAGGATAAATGATGGTAATAAAATGTACTTATTTGAGTTCATCATCCTCCAATGAAATTCTCCAATAGTTTCTCAGTATCCGGAACCATTGTCGGACATAATGCTGCCAATTCCTGAAATCTCCTGATATAAGCCTCAATATCATTACCTGCTATCACTAGCTCATAAAACTCTGTTTCCATCTTTTTCACTTCTGTTCGTGGGCAAAACTTCTTTGTCAGCAACTTCTTGAGTTCGTCCCATGTAAGCTTGTGAGCATTCTCCATTCCCATGGGCTTTGCATACGACTTCCACCATGACATAGCTTCCCCAACGAGTGTACTAGTAGCAAACTTAACCTTGCTGTCTTCCGGACAGTTGCATAGAAGGAATACTGATTCTGTCTTTTCAAACCATCGAATCATGGCAGTGGCTCCTTCAGTGCCTTTGAATTTCTCTGGATCACCACTCTTGAAATCTTTATACGTACATTTACGGCCATTTGTTCCATTGGTATCTGTTCCTGCGGCTTCCGCGGTTTCTGCCCGCGAAGCGCCTTCAGCAGCAGCTGCAGCTACGGCAGCTCTTTCAGTTACCAATGTTGCCTCAATACTGTCGGTAACAAGTCTCTTGATCTGAGCGGGTGTCATAGCAGGAGTAGCTCTTTTGGGTGGCATATTTCTTCACAATCACAAAAGAATACAACAATGAGAACTCACAATGGAATTGATCATCATACACAATATACACAACAACAACATGTATATACATCCACAATACGTACAAATACAACCACAGCATGTATAAATACAATGAAACCACAACGAAACTGATAACGCTCATTTTGAACATGTTTTTATAGCATTATTCTTATGATTATGCATGTTATTTGGTTGTATTTATGAACATATTACACTTAAAAGGTGCAAAAGATGTGTTTAGGTTCAGGTACAACTATGTCGAAGGAAATAGAGGAAAAGATGAAGAAAAGTCGACAAAATCAAGTAAATATGCGCGAAGTAAAGTTTTCCGTTCAAGACAAAGATTCATGCTATGATTATGTTCAAGTTCAAGAGAAAGATGTGGAAATGAAGTCAAGAATTAGTGCCAAGAAGTGTGTCACAAGTGGGAATTATATGCTAGCTTTGAGTTGAAAGTTATGTGCAAGACTTGGTCTACACCCAAGGTTTCAGTTTCTATACCCGAGGTTTCAAGAAGGGGAGCTCATACCTGAGGTATTAGAATTCCTGCCTGAGGTATAGCCATCCATACCCAGGGTCTACATTTTCATACCTGAGGTATGCAGAAAAAATGATATGAAGAGTTGCATTTATTCTTCATTTTAAGCATCATTAACACCAAGGCCAATCATTAACTTCTAATCACTAAAGTTCCTGCATCATTATGACACTTGGAGCCCAAGTTGTTTTCTTGTTGGCTAAGGGGAAGTCTCCATATATACATGAAGAAAGAAACAAGAGAGAGACAATCAAGATACAACAAACTACCACAAAAAAATCTGTCACATTTCTCTCTTACAAGTGGGCAACAAGAGGAGGAAAACGCAGGAACAAGGAGGCTAAAATCTCATCAATCATTACTTCAATTACTTACGGATCGTTGTTGATTATTTCACAAGTGTTCTTCATTATTTGTAATCATCATTACAACATTTTGTAAGACTATTCAATCATGTTTACTAGTGATCAATTTCTTATGATTATTACTTTGTTTACCATGAGTGGCTAAGTGCCTTATGCACTTGCCTAGATGATGTTTGAATTATGGTTCACTTGATTGGTTATGACTTATTGGTTCTAATATAAAAGAAAAGTTAACACTAAGAACGAATTGTGCTATCTTAAGTTTTCTCCACCAAAGAGTTATTAAGTGTGGGTAATTTCTAATGATGTATTGGGTTGAAAAAGACATTGTTAGTAAGTTAGTTGTAAACCTTTGTCTATGAGGGTTTTACCTTATGTATTGACCATTTCATAAGAAACTTAATTTAACTTGGAAAGCTAAATAGTGTGGTTGTTAATTATTTGTGAAACGAAAGTGAATCGGGTAATTGAGTTGTGTTAATCTTGGATTGATCAATTTTGAAATATTGTTTTTTTTATAATCTATAAATCTTGACGAGGATTGAAAGTGTGGGAAACAATATAATTAGTACACCACTAATCGAATTAGAACACCATCTAATTTGTTGGTCATAATCAAATGGAACCAATGTCATAATCATGTCAATGGAATTGTGCAAACTAGTCTAGGCAAGTGTAGTCTTTAAATTATTGAATTTACATCATCTTTATTTGATTGCTAATTAGTATTGCTAGTTGGATTGCTATTTATTTTCAAAAATTCACATCACACAAACAAAACAAATCCTAATGATCGACCTCGGCTTACCTCAATTATCTCTTACTACATACGGACGAGTATACTTGCTCGTATGTGTTTCGTTTGAATCTTTGGTAAATCGTGTTATAAATTTTAAAACTTGGACTCCTAACGGGTATATCCCTTGAAACACATCAGAAACATTATAAGTATAATCACAGCGCACATGAATATAATACATGAAAATTTCGGTTACGTAGACCTATATCATAAAATAGCACAACGAAAATCCTGCATAGTAGAGTCACACTTGATATATTTGTTTGTACTACAAGCAAAAGACAACAATTACTAACTATGTCCCACACCCCGGGACTAGGATAATAATGTATAAGCTACATGATAACAGTCTAACACTAGGCACCTCCTCCGGGTGCTCCATCTAACCTGCGGAAAATCCTCTGAATATCCCTAGACATCGCAACAACGATCTCCTCTAGGTGCTGAACTCGAATCTAAAGGTCAGTCTCTCTAGTCTCTGATGCAGACAACCTAGCCTGAACTGAAGATAACTCATCGACCAGGCCGTGATGCTCATCCTAGAACCTCTGTGCTCTGTCAACTAACCCCGGCACCTCCTGCCTGAGCTGTGTGATATGCTCTGAACTCTCCAACTGACGAGCCTCTAAACCCTGGTGTGAAACATCAATGGCAACCCTGCCCTGGATCAATCCCTCGACCTCCTCCTCAATGGCCTCAATACGGCTCACTGGAGTCTCGTCTAGGTGAGATAATGCTCTCTCAATCTCTGCCTGAAGCTGATCTAGTCGTGAGTCAAATGTAGCAGCAGTAATCAATCTGTCAGCAGCAACCCTCGAGCTCTCACCCACCTCGAATCTGCTGGGTGGTGCTGTCTCTGTGGCATCTGAAGTATCTGGAGATGAGATATCAAGACGAGCCCGCTTCTTGAGCGGTAGGTCTGACATAGGAGTAGGATCTCTGATGTGAGCTGGTGCTGATGGCATTTGTGGTGTTGATAGGGATGGCAATGGTGGAGACAATGTTGATAAGGATGGTAAAGGTGATAATGGTGGTGGTGTACTGAATGTCACACTCCTCCTCGCTGTCAAGCGGCGACGGAGTGGCTGAGATGAAGTAAGTGATGATGGTGGTGGTAAGGATACAAATGCAGCTGGCGATCTGAATGTGAGGCGATGAACCCGCTTAGCAACAGTACGCTTCATGCGCGGCCCACCTGGATATGTACGGTAAACTCGACCATAGGGTATCTGCTGCCCCGGCTGAATGACCGGAACAACTCTTGGACCACGATGGATCACAGGTGAAACTGGTGGTGTAGGCACGACTTCCCCCTCCTCAAAGGGTTCTGTCTCGGCCTTTGACTTAACTGGTGAAGACTGTGGAGTAGGCTCCACTGATGATAAAATGATAGTGGGTAGTGATGGTGATGAAGCTGACTCTAGTATGATAGAGGGTAGTGAAGAAGTATCGTCCACTGACTCAGAGTCAGACGAGATAACAATAGGGTGTGAATCCGAAGACATCACTGAAACAACAGATGTGAAATAAAAGTAAATAAACATTTACACAATGCGGGTTATGATGAAATGATATATGTATGAAATCGCAATCACTACATGTGATATAATGAATATGCACTTATGCTACAATGATGAGATGCTATGATGGTGCAGCTATAGTCTAGGGTATAATGAATAACCTAGTTCGCTATAACCTTTGCTCTGGTACCAATCTGTCACACCCCCAAATTTCGTGACTTGCAGCGGAATAAGTCATTCAGGGGCACGACTGGTCATAGCACCAAAGTTACAGTTATATTGAACGACCTAAAGTGTCTTTTATAAAATACATCGTTTGATTATTTAAAAACATTCAGAGTTATAAAGCTGGGTCCCAAAAGGTGAAACAAGTTTTCAGAAAACAAGTTCATACAATTCAAACGATGGATAAGTGCATAAAATATAAAGTGAGACGCGTCGACTCCGCGAATCCATGATGTCCATATGCAAGCCAACATGCGATACCTTAATTACCTGAAAATACATTGCTAAAAATGGTCAACAAAAATGTTGGTGAGATCATAGGTTTATGTAAATGAATGATTGTACGGAAACCACAAGTATAAAGTGTATGACAAAACTATGCCACATAAAAATGATACATTAGCTCTAAGCTCATGACCCCGAAGCTAGACTGAATGAAATGCCCCAACCGAGTGTTTGCCAATCACTCAAATATGACAGAAATGAAATGCGTTCGTTTGACCAGTTGGTGCTACCAACCCGAACGGAGGAGTCTCCCTCAATAGATCTATCCACTCACTCTCGCTTACTAACAATTAACGGTTCATGATAATATAAGGGGACTTTAATCTGGGCAATGATGTAACTTAAGAAATGTAATGAGTTTGTATACTTTGGTCCGCATATAAAAATGGTGCAATGTATTTCCTCCGAGAGTTTAGAAATCAATAAACAATTAAAAACGGGGCTATGAAAACTCACCTGATATGATATAGCAACAATGATCACAATGGATATGATGAGATGAGGCTCGGTTCCTAACCGCGACCTATCATGAATGATATGATCTAAGGTAAGCAAATGAAATGATGTTATTCATGCAAACACGTATATTATCGATACCACTCGAAAGTTTTGAAAACAATGTTTATCGTCGAAAAATACATTTTGACGTCTTGTTAATTTATAAACCACATTTCGCGTAAATATGTTAAAACTACACTCCATGATCCTTGTTTGGTGTTCTATTGGCAAATATAATGTTTTCGTCGCAAAACAATACTTTTCATACTTGTGAAAATATATCCAAAACGGCCTCGCAAAACTAGTCGCGAATTAGTGCACGTTAAGTGTTGTGAATGAATTTGACGTCCTTGAAAATAAAACGTTGTTACAAGTTTTTCGCGTCGTGTTATTGGACTTTTGATCATACGCGTCTTGAATAGATAGAAAACCGGCTATCAATGTAATGGCTTGTAAAAATGTTAACGTATATACTTAGAAAAATACTTTCTATTAGGGCTGTCAAAATAGAATAGAGTTCGTCGGCTTTGAACGTGTATATCTCGGTCGTTATAAGCTCGTTTTCTACGTTCTTTATATCCACGGATTCGTCATAACATGAACTAACATAATCTCAGTAGTTCGTCTCTCCTAGATCACGTCTAATGCCTCGTTTGATCCTTTAAAGTTCGGCTAACAGCACGCTTATTTTCAGAAAATTAGTTTTCGTCGTCTAACTTCGAACGATCATATCTCCTTCGTTATAAGTCGGTTTTTAGTGATTCTTGCGGCCACGGTTTCGTTTTTGAAAGAACTTTCTGAATATGAAGGCCAAAATATACCAAAAATTACTGAGTTTTCCAGTTTACACGATTTTGGACAGTAGGTATATATACGTTTTAAAAACTCATTTCTATGGTTCTAATCTTGATCATACCACCTCAAATCAACTCCACAAGTTCGCAAATCCTACCATACACCTTCTTAGGGTGTCATGGAGTCTTAAACATCACCAACCTTGGTGGATCTCATGTGGTTATTAGTGAAACTTATAGATCTAGTGTTTGTGATAGTTTATAAACAAAATGGTATCAAAACATAAGTAACTTGCAAAAGTAACTAATATAACCTTGAAAATACATGATCATATGAAGTAAATGAAAGAATGAAAAGATCAAAATGATGTTCTTGAAGTTTACTTACAATCTTGGAGTGATTTGATGAGAAAGGTGCAATAACTTGAGGTTTTGATCACAAGACCTTAACTAGGATAGTAAATGGAGTATGTTTATGACTTGTTCTCGAAAAATCTATGGATTTCTCCTCTTGTTCTTGATGTGGCCGAACCTAGGAGATGAATATGGAGAGGTTTTGATCTAAAATGGCTAGCTAATTGTTTATAGTATGTGTTAAGTTAGTGGAGGATGGAAATAAATCATGTAAATTCATTTAATGCAAATTGGAAGTATTAGCTAAATGGGATGGTTAGGGGGCGGCACACATGGCTAAATGGGAAGGATATGATGTAATCTTTCCAAGTGTCCCATTAGTGTAAGGATTTAGTTGATTTGTGTATACATTGAGTGTTATCGGGTACCGAGTTAACTAGAAATAACTCGTGACGAGGTGAAATGAGATACGACGAGGTTGTAAAAATTGTAAAATCATGTTCCTTGCAAGAATCGGGTGTTAGAATGATAATCGGATTGAAATTTCGCGTTGACATAAATAATGCCTAAAAACATTATCAATATTTATTCATATCTCTATGTTTTGATGATCACAAAATGTAAACTCATTAAAACATAAACTTATAAAAAAACAAAACCTCCAAACCTTACCACAAAACCTTTTATCTAGCCCAAACCTTACCTAAATCAACCATCACCTCCATCAAACACCCATTTTCATTCACCATGCTATCACCAAAATCATCTCTAAGACACCAAAACTCCATCACCACCACCTCAATGTTAATCCCCAAGTGCACCAAATGCACCATCAAAAACACCTACTCAAGAACCTCCATTCACCCACTACACTACCACCACCTTCATTCTCACCAAATTAAGCATATGCAATGCTTAATCAAAAATAATTTTTCAAACCATTTTGTGTGCAAGCCCCATGGAAGATCATGTACTCCTAGAATGATTATGTAGATTGCATTACTTACTAGCTAATGTAGGATTGAATATAATCTTGGATGGTTGTGTATTGATACACAACATTTTTAATGAATGTCTTTATATGCATGCTTATTTTTGCTATATATATGCTTGTGCTTCTAATATTTTTCTTGCAAGTATTCCATATATCGATTCCTTGGTGCCCTCAAACGAGGGGGAGCACACATCAAGGGGGAGTTCTTGTTCCGACAAATTTTGTCTCTAAAACTTGTCGGCTCAACCTTTTTGATGCTACAAAAAGGGGGAGAAGTGAATATAAACTCACTAAATACTTGTCCAAAAATAACTTTTTGGATTTAATGAGTTTAGGTTTTGTAATCATCAAAAAGGGGGAGATTGTTGACATAAATAATGCCTAAAAACATTATCAATATTTATTCATATCTCTATGTTTTGATGATCACAAAATGTAAACTCATTAAAACATAAACTTATAAAATAAACAAATACTTAGTTGTAAATATTCACTTCTACAACTAATATCACTTAAGGTATGAATGAACTAATGCTTAATGCATTATATGATCAAAGGAACATTTTCTTAATAACTAGATTTTTTATAAAATGTCAAAAACATTTTATATATTTTAGAAAACCATTTTTGGCAATAAATAAAAAGGTTTAATTCATTATAAATTTATGAATTCAAATTTTTAACCAAAATAAGTAAAAATGTTCCAGAAAAACCTTCCCCACAAAAAGACAAAACTGGGCAACGGCTAGCATGGGCGGCCCCCTTAATTTTGCTAGGCGACCCCCTTAAAATTAAGGGGACCGCCCCCCCTATTTAAGGGGGCCGGACACGCTCCTGTAGGTTCCAGCTGTCCAGTTTTTCTGCCTATAAATACCAGCCTTCCCCTGGATTTTTACTCACCCTTTTGCACTAAAACTTTCTATTGTAAATCTCATTTCATATCTTCAAAAACCTTTGATCATGTAATCTTAAGCATTGGTTTCCAAGTGATCCAAGCTTCCACCATCCAAGTGCAGAAGAAGAATATTTCTATTAATCAAGACTAGAAGTACTACAACTTAGTAGCATCTTGTTACTCAAGTTGTTTTTTTGTATACTTTGTAAATCTTTTATTCATTTGTGTAAAGTGTGTATATATGTTGTAAACATAAGTGATTAGGCTAGAGTAGTGTGTAAGTAGTGAAGAAGGTGGATAAGTAGTTGTGGAGTAAAGAAGTAGAGTCGAAGCCTTGTAAAGTTGTGAAGTAGAGAAGTCTTGAAGCCGTTGTAAAGACATAGCCTAGAAGTCGTGAAACCGTAGCATAGAGGTTGTGTAGCGGTCGTGTTGAAGCCATGAAGTCCTAGTCATGAAGTCCTAGTGTTGAAGTCGTGAAGCCGTAGCATAGAGGTTGTGTAGCGGTTGTATTGAAGCCATGAAGTCCTAGTCATGAAGTCCTAGTGTTGAAGTCATGAAGCCGTAGCATAGAGGTTGTGTAGCGGTCGTGTTGAAGCCGTGAAGTCTTAGTCGTGAAGTCCTAGTGTTGAAGTCGTGAAGCCGTAGCATAGAGGTTGTGTAGCGGTCGTGTTGAAGCCATGAAGTCCTAGTCGTGAAGTCCTAGTGTTGAAGTCATGAAGCCGTAGCATAGAGGTTGTGTAGCGGTCGTGTTGAAGTCGTGAAGTCTTAGTCGTGAAGACATAGTGTTGAAGTCGTGAAGCCGCAGCATAGAGGTTGTGTAGCGGTCGTGTTGAAGTCGTGAAGAAGTCGTGAAGCAGTCATGAAGCCGTTGTGAAGTAGTCGTGAATAAGTTGTGAAGAAGTTGTGTTGTGAAGTTGTGAGATTGGTTCTAGCTACGATTAGAACTCGACATTTAGCTTTGTGTCGTTAAACCCGTGTAAGCCAAAGTTGTGTACGGTTTTCTCCGCCATAAGGGAGCTTATTGAAGTTGTGAAGAAAACTCTCGAGCTTGGTGCTCGGGGAGTGGAGTAGGGCAAGGAAGGTGTCCTTGTAGCCGAACCACTATAAATCCCTCGTGTCTCGGTTAGATCTTTCCATCTCTTACTTACATCTTTATTTATATCGTCATTACTTTTATAACATATAGGCATATATAATTGTTAGTAATAATTAGAAGTTGACTTCACATATAGATCAAATTGAAACTCCATTCAAGAAACTAAAACTTTTACAATCAATTTAAAAGAATGCATATATAACTAATAATAAGGTTCAAGTTTTATTTTTCATACAAACTTGAATCTAAGTGTTTTAAAAATAAACAAAGGTTTTCA
Organism: Artemisia tridentata subsp. tridentata; assembly: GCA_021014915.2. Classification (NCBI taxonomy): domain Eukaryota; kingdom Viridiplantae; phylum Streptophyta; class Magnoliopsida; order Asterales; family Asteraceae; genus Artemisia; species Artemisia tridentata. The sequence continues at coordinate 123,572,844 of CP139502.1, read as the reverse complement.
TAATAAAATTAAAAAGACATAAAACTATTCAACCCCCCCCCCCTTCTAGTTTTCCACATTTCGTATCAAGAGCCAGGTCAATCAAGATCTTTAAAATATACTATATTTTAAAACTTGAATCGATCTATGGAATTCGAAAAATATCTAGAAGGGGAATCTTTGCTAAAACCACCATTATTTGAAAACTATACTTTTCTTGAATGGAAAAATAAATTTGAAACTTATGTGAAATCAATTGATCTAGATCTTTGGCATGTCATTTCGATTGGTGATTTTGAAAATCAAACAAAAAAAAGAATTTTGAAAAACAAACAAAAACGGATTTTGAAAGTCAAATTGATTATTTGATAACAAAGAATGAAATAAATAATAAAGCTAAAATAATTATTTATAAAACCTTTCCGAAAGTTGAATATGATAAAAAATTCTTCTGTAAAACGGCAAATGATATTTGGAAAAATTTCTTAAACTCTCATCAAGAAAAATGTCAAGCCAAAGATGAGGATTTTGATCTTGTACATGAATTAGTTATCTTAGAAAATTTAATAGATAAACATTTAGATAAAATAGATACATGTGCTACTAGTTCAAATGTTGTTAATGAAGGTGTTAACGACGAAGACTACATGAATCAACTCCAAAGTGAACTCAATCCAAAATCATGGAGTGACACAGACGAAGGAGAAGATCATCATCCGACTCACCTATCATTCACACGTCGATCATCATCTGAGACATTACGAAGAAAAGCTAGGACGTGAGGTAAGTTCTCTTTTTAAATTTCATAAGTAATTACTTCATGCATATAATCTTATTAGTGCCTTAGGATACGCTTAGTCTGATAGGTTGCTTTGCCTTTACACTTTAGTTATATTCGTTCTGTGGCTTAATGAACTAGAAACCCTTTAGTTAGCCCCCCTAAGTATTAGTAAACTAAGCAATCTTCATATTTGGTACTCTTCGATAGGTAAATTTAGGAACTTAATTTCTTCTAAAAAGAGAATGACTACTGGAGAATCTATTGACTAGAAACTCAATTTGACCTAATGGTTGAATTGCTTCTATGTGAGAAGTTGGGTGTGTGTAACCCGTAAAAAACGGTCGTGTTTAGCCTGAATTGAGCACCACTAGTAATAGTCTCATACTCATTCTCCAACTTGAATACATTATTCTTCCTAAATATACCTAACGATAGTTTACTGTTATGAACTTTGCTTTTCACTAGAGCTTTTCATTCCTAGATTTATGTCATCTTGCATATATAAAATTTCTAGATGTTTACTTGCTCCTATGTGATTTGACTGCATGCCTTTGTAATTATTTGTTTAGTTGTTGAATGCATTGTCATTATAATAGCTTTTGTTTTTCTCTAACTACTCTGACATGATGTATTTTTGTATTTAGTCATAATACATGCTTAAATGCCATAGGATATGTAGAAAGAGATAGCATGTGACAATAGACTTAACCAATACCCTTGAGCATGAGATCTTTTATAAACCACTATTTTTAAACCTATAATTAATGAGACTTATTTTTAAATTTGCAAAAACTTCACATTTTGGAAAAATGATTTTTCAAAAGATTATGACACATTTCTATTTTACATGTTTCACCATCCTACCTTTCTTCCAAACTTGTGTCCATAATTACGTGTTTATCAAAACCAAAGATTGAAAAAATATGTTTTCTTTCCTCATAAAAACATTTTGAAATAAAACCAAAACTATTTCATTAAAATATTTTTCACATCCACATAAAAACCCACTTTCAAACATTGTTGAATAATGCCAAAAAACATTTCTTTAAATCATGCATGGTGATCTCATATCTGTCATCTATATTTATGTATGTGACATTTATAAGTGAACTAAATTTGAAAATAACCATAATTTATTCACTAAGACCTCACTTGGTACAAGTCTATAAGTCCATGCTATCACAACTCCACATTCCCATGCACATAGATATTCATTAGGATTATTTAACTAGCTTATTAATCTTCCTAAATATGATACTATGAATTACTTGATGCTATATAGTGTTTTCTTGTCTAACATATATATGTTACATGTTAAATGAGTTGTTTGCATGCTAGATAATAATGTCTAATGAATATGCTTAGCATACATAAGTTATTAAATCCTAAATTGCCTCAAAAGAAGTTGGACTTGCTTGAAACTAAACCCAAAAACACAACCCTTTCAACAATTTTCTACCAAAAACCCATTTCCAGTAACCTGGAAATTAGCAGATGGGCGGCCCCCTTAATTCATTAGGCGGCCCCCTTAATATTTAAGGGGACCGGCCCCTTAATTAAGGGGACCGGCCATCTGATGGTCGAAGGTGCTGCTCCCTTTTTCTATTTTTTAGCCCATTTTATCCTATACTTCCCAAAATTCACAAACACATTTTGTCACAAACCACCCTCCAAAATTTACCTTTCACAATCACATCATCACTACACCATAAATACCCATTTGGAGGAGGAAGCTTGACATTTGCCATAACCCAACAAATGATGTTGTTCAAACTCAACCAACACCTAAACCTCATCCTAATGAACCCTTTCACACACATAACCAATCATCCATATGTCCACCTTCATTCACTCATAATTACCCAAGTTCACAAATGTCTCCACCACCAAGAGTGTCACCACCACTTCCACCAAATAACAACCACTCTCCATTATCATCACCTTCCACTCAACACTTGAAGTTCATTGAAGAACTCAAGGAAGCCCATGAGCTTAATGCTCTCCTTGCTTTGCAACTTGCTCAAAGCAACTTAGACCCATCACCATCCATCTCACCATCATTACCATCATCACCACATCACTTGAGTCAAATTGAGAAACATGTCAACAATTGTCCTTGTTGCATCTTTCTCCAAAATCAAACCATTGCCTTAAATGAGTGTCTCACTTGGATTGAGTATCTTCTCACTAGATCTAATCCAACACCACCACTTGAACAACATCAAAACCCTCATTCAACATGGTCAAGTCCAAGCTCTCCACCTCCAATTCCTCCATCAACACTCTCTACAACATCCATACACCCAAACTTACAACTCCATTAATCCAACATTTTTACCCACTCTTTACCATCATCCATCCAAAATAATTCAAGTTTTTCATGTCTCAAGCAAGTCAAATGGATCTCTTAGGCAATTTAAAATTTTCTACTTATTGTATGCTATAAGCAAAATATGTGTTGTATCAATAATTATGTTTTTAACATAATTATTTTCAACTAATGAATGCTTTATTTCTTGTCTTTAATATATGATTGTTATGCTTATTGCTTGTATACTCAATATCATGATATATATACATGTTTGATGATTAATAACATGCTTATTCCATAATATGTTTTAAATGTATGCATGCGTATTTAACATGTTTATGCCACTGTTTAATCATTCTTGATGTACATGATTCAAATGGAGCTTGTTGCAAAAACACCCTAAAAATGACCCTTTTCTGGAAATTTTTCAAATTTGGTCGCCTGGGAAAACACCAGATGGGCGGCACCCTTAATTCCCTAGGCAGTCCCCTTAATTTTAAGGGGGCCGGCCTACAATTAAGGGGACCGGCCATCTGGGCAGTAAAATTTACTGTTTTCTTTTGCATCTTGCGACCCCTTTTATCTAGCCCCAGCTACCATTTCTCTTAAAAGACGAACTGGTATTGGAATTTTACCACAAAACCTCCAAACCTTACCTAAATCAACCATCACCTCCATCAAACACCCATTTTCATTCACCATGCTATCACCAAAATCATCTCTAAGACACCAAAACTCCATCACCACCACCTCAATGTTAATCCCCAAGTGCACCAAATGCACCATCAAAAACACCTACTCAAGAACCTCCATTCACCCACTACACCACCACCACCTTCATTCTCACCAAATTAAGCATATGCAATGCTTAATCAAAAATAATTTTTCAAACCATTTTGTGTGCAAGCCCCATGGAAGATCATGTACTCCTAGAATGATTATGTAGATTGCATTACTTACTAGCTAATGTAGGATTGAATATAATCTTGGATGGTTGTGTATTGATACACAACATTTTTAATGAATGTCTTTATATGCATGCTTATTTTTGCTATATATATGCTTGTGCTTCTAATATTTTTCTTGCAAGTATTCCATATATCGATTCTTTGGTGCCCTCAAACGAGGGGGAGCACACATCAAGGGGGAGTTCTCGTTCCGAAAAATTTTGTCTCTAAAACTTGTCGGCTCAACCTTTTTGATGCTACAAAAAGGGGGAGAAGTGAATATAAACTCACTAAATACTTGTCCAAAAATAACTTTTTGGATTTAATGAGTTTAGGTTTTGTAATCATCAAAAAGGGGGAGATTGTTGACATAAATAATGCCTAAAAACATTATCAATATTTATTCATATCTCTATGTTTTGATGATCACAAAATGTAAACTCATTAAAACATAAACTTAAAAAAATAAACAAATACTTAGTTGTAAATATTCACTTATACAACTAAAATCACTTAAGGCATGAATGAACTAATGCTTAATGCATTATATGATCAAAGGAACATTTTCTTAATAACTAGATTTTTTATAAAATGTCAAAAAAAATTTATATATTTTAGAAAACCATTTTTGGCAATAAATAAAAAGGTTTAATTCATTATAAATTTATGAATTCAAATTTTTAACCAAAATCAGTAAAAATGTTCCAGAAAAACCTTCCCCACAAAAAGACAAAACTGGGCAACGGCTAGCATGGGCGGCCCCCTTAATTTTGCTAGGCGGCCCCCTTAAAATTAAGGGGACCGCCCCCTATTTAAGGGGGCCGGCCACGCTCCTGTAGGTTCCAGCTGTCCAGTTTTTCTGCCTATAAATACCAGCCTTCCCCTGGATTTTTACTCACCCTTTTGCACTAAAACTTTCTTTTGTAAATCTCATTTCATATCTTCAAAAACCTTTGATCATGTAATCTTAAGCATTGGTTTCCAAGTGATCCAAGCTTCCACCATCCAAGTGCAAAAGAAGAATACTTCTATTAATCAAGACTAGAAGTATTACAACTTAGTAGCATCTTGTTACTCAAGTTGTTTGTTTTGTATACTTTGTAAATCTTTCATTCATTTGTGTAAAGTGTGTATATATGTTGTAAACATAAGTGATTAGGCTAGAGTAGTGTGTAAGTAGTGAAGAAGGTGGATAAGTAGTTGTGGAGTAAAGAAGTAGAGTAGAAGCCTTGTAAAGTTGTGAAGTAGAGAAGTCTTGAAGCCGTTGTAAAGCCATAGCCTAGAAGTCGTGAAGCCGTAGCATAGAGGTTGTGTAACGGTCGTGTTGAAGCCATGAAGTCCTAGTCATGAAGTCCTAGTGTTGAAGTCGTGAAGCCGTAGCATAGAGGTTGTGTAGCGGTCGTATTGAAGCCATGAAGTCCTAGTGTTGAAGTCATGAAGCCGTAGCATAGAGGTTGTGTAGCGGTCGTGTTGAAGCCGTGAAGTCCTAGTCGTGAAGTCCTAGTGTTGAAGTCGTGAAGCCGTAGCATAGAGGTTGTGTAGCGGTCGTGTTGAAGCCGTGAAGTCCTAGTCGTGAAGTCCTAGTGTTGAAGTCGTGAAGCCGTAGCATAGAGGTTGTGTAGCGGTCGTGTTGAAGTCGTGAAGTCTTAGTCGTGAAGACATAGTGTTGAAGTCGTGAAGCCGCAGCATAGAGGTTGTGTAGCGGTCGTGTTGAAGTCGTGAAGAAGTCGTGAAGCAGTCGTGAAGCCGTTGTGAAGTAGTCGTGAATAAGTTGTGAAGAAGTTGTGTTGTGAAGTTGTGAGATTGGTTCTAGCTACGATTAGAACTCGACATTTAGCTTTGTGTCGTTAAACCCGTGTAAGCCAAAGTTGTGTACGGTTTTCTCCGCCATAAGGGAGCTTATTGAAGTTGTGAAGAAAACTCTCCAGCTTGGTGCTCGGGGAGTGGAGTAGGGTAAGGAAGGTGTCCTTGTAGCCGAACCACTATAAATCCCTCGTGTCTCGGTTAGATCTTTCCATCTCTTACTTACATCTTTATTTATATCGTCATTACTTTTATAACATATAGGCATATATAATTGTTAGTAATAATTAGAAGTTGACTTCACATATAGATCAAATTGAAACTTCATTCAAGAAACTAAAACTTTTACAATCAATTTAAAAGAATACATATATAACTAATAATAAGGTTCAAGTTTTATTTTTCATACAAACTTGAATCTAAGTGTTTTAAAATTAAACAAAGGTTTTCATAATAAAATTAAAAAGACATAAAACTATTCAACCCCCCCCCCCTTCTAGTTTTCCACATTTCGTAAATCGACGGAGTTATAAGCGTCAAATGAAAAATGTAACGATTGGTTTAAAAACACCGGGTAAAGTAATAATATAATCTCTATATCATTATAATTATCTTGAAAATGTATTAGGATCATTGTCTGGAGTATTTGGTTTACTGTTGGTAGAAATAACTGAGTGGTAACGTTAATTAAACAATTATGCATACGTTAATGAAAATCACACAGACACATGCATGAACTGATATGGTACTGATATTACTGATGATATGCAGACTACTCTAGTCTGTGTGATATGTCCTTATTGATTATGCTTGAATACGTAGCTAAACCTAACTGGTTACGCGCATTTGACTACTCGTAAACCTAGTTTACGACATGATGAATGATGCCCATGAATAGTGATTTCCCTCCGGGAATGAATAGTGTCATGTGAATAGTAAAATTTTTGACGACTTTTCAAAGTCTCAAACTGGCTTCAAAAACGATGAATAGTGATCGATGAATAGTAACTCATGAATAGTAAATTGTCGAGGTTTGGAAAATGACCTGAAATTACGAGTTGTGACAATAGCCGCCACGGATCTCGGTCATTGGCTACATCTCGACACGAATACGTAAGACACATTATGATTATTTTACATATTGTTCATTACATATATGGTGTTTGATTTGTCGTTTTTAATTTGTTTCACCTTATATATATATATATATATATATATATATATATATATATATATATATATATATATATATATATATATATACAGTTTCAGAGGAGTGAGAACTGTGAGTACCCATCCCTCATACAGAGCTTCCACGACCAGCGTTGCAAGGACGGTGTATGGTTGCAGGACGAGGCCCGTGTTCAATACGTAAGTACCGTTTTATTTTATTTTTATATTTTTTTTTATTATTTTTTTTGTTTTTTTACACGCACTTTAATGATTTATTAAAACATAATGTAGTAACCCGAGTAATATATTAATTTTATCATTTTCTTCAACTACATAGGCACGCCTACTGGGAAAGCCTACACAGAGGAAGAGATACTCGCCATGGTTTTAAAGGGTAAGCAGCGGGGTTATATAGCCGGTAGGGGTAGGGTGTTAGCAGACAGTGGCAAGACAAAGATACCCATGCCGCCTCTCGGTTCGTACAGTGGGCACGAGATTGACAAGATGATGGCCAGGAAAGATTCCAAGATCAAAGAAGTTGAAGAAGATGCTAAGGCCACTAAGCGCCAACTCACTCAAATTATGACTGTGTTACAGTCTAACTCCGAGTGGGCCCAGTTGATGAGCTAGCTGCCTTCTCAAAGCGTGGCAGGCTCGGGCAGTGGGAGTGGCGCGGGCGAAGTAGGCTCGGGCAGTGAGAGTGGCGCCGGCGAGGCAGGCGGCTCGGGCAGTGGTGATCTCGAGGATGATGGCGGTCCTGATGATGACGAGGGGTAGTGAGGTATATGTATGGGTTATTTTGTACACTTTAACATTTTCTCCATCGTTATGCTATTGACTCATCCGTATTTTGTACACTTTAACACTTTAACACCTCGACTTTGTCCACCCGTATGCTATTGACTCATTCGTATGTTATTATTATACACTCTAACATTTTGGCGACTTGAACATTGCGGATATAACAACTTTTGTGGTATTGGCAGCTTGATCCGTAGATTATAACACCCGTTTTGTAGAATTTGAAACGTTTTAATGTATTTGAGGGTGTTTAGCGATTATATATAAGTGTTTTAGCCGTTATAACTTGTTTTGGGATATTGGCATGTTGGTATTGGTGGTGTACAGGTTTGCGTTGTGTAGATTTTTTCTCGAAAAAATCTGGAAAACTGCTGTTGTGCAGCAGTAGCATTATAAGTTACCGACGACATGTCGTCAGTAAATTTGGGAAAAATATTTTGACTATCGTTGACTTTTGACTTTCGTTGACCGTTTTGACTTTGGTTGACCGTTCTGACTTTCGTTGACCGTTTTGAGTGTCGTCGACATGTCGTCAGTATATAATTAACTTTTGACTTTCGTTGACCGGTTTGACTTTCGTTGACCATTTGACTTTCGTTGACTGTATCTTTAATTAAGTTGGAGTATTAATTAAGTTTAGCATACCGACGACGTGTCGTCGGTACAATATTTGTCGAATGACAAAAATCTTTGACTGAAAATGGCTGTGGGTCCCACACGAGCGTCGGGAAATATCGTCGGCACAGCAAGTCCCGACGGGGCATTCACGACTATCAACCGCCTTCGAACTGTTGTCGGCATCAACTAAGTGCCGACGCCATGTCGCCGGCACGACTTTTTTTGTTGCCAGGAAAAGTCCCGATTATACTAGTGTAATTACTTAATTATTCTAGGGAAACAACATAGGACTATATCTTAGTTAATTAAGACTAACTCAACGTATTGACGTTTACAAATAGAACCACACATAACATTCAAACTTTATTATTGTGTATTAAATATATGATAAGTAATTTAAAAAAGAAACAACTTTATAACTCATGAATCATGATTGTTTGAGAAAGATTATATTAGCTGCCGACAGTTAATTTGCTTAAGAAGTAGCTTACCTAAAATTTAAGACATACATGCTTTATCATGTTATGGTCCTTTTGTCTCATAATAACCAACCACTTCCATAATTCATAGCTTCTTTTAACAAATCTTGCATCTTATGGCATTGATTGTAAACAAATTAAGACTCTCGAAACTGCACGAATTACACGTAATATCGTAGCTTCTTGAAGTGGCAATGGTGATCATCAAAGTAATCTTTGTGGGGTTCCCCCATGGACGATAGAGAAAGATTTCTATGTGTTAATAATTCATACGTTAGAGTAGAAAACGGATTGGAGGGGGACCTCCTCTCAACCCCACATTGGCCCTTAATGAACAATTTGCGAAGTTTACATTTATTTTAGGCGAAAATCGTCAGGGTCACGTCTCTAATGATGGATCTCATGATGATCATAGAAGAGGTAAATTATGGTTTTCTCTGAAGAAGGAAAGCAAATAGGCTCATATCTAAACATGATACATGTGGTTTTTAATGTTGAATGCCTTTGCCCTTTTAATATAACATGATTTGATCAAATGTATAGTAGTATCTCATACATGGTCATCTTTATTGTAAGGTCTTGATTTGTATGAGGTTCTAACTACTCAAGAAATATAATGACTTAAGGTTTCTATAAGCCTGCTTAATAACCATGATACATGGTCACCGTAATTGTACAACTCCGTTTCCCTTACCAAATGTAGGAGAGGTCACACAAATTTTATACGTAACGTAAACATTGAATTGAAGGTGTCGGGAATTTGACCTATGCAGCTATACATGTACACAAATTTTATACCTCTCCACACTTCATCGCGCAAATTTAATTTTGTACAACTATACATACATATGAAGCTTTTCGTCATTTCGTGGCTTGTTGCTATGTTTCTTGAAATTATATATGCGTACATTTTTTTTGTGTTTGCCAAATTGAACAGTACTTTCATAAGAAAACATACATCTCCATAAGTGTATAGAAGATAAACATGTAAAATCTTTATGTTTTAGCAAAAGAGAGATATAGAGATAAAGGAGAGAGAAATATTATGTGAAGTGGAAGCAAAATAGTATGGATCAATTCTCATACAGATATGATGATTACCTTGTGAGTGAAGAAAAATCATCAAAAATTAAAGGACTAGTTTGAGTCAAAGACAAGAACACCAACCGTCACCTTTTCTCTCTCTTAACTCTCTTCATGAAATAGTATATGTATATATAATAGATGTTGAGATGTACTCTCTCTTCATGATCTTATTTTGTTGTTTGGATATTTAGCAATGAGAAAGCCAGATAATAATGTTGTTAGCAAGGGAACGTTCAAAGCTCGGAAAGGTTTATGGTCACCTGAAGAAGATGAGAAGTTGATGAACTATATGTTGAGAAATGGAAACGGTTGTTGGACCGATATTGCTAGGAATGCTGGCCTTCAAAGGTGTGGAAAGAGTTGCCGCCTTCGTTGGATCAATTACTTGAGACCTGATCTCAAGCGTGGAGCATTTTCTCCGCAAGAACAAGACCTCATTCTTCATTTGCATTCAACTCTTGGCAATCGGTATACATCTTTGTAAAGATATAGATATCAATTAGTAATGTATCGCCCCGGCATAAACTTATTTTCAATGTTAATATATGCAATTTCAGGTGGTCACAAATAGCAGCTCGTCTTCCAGGAAGGACAGATAACGAGATAAAAAATTTCTGGAACTCAACAATAAAGAAAAAGTTAAAGACCAACAAGAGTGAAGCATCAACAACCTCGCCAAATGATAGCATTAATGGTGATTTGTCATATGATGCTAGCACAAACATGATTGGAGAAGCTGGTACGTTCATGTCGATGCATGATCATGATATCATGACAATGTGCATGGAATCATGCTTGGCATTGCCGACGAATACATTGTCATCCACACATAATAACCCTAATCTAATCAAAGGTCATGACCAGTTTGGTCATGTGCCACCATTGGTTCTTGATAACACCAATTGTGACACAAATGGTGGATCAAGTTTCTTGAAAATGCCCTCATGGTTAGGAGAAGGTGGATATGGGGATTTTCTTGAGGCGCCTTACATGCATGAAATGGCAAATGACATTATGAACCCTTCATTGGGCAATAAGATCATTGAAGAGAATGTTAACAATACTATTAACCATCATGAGTTGGTTAAAAAATCAAGCCATGTTAACAACCATTTCAATGAGGCTATTGATTCAAATATCAAAGTGGAGGAAGTGGTTGGTTTTGGAAATCATTGGCAAGGGGAAAACTTCAAAATTGCAGAATGGGATTTTGAGGGTTTCTTAGCTAATGTTTCTTCAATACCTTATCTTGATCATTTCTAGCACAAAAATTCGCACGGTGTCACTTAAGAGCATTTTCATTTTATGAATTCCAACTCAAAATGATCGGTTTCATCTTGTTTAGGATACCATATACACGTACAAGATATACGATCATATAGATATTTTTGGCCAAAAGCACATAAATTGAGATTATGGGTATCGAGTGATATGTCATATATGAGGTTGTTGATAAGTTTAATGCGTAGATGATGAAAATCGATATTTTGTATCTATTTGTGAATAGTCGAAGTGTAAAGATAAAAAAAAGAGCGAAAATAAAGACGAGACAGTCACATTGTAGCATCTGTGTACAATAGATAAAGAGGTTTTCTCAAGGATAGTATAGAAATAACGTTGAAGTAGAATTTCTGCACAATTTGAAATAAATTTAAAGGCAAACTTTTTTGATCTAGTATTTTGTATGTACATGCTATAAATGAAAACAATATCGTCTTTTTGTATGCATAAATTATTGTTGAATATTTGTAAGTGTATATGTGTGAGTTTGTATCTTGCGATATTGTCATTCTTACATTTATTATAAAGAATGCGTAAATTGAGCATGTTTATATAAATGGGTTCATAAAATCTTGGATTACAGTGTCATTTTAAAAAGGTCGTATAGTATAATCAGCAAAGATGGCAGGTTGGTCATAATCTCAACCTCCAAATCAAACAATGAAGTCATATGAGCATGGTTCTGATGTTTTTTTATTGTTCCTACGGTCCTACCAATTGATTTTGAATGGATAACCTACGATTGTAAACCTACATCCAAAATCAGGACACCATACTAGCCCGTCATACACTACAAGAATTCACAGAAAGGGCGACAGCCATAATGCCGACGACATTTTGTACTAAACGACAAAAAAACACGCTTGACTAAGCCAAGGATGCGTTGAATTTTTAAGTTGATAAAATCCCGAAGACGTGTCGTCGGGATAATATTGGAAACATTTGACTTTTCTAACCATAGTGAAAAACTGGGCGGAAATTTGCCCAGCCAATATGTTGTCGACGACATGTCGTCAGCAACATATAAACCCAAAAAATTATTGCAATTAGCTATTGATTAGCGTTTGATTAACATTTGTTTTGTCATTATTGTTATTGTCCGGACGACTTGTCTTCGAGACTTATTTAGACCTAATTTTGCCTTCCCCCGCGTGTGAATAATAGCGAATAATTGGACGGGGTTTTTTCCTGCCTGTTTTACACTGACGACATGTCGACGGGATTTTCTTCCAGCCAATTTTTTACTTATATATAACGAATCATCCTCAACTAGGCAAAACATACATAACCCAATCGTCAATTCTCACAAAACACACATAACAATGGCTGGTTACACGCCGGAAGAGGAGTGGTCAAAGGTTTTATCGTCGGAGGGTCTCTTTAATGAAGTTCTTAATACATATGGCTACGAAATTTATGATGAATATGGTTCTTATAAGAACATTAGCCCGTGGATGAGAGACCAGATTCTGGAATGGTTGAGGAAAAAGCCGTACTACAGGGAGATGTTGGACGCTCAAGCTGATGATGTTGGAGGAGAAAGCACGTTAGAAACCAAAATTGATGATCTGGGAAATAGGATAACAAATCTTGAAGCTATGTTTGAACATTTCATCAAGCAAAGGAAAGCAAGGAAGAGAAAAGATGGTGTAGGTTCTAGCAAAGTGGGAAGTAGCAGCAAAAAAAATGAATGGGCGATGTTTGTTATGGTCTATGTCGTGTGTTTCGTTTGCTTGTCGAGTTGTTTCGTTTGAGTTGTTTCGTTTGCTTGTCGAGTTGTGTCGTTTGCTTGTCGAGTTGTTTCGTTTGCTTGTCGAGTTGTTTCGTTTGAGTCTGTATGAAATGTATGTGGTTGAGAACTCTTGCGTGTTTTAAATAAAAGGTTTGCCTTCGTGTTTGTTAATTGTGATATTGTTCCTTCAGTTCCATTCTTTATGCATATATGTAAACCGTCTTCAAATACAGGTTTAGAACCGGATTCGAGCTCAGGAGATCCCGCTTCCATGCAATTATCCTCTAGTTCATAATAGTCGAGATCGCCAACTTTATATAGATGGTGATTGAAGACGTTATCAAGAATATAAGTGTGATCATCGGCGGACAAAGGATCGCCATCATTGTACCTTCACAAAATAGTTTGTGCCCATACATAGTTAGTATTCGTGTTTCATAACTTTAACATTAACAAGAAATGGAATTCAACAATGTAATAGACTGAATGATGGGATTAATTTCGTTAATAATCTCTTGCTCATCCGCTGTGAAGATATCGAGCCTTTGTCTCATTGCGGTAAAAGGTCCTCCTGGTCTACATCTAGCAAAAACATCAGTAAGGGTTTGGTAAACGTATCCAAGAAGAGTCTTCTTTTGGTTTCAACCATAACATACATCTAGAACACATAAAAGGATTATATCGCTCCATTCTTTATGCATATATGTAATTTTCACAACAACAACAACATATATATGCATAACTAAACATAGTTGATAACGTACGTACAATATCACATTAGAACACATTAGAAAGACATCTTCATTAACTAATGCAGATCTAGGTCAAAAGAAAACCAAGAACTCGGAAACTCTTATACATCGAACCCATGACTCCAACTCTTCATCTAAACACTCACCAACAACATCAACCAGTCTTCTTCACGGCCATCGGTTGATACACATCTATTCCATCTTTCTGATTATGTAAACATGTGAATTAGTTTTCATCATTACAATAACACAACATTTTATTAAACAACAACAACAACAACAACACAACATATGAAGATTGTCCATGTCACCTAACAGCTTACGGAGTATTGCATCCGACTGACATGCGTGGTCGTGTTCGTCGGGATTCCTTGCCATTTCAAGTCTTGCCTCCAGCATCCTTACTCTTGTCTCTAGCACCTGTTTTTGTGATTCCAGCATGCTTACTCTTGTCTCTAGCACTTGTTTTTGTGATTCTAGCATGCTTATCCTAAGATCTTTGGCATTACAGTTTGAGCACTCTGTTGGTGCAGATCCATCACCTTGAGATGTTGAAGCAGAAGAGATTACTCGTAACCGGTCATCAAATTCACTCTTCCACATAAAATATCCACATCCATAATCTTTTTCTCTTGGCTGTTACATAAATAAGGAAATGTTATGATTGTTTGTATATTTACATAAATAAGAAATGTATGATTGTTCACCTTCGAAAGAGGACATGCATAATATTCCCATTCAAATGTATCTTTTTTATGTGATTTTCTTAGTTTTATATTTCCTGTTCCACAAGAACACATAAAAGGATTATATCGCTGCATCTCAGGTTTTGAAATTGGTGTGAAGATAAGAGGTTGTGAGGTTGAGTGGTTTTGAGGATAAGAGTGTATATAATGTGTTTGTGAGGATAAAGCAGATATTTTACACAAACGTTTTGGTGGGAAATTTTGGCGCCAATATTTTGGTGGGAAATTTTGGTGTGAAGTGTTTTGGCGGGAATTGTTTGGTGGGAAGTTTTGGCGGGAAATGTTTGATGGGAAGCATTGGGAATGTTTTGAGAGTGGTAAGATTCAGTCATTAATGGGTACATCTACTAGTTCATAATAGTCGAGATCACCACCTTTACATAATTCTCAACACATTTAATGTACGAGAAGTCTTCTTCACAGCATATAGAGAATTACCTTTACATAATTCTCAACATGCTGCTGCTGTGGTAGCTGATAGAAAGATGACCGAATTAAATTATGTCACTTTTACGTTGTTGAGAACATTGAATGATGGCATTTAATTCGTCTTCAAATACAGGTTTAGAACCGGATTCGAGCTCAGGAGATCCCGCTTCCATGTAATTATCCTCTAGTTGTACACATTTACCGGGACACTTAAAAATTTTGACTAGTTTTTTTATTTAATTTTAATTATATATTAAATAAAAGTATTTAAACTAAATATTTTTTTTTAATTTAATAAAAGTATTTAATTTTAAATTAAAGTATTTAATTTTAAATATAAAGTATTTAATTTTAATTATATATTAAATAAAAGTATTTAAATTAAATATTTTTTTTAATTTAATAAAAGTATTTAATTTTAAATTAAAGTATTTAATTTTAAATATAAAGTATTTAATTTTAATTATATATTAAATAAAAGTATTTAAATTAAATATATTTTTTTAATTTTATATAAGTATTTAATTTTAAATTAAAGTATTTAATTTTAAATATAAAGTATTTAATTTTAATTATATATTAAATAAAAGTATTTAAATTAAATATATTTTTTAATTTTATAAAAGTATTTAATTTTAAATTAAAGTATTTAATTTAAAATTATATATTAAATAAAAGTATTTATAAGAAATAATTTTTTTAGTATATGTAATTCATACCGACGACGTGTCGTCGGTATTTATGTGTTAAAAAAACCCCCAAAATTTTCATTTATCCCGCCAAATCACAAAACGACAAAGTTACTTTATTCGTCCCGACGACATGTCGTCGGGACAATTAAAACATAAACAAAAAGCAGATCTGGTCAACACTTAGACACATATATCGATCTATACTCAATTATTCTCTCTCGCCGGCGACACCACCACACAAACCACCACCACTAGCATCTCCACACCACCACTAGCATCTCCACACCACCATTAGCATCTCCTCTTCTCCCCACTTCTCTTCTTCCACACCACAAGCAACCACCACTACTATCACTTCCTCTCCACACACCACCACAACAACCCTACCACTAGCATCTCCTCTTCTTCTTCCCCACTTCTCCTTCTCCCCTACCGCGGTATTTTTAATTTTACTGTTTTTTTTTTTTTTTTTTAATTTAAGTGTTAATTAATGTAGTAATTTAAGTGTTAATTAATTTTGCTGTTTTTGTTTTATGTCTGTTTTTTTTTTTTTAATAGCCGAGAGCTAGAGTGAGCCGAGAGCGAGAGTCGAGAGCTGAGACAGCCGAGACATAGGTA
This sequence comes from Artemisia tridentata subsp. tridentata, assembly GCA_021014915.2. Classification (NCBI taxonomy): domain Eukaryota; kingdom Viridiplantae; phylum Streptophyta; class Magnoliopsida; order Asterales; family Asteraceae; genus Artemisia; species Artemisia tridentata. The sequence continues at coordinate 123,556,616 of CP139502.1, read as the reverse complement.
ATGTGGTCCCTTTTTTATTTTTTTAAACTTTTGGTATCCCGACGACATGTCGCCATCAATAGTTTTAGCTCGTGTATTAAGCAACCGGTATAAATGTGCTCTCTTTTTATATAGCCTAAGCCCGAGACAGCAGCCCGAGACCACAGCCTGAGACCACAGCCCGAGACCGCAGCCCGAGAGACCACAGCCGAGACAGTATGTTAATTACTTGTTTTAATACACGAGTATCGAAAATTCTGAATGTGTATGAGTTTGTTAAATGTTTATCGAACATGTGAAATAAGTTTATATTAGTATTTGCTATGTTCACTAGTAGTTGACGACTGTGTTACTTACTCTAGAAATGCAATTTGTCGTAAAATCAGTTGTTTCTCATAAAAGCGGTTGTTAGGTATATATCGAGTATCCAATGTGTGTATAGCAGGTTAATTTGTTAGTTAGTTTTACCACAGGTATACATTAAGTATCAAAAATTATGAACGTGTGAAGCTGATTAATTACAACGAGTTTATATCAAGTATCAAATATTCTGATTGTGTTATTATTTATGTATGTTAACTTGTGAAATTGATTGTGTTACATGTTATGTTCATTTAAAATTAGTATATTGTTCAGTTACTTGTCGTAAAAGTGATTGTTAAGTATATATCGAGCATCAAAAATCTGTACAAGTAACTGATGACTGTGTTAGTTACTGTAAGAGATTGTTTTGTTATTTCTCGTAAAAGCAGTTGTTAGGTATATATATAGATTATAGAGTATCAAAAATTATGTATGTGTGGCATGAAATTATCTAACCTAACATGTGAAATTGACACTATTACATGTTGAGTTTGTGATTATATTCTATTAATTGTATATGTGATTGTTAGTCGATTTGTGAATGTGATTTTAGAATGTTAGTCAATTTGTGTATTATTGTTAGACTTTTGTGAATGTTTTAGGATTTTAGTGATTAATTTTGGAAAGTCCCCGTCTGAAGTTAATCATCCTATAGAAAACCCGTCTGGAATTAATTTATTAGAAATTAATTTCGGAAAGTCCCCTGTTTGGGATTGCTTTTTGAATGTTTTGTCTCATTTAGGATATGGATACGTATATCTGATTTACTATTTGAGATGATTTCGACAGTGTTTCTCCTTTACTCCTACGAATATGTCTTTAATGCACATATTTGGGGAGTTGGGGGGAAATGCTGCCGAAATTTTCTCAAATAGTAAATCAGTTATACGCATTCATATATGAGACGAATCATTCAAAGAGTGGGTTAGGATTGCCTTCCATAGTTGCACTAGGTGAACAAAACAAATCGTAATCATTAATTAAGTGCATATAATAACTGATTGCATCATAAAAATGCAGTTATGATAATTGATAAGAGTTGGACCCGTTTAAAGAGTCGTTGTTCAAAACAATTTTTTAATGGTCTTGCCGCATTCCTCGATCATTGCAAGCCGTTATTGAATAGTTACGGAAACATAAAATGTCCATGTCGTCTTTGTCGTAATGTTGGATGGGTATCTCTCGAAGGTCTTAAAAACCACATAGGCCAAAATGGGTGGGACCCAACTTATACACAATGGCGTGATCACGGTGAACCGGATCCTCCGCCGTTAGTACATAACACAACACAACGTGAGATGAGTGACATGGGTGCATGCCTTAATGATATTCTTGATATTCCTCCGAATAATGAACAAAATGATATTCTTGATATTCCTCCGAATAATGAGCCGACTCATGGAAATATTGGCGAGACAAGTAACGAGCCGACTCAAGCAACGACACCTCCTCTACTTAACGAGTTTGAAGAGTTACTTGCAAGTTCCAACCAGGCTCTGTACCCGGGTTGTGACTTTATGACAACATTGAATTTTATGGCAAAGTTTACGCATCTTAAGGTCAGCGGTAAATGGAGTGATACTTCATTTAACAAAATGCTAAAATTTCTCCAGGAGGTATTTCCGCCCAGGTTAGGTTACAATCTCCCACCGTCATACTATGCTATAAAGAAGACATTTAAAAAGATCGGGTTAGGGTACGAGACGATACATGCTTGTGAAAATGATTGCTTTCTATATCGGGGGGATGATGCCAAAGATTTGGAGTATTGTCCGGTCTGTAAAACGAGTAGATGGAAAGACAAGAACACAACGGGGAAGAAAGTTCCTAACAAGGTGTTGCGTTACTTTCCTATCATTCCTAGACTACAACGTTTGTACAAGTCTATTCACACTGCAAAACATATGACTTGGCATGCTACTGGAAAGTATACGGAAAACGGTAAGATGCAACACCCGGTTGATGGTAAAGCATGGCAGAAGTTTGACAATAAATATTCGGATTTTACTAAAGAACCAAGAAACGTTCGATTAGGGTTGGCTGCTGATGGTTTCAATCCGTTCGGCAACCTTAGTCAGACTTACCGCATGTGGCTGGTCATATTAACAACATACAACTTGCCTTCGTGGTTATGCATGAAAGAGACTTCTTTGATGCTGACGTTGTTGATTCCTGGCCCTAAATCACCGGCGAAGGACATTGATGCTTACTTGAAGCCCTTGATTGATGACCTGTAGGAATTATGGAAAAAACCAGGTGTCTTGACTATGGACGCTGCTACAGGCACTGAATTCCACATGAGAGCGATGCTTTTATGGACCATCAATGATTTTCCTGCTTGAAGTAGTTTGTCTGGTTGGCAAGGGCAAGGTTACTACGCTTTCCCTACATGCAAAGTAGACACTCCGGCTACGCGTGTGATAAGCAAAACAGCTTATGTTGGTCATAGAAGATTCTTAAAAAAAACCATAAATGGAGGAGGGACTATACGACATTCAATGGTGAAACCGATGATAGAGATCCTCCTAGAAAAGATACCAGGGCTGATATCTTGACTCAACTTGCGACATTGCCCACACGTGTGCCGGGGAAACATCCAGATTATGGGGGTGGGAAGATAAAACGTAATCATACAATCGAACTGAACTGGACTAAACGGTCTATTTTCTACAATCTTGAATATTGGTCTTTTCTTTCTCTACCACACAATTTAGATGTCATGCATATCGAAAAAAATGTGTTGGAGAGTATCTTGAACACTTTGTTAATGAATGACAAATCTAAAGACACCGCTAAGGCAAGACAAGATTTGCAAGCTTTGGGCATTCGACAGGAGTTGTGGCTCGGAAACAAACAAAACGGGAAGTGCTTGAAGGCTCATGCTAAGTACTCCCTCACACCCGATAAAAGAAAACTGTTCTGTCAATACATCAAAACAGTTAAACTACCAGATGGGTTCGAATCCAAGTTCAAGTCAAAAGTGACCAAAGATGATAACAATATAACGGGCATGAAGTCTCATGACTGTCATATAATGATGCAACGGTTACTTCCTTATGGACTTCAGCAATACTTGGACGCACAGACTTATACACAATTGATCGAGCTTTGTTTATTCTTTAAGCAAATTTGCGCCCGAACTTTGATGGTGAAAGACATGGTGAAAGCTAAAGACCAGTTGATCAATATTTTGTGCAGTCTCGAGCAAATATATCCTCCTACTTTTTTTGACATTATGATTCACTTGATTATGCATTTACCTAAAGAGGCTCTTGAAGGCGGGCCTGTTTCATTCCGATGGATGTATCCATTTGAAAGATACATGAAGAAGCTAAAAAACTATGTACGAAATAAAGCTAAGCCGGAAGGTTCAATAGCGGAGGGTTATGTTGCAGAAGAAGCATTAACTTTCTGTTCTCGTTATTTTCGTAGTGTTGGGACAAAATTTAATCATCCCGCTGCATCTCAGGACTATCCTTGCCCAACAAGTGATTTCTAGGTGTTCCGATCACTATGTACTAAGTCTGGTAAAGAGAAATTGATTCGGTTAGGTGTCCAAGAAATGAAGAGTGTGATATGGTATGTACTTCACAACAGTCCTGAGATCGACACGTACATGAACGCGTTCGAGAGGTATGCGTTTTTATTTTGAAATTTCTTTTTCCCAAGTTATCTTTTCGGTTTATTCTAATATCATGAACATTTTCAGGGAATTTCCTAATAGCGACATGCAACAAGAATTTCCGAGATGGTTTGAGACGAAGGTAAACTTATTGTATGTATTTCCCTGTATAAATAACGACTATTACTCATCTACATCTATTCTTATCTTTTTTCATAGATCCGTAAACTTTACATAGCCAATGACCCAAGCTGTACTCCCGACTTATTTGCTTTGGCTTGTGGACCATCACCGACCCCAATCTCAGTCAACTCTTGCGTAGTCAACGGTGTGAGGTTTGTCGTACATAGCCGCGATATAAAACGTACAACTCAGAACAGTGGAATTTGTTCACCTGGTGAGAAGAAGGGAGAAATGTATTATGGTCAGCTAGAAGAAATTCTGGAGTTCACGTATTCCCAGTTCAGAGTTGTGTTGTTTCGAGTTAAGTGGTTTGACTTATGCAACAAAAGAGGTAGAGTCCAACGTTTTACCACTAGAAACAACATGACACAAATTTTGGCATGTTGCTATGCGTTCGATGATCAACCTTACATTCTCGCAACACAAGCAAAACAAGTCTTCTACCTTGAAGATCCTGCCAGACGACCACTCCATTGGAAGGTCATCCAAGAAGTAAATCACAACACAACCTGGGATGTCATCGTGGTAGAAGACGATGACGATGTGATACATGGCAACAACTTATCTGATCTCTAACTGTCTGCTAATTTGAATGATTTGGGATTTGAAACCTTAAATATCGATGGTGAATCAACGTTAGTTGAGGCACCACCACCACCACCACCAATCATTCCTGTTGATGACGACGATGATTTTATTGATGATGAAGACGACGATCCTTATGATTTAGCAGCTTCTGATAATGAAGTCGCAAACAATTCGGATGATGAAGTTGAAGTTGCGACTAATGTTGTTTATGATAGTAATTATGATTTAGCAGATTGATCTTAAATTATAACTTGTAAAACGACACTTATTTTAATGAAACTGTTATGGATTATTTAAATGTATTTATTTATTTTGAATGTGTATGTGTTTGAATGTGTATTTATTTGAATGTGTGCATGCTTATGTTAATTTGTTCCCGAATTTCTATATGTTATTCAACTTGTACTTTTACAGATGGCAGCAGCAGTCGCGCGCGGTCACGGTGGTGACAGTGCCGGTGACCCACCTTCCCCTCCCAGTCAGATTGAGAGCGGTTGCCGTGGTGGTAAGAATTTCTAGATTATTTTCAAAGAAACTTAAACTTGATCATTTGAATTTGGTTACATGTTACTTTATGACGTTTTCCTCACTCCAATTGTAGGATCACAGGGACCCCGAAGAGGAGGTAGGGCGAGGGGGGAGGCAGGGGTGGAGGTCGGGATGGCGGCAGGCCGCGGCGACGCCAAGCCACGAAGAACGTGGCCCTCAAGAAAGCCGTGGAACTTAGCGGCCCGCAGTCGATTGAGTTCGAGTTTAATGATCAGGGGACGTACGTTCATGTGGGCAAGCATGCCGGGTGGTTCAGTAACTACGTCGGCGAGCTGATTAGGCAGCTGCCGTTGCACTATGCCTCCTGGTACGAGATAGAACCGGAGAAGAAGGCGCACATCATTCCACAGCTCGGGGTCAGTTATTTCATTTTCCTTTTATATTGTTATGTTATCGTGTTTATTTATTAAATGTGCATATTTATTTAAATTTGTTTAAATGTGTATATTTATTTAAATTTGTTTATTTATTTATATCTTTATATTAATTTTAACTATATTTGATTGCAGCGTATGTTTAATTTGGAGCGCCACATGCGCGAATCGCACTGGCATAACATTCTGACCAGCATCAATGCGTATCTGGCTAAGCGATACGCGGACAACAAATATGACCTGAAGCGCGATTTCTTTACCAGGGTGGGTGGGGCTGCGAATGTGGATGCGATACGAAGAAACCCTCCTCCGAACATGGAGCAGTCTGTGTGGGAGGAGCATGTGAAGTTCTACATGTCGGAGAAGACCGTGAAACGAGCTGCTGTGAACAAAGAGAACCGAAAGAAGAACAAGGTTTACAGCCGCCACGGTTCCAGATCATTGGCCGCTTCTCGACACGAATATGTAAGACACATTTTATTTTTATAAGATTATTTAATTTTAATTATATATTAATTAAAAGTATTTATACTAAATAAAATATATATGGTGTTTGATTTGTCATTTTAATTTGTTTTATCCTATATGCATGTGTATATACAGTTTGAGAACAGCGAGGACCACCAGTACTCGTCCCTCATCCAGAGCTTTTTTGACACGCACGGCAAGGATGGTGTATGGTTGCAGGATGAGGCTCGTGTTCAATATGTAAGTATCGTTTTTTTTTTTTTTTTTTTTTTTTTTTTTTTTTTTCAAACACGCACTTTAATGATTTATTGAAACATAATCTAGTAATTAACCCGACTAATATATTAATTTTCTCATTTTTTTTTTCAACTACATAGGAAGAAATGGTCAGGCTAAGGGATCTCGGATCGGATACGCCTACAGGGGTGCCGTACACAGAGGAGGAGATACTTGCCCGGGTAATAAAGGGCAAGCAGCGGGGTCATATAGCCGGCAGGGGCAGGGTGGTACCCGGCTTGAGCAGGCCACCGTTACCATACACCCCGCCTCCACCTCCAAGTATGTACAGTGGGATAATACTAATAGATTACTCATGACTCATCTTATGTATTGAAATGGCCATTTTTAAATTTTGATTATTTCGTTTTTAGGTGTGTACACTGGGCCCCAGATCGACGAGAAGCTTGCTAAAGCTCAAAAGAAGATTGATGAAGCTGAGAAGAAGAGTGTTGCAGCTGAGAAGAAGAGTAATGCAGCTGCAGCAGAAGCTAAGCAAGTTAAGGCGCAGCTCGATTTGTTGATGGGTTTTGTCCGGAGCAACCCGCAATGGCACGAGTTTATTAGCCAGATACCTTCTCAATCTGTTGTAGGCTCAGGCAGCGGGTGTGGCGCGGGAGGGAGTGGCGCAGGCGGGAGCGGGAGTGGCTCAGGCGGGAGAGAGAATGGCTCAGGCAGCGAGAGTGGCTTAGGCAGCGAGAGTGGTGATGATGAGGATCGTCGTAGCGATGATATGGATGACGACGAGGGGCGGTAGAGGTATATGTGTTATTTTGTGTTGTTTTTATCTTTGAAACTATATTTTGGCGACCCGAATCTTATTATTGTATAGTTTAACCTTTTGATGACTTGAACATTGCGGATATTGCAACATTTGTAGATATGGCAGCTAGGTCTAGCGATTATAACACCCGTTTTGTAAAGTTTATAATGTATTTTGAGGGTGTTATAAAGTATATAGCCGTTTTGTAAAGTTTATAAGTGTTTAGTGGTTATATATAACCGTTTTAGCCGTTATAAAGTTTATAGCCGCTTTCTAAAGTTTATAAGTGTTTAGTGGTTTTGGATGTGTTGGTATTGAGTTGGGAAATTGAAGGTTTGGGTAGATTTTTTCCGGAAAAAAATATGGAAAATTGCAGCTGCAATATAACTAAATGTCGACGACATGTCGTCGGTATTTAATATCTAAATCAATCCATAGTTTTATAATACCGACGTCATGTCGTCGGTATAATTTACACTTTCATTGACTTTATAAATAATACCGACATCATGATGTCGGTATTATATACAATTTCGTTGACTTTTATAAATAATACCTACTACATGACGTCGGTATTATATACAATTTCGTTGACCTTTATAAATAATACCGACGTCATGACGTCGGTATGATATACAATTTCGTTGACCTTTATAAATAATACTGACGTCATGACATCGGTATTATTAAAATACGGTTGACTATTATAAGTTAATACCGACGTCATGTCGTCGGTATTAATTTATAAATTAATTAAACTTACTAATCCAATTGTTAATTATTAGTATGGTCCCGATGACGTGTCGTCGGGACAATCTTGTCGAACCACAAAAAACTTTGACTGGAAAAATGTGTTGGTCCCACATTATCGTCGGGGTTTTTTGTCGGGAAGTTAAATCCCGACGGAGCATTGTCGACAAGAGGCTGTTGACGTCATGTCGTCGGCAACTTATGGTGCTGACGTCATGACGTCGGCACGATTGCAAAAAATAGTCGTCGGGGTTTGTGGTTAATGTACTAGTGATATCCCTAAACATTGACCCTAACCATTAGTTAGATCTAACTAATCCTAATTTTTACTAAGTGCAAACAATTTTGATGTGGTACACCAATCATTCTAAAAAAAAAAAGAGCGTTACCTGTTTTGAAGCTGCGTGACGGTATGCTCAACCCGTAGATTACGCAAAATGTCAGAAACTACGATTAAGAAGAAGAGAAAAAACTAATCCTAATTCACTACAAGGAAAAAGGGCTATAGTGACGACATGAAAATCGTCACTAAACCTGTTTAGTCACAAAAATTAAGATCGTCACTTGTCGTCACTATAGCTCCGTCACAAAGTTAAAAAGTGACGAAATTAAAATTGACACTAAATTAGTGACGAGCTAAAGTCGTCACTTAAGGGTGTGTAACAACCCATTTCGTCACTTAATTTTCGTCACTAAAGTGGCTAAAGTCGTCACAATTTGATGAGGTTAGTGACGAAATAAAAGCGTCATTTTTGGCTGAACCTAAAGGAACCTTAACGTTCAATAGTGACGAAATACCTCGTCACTAACTATTGTTTCCGTCACTTTTAAAAGGCTACGTCCTATTAGTCAATAATTACAACATACCAACCAAAGAGGAAATGTGAAACATTTGTTTAGTCAATAACTCAATACTAACCAAATACTATATCCATACTCTTAGAGCGGAAACATCACAATTGTTTCAAACAATTATCCCATTTGTTTCCAACAATAAAGGTACAAAAGAAAAGAAAGAGTATGCTGTTGGCACTAATTGTTCCTGTAAGAGAACCCATACATCCTATCTTCCAAATATACGAGTATTATATATCTTCCATCTATACTTCAATTACACATCATTGCATGTGTCAACATAATCTTCATAATTTTCAGGCTTATCAAAATCCTCGGTCTCCTCAATCGCCTGTGTTATAAGGACGGTCCCTATTTGGTTATAATGACCCCCCCCCCCCCCCTTTTTTTTTTTTTAATTTTTTTTTTTATTTTTATAATTTTGTTTATATCAAAAAGCTATAAACCTGAAAGTGCGGAACATAAAATAGAAAGTTTAATATGTTAAACGCTTAAAACTGTCAAAAATACGGAACAGAAACTGACAAAAACTATGCCGTTCAAGAAAAAAATAGGGGACAACTGGGGAGACAAGGGGCCTGCCACCCTTGTCCCCCCGTCCATATAACACAACCCAATCATCGGTCTCCTCAATCCCCTGCATAAAAATGGGATATGTTATATGGACGGGGGGACAAGGGTGGCAGGCCCCTTATCTCCCCACTTGTCCCCTATTTTTTTCCTGCACAGCACAGTTTTTGTCAGTTTCTGTTCCGTATTTTTGACAGTTTTAAGCGTTTGACATATTAAACTTTATATTTTCTATTTCGCACTTTCAGGTTTATAGTTTTTTGATATAAACAAAATTATAAAAAAAAAAAAAAAAATCAAAAAAAAAAAAAAAAAAAAAAAAAAAAAATTCGGGGGTCATTATAACCAAATTAAGAGGGTCATTATAACCCACCCTATAAAAATATGAGGCAACAGACAACATCACATGTTTTTATTCATCACATGTTTTATATAAAAAGCGTACATAACCAAACATGTTTTCAATTGAAACATAACGAGGTCTGATTGCGCCACATTATACATGGGCCAAAAGGCAAATAATACTACCAAAACTCTCCAGATTAGTGCCATTCGGCCAAATTTAAATGGACCACCAGCAACAGGAGTGCAATCCACTATATCTATATCCTAGAGCTCATTAAAGGTTCCATTCGATGGGGATACTTATGACTATGTATATTCGCGAATGTCGTGAATGGCGCCTAACGGTATTAATGATTTGTGTGTCCAGGAAATGGCACCAAAAAGACCAAGACGCCTATTTAAGTCACCAATGAGTGGAACTTACCGGACGCCGAAGAGGCGAAGGCCGGAGCCCACTGCTGGAGAGAGTAACCCCATCTTTCAGCAAATGATCAATCAACAACTGGAAGCCTTACTGCCAGAGATTGTTAACCATGTGAGCACACAGATAGGTGATGGTGCTCAATCTAATGGTGCTGGAAGTAGTGGGGGTGGCAACAATGGATGCTCCTACAAAGAGTTTATGGCTTGTAAGCCCAAGGAGTACGATGGTAAGGGTGGTGCGTTAGTACTCACTCGATGGTTAGAAAAGATGGAATCTGTGATGGATATTAGTGGTTGTGCTGAGAATCAGAAAGTTAAGTATGCAGCAAGTTCACTAAACAATAAGGCTTTGACTTGGTGGAACACGCAAATCCAAGCTAGGGGTAGGATTGCTGCAATGAGCATGACTTGGGAGGATTTCAAGGCCCTGATGATGGAGGAGTTTTGCCCAAGTAATGAGATGCAGAAGTTGGAAGAGGAATTTTGGAATCATACAATGGTTGGGGCAAATCACGCGGGGTATACTGACAAGTTTCATAAGTTAGCTAAGTTGGTCCCTCACTTGGTAACTCCTGAATCGAAGCGTATGGAATGTGCTTCATTGGAACGTAGCTAATCGTCCTTGCTTTTAGAGAATTGCTGGCTCTGCCTCGGCCTTTCTGCCTATAGTCTAAGGAACCTATTATAAGGTAGCAAGAGAGCTCTAAGAAGTGGGGGCGACCTCGTAGTTTTATACATTCGTGGGTTGGTTCCACAAATTCGAAGCATGGTTAGGGCTACAGAACCCACGACACTTCAGAGTGCTATTCAGAAGGCTGGGGCACTAACTGATGAAGCGGTTAGGAGTGGGGTACTCGCGAAGACGAGTGAGAAAAGGAAGGAGGAGACTGAAGCGGGAAAGCAGGCTAGTGCTGGTACTGACAACAAGAGAGCAAGGCATGGGAAAGGGTTTGTAGCGGTGAATCCTGTGGTGACAGCAAGTCCTGCAATGGCAGCTACTCCGGCTGTAACAAGGAACTCGGACAGTAGGGGGTATGCTAATTCTGCTCCCAAATGTGTGAAATGCAATGGTTATCATCATGAGCAAGCTGGATGCCGTACATGTTTCAGGTGTAACAAACCTGGGCACTTTGCTAGGGAATGTCGTGCGGTGATCACTCAGGCGACTCCAATCAATTCGGTTGGCGCAGGGTATGGCCGTAAGGCGTGTTATGAGTGCGGGAGTACAGATCATCTTCGGAATGTGTGTCCCAAGCTGAATAGGGCACCTGGTCAGGCAGGAAACAGGCTGGCTATTGAAGGAGGTCAAGGGCAAGGGCACAACAAGGATGTAGCTAGAGGAAGGGTGTACACCATGACTGCAAACGAGGCGCGGCAAGATCCGAACGTCGTTACTGGTACATTTTCTCTTAATGGTCATTATGCTACTACTTTATTTGATACGGGTGCGGATTATTGCTTTGTGTCCACTGAATTTGCTAAGTTGCTGAATGTTGAACCTAGTGAACTTAGGTCTAGTATTGTGATTGAGATAGCTAGCGGTAGGGAAGTAGAAGTTGACAAGGTTATTCGTGGGTGTACTATAGTGTTAGAGGGTATCCCGTTTACGATTGATTTGATACCTTTTGGGCATGGGAGTTTCGATGTGGTGATAGGGATGAGTTGGTTGTCTAAGCATAGGGCCGAGGTCATATGCCACGAAAAGGTAGTTCGTATTCCTTTAGAGAGTGGTGTTATACTTCGGATACAAGGGGAATGCGTAGGGAGTGAGCTGAAGTCCCTTAAGAACGCAAAAGCCAAAGAACGTAAAATAGAAGAGATTCCTGTGGTATGTGAGTTTTCGGGCATTTTTCCTAAAGATTTGTCTGGATTGCCTCCAATCCGTCAAGTTGAATTCCGTATTGAATTGATTCCTGGAGCGGCACCTATGGCGAAATCCCCATATCGTTTAGCACCCTCTGAGATGCAGGAGTTGTCCGCGCAGTTGCAAGAACTTCAGGATAAGGGGTTTATCCGACCTAGTCACTCTCCGTGGGGAGCACCTGTGTTATTTGTTAAGAAGAAGGATGGTTCGTTCCGGATGTGTATTGACTATCGGGAAGTGAACAAGTTAACTGTTAAAAATCGGTATCCTCTTCCTCGAATCGATGATCTCTTTGATCAGCTACAAGGTTCTCGATTTTTCTCGAAGATAGATCTACGTTCAGGGTATCATCAGTTGAGAGTGCATGAGGAGGATATTCCGAAGACTGCTTTTAGGACTCGTTATGGACACTTTGAGTTCACGGTTATGCCATTTGGGTTGACAAATGCACCTGCGGTATTCATGGATTTGATGAATCGCGTTTGCAAGCCTTACTTGGATAAATTCGTGATTGTGTTCATAGACGATATTCTAATTTACTCTAAGTCGAAGGAGGAGCATGGAGAACATTTGAAGTTGATACTTGGATTACTGGAGAAGGAGAAGTTGTACGCCAAGTTCTCAAAGTGCGAATTTTGGCATGAGGAGGTACATTTTCTTGGACATGTGGTGAATAGTGAAGGAATACATGTATACCCTAGCAAGATAGAAGCGGTCAAGAACTGGAAGGCTCCTACGACGCCGTCCAAAATATGCTCATTCTTAGGATTGGCAGGATATTACCGAAGATTTATAGCAAATTTTTCGAAGATTGCTAAACCCCTTACTTTGTTGACTCAGAAGAACAAGAAGTATGTTTGGGGAGAAGAGCAGGAGATGGCTTTTCAGTCACTAAAGGATAGTTTGTGTAATGCACATATTCTGATGTTACCTGATGGGCCAGATGATTTTGTTGTGTATTGTGATGCATCGAATCAAGGATTTGGGTGTGTGCTAATGCAGAGGGGTAAGGTGATAGCTTATGCATCCCGACAACTCAAGGTTCATGAGAAGAATTATACCACTCATGATTTAGAGCTTGGTGTGGTAGTATTTGCTCTCAAGAATTGGAGACATTATCTGTATGGCACAAAGAGTGTTGTTTATACAGATCATAAGAGTCTTCAGCATATCTTCAGTCAGAAGGAGCTGAATATGCGACAAAGAAGGTGGATTGAATTGTTTAGTGATTATGATTGCGTGATTCGCTATCATCCTGGAAAGGCAAATGTGGTAGCTGATACTTTAAGTGTAACACCCCCAATTTCGGATAGCAACAGCGGAAGACTTAATTGGGTGTTACGTAGTGGATCTTTAGTCATAACCATAGAAAACGACTTTAGAAAGACGTTTTAAGTTTATCATTCAAAATACAAGCATTTAAAATACAAAGATGTTTCATAGTTAACACGTTTATTTAGATTTGAATGATAAAACATTTATTTAACCACCCGTGCAGGGTTTAATGCCCACTCCGTGCCTTGAGTTCCAGCCTTTAGTTACCTGAGATAACATGCTAAAAGTCAACAAAAGTTGAGTGATATTCATAGGTTTAAGTTTAATAGTTTGAACACAAGTATAAGTGTTAATTGCATCGAATTACAATTAAACAAGTTAAAATCAAATTGTTATTGCATTAAGCTCATGACACGCAACGCTTAACAGGCATCAAATATGATGTAAAGTATATAGGCCCTCGAGATGGGTATTTGCCAATAACCCATAAGTTTGTTCAAATAAAGTGCGCCTGGGTGGCTCATCCTAGCATACCCAAACGGGGATTGTCAGTCCCAAATAGATCTATTCACAACTATTTACGTTCACTCGCAAGTGATTAAGGTTCATGATAGAGGGACTTTTGGCAATAGCTACTTAAGCAATAATAACATAGTCATAGCATACAAAAAGTTTGTGTTCATGTTTGTAGCATGTATCTCCCCACAAAAGATTTAAAAGTTTAAGTGTGGGCTATGAACTCACCTTAGTAGTACAGTAGTGGTGGTAGTATCGTACTCAAACGATGAAAGGAAACGGCTTCAACACACGACCTATATAGTATATGGCAAGTTTTAGTGGTTTGATAGTCTGAGTTTGGTTTATCGCGAATCATAACGTTTAAGGTTTTATCGATTGGTAATTTATTTGTAACGTTAAGAATATGCATGTTTAAATGATCAAAATATATAGTTATATATATATACATATATATATAACTCTGGGATCTGTGTTCGTTCGTTGAAGTATATAAGTCTGGCTAAAGAGATCGTTGTTTATAAATCAAGGTTGATTTATGATAAGTTATGCTACGCGTTAAATATTAAGTGATTAAGTATATAAAAGTTTATAAGTTATATAACTACGTATATAATTATTATAAAATGTGACGCTAAATGTCGATTTGTGAGACCAAATATATTTGTTTCGGGTTTTGGGTTTGTGAAATATTATTACAAGTATAAAATCAGAAATAACCTTTGGGTTTTTACAAATTTACATTTTATACCCTAACGGCATAATCTTTGCACCGTTAGTCCTCGGTTATGTTTTATTTATATTTTAAATCTAAAACTTTTAATATTTACATTTTATACTCAAAAGTTCCTAAATTTACAGTTTTCATCACAAGATTATCAAAATGACAGTTTTTACTTTAAGTTTCCAAATTTGGCAGTTTTAGTCCTTCGGTTATTTGACTTTTGCAAAACAAGTCCGAAATTTATAAAAATCAAAGTTTACCATTTTTATTTCATAACTAAGTTTAAAATAGCTTATGTAACTTATAAAAACTGCTTAATTAGTCGAGAGCTTATTTTTCAGCTTAGGGGCTTTTAACGAACCATAACTATGGCCCATTATGGGTTTGCGATCCATTGGGTTTAGAGGGGGTTTGGGCTTGATTATGGGCTTACTTTATTATTGTAAAAACATAACAAGATAGCTTGTAAGACCAGCTTATACGATAAGCTTAAAAATGGCTTAGTGGGCTTTAGGCCCGTTCGTTATTTATTTAGTTTGCAAAAGATTGGTTCGAGTTCGATTCACTTTGGGGTTTAATAAAGTTCAAAATGAGTTTTCTAGGTCGAAAGAAATATTTGACTCGTTAGTTTGGTAGCTCGACTATTAGGTCGAGCTATAAAACTTAGGTGTTATGTGTCTCGTTTAACATATACGAGGTCAAAGTTATCGCGACTTGGCTATGTGAAAAACAGTTTTGAAACCCAAAATAATTCTAAGTGTTTCAATAAAACGTGAAAGTGACCAAAGTGACATATAGTCGTGTGATAATAGGTATTCAAACATTTATATTTATTTCTAGTATTTGTGAAAGTAGTAGATGGTAGTATGGAGATTTAATATGTCGAATTTTATATATAGGTTGTTAACAGATTCACGAAAATAATCACGTGACAAAAGAGTGTGTTCGAACAATGTAGAAAATGAAATGAAAAGAGTTAAACGTGTGCTTACTTCACCAAATTGGTGGGGGGAAAACCGAGTCGTAAGGACTTGTGACGACTAGGAAATGATGTGGCGTGATTCTTTACACAACAAGGATGTGAGAGAAGCTAAGCAATCACCTTTGGCTTGATTCGAACTCCTCCAAAACTGGACAAAGCTAGTCGACTTCAGTGGGTTTAAAAGACTTAGTGAATATTTGCATGTGATATGTTTTTGGTATGCATGAGCCTATCGATTGCATGCATGCGTTTATATAGGAGGTGTGGGGCGTATACATGCAAGCATACTTGATTCAAAATGATGAAGTAGAGTGTCAAGGTGGTGAAAATGATGTGACCTCATGATTATATGGTTCTTGTGCATGTTTCCAAATGAAAGAAGACAAGGATTTCAAGTTTTTGCGTTGAGTATGAGTTGGTATATTGAGAAGGTCAATTCCTTTTAAAACACATGGTCAAAAGCTAGCTTCATGATTTTCATTAAGTTGCTAGTGGTGAATAGAAGAGTGGTTGCATGAATCGTCCTTGTGGAGCTTGATCCGAGAAGAAAGAAAACAAAAATGAAATCATGGAGTTTGTCTTGGCTTCATTTGGTGTATTCAAATGTCAACAAGATTTCAAAACGTGAAAGTTTTAACTTGTGAAATAGCTTGAGTGTGTAAGTATACTAAATGATGAAAATGGTTTGTGGTTTGCTTGGCCGGCGCTCACAACCAAATAGCAAGAAGACAAAATGATTTTGAGTGTGATGAGTTGGCTCGTTGTAGGCTAGGATGGGTCAAGCAACATTTTAATGTGACCAAGTATCACTTGTGGCTCGTTTGGGATGTCGAACGAGGTGGTATATTAGGCAAATCGTGATTTTTGAGTTATGTTGAATAAAATCCATTCATGGTCATAGGGCTAGGTTTGATCGTCTTTTGTGGCCTCGATAGGTCGAGCAAAATGAAACAAGTCATCATTCTTGATTCGTGACTAGGAGTAGAATCGAGATATGTAAAAATATTAATACGTTGTTAAGGAAATTTGCGAGTAAATTGGTTAAAGTAAACCGGGTTTGTCATATGTATAAATCATGTTATAGTTATAGATTGGGCCGGTTTTGGGCTTGTTCGATTGGGCTCAATCCTAGGCCGAAGCCCACTGGCAATTCTGGCCCGATTTGTGTGTTTGTGGCAATGGACCGAGGCCCATTGTTATCGAGTGAGCTTTTTGGTTATCAATCGTAAATTCGAAAAATAATTAGAACGCGTTTGGTTAAATAACGAAACGTATAAACGTTAAGTATTAAATGTTAATTGTTTTAAATAATTCGCGATTTTTAGACTATCAAGGTTCGTGTGTGAGCATCGTTCCTAGTTAAATGGGGAATCACAAATATCGTTGTGATTTAAAATAGTGTAGCATAAATAACAAAAAAAAATTTGTTACCAGTATAAATGGTTATTAAATAACGTAATGATTCATTAATCATTTATTAGCATTTACTATTCATAGGGAAAATTATGAGAGGTTACAGTACCTACCACTTACACTGAATTCCGTCCCGGAATTCTAGTCTAAGATAGGTGATAGGAATGTCTACGAAAATAGGTGTGGGTATTTGGCTCGAATCTGGTCTTCGCGTTCCCAAGTATATTCCGGTCCTCGTTTAGAGTTCCATCGGACTTTGACAATGGAAATGCGGTTATGTTTTAGTTGTTTGATCTCTCTGTCCATGATCTCCACGGGTTCTTCTGTAAAGACAAGTTTGTCGTCGAGCCGAATCTCTTTCCAAGGAATTACAAGAGATTCATCTGACAAACATTTCTTAAGATTTGATACGTGAAAGGTGTCGTGAACTCGACTAAGTTCCTCTGGTAGTTCGATTTTGTAAGCCACTGGTCCTATCCTTTCTAGGATTTTGAAGGGACCAATGTATCTAGGGTTAAGTTTTCCACGTTTTCCGAAACGTACCATTCCCTTCCAGGGAGATACTTTCAACATGACCTTGTCTCCAATTTGGAATTCCATAGGTTTTCTTCTCACGTCGGCATAGCTCTTCTGTCTATCTCTTGCAGCTTGCAGTCGCTGCTTAATCTTGACTATCTTTTCTGTTGTCTCATGAATGAGATCGGGTCCGGTGAGTTGTATATCTCCAACTTTGGTCCAACAAACAGGCGATCTGCACTTTCGACCGTAGAGTGCTTCAAATGGTGCTGCCTTAATGCTGGCGTGGTAACTGTTGTTGTAGGAGAACTCGGCTAGAGGTAAGTGTTTGTCCCAACCTTTTCCGAAATCAATAACACATGCTCGGAGCATGTCTTCTAAGGTTTGGATTGTCCTCTCGCTTTGTCCATCGGTTTGTGGATGATATGCAGTGCTCATATCCAGTTTGGTTCCCAAGGCTTTTTGCAAAGACTTCCAAAAATGAGATGTGAAACGGCTGTCACGATCTGAGATGATTAAGATCGGCACTCCATGCCGCGAAACTACTTCTTTTAGATATAGCGTTGCGAGTGTGTCCATCTCGTCAGTTTCTTTGATTGCTAAGAAGTGAGTGGATTTTGTGAGACGATCGACGATGACCCAGATGGTGTCAAGTCCAGTTGATGTCTTAGGAAGCTTAGTGATAAAGTCCATTGTAATACGTTCCCATTTCCATACAGGAATTTCGGGTTGTATGAGTAATCCTGACGGCTTTTGATATTCCGCTTTTACTCTTGAACAAGTCAAACATTTTCCGACATACTCGGCTATGTCGGCCTTCATGTTTGGCCACCAGTAAAGTTTCTTGAGATCTTGATACATTTTGTCGGAACCTGGATGAATGGAGTACTTGGATTTATGAGACTCATTCATAATGAGATCACGTATACCTCCGTATAGAGGAACCCAACTTCTTTCTTTGAAACAGAGCATCCCGTCTGCTCTTTGCACAAATCCATTCTTATTTTCTGGCATACCGTGGATCTTTTCACTAGGTCGGTTCTCTTCCTTAAGAGCTTCGGATTGAGCAGTGAGTATTTGTGAGGGCAGGGGCGAACGAATGGTTATTCCTAACGATCTGACTCTAAGAGGTTTCAGTCGTTCCTTCCGACTTAATGCATCTGCCACAACGTTGGCTTTTCCTGGGTGATAACGGATTTCACAATCATAATCGCTAAGTAACTCTAACCAGCGACGTTGTCTCATGTTTAGTTCTTTCTGATCTAAGATGTGCTGAAGACTTTTGTGGTCGGTGAATACTGTGCACTTGGTACCATACAAGTAATGTCTCCATAACTTAAGCGCGAATACTACTGCTCCTAACTCCAAATCATGAGTCGTGTAGTTTGCTTCATGTGGTTTGAGTTGTCGCGAGGCATAAGCTATCACTTTGTTTCGTTGCATTAGTACAGCTCCCAAACCATGATATGAGGCATCACAATACACTACAAAGTCTTCACTTCCTTCAGGTAGCGCTAGTATTGGTGCTTCACAGAGCTTTTTCTTTAACAGTTGGAAAGCTGATTCCTCCTCTTTTCCCCAGATATACTTCTTGTTCTTCTGAGTTAATTCGGTCAAAGGCTTTGAGATTTTTGAAAAACCTTCAATAAATCTTCTGTAGTAACCGGCTAGACCCAAAAATTGGCGTATCTCTGTGGGGTTTGTAGGAGATGTCCAACCTTTGACGGCCTCAATCTTTGCAGGATCTACGTGAATGCCTTGACTGTTGATAACATGCCCAAGGAATTGTACAGTTCGAATCCAAAAGTCGCATTTGGAGAACTTGGCATACAAATGTTCCTTTTTGAGTAACTCTAAAATAATCTTTAGATGTTCGGCATGTTCTTGTTCGTTGCGTGAGTAGATTAGGATATCGTCTATGAATACAATCACGAATTTATCCAGGTATGGTTTGCACACTCGGTTCATTAGGTCCATGAACACTGCAGGTGCATTAGTTAAACCAAATGGCATTACTTGGAATTCGTAATGTCCGTAACGCGTCCTAAAAGCTGTCTTGGGAATATCCTCCTCTCGAACTCTTAACTGATGGTACCCTGACCTTAGGTCGATCTTCGAGTATACACTCGATCCTTGTAATTGATCAAACAAGTCGTCGATCCTAGGTAGTGGGTAACGATTCTTTACAGTGAGTTTGTTCAATTCCCGGTAATCAATACACATTCAGAAAGATCCGTCCTTCTTCTTAACGAATAGAACCGGAGCTCCCCAAGGTGATGAGCTGGGTCGGATAAAACCTTTATCAGACAACTCTTTCAATTGTTCTGACAATTCCTTCATTTCAGACGGCGCTAACCTATAAGGTGCTTTCGCCACAGGTGCTGCTCCAGGCACTAGTTCAATCTGGAATTCTACTTGACGGGGAGGTGGAAGACCGGGTAAATCTTCGGGGAATACTTCTGGGAACTCTTTAACGATTGGAACATCTTCAACTCGTTTATCTTTCGATTTGTTTTCCGTTACATGAACCATGAATGCTTGGCATCCTTCATTCATGTATTTTACCAATCTGATATATGAGATGATACCGTATCGCGTTTTATTTTTGTCACCATGGACAATAAGAGTTTCACCATTTCTTGGAATATGCACGGCTTTCTCGTCACAGAGTATTCTAGCGCGGTGTTTGGATAACCAATCCATACCAATGACTACGTCAAAACTAACGAGCTGAATAGGCATGAGGTCGATGGGAAAAGGGTTGTCTTGTAGGATTATGGTACAACCACGAATTACGGTGTCGGTGCCAATTAGGTTTCCGTCCGCCATTTCAATTTCAAAAGTGGTGTTTAGTTTGGAAGGGGTAATGTTAAGCAAAGGAGCAAACGTAGTTGACACAAAACTTCTATCTGCTCCAGAATCAAATAATACCCTAGCACTATGTTGATTGAGTGAGAACGTACCCGTGACAACGTCAGGGTTCAGTGGGGCATCCTCCTCTTTTAACACATATGCTCTTCCTCGAGCGTTGTTTTGCTGACCGTTTTCTTTTGGACAGTGGCTCTTGAAGTGACCTACTTCTCCGCAGGAGTAGCAAGTCGGAGTTACAGGCTGTAGGTTGCTACCAGTAGCGGGATTCCTACAATCCTTTGTCTGATGACCCACTTTCTGGCATTTCAAACATTTGATTGTGCAAGGTCCACTGTGGTGTAGTTTGCATCTGTTACACTGGGATTTTTGACCTTGGTATCCCTTGCCTTCAGTAGCAGCATAGGCCTTGGTGGTTTCTTGTCTTTGGTTTTGTTGATGGTGACGATTGTTTCGGTTTTGATGATACGGGTTATTGTTTCTATGGTTGTTGTTGTTACAGTTGTTGTTGCGGTGGTTATTGTTACTGTGGTGGTGAGTGGTTCTTTTGTCATCGAGTTTTCTTTTGAGCTCATTGTTGTACTTGACCTCTCGGTCCAGTAGTTTTTGAGCAAGTTCAATGGCTGCCTCCAGAGTTGGCGGGTTCGATGAAGTGACATTTCCCTCAATACTACGGGGAAGTCCTTCGATATACTTCTCCAGTTCTTTTTTGAAATTTGGTACAACAGTAGGACATAGTATTTTAAGCTCTTGGAATCTCCTGTTGTATGTTTTAAGATCAATTCCTTTTACTACCAGTAGATGGAATTCATCTTCCAATTTTCTTAGTTCGGAACGGGGACAATATTTCTTCAGCATCTTGGTCTTAAACTCAGTCCAAGTGAGCTGGTAGGCTGTTGTCATTCCCATGGCTTTGACTGTAGCATTCCACCATGACAAAGCATCTTGCATGAGAGTTCCAGTAGCGAAAATGACTTTGTTGTCCTCGGTACAACCGCTTCTCTGAAAAACAGTTTCAGATCGTTCGAACCAGTGAGCAAGTTCAGTTACTCCTTCAGTACCTTTGTAGGAAGTTGGTTGACAACTCATGAAATCTTTGTAGGTACACTTGCGGTTTGCAGCTGTTGCACTTTCTCCTGTCGGTAGACTAGTGCCACTATTGCGAGCATTTGCTGCCGCCTGTTCTGCTAGGACTGCATTTACACCGTCAGCGATTGCTTTTCGGATAGCTTCTGGAGTCATAGTAGGCGTAGCCGTTGAAGTTTCATGATTTGCGGCTGAGGTTGCTTTCCTTGTACGTGCCATAGTTCTATCAATATTGCAAAAGCATATTTATAGAAATCTCATAATGATCACGTTAGGTTAGAATAAATTGGAAGGTAATTGAATATGGGTCATAATAATATAATATTAACCACAACAATTTGGGTTTATGAGGATAATAATTCTGGTTTATATTTGTAAACACAACAAGTATCATATCATAAATACATTCACGACATGTCTGAATCAAATCACAACACACATGAGAACATAAATGATTGAATTGCACTGTATAAACCAACATTTCACAAGACAATATATATGGCGAATCATAATGCATATGCAAGAAACAACCATGGAATACATAAATCAACATCAATATAATACATCCACACAACATAAGATTAATAACTTGTTCGATTTGTTTTACAAAACATAAAGATACAAGATTCTTTATTAATACAACATTGGTAGACTAAGACATCTCTTAGTTATACTGACACATCTCTGATCTATGGTCCTCCTGGTGCACCATCTAAGCGGCGCTGAAGATCTGCAATCACTGCCATCAAGGTCTCCACTGTCTGGTCTCGAGCTCTTTCCCTAGCCTGGGAATCCTCAACCATAAGTCTAAGAATCAGAACCTGAGAGCTAACTCGGTCAAGCTCAGAGTCTAGTGTCTCAATCACTGTCTGCATCGAAGTAGTGGCCTCTCCTAGTATAGAAATAGTCTCAATGGCTTCCTCTAAACTAGTACCTACTTGATCGAACCAAGCGGTATGTCCTCTTGCAAGGTGGCAGAGGCTCACTGAGAGTAGCTGAGGGTGGAGAAGCAAGGGGTGGAATAGAGGATGGTAATGGAACAGTGGTGGTCTGGTGATAGAAGATAGTAGGTGGTGGAACTGAAGATAGTGGTGTAAGCGGTGGTGTCCTGGAATGCTCAGGAGCTGGGGGTGGTGATATTACTGGAGTCGAAGTTGGTATGAGTGGGGCTGGTGGTGGTATGATCAGAGCTGGTGGTGTACGTACCCGTTTTCGGGGAGTGTGTTTGCGAACATAACTTTCTCCGGGGCGTCGGTAAAGTTGGCCAAAGGGTTCGGGTTCATATGGCTGGAGTTGTCGTACTCGTCCATGTTGGCGAATCGGGTCAGGTGATGCTGGAGGTGAAGTCTCCATGTCGGATGCCGGTAGAAATTGCTGGCTTTCCATGTACCGGTCAGTAGCAGGTGACATCGGTATAGCTGCCGTAGCAAAGTCTGAGGTGAGTGGCGTAGGATCCTCATTCTCTGAATCAGATGATACAGCGATAGGATGGGGTTTCGAAGACATAGTACTGTAATAATCCCGAATAGTAAATGTGAGCTATTAACATAATCATAAATATGTTAAACTTTGTTAAGAACTCGTATAGTAAGCAACATCCTAAAAATGTTGGAAGTGTGTAGGCACGGAGGGCATAAGGTGGTTTTTCTTTACAATGGTCCGTTTTAAAAATGTAGTTATAGTCCAATGTTTAAAATACATCTGGTTCTCTATAACCATGAGCTCTGATGCCAATCTGTAACACCCCCAATTTCGGATAGCAACAGCGGAAGACTTAATTGGGTGTTACGTAGTGGATCTTTAGTCATAACCATAGAAAACGACTTTAGAAAGATGTTTTAAGTTTATCATTCAAAATACAAGCATTTAAAATACAAAGATGTTTCATAGTTAACACGTTTATTTAGATTTGAATGATAAAACATTTATTTAACCACCCGTGCAGGGTTTAATGCCCACTCCGTGCCTTAAGTTCCAGCCTTTAGTTACCTGAGATAACATGCTAAAAGTCAACAAAAGTTGAGTGATATTCATAGGTTTAAGTTTAATAGTTTGAACACAAGTATAAGTGTTAATTGCATCGAATTACAATTAAACAAGTTAAAATCAAGTTGTTATTGCATTAAGCTCATGACACGCAACGCTTAACAGGCATCAAATATGATGTAAAGTATATAGGCCCTCGAGATGGGTATTTGCCAATAACCCATAAGTTTGTTCAAATAAAGTGCGCCTGGGTGGCTCATCCTAGCAGACCCAAACTGGGATTA
This sequence comes from Artemisia tridentata subsp. tridentata, assembly GCA_021014915.2. Lineage (NCBI taxonomy): Eukaryota > Viridiplantae > Streptophyta > Magnoliopsida > Asterales > Asteraceae > Artemisia > Artemisia tridentata. The sequence continues at coordinate 123,532,994 of CP139502.1, read as the reverse complement.
TCAGTCCCAAATAGATCTATTCACAACTATTTACGTTCACTCGCAAGTGATTAAGGTTCATGATAGAGGGACTTTTGGCAATAGCTACTTAAGCAATAATAACATAGTCATAGCATACAAAAAGTTTGTGTTCATGTTTGTAGCATGTATCTCCCCACAAAAGATTTAAAAGTTTAAGTGTAGGCTATGAACTCACCTTAGTAGTACAGTAGTGGTGGTAGTATCGTACTCAAACGATGAAAGGAAACGGCTTCAACACACGACCTATATAGTATATGGCAAGTTTTAGTGGTTTGATAGTCTAAGTTTGGTTTATCGCGAATCATAACGTTTAAGGTTTTATCGATTGGTAATTTATTTGTAACGTTAAGAATATGCATGTTTAAATGATCAAAATATATAGTTATATATATACATATATATATATAACTCTGGGATCTGTGTTCGTTCGTTGAAGTATATAAGTCTGGCTAAAGAGATCGTTGTTTATAAATCAAGGTTGATTTATGATAAGTTATGCTACGCGTTAAATATTAAGTGATTACGTATATAAAAGTTTATAAGTTATATAACTACGTATATAATTATTATAAAATGTGACGCTAAATGTCGATTTGTGAGACCAAATATATTTGTTTCGGGTTTTGGGTTTGTGAAATATTATTACAAGTATAAAATCAGAAATAACCTTTGGGTTTTTACAAATTTACATTTTATACCCTAACGGCATAATCTTTGCACCGTTAGTCCTCGGTTATGTTTTATTTATATTTTAAATCTAAAACTTTTAATATTTACATTTTATACTCAAAAGTTCCTAAATTTACAGTTTTCATCACAAGATTATCAAAATGACAGTTTTTACTTTAAGTTTCCAAATTTGGCAGTTTTAGTCCTTCGGTTAGTAGACTTTTGCAAAACAAGTCCGAAATTTATAAAAATCAAAGTTTACCATTTTTATTTCATAACTAAGTTTAAAATAACTTATGTAACTTATAAAAACTGCTTAATTAGTCGAGAGCTTATTTTTCAGCTTATGGGCTTTTAACGAACCATAACTATGGCCCATTATGGGTTTGCGATCCATTGGGTTTAGAGGGGGTTTGGGCTTGATTATGGGCTTACTCTATTATTGTAAAAACATAACAAGATAGCTTGTAAGACCAGCTTATACGATAAGCTTAAAAATGGCTTAGTGGGCTTTAGGCCCGTTCGTTATTTATTTAGTTTGCAAAAGACTGGTTCGAGTTCGATTCACTTTGGGGTTTAATAAAGTTCAAAATGAGTTTTCTAGGTCGAAAGAAATATTTGACTCGTTAGTTTGGTAGCTCGACTATTAGGTCGAGCTATAAAACTTAGGTGTTGTGTGTCTCGTTTAACATATACGAAGTCAAAGTTATCGCGACTTGGCTATGTGAAAAACAGTTTTGAAACCCAAAATAATTCTAAGTGTTTCAATAAAACGTGAAAGCGACCAAAGTGACATATAGTCGTGTGATAATAGGTATTCAAACGTTTATATTTATTTCTAGTATTTGTGAAAGTAGTAGAAGGTAGTATGGAGATTTAATATGTCGACTTTTATATATAGGTTGTTAACAGATTCACGAAAATAATCACGTGACAAAAGAGTGTGTTCGAACAATGTAGAAAATGAAATGAAAAGAGTTAAACGTGTGCTTACTTCACCAAATTGGTGGGGGAAGAATCGAGTCGTAAGGACTTGTGAGGACTAGGCAATGATGTGGCGTGATTCTTTACACAACAAGGATGCGAGAGAAGCTAAGCAATCACCTTTGGCTTGATTCGAACTCCTCCAAAACTGGACAAAGCTAGTCGACTTCAGTGGGTTTAAAAGACTTAGTGAATATTTGCATGTGATATGTTTTTGGTGTGCATGAGCCTATCGATTGCATGCATGCGTTTATATAGGAGGTGTGGGGCGTATACATGCAAGCATACTTGATTCAAAATGATGAAGTAGAGTGTCAAGGTGGTGAAAATGATGAGACCTCATGATTATATGGTTCTTGTGCATGTTTCCAAATGAAAGAAGACAAGGATTTCAAGTTTTTGCGTTGAGTATGAGTTGGTATATTGAGAAGGTCAATTCCTTTTAAAACACATGGTCAAAAGCTAGCTTCATGATTTTCATTAAGTTGCTAGTGGTGAATAGAAGAGTGGTTGCATGAATCGTCCTTGTGGAGCTTGATCCGAGAAGAAAGAAAACAAAAATGAAATCATGGAGTTTGTCTTGGCTTCATTTGGTGTATTCAAATGTCAACAAGATTTCAAAACGTGAAAGTTTTAACTTGTGAAATAGCTTGAGTGTGTAAGTATACTAAATGATGAAAATGGTGGCTTGGCCGACGCTCACAACCAAATAGCAAGAAGACAAAATGATTTTGAGTGTGATGAGTTGGCTCGTTGTAGGCTAGGATGGGTCAAGCAACATTTTAATGTGACCAAGTATCACTTGTGGCTCGTTTGGGATGTCGAACGAGGTGGTATATTAGGCAAATCGTGATTTTTGAGTTATGTTGAATAAAATCCATTCGTGGTCATAGGGCTAGGTTTGATCGTCTTTTGTGGCCTCGATAGGTCGAGCAAAATGAAACGAGTCATCATTCTTGATTCGTGACTAGGAGTAGTGTAGGAAATAATCTTCTTGATTGTGTGGATGATTCGGGTGGTCTAGGATTATGGAAGATTAGATCCATGGTAGATGAGTTAGAGAGATGAACTAGAGAGAGAGAGAGTTGGGAGAAAACTTGTAATAGATTAGCTTGTGTGTGTAAAATGATACAAGAGTTCCAACCCTTCCCAAGTGTGGGAAGGGGTTTATATACTAACTAATATTGGTGCCCCTAGTGGGCTGTGGAGTGAGCTGACAGAGGGGAAAGCCCCGACCCACTCCACAAATATAAATACGACTAATACTATTAATACTAATACTAATAATACTAAGCTAATATAAATAAGCCTACGAGCTATGTAAATGCTAAATAGATACTCGGGGTGACCGAGCCTTCATCTGAATATTTATATTCCTAACAATCTCCCCCTAAGGGAGGTCACCCCGGAAATAATAACTTGAATTCTAGCATTTTATCTTCTGAAGTTGTCTTCATAGCTCGTAGTCTTTGATTCTTCATTGTCTTGAAACTTTGTGCATTCAGCAGTGTTCGTTTGATGACCGTTTGATCGTCTTGGATGATCTTTGAGTATTCTTTGACTTTATCATCCAACATTTGTTTCCAAGTCATCTTTCAGCAGTATGTTTCCTTGCGATGTAATACTCTTTGAGCCGACATGCTCACACTATTTGGTGTCATGATCTTTAGCATCAGAGTTTGCAGAAGCCATGTTGAAGGTCTGTTTGGTTGATCATGACTTTGTTGAGTTACAATGATGATGTAGTGTGAACATGTGGTAGATGATTGGCATCTTTTCTACAACCAGCTACAACAGCAACCAGCTACAGCATTCCACAGCTACAATCGCCAGAAGTTCCTGCATACGACAGTTAGCAACAAATCGACCGGTACTTACAGGTTCGGACTTCGAGATTGTTAACAGCATAGTGTGAAAACTCTCTCTAATCCTTACCAAGACCGTTCCTAATCGAAAACCCACATAGGGCTTTTTAAGATCGAACCATAGCACATCAACGATTAGGTGAGTCGCTGGAGATCACTCCACGACTGTAGACCGTTAGAAACCGCCGTGACCACTAAGCGTAATCCATAAAGAATTACCGAAGTGACCTGCTTTCAGGGCTGCTTGATGTTGACCCTGGCAGGAATTTCCATTCAATCATTGAGAATTACATTTGTAAATTCCCTCATAAATGTTCTGGCAGATTGCTAAGATCTGCGTAGGACTCTTAAGTTTACAACTGGTGTCCTTAATGTTGAACACCCAGTGTAGAAATAATTCGTGTCCCTATGAGATCTTATTATGCATCTCGTGGCTCTAGACTCAATTGTGCGTTTTGATTTAGTGAGCGGAGGCTGGAGAGAACTGCCACCTTTTCAATATCATCTAACTCGGAGTGAGAGAGACGATAGAAATGTATTGTACTCCGTGACAATTGAAACAAGAGTCCTTTGAGGGACCTTGAGTGGCTAGGGAGGGTTGTGCAGCGTATCACTGGGTCCATGATACTTTGTCTTCAATGCCAGCAATCAACTAAGTGATTCTGACAGCATATGAATTGACCCGGTTTCTGCCTAAGTTGTAAGGAGGGCTTCTTTCTTTTCACCCTTTATCTTTACAATTCTTTTTCATTCTTCAACCCCTTCAGTGCTTACCGAGACTTCATTACTAGTACCTTGTTGGGTTTGTTCCAGTACTAGCTCCATCTCAGTCGGCACTTTTCCCTTATCCACTTTTCTCCTTTTTAATCATACCTAAGGACTTCTACACTAACTAGTGGATTGTCCCTAGGTAGATCCCTCCGGCTCTGGCGGGATCGTGGGAACTTGAGCCTAACCTAACCATCCTTATAACTCCATACATTCATTAAAATGGTCGGTCTTTGGTGTACTTCCACGATAGCCATAAACCAAATCTTTGAAAAAATCTCTCAAAGTGTTCATGATTCTGAAACACATTTTTGCAAACACTTGAGAGTTTTATATTTTTCAAATGCTCCCCCTCAACATGTGCTCAAATGATTGTTTTATAAATTTGCACATGTCCGGTGAAGCTCGCACTTTTGAATTGATTGATTTTCCAAGAACATGATCATCGCGAGACACGCTTACATCACTAGTAAACTAGCTTGAAATTATTACCCGTCCAGATCACATTCAAGGAAGATCGCTCGAAATCGGTACATTCTACTCAGACACGTCCTTTGCGAGACACGCTTACATCACCAGATAAACTGGCTTGAAATTATTACTCGTCCAGGACATGTCCTTTCGACTACTGACTTTAGCTATCGTCAATTCATTGGTGAAGTCTGAGCCTTGCTCACATAAGATGCATGCCAAATCCTTTTTGTCAATTCGCTCCCCCTCAATATGTGCATCGATATACGAAAGAGTTTAGCACATATGGGAGAGCTTACATTTACGTCCAAACATCACATTTTATCATATTTCATATTTAAATCACATTCTCTCCCCCGATCAAAAATTTCAAACCTTTTGAGATTTGTGATCCCAATTGATTTAAATAATTTAGAAAACATGGGAGAAAATGTGGTCAGGTTTAACATGTTCTGATGATGAAACATACTTTGCTCCCCCTTAATCTAAGAGGGAGATTCACTGCTCATTTTGCACAAGATAACTTTTATGACACAAATGATATTGACCTTTTTGCGCAGATGATGTAATCATCCGCTTTTCTGAGTGAGTCAGTGGTCAACATCAATCATTCATCCGCCAACAAATCTTTCGCAAATGTAGTTGATCCCCACTTGGCGAGACCAAAATAGATGAATGGTGGTGGTGGTGGTGAAAGTGTTGTTGTTGTTGTTGTTGTTGTTGCCGACGTTGTTGCTGTGGTGAATTCCGAGCCAATCAATAGAGTTTGAACGTCTGATCAAATGGTTAGAATGGGAACTGGCACATTCATTTTGGCTATGGAATCTGCATAAGAATATCAACACAGATATACATACATACAGATACACTATTCCTTAATAGCTACCATTCAGCAGCTTGCCACATTATAATACCAAGTTCATCTTATAATCAAACCACAATCAGGAAGTACGTCAAACCACTATCTAGCATGAAGAGCAATTAGCAATCATGAACATGGCAATTCACACAGATTTCAATATTCAATTCAGGATCTTAGGAACATGATTCTAACATAATAGCAATATACCTAAGCTAATCCTGAGAACATATGCACAATATCAACAACAATTAAGCAGCAGAGACAAACAACATTTGAAACTCATTCACTTAGATCATACAAATGCCAGTGGAGTATTCAAGAACATCAAACACAACTGGTTTTCTAACTTCTTTTAGGTTTTGAGTCTTAATGTATCTAGGGGATTAAACGAGGATTCCAAAGTGATACAAATGAACCTTCTAGTTATATGAAGCTAGGAAACTATAAGCAAATTGCACATAATGTCCTAAACTTTCTAGCAACTAACACGTTTGATGATTGATGCGTGGTTTTGCAACCTTACAACAGGTTTTACCTCTCGAGGGATCTCAAGAGACTTACAACCCCACCAGGCAGTGTACCTGACCGATGTAGTATAGTGTAGTGGTAAGTACGGGGGATTGATCGTTCTCCACAGGGAATAGTGTTCGTTAGGTATGAAAAATTACTATAATAGGTCTAAGGGTGAGAGAAGATTCTTTTTGTGTTTTTATATTTTTTTATGAAAGCAAGTAAAATCTCGGGTTTGAAAGAGTGGGCGGAATTAGTTGCTAGTCAACTAACCCAAGTTACTACAAATGCAAATAAAATAAAATAACAGAAAATGAAAAGGTTGGTGAAAACTTATATGGAGAGAAATGTGTTTACTTAGATTTCCTTACTCCCTAACTATCTTTTACCGGTTGATTAGTGTGTATTAGTTGCGTGGATGACGGGTGTATTCCTTAATACCAATCGTGGGGTGGCGTACGTACTTCCCCAACTCTACAAGCTCCTACTTCACTCCTATGTCGAGCCGGCTAGGAAGCTCCTAACATGGGATCACTAGAATTCGCTTGTGCATTAAATACAACCATAAAAACCTTTAGTACGCATTGGTTCATGCTTCTTAAGACGTTCAAGCAAGTTACCGAATAGGAAGTTAGCCAGTTTTCTTAAGCCTAATATAGATGAACAATCATCCAATACAACTAATAACACACTAATAACCAATAATCAATAGCTAGGTTTCATTAGATCTAAGCAAACACAAGATAAATCTAGCCTAGCATGTTAAACAAAAGACAAGAACAAGATAAAATCAAACAACACATAGACATATTGAATGATTAATTGATAACTTATCTTCAATGTAACATGGAAGATCTCAAGGCAAAAAGCCTTGAAAGAGCTGCCAAATTCGTCTTAGGGTTTTCACACACAAAGTTCCTCAATAAGTTCCACCCTAATAACAAAAAATTAGAAAACTATATATAGACTTTCATATCTGACGGCGTCACGTTATGGAGTGTGACGTCGTCACCTCGCCGCTCTTAGGGTTCCCGGATGACCTTCTTGACGCCGTCCCTCTTTAGCTCTCCAAAATCCGTTCTGGCTTATCAAGGCTTGACGCCGTCAGGATGAAGCGTGACGCCGTCCCTCTTTAAATTAAGCCGTGACGACCTTGATCAGATTAAAGCGTGACGCCGTCAGAATTCCATGCAAATTTCTCTGGCTTATCATGAGTAATTTTCACATCCACCACTTTTGCCAAGCCATGACGCCGTCCAGAACAAATCCTGACGCCGTCAAAGGTAATTTCCAGCACAATTTTGAGACTTTGTCGTTTTCTTCACTTTTATGCTCCAAAAACGTCCAAAATGCCTCCTTTTCCAGATTTCTCCTCAAAAGTACCTAAAATGACAAAAGGAACGATTTAGGGCAATATTTGATCAAATAAATACGATTTAGGGCTTAAATGACCCCTTAAAAGCGGTACACTTTTCGCTTCATCAGTCATTGGATATAAAGTTTTAGCAAGATCCTCTTCAACTAATACCCCATTAACTACAAAACCTTTTCAAAGCGTTATGAATTAATCAAGAAACCCGTTTGATGATATAAAATTTGAATTCACTCTCCCCCTCAATCAATGACTCGTATTCTAGTTAAAGATTTGTAGTCGTTGATTGAATGACAAATTTTATGCACAATCCAAGTATAAAAGAATTTCAAGCAACACATAATCACCAAGTGTCTTACAAATAATTTTCAGAAGAATCATTGAATGAAAACTATTTGTATGCAAAGAAGATTTCTCTTCCTTTACCAGAAATGATGCACTGAAAGGTACATCAGATCGAAGAAACATGGATATAAAGTAATCCATGCCCAGGTGAACATCACCCAGTTGGAGGAACAACCGTCTTTTTGGCGACGTGCTTTCCCCAGTTTGAAGCGCGGGTTGCTATCTAAAGTAATAGCAAGCCATATAGACATGTTTTAACAATCCATTTTAACTTCTGCTCGAGCTTCATTTAAAGACCCGTGCCATTATTGAATGACATTTCTAAGTCCGTAAATGTTATCGATAAACAGAAGACATGCCTAGGTGAAACTATTTTTGGTATTTTCTATTTTTTAATTTTTATGGGTTTTCTGATTTTACGATTCTCTATTTACAATAAGCAAGATTTCTATATATCTATTTACAAAAAGATATAAGAAATGAAAAAGAATGTAAGAAGCAAAATATATACAAGGATACGAACCAGAAACCATTACTCCTCATCATTCTGAATCTTCTCCGCATTCATCACTTGACTTGCTGAAGAGCAATGTGAGCACTTTTAAACAGGGATTGATTCTGGCTTTTCACACTCCCCTAATTAGTGCTCTCCCCCAATCTGACAACCTTTCTGATGAACACCCATAATAGGAAGAAGAAGAAGACTTTGGATGAACACCCATAATAAGAAGAAGTCTTTTGGTAACCAAATGCATGCCGTCTTTAGTCTTCTAACACTCCCGTCCTTGAGTAAAGCCGTCAAAAACCTTAGGCATCTTTTCGATAGTTTAAGTTGAGCCTCAACTGAAATCTAGCTTAACCTCACAACTCATCAAACAAGAACTGTCATGAGGTTAAGCTAAACCACAAATTTAAGCCCAGTAACAACTTGATTTCAGCTTAACCTCACAACTCATCAAACAAGAACTGTCATGAGATTAGGTTAAAATCAAGTTGGACCTAACCTTAAACTACAGAACAACTTGAACCTAACTTAACTCCACAACTCATCAAACAAGAACTGTCATGGGATTAAGTTAAATATCAAGTTGTAAGAAAAGAACTCAACATTTTTGAATGTAGAGAAGACTGTAGACTCGACCTTCTTCAAGATTGCCCAATGTGGAGGAACAGAATACCAATCATCTTCATCTCACCAAATGCCTTCCAGTAACCTTACATATAACCCATCAGCCCGCAGCATACACATGAGATGATAACACCCAACAGAGAATGAAGAGTAGACTGACGACTCGACCTTCTTCAGTCTTTAGTATAACACCAAAGTAACAAGTTGAACCACTGATCATCTATAGTATGTATCCATCCTTGGATATTAAGCCCTGATCACGTGAACCTGTTGTGCGTCCTTGATGTACACATTCTCTCTCCCCTGATGGTTACGATTAATCGGAATCATCATCATGATGTGTACATGTAGCCTAATGACGTATACATGAAGCATTGACTAGAAACCCTTTGTTGCTGATTGAACCAGCCCGTGAGAATATGTAGATTAGCATTCCATGACCATGTTCTTCAACACCTTGATAGACGGAAGAAGTAGTGTTGGAGAAACATGGTTTGCACGACTCCTGAACTGACGTATTCAGGAGTCGTATGACCATTTCTCAATCATCAACTAACATGTAGATTAATATTCACCCTTTCCCCCCCTCAAAAATTGCATATGCCTGCCAACTGCAATTTTTGATGATTGAACTAGTGAATATGAATACCATCAATGGTAAGTAGCTCCACTTGACGGTTCTTGAAGACTGACATGTTGTTTATTCACTCTTTCCCCCCCTCAAAAATTGCATATGCCTGTCAACTGCAATTTTTGGTTGAATACGTGAATAAAAATATACTCCAATATGCGCCGATCCACTTGAAGACTGAATAAGCACGAAAAGAGCATAAAACTTGTTGATGAGAATGGCCATAAATAAGAAGATTCCTCTTCTTTTGAAGATAAAGTGCACTCAAGCGTACACTTTTCTTTTCTTTGAAGAACGAGGCTTGCACTGATGTGTACAGACGTCATTATGTTGAAGAACGAGGCCTGCACTGATGTGTACAGACGTCATAATGATGAAGAGCGAGGCCTGCACTGATGTGTACAGACGTCATAATGATGAAGAGCGAGGCCTGCACTGATGTGTACAGACGTCATCTCTCTCTCTTTACTTCTTCTCTCATCTAACTCGTTACCAACCCCATTATCATTCTGTCGGCTCTAGAACGTGACCACTGATGGAGAAAACCCAATATGATGAACTTGATACTGAAGTAATATAACCCGAACTTGTGACTTAAACTTGTACTAATGTGTGACAAAGAGCAGTGTAGAGACTTCGTGCAACATCGAATCCCTAAGTACTCTATACTCTTCAACCAACCAACCATTAAGTATAAGACGTACATCACCTCTTGGATATCCACAACTTCGTGTGACACTGAGCACTACAACGTGACTCCTTAAAGTGATAGTTATTTTGCAATAGAGAGAAAGAAAAGAAAAAAAAACTAGATATCCACGTCCTCGTCATTGTAAATGTTGAAAGCTCGAACAAGGATCTCGAAGAATCTTCATCCAACCTCCCCGATATCTTCAGATACTAAGTACACGCACCCATGAAATTTCACTTCAGCCTCAAATAAATAATACTGAACTAACCCCGTAGTCACATCTTGTCTATTAAATGCCTCGATCCAGCCATTTGTGATGTTATAGCTGAACTTTGATAATGATTTTAACCCGATCATGATCAAGAGCTCATAGCCCATCATCACGGGATTTTACAAATCTATGATTAAAACCGAGAAATAAGTTCTTTCGCGGGATTTTACATAACCAAGAAGAAACCGTGAGACAGTAACAGATTGAATGTGGCATGACTGATTTGGTTTTGGTGAACATCAGTTTGGGTTAAGAATATCCCGTGAGAATTACAGTTCACATCACAACTTTTAAGACCTTTGTCCAACTAACCAACCTTGTACACAGATTAGTGACCACTTGATGAAGGAAACCCGATATACCAATACTGAAAACTAAAGTAGAAGTCCCCAAATTTGTTACTTAAGCTTGCACTAATGTTGGAAGAACGGTGTAGAGAATTAATGCTCCAAGCAAATCTCTAAGTGCTCAATACCCAACCAAAGTATGAGACATTAACACCTCTTGCGATTATCGACAACGTCATTGACGTGTGACACTGAGTACTCCAATAACTCTTAAGTGATAGTTACCCCGACTGCTGGTAACTAGATAACCCAAGTCTTCAACTTAAATTTTGAGCACGAGCAAGTTATCATTGAAGGTCATGCATCCAACCAACCCTGACTTCAAGATAAAATAAGTAGACGCCTTCGTGAAATTCAGCTTCAATTTCAAATGAGGAATACCAAATGAATTTCGTGATCATCTTGTGCTGTTGACTAGCCAAAAGGAGAAGAAACATGCGCTAATTCTCAGCAGTGCTCATGACTCATAGTCAGTCCTTTCAAGCATAGCTGTCTGACCCAGCTGCTTGGATGTTATCAGATGCAGTGCATGGAATAGTTGTCGTACTGTGTACATGATTTTACAGTTCTTGAGATATAACCGAGAAATAAATTCAAGAACAAACTGCACAACAGTAAGTATCAAACTGCTGAAATCTTAGGCAATTTGCTAAGACCCAAACCACTGAAAGCTAATCCACTGAAACTGGAACCGCTAATATTCAAACTGCTGGAGACTGAACCACTGAATCCTGAATCGCTACGATCTGACCCGCTGAAACCTGAACTGCTAAGATTCAAATCGCTGGAGGCGGAACTTGCTAGGAAACACGCGCTAATTCTCCCCCTCAAAAAGGACATGAAATGACCTTTTTGCCAAAGTTGAGAGTCCGAGATGGTTGTGAATTTGTCAGGCACAATACATGGAAAGAGACAAATGAAACTACTGCAACGAAGATGGTGATTAAGACTCTCTTGTAGTAACCCCTTGCTTTCCTCCTCATCAATGGTTTAGCAGATTAACAGTTCATTGAAGCTCGTAATATGCCAAAACCGCTTGATGAAATGCGTATAACTTTAAAGTGAGTAAAAGGTTAAAACACGTCTCCAAACAAATCACCTCTCGTCTTTAAGCCTGACTACCTCTTGAGAAGATCTTGTACAACAATCCCATTAGAAGCTTGAGAAACAACAATCACTTGATGAAGCTTGATAAAGAACAAGTCCGCGACTTAAACTTGCACTAAATTGTGATTTAGAACCTATATTGAGCACAACAACGTAACTCCTTTAAATATAGGTAGTGATATATACCCAACCTTCCATCCTTTATTGTATATATCCACTTCTTGAACATCCAAGTCTAATCACCTTAAATATGCTCAAGCAAGGGTCATCAAATATCGTGCATCCAACCAACCCCGAGATGTTTGAGATATTAAGTATATGAACCCGTGAATTAACAAACCAACCAAGTTACCATAATTTCCCAATTCCTGCCGATCTCGTAGCACAAACTTATCCCGAAAAAAATAGTCAAACCACGTAATTATTATTATGTCAAAATCCATGTCCTGCATACTTGTCCAAATTTGATTTAACGGGATTTTACTACTCTTGAGATTTAAACCGAGAAATCGAATCTTTCGCGGGATTTTCTAAAATCTACAAGAGAAACCGTGAAATCAACACGAATAGCCTATAGTGAAGTGCAATGCTAATCTTTGAAATTTAAGTCACAGGAGTCAAATCACTACTTGATCAAATCGCAACAAGTCAAGTCACAGATTGTCAACTTGCAACAAGTCAGATTGCAATCAACCAGATCACAATTAGTCAAATCGCAAGTGTCAACTTGCAACGTCATATAGTAACTGGTCAAATCGCAATCTGTCAGGTCGCAATAAGTCAAAACGCAACTTGACGAGTCACAATTAATCAAATTGCAATTTGTCAACTGTAGCTCAAATCGCAAAGATCAAATCGCAGGTTCACTTAAATTTTAGGCACAAATAGAATAATGCTGACAAATCCACACCTCTGAAACTACATTGATATTCATAAACCCAAATACGAGCCGTGAAGTGTGTATCCTCGTGAAACTTTGTGGATCCAAATATACAAAAACATTTCACTCTTAAACCCAAATCCAAAACCATACGGTTGCCAAAAACAATAACCTCGGATCACAAGTCACCACAGCCCGATCCAAATCCACCTTATAGTCCAACAATTTGTGGAAAATTAAGTCAAACTATAATCATATACTAACTTCACATTTACCTTTAATTGACCAAAGTATGTCAGTTTGCTAAAAGGATAAAGCCCAACACAATCCACCCAACACAAGTTGTTATCTAGCAGCCCATTGATTAAAGAAGATAAAGCCCGGTACCCATAATTCACTCGGCCCATGTTTTGAAATAACATCCGATCCAAATCTCCCTTTACCCTAATAATTCGGGTATTTAAATCCCACTTAACACAAATCCTACCCCTAATCACATTTTATCATAATCAGACGCCTCCTTGCTACTCTCCTCAAACGCAGCAACCAACAACATCACGAACCCTAATCTCTATCACAATCCCATCTATCTCTTTTCACAGATCAAGAACACCAACATCACATATATACCCTTATCTCCTTCGAACAAACAAAAACATATTGTCATTCATTCCCTTGCTGTAAGCGAACATCCAACAACACAATACGTGTCATTAATTTGTTGCTGTGAGGACCTAGAACCTTGAACACAAGTGATACGACAATTTTGGCTTCAAGATCTGTTATAGGGTCTCGGGTAGGTTTAACTTCGTTCTTTGTTTTTAGTTGTGGTTCATGTGTTTTCATAACCGAATCAAAAAGAAGATTGAAACATTTTATTGTTTTGATTTTTCTTTTAATTGTTCGGATATTAATGAAGTATAATCTTCGAAAATTAGATCGATGATGATTGTTTATTTCTTTCGTGTGTTTGACTTTTGAGAAGTCATGAAGGTCCTTTGCATATCACGAAAAGAAAGAAATAATGAGCTGAGATATTTTGTTCTAATTTGAGTCTAGTGTTGGAGTCGAGGAGTAGTTTGTTTGTGTTTTTGGTTGGCTGTTGTTAGGTTGGTGATGGAGATGGGATTAAGACTGAGTTAGTTGGTTGTGATGTTGGTTGGCAGTTGGTTTTAGGTTGTTGACTGATCGAAGTAGTTGTTGTTGTAGTTTGTAGTGATGTTGTTCTTGAATAATGAAGTAGTTTGTGAAAAATATTGTGCAATGACTTTTGCTTCTTCTTGTTCTATCATATTGTGTTAGCAGCTAGATGATTAGAGTGGATTAGACACATGATTAACATAAGCAGAGACAAACCGCATGTATGCAAAAGCAGAGACAAACCTGGTGGACAAACAGCACAGACAAACAGTCTAGACAAACCGCATACACGCCGCAGAGACAAACCGCGTAGACACAAACCGCATACACGCCTCAGTCACTATCACCACTTTTGTCTTCTATCCCATTTTGGCTACACTCCAAACAAGTCCAGCTCACAATTCATAACAGCACACAAGTCGCATACTTGTAAGAACACAAACCGCACCATTGCAAAACTGTATGTCACTATCACCAGTTTTGTCATTATTCCAGTTTTAGTTAAAACCCAAACTGCCACCTTTGCAAGACACAAATAGCAACAAAGAACACACCATCATTTGACACAAACCGCATCCAAGAACAATCCACAAAAACCACACTTTTTGGCCATCAAATAAGTTAACAAAAACAGGAAAAAGAGCACCAACTTGACAACATAACTTGTAAGTTTACACGTTTTCTCGAGATGTTGTTCCAACGTAACAAGTTAAAGCCCAAAATAGTCCAAGTTCGTTACCACTTGATATACCAATATCAAACACCAACATAACTGTTACCACCAACATAACTTGTAACAAGTTAAATAGACAACAAGTTATGACCCAAAGTAACAAGTTAAAGCCACAAACTGTTACCACCAAGATCAAACACTCCAAAACCACGAATTAGTTAAAGCCCAAAATAGTTAAAGCCCAAAATATATATGAATCAACAAACAGTTACCATATTTGAGGAAATACTATACGGATCCAAAAAAAAATTAACGCCAGGAAAATGAAGCACCGCGAATCCAAGACCAAGCATATACAATCAACCGAACCTAACCATGGCTCTTGATACCAATTGTAGGAAATAACCTTCTTGATTGTGTGGATGATTCGGGTGGTCTAGGGTTATGGAAGATTAGATCCATGGTAGATGAGTTAGAGAGATGAACTAGAGAGAGAGAGAGTTGGGAGAAAACTTGTAATAGATTAGCTTGTGTGTGTAAAATGATACAAGAGTTCCAACCCTTCCCAAGTGTGGGAAGGGGTTTATATACTAACTAATATTGGTGCCCCTAGTGGGCTGTGGAGTGAGCTGACAGAGGGGAAAGCCCTGACCCACTCCACAAATATAAATACGACTAATACTATTAATACTAATACTAATAATACTAAGCTAATATAAATAAGCCTACGAGCTATGTAAATACTAAATAGATACTCGGGGTGACCGAGCCTTCATCTGAATATTTATATTCCTAACAAGTAGAATCGAGATATGTAAAAATATTAATACGTTGTTAAGGAAATTTGCGAGTAAATTGGTTAAAGTAAACCGGGTTTGTCATATGTATAAATCATGTTATAGTTATAGATTGGGCCGGTTTTGGGCTTGTTCGATTGGGCTCAATCCTAGGCCGAAGCCCACTGGCAATTCTGGCCCGATTTGTGTGTTTGTGGCAATGGACCGAGGCCCATTGTTATCGAGTGAGCGTTTTGGTTATCAATCGTAAATTCGAAAAATAATTAGAACGCGTTTGGTTAAATAACGAAACGTATAAACGTTAAGTATTAAATGTTAATTGTTTTAAATAATTCGCGATTTTTAGACTATCAAGGTTCGTGTGTGAGCATCGTTCCTAGTTAAATGGGGAATCACAAATATCTTTGTGATTTAAAATAGTGTAGCATAAATAACAAAAAAAAAAATTTGTTACCAGTATAAATGGTTATTAAATAACGTAATGATTCATTAATCATTTATTAGCATTTACTATTCATAGGGAAAATTACGAGAGGTTACATTAAGTAGGAAGGAAAGGATTAAGCCTAAGCGTGTACGAGCGATGTGCATGACATTGCAGTCGGGAATTAAGGGTAAGATATTGGCAGCGCAAGAGGAAGCTCTTAAGGATGAGAATGCGACTGCTGAGATGTTGCGGGGCTTGGATCAACAAATGGAGAAAAAGGAGGATGGTGGGCTGTATTTCTTAGATAGAATATGGGTTCCATCGGTAGGAGGTGTAAGGAAGTTGATCATGGATGAGGCTCATAAGACGAGATACTCAATTCATCCAGGATCTGACAAGATGTATTATGATCTTAGAGATGCTTACTGGTGGCCATGAATGAAGAGGGAAATAGCTGAATATGTTAGCCAATGCTTGACTTGTTTGAAGGTTAAGGCGGAACATCAGAAACCCTCTGGGTTGTTACAACAGCCGCCGATTCCTGAGTGGAAATGGGAGAGAATAACAATGGATTTTATTACTAAGTTGCCTAGAACAAGTAATGGACATGACACGATATGCGTCATAGTGGACAGGCTGACGAAGTCTGCACATTTTCTGGCCATTTGTGAGGATTATAAGATGGAGAAGCTGGCGAGAATTTATATTAATGAGATTGTGGCGAGACATGGTGTGCCTGTGTCGATTATCTCTGATCGCGATAGTAGTTTTACTTCGCGGTTCTGGCAGTCATTGCAAAAGGCGTTGGATACGCGTTTGGATATGAGCACTGCTTATCATCCACAGACTGATGGGCAAAGTGAGCGAACGATTCAGACTTTGGAGGATTTACTTAGAGTGTGTGCTATTGATTTTGGAGGAAGCTGGGATACTCATTTGCCTTTGGCTGAGTTTTCCTATAACAACAGCTATCATTCCAGTATTAGATGTGCTCCATTTGAAATGTTGTATGGGAGGAAGTGTAGATCACCTATTCTATGGGCAGAGGTTGGAACAAGCCAACTAATTGGTCCTGAACTAGTGCAAGAGACTACGGATAAGGTGTTTCAGATTAAGGAAAGACTTAAGGCAGCAAGAGATCGCCAAAAGAGTTATGCGGATAATCGCCGTAAGCCCTTGGAATTTAGTGTTGGTGATCTTGTGATGTTGAAAGTGTCTCCTTGGAAAGGTGTTGTGCGTTTCGGTAAGAAAGGCAAATTAGCGCCAAGGTATGTAGGACCGTTTGAAATTACGGAGAGGATTGGACTTGTGGCATATCGGTTGAGATTGCCTGAGGAATTAAGTAGTGTGCATGATACGTTCCACGTATCTAATCTGAAGAAATGTTTGGCGGATGCTAGTCTGCATGTGCCATTAGATGAGATTAAGATTGATAAGACCCTTCATTTTGTTGAGGAACCTGTTGAGATTATGGACCGAGAGGTCAAGAGTATGAAGCGTGGTAAGATAGTGTTGGTAAAGGTACGTTGGAATTCCAAGCGTGGTCCTGAGTTTACTTGGGAACGTGAGGATCAGATGAGGTCCAAGTACCCGAAGTTGTTTGCTGAGAAGGTTGATGAGACGAGCTATTAAATCTCGGGACGCGATTTCCCTAAGTGGGGGATGATGTAACAACCGTGATTTTAGCAGGTTAGTTTGACTAATAGTCTCAACCTATCTAACTTTTGTTTGGTGTGTATTATGTGTTATATGTGGTATATATGTGATATATGAGCGGTATATGTACGTGTGTTAGCACTAAATCCCTTGGTGTGAGATTTTCGTCATGTTTGAGTAGCGTTTAATTTTGGGATAAGTTCATTTTGATCGCCTTGGTGGTGTAGAAATGACTTGTGTAGTTTTGGTGTTTTGTGATTTTGCGTAACAAGTCTACGTTCAAATATTTGAGCGTTAGTAAGTTACGTGGAGGTTGTTTTTATGGGTTATATTAAATATAAGTGTGAAAATCTATTTTTGGAAACTTTATTTTTGAAAATGATATTTTTCCGGGTTGTCGTAAAAACGAAAGTTTATCGCGTAAGGTGTTAAATTCGGTATAGGGTTTTTATAAAATATCAAGAGTACAAGGTTTTAAGTGTAATAATTATATTTAATAAAAAAATAAAAAATATATATATAAAAGGGGGCGGCCGATTTAGGGTATTAGGGTAGGATTAGGAAACCAAATTTGATACCAAATACACTTACCTAATTAATAGTTATCTAGAATAATCCATAGAGCCCTATAAATACAAAACCAAAACCCTCTCATTCTCTCTTTGAGAAAATCGGCCAAGACCAAGGAGAAGGGACGAAGAGAATTTTTTTAGGGTTTTCATCTTTCAAGAATTAAGGTATAATCTTTAATACTTATGCTTAATTAATTTTTATGATTCATGTAGCAATAATATGATGGATTAGGGTTTATGTTAAAAATCTGTAAATTATTATTATAAAACATATTGGGATCATTAATTAGTAATATTATGTTGATTGGTGAAGAGATTAGGGTTTAAAACTTGATAATTAATGAGTTAAGATTCTGACAGAATATAAGGGCTGTAGAGATTCGATGATATTTAATAGATGAAGATGAGTTAGATCACGAATTTTATGTCTAAATTATAGTTCAGAGAAAGAGCTTTCCAAAAAGTCCATTCACGAGTGTTTTCGAGGTCGGAAAGTCAGTCAAACGAATTTTATAAGTTAAGGTGTCAAAACTGTTAAACCGGGACAGAATTAGGGTAAAATTATTAAGGTCAAAAGTGGTTCAAAAGTGTAGTTTGGGTTAGCCCTTCAGGGGGAATTGAGTTCTATATTATCTTTGACTTCCACGCGAAAATTGGACGATAATAAGATGTACAAGTATGTCTACTAGGTCAAAACTTTTTGGTGTGCGTTCAGATCCAAATCTGGATAGTTGTCATGTTTGATTTTTCATTGGGTACTTGTGTGTGTTTTTAATGCATGGCCTTCTGGGAGAAGCTTGTATGCTTATGAAGGATCATGGTGAATTTTTGGTGTGAGTTGTGGATGATTTTTGGTCGTGATTTTATGTGGGTGAAAGTACCCTAAAAATCTGCGTTTTCTGAGATGTTTTATTTAAGGGATTTAGTGAGTATAGGTGTTTGGTAGTGATTAGTATGGAGTCTAGGTAATCCATGGTGGGTTATATGAACCTTAGACATCCATCATATATGTGTTACATGGACTATAGCTTTTAGCTTGGTCGCGTGTAATGTGGTATTGTTTTGTTTGTATAGATTTGTGTGTGGATAATTTGGAAGCTGCAAGGTTGAGGTGAGTTCATAGTCCCATTTTTTAACTTTGTTTTAACTTGGGATGGGAATGATGCTTGGGTTTAAATGTTTTTGAGTTACTGTGATTATGTGGTTGTAAAATGCATGGACTTGTAATTGTTATTATACGTATACTGCATGTTATGAGATTATTGTGGTGATTCTGTGTGGTCCATTTGGAGGGTAGCTATGCTCCCATTATCCATTTGGAGAGTAGTAGTTCTAGTAGCTCTACTCACTATTATTCTGTGTGGTCCGATCGGAGGGTATTAATTTACCCATTATCTTGGATCGGTGGGCACGTTCCGTCCCAATTTATACTTGGATCGGTGGGCACGTTCCGTCCCAATTGCATGCTAGTTGTGTGATAACTATTTTTACTGTCCTGCTATGTTTTGTAATCACAGTGAACTATTATCGGAGAAATGTTTTGTGTGTCTTAAACCTATGAATCTCACCAACATTATGTTGACGTTTTTAAGCATCATTTTCAGGTGAGCATTCTAAGGCTAAGGTAGAAGGACGTGACTAGAAGAGACTAGTTTGCATTTGAGGATGACTATTTTTAAGTTTTAATTGGAATAAGTTGGATTTTTGTTTGCGATACTTGAACGTCTTTCATTTTTACTTTATGTTTTAATAAAGATACCTTTGGAGATTGTTTTTGGTTATTTTATTTTGGGGTATCGTTACGACACTTTGTGTCTGTACTTTGCTTTATTTATTTGCATGTAGTAATTCTCTATATAGACGCCATGTGTTGTGATGATATCCATGATGTTGCACTCGCGTTTCCGCCATTGGCGAGGTGTGACAATTAGAGGCAGCCGTACGAGTCACATGCAGTTCATAGGATTGGCCTTCCCGATACTTGTCACCCTTAACCATTGTTGCTCCCTTTCGAAATTTAGGCTTGATCAGATAATCCGACATCGTAAGAGCTGCAAACAAATAAGTCAAAACAATAAAAATCTTTTGAAAAATGTGTGCATACGTGTACATATCAATACATAAGAAAAATCAAAGCAAGGGCTATACCCTTCCCTTCGGCATCCCTCGGCGCCGCCCGGTATCCGGGAAACTCCCAATGTGACGTCAACCCTATGGCATACAGAAAGCTAGGGGGAATCTGGATGAGGTCAATCACGTTTTCTTCCAACCTCTGAGGATCAACTACATTAAATCCACCTATCGAAAAGGGATCCAAAATGTCTGAGTCATGATGCCTCCAGGGCATCTCAAAGGGAATGGCTCGTCCATCTATAAGGAAGAAATCATACTTCCATCCCTTCAAACACGTTAAAATCTCGTGTAAATAAACTTTTTTGTCTTTGCCACCGCGCTTCTCAAAGGAGAACTAATGGCCCTGTTTGCTGAGTTTATAAAATGCTCTAAAAAGAGAAGTAGTTGGTGTAATATGCAAACTCCGGCTATATACTTCAAAAAGTGTAGCACGATGCAAACTGAGAGGGACCAGCTGAGAAAGGTGGACCTTGTAATACCTGATGACGTCCAGAAGAAAGGTGGAGAAAGGTACGCTAAGACCGCCCCCAAAAAAGTACTCCAAATATAAACCTATTGCGTCGTCCGGCAAATGGTCCATGGTCATATCCTTCGGATGCAGTCTCGGATGCAAATCCTCCGGTATACCAAACTCCTGAACCACAAAAGCCACACCCCCGTCGTCCATACGAGAGGTATACTTCTGAATATCAAACATTGGCTGGTATTTCTCAACCCCCGGAACATCTTCTTCATGAAGTAAAGCAGGCGAATCCGACATAACTCCGCCGAAGGAAGAGAGGGTATAGCCGAACAGCAAAAATACAAAGGAAAAATTGATAATACGAAACGTACCTCTCTAGACGAACGAACCATGCAAAACCACTCGGACAAATAAAGAAAATCGTTCGGAAAATGCAAGCGGAAAATATGTTAGAAGAGTGAAAAATTACGGTGGTAAAAAATGAAAATAAAGGGTGCTATTTATAGGCAAAGTGGGGAGTGCGAAACGTTGCATCGTGTCAGACGCCGACGTGGCACTCTATGCTTCACACGATAGATACACGTACACATGTCCGAATCCTATGGCCACAGTAACAATAACGGTGATCCTTAAACATGAAGCAATAATGATTTTTGGTATGTTGTACATAAAATCCAGCCTGCGGAACCAGACGGACCAAGCACTCCGGAAAAGTCAAAACGGAAGTTCGAAACTTTCACAAAGTATCACACTATTGGCATAACCAATACCATGATACTAGGGGGACATGTTGGCGTATGCGTCCGAACGACCCACACCGAACGGACCCCATTTCCGTACGAACCTCAACAGGTCGTTCAGACCAACGGTAACTTCCGGATCAGAAGTCAAATATGATATATAGGGTAAGTGACAGTTGCTCAAAATAAACAAGCAGAAGTGAACAGAGACCATAGAGAGAAAGGTCGCAGTTGCCGCTCAGAAGCGTCACCGTCTCGTTTAGCGGTATCCGATGCAGACAAAAATAACTCTCCTATATAAAGAAGAAGAATTCTCACTCTATGGTAACTGATTTTTTACTCACTCTTACTTTCACCTACATAACTCTATATCATATAGTCATTCTCACGACAGAGTTTGGTCCTGGGATAAAACCTGTGGCGAGACTAACGCGTGTTTCTTTATTACAAGAATCCGAAGGACAAAGGAATCGTCCGGGGGACCCACTTTGCTTGTTTGGAGTAAGACGCAATATTTTACTTCAACAACAATCAATACTTGAATCATTGACCAATGGTTTCATCACTAACATGTATGTTAATGACAACTTATTAATTCGTCACTAAATATATATGCTAGTGACGAGATATAGTGACGATAATTCTATTCGTCACTAAATTGCTAAATTGTGTTTATAGTGATGAAAAATATAGGTCGTCATTAAATTCTCGTCGCTATAGCCCTTTTTTTGTAGTGATTCTTTTGGTCAATTCTAACACCCAGCTTTCTTTCATCTACTCATATATCTCCTTAACCAACGATTTAGATCAGTTTTAGGAAGTACTTACGCATTTGGATGATAAATAATCCAGGCATAATGGATTCTATGTAGTATAAGAGTATATAACTTTCTACAGTAATTCCTTCGAATTTGTTTTCATGATGATGGTTATAGTCAGCAACAAACTCGCACCCTTTGTACTAGTTATATCTTCCAAAGCAGTTAGTTGACGAGGCACAACACACCTTGCATACCGCTAGGTTAACTTACAAGCGTGTTGGTGAATTTCGGTGTATCTTAAATCAATACAAAATTATTTTTCAATAACTTAAATCATAAAAACGATTTCACAGATCGTCCCTGTGGTTTGTCCAAAATCACTGGTTTAGTCCCTCGAGTTTCAAAGTTGCGTGTATGGTCCCTCTGACAGCAAAAGAATAACACCTATGGTCCCTATCGCTAACTGACGTTATATATTCCGTTAGCAAGTTTCAACGTTAGTCCATTAACCAAACAAGCGTTTGCAACGTTAGTCCTTTTCCTTAACGGCCGTTTGCAACGTTAGTCCTTTTTTGAAAAATATTCGAAAAATTTATAAAAATTCGAAAAAACTTATAAAAATTCGAAAATTTTATAAAAATTCAAAAAAATTTAAAAATTCAAAAAAAATTATAAAAATTCGAAAATTTTTTAAAAATTCGAAAAAAAACTTATAAAAATTCGAAAAATTTCTAAAAATTCGAAAAAACTTATAAAAATTCGAAAATTTTCTAAAAATTAAAAAAAAATTAAAAATTCGAAAAAATTTATAAAAATCCGAAATTTTTTTAAAAATTCGAAAAAACTTATAAAAATTCAAAAAATTTATAAAAATTCAAAAAAATTTTAAAATTCTAAAAATTTATAAAAATTCAAAAAAATTTATAAAAATTCGAAAAATTTATAAAAATTCGAAAAAACTTATAAAAATTTGAAAAATTTATAAAAATTCTAAAAATTCAAAAAATTTATAAAAATTCGAAAAAATTTATAAAATCTCGAAAAAATTTTAAAAATTCGAAAAAGATTTAAAAATTCGAAAAAACTTATAAAAATTCGAAAAATTTCTAAAAATTCGAAAAATTTATAAAAATTCGAAAAAACTTATAAAAACTCGAAAAATTTATAAAAATTCAAAAAATTTTAAAAACTCGAAAAATTTATAAAAACTCGAAAAAAAATTTAAAAATTCGAAAAATTTCTAAAAATTCAAAAAAACTTATAAAAATTCGAAAAAAAATTTTAAAAATTCGAAAAAATTATGAATTTTTTTGAATTTTTATAAATTGTTTGAATTTTTAAAATTTTTTGAATTTTTATAAATTTTTTGAATTTTTATAAGTTTTTTTAAATTTTTCGGATTTTTATAAATTTTTTCGAATTTTTTTAAGTTTTTTCGAATTTTTAAAAAATTTTTGAATTTTTAAAAAAAATTTCGAGTTTTTATAAATTTTTTGAATTTTTATAAATTTTTCGAATTTTTAAAAGTTTTTTTCGAATTTTTATAAATTTTTTGAATTTTTATAAGTTTTTTTCGGATTTTTATAATTTTTTCAAATTTTTAAAAATTTTTCGAATTTTTATAAATTTTTTGAATTTTTAAATTTTTATAAAATTTTCGAATTTTTATAAGTTTTTTCGAATTTTTATAAATTTTTCGAATTTTTATAAATTTTTTGAATTTTTATAAATTTTTGCGAATTTTTATAAATTTTTGGAATTTTTAAAATTTTTTGAATTTTAATAAATTTTTTGAATTTTTATAAGTTTTTTCGAATTTTAAAAAAAATTCAGATTTTTATAAATTTTTTGAATTTTTAGAAATTTTTTGAATTTTTATACTCCCTCCGTCTCTAAATAAATGTCAACTTGGACTTTTTTTGGTCTTTATTATTCAACTTTGACCATAAATATTTTTGTTTGTGTTATATAATACTTGATGCAAAATATATGAATGGATTGGGTTTTAAAAGTATTTTCATTGGTATAATTTTCATCAAGTATTATATAACACAAACAAAATTATTTATGGTCAAAGTTGAATAATAAAGACCATAAAAAGTTCAAGTGGACATTTATTTAGGGACAGAGGGAGTAAGTTTTTTTCGAATTTTTAAAAATTTTTTGAATTTTTATAAATTTTTTCGAATTTTTATAACTTTTTTCGAATTTTTATAAATTTTTCGAATATTTTTCAAAAAGGACTAACGTTGCAAACGGCCGTTAAGGAAAAGGACTAACGTTGCAAACGCTTGTTTAGTTAATGGACTAACGTTGAAACTTGCTAACGGAATATATAACGTCAGTTAGCGATAGGGACCATAGGTGTTATTCTTTTGCTGTCAAAGAGACCATACACGCAACTTTGAAACTCGAAAGACTAAACCAGTGATTTTGGACAAACCACAGGGACGATCCGTGTAATTTACTCAATAACTTAAATCATAAAAACGATTTGGACTAAACCGGACTGAACAACACCGTAGGGATTATGCTGGCAACTTACTCAAACTTTATTAAGAAAGAACAAAAGATAAATCAATTGTCGGATGTCGGAACAAACATGTTAGAAAAACATCTACTTTATGCACTTCTCTGGTGAAAACTCGTTGTCGGTGACTTGATCCAAAATACGAGAACAAGACAAACTTAATTATTTTGATCAATTCAACAAAACATTTTTTATTCTTTTAAAATATCATATCTTTATTTATTTGGTGGGATTAAGACACTTTTAATGTTATTCTTTTGCAATTGCAATAATATTTTAAGAAGAATTATGTCATTTTCATTTTAGAAAAATATTTTCCAAACTTTTTTGGGAGGGCTTTTTCACACTAAATTTGTGTGACCATAAACATGTTTCATGAGCTTGACCCAATTTGCAATTTGCAATAAAGCGATTCGCTAACTACTATCTTACATAAACTGATGATGTAAAATAACACAACAAATGTTCAAACTAATATTACAAATCACAAGAGTTTTATTTTGGTGCTTACCAGGGACAAATCTCTAGTATTAGTATTAACCTAATATTAAATATGGAAATCTAAGTATAAGTTTTTTTTTTTTTTTTTTTTTTTTTTTTTTTTTTTTTTTTTTTTTGTCTTTTTTTCAAATTTACGTTTTTTTTATAATTCATTTTTTTCTTTTTTTTTTTTGTCTTTTTTCTAATTCACGTTTTTTTTTTATTCACTTTTTTTTAGTTCACGTTCTTTTTTTCCGCTTTCATACGTTTTCGTCTCTTATCATAGGTTTTCGTCCGTTTTCATATGTTTTTGTTCGTTTTCGCCCGTTTTCATACGTTTTCTTCCGTTTTCGTCCATTTTCATACATTTTTGTCCGTTTTCGTCCGTTTTCGTCCGTTTTCGTCTATTTTCTTACGTTTTTGTTTGTTTTCATACGTTTTCGTCCTTACATACGTTTTCGTCAATTTTTCATACGTTTTCGTCCGTTTTCAGACGTGTTTTTACGCTTTCATACGTTTTTGTCCGTTTTCATTCATATTCGTCCGTTTTCTAGCGTTTTCATCCGTTTTCTTACGCTTTCGTCCGTTTTCGTCAGTTTTCATACGTTTTCGTTCGTTATCTTACGTTTTCATTCGTTTTCATACGCTTTCGTCCGTTTTCTTTCGTTTTTGTCCATTTTTCATACGTTTTCATCCTTTTTCATACGTGTTTTTATGCTTTCATACGTTTTCGTCTGTTTTCATACATATTCGTCTGTTTTCATTCATTTTCGTCTGTTTTTAAATGTTTTTTGCCATTTTCAGACGTTTTCATACGTATCTGAATATCACAAGTGATATTCTGTGATATTCAAAATATCACAAGTGATATCCTGAATATCACAAATGAAAGTGATACTCTGTGATATTCACAATATCATAAGTGATATTCTGAATATCCCAAGTGATATTCTAAATATCACAGGTGATTTTCATAATATCACATGTGATATTCTGTGATTTTCTGAATATCACAAGTGATATTCTGAGTACCACAAATGATATTCTGAATATCATAAGTGATATTCTGTGATATTCAGAATATCACAAGAATATCACAAGTGATATTCTGAATATCACAAGTGATTTTCAACTAATGTTTTGTAACATGAAAATCACAAGTGATATTCAGAATATCACAACTGATATTCTGAATATCAATTGTGATATTCAAAAACGTATGAAAACGGACGAAAAAGTAAGAAAACGGACGAATATGTATGAAAACGGACGAAAACATAAGAAAATCACAAGTGATATTCTGAATATCACTTGTAATATTCAGAAACGTAAGAAAACGGATGAAAACGTAAGAAAACTGACGAAAACGTAAAAAAACAGACGAAAACGTAAGAAAATAGACGAAAATGTATGAAAGTGTAAAAACACTTCTAAAAACGGACGAAAACGTATGAAAAATGGATGAAAATGAAAGAAAACGGACGAAAACGTATTAAAACGAACGAAAACGTATAAAAACGAATGAAAACATAAAAAAACAGACGAAAACGTATGAAAACAGGCGTAGATGGGCAAAAACGGATGAAAACGTATGAAAATAGACGAAAACGTCTAAAAATGGACGAAAACGTAAAAAACGGACGAAAACGTATGAAAACGGACAAAAACGTCTGAAAACGAACGAAAACGTATATAAACGTATGAAAACAGAAGAAAACGTATAAAAACGAACGAAAACGTATAAAAACGGACGAAAACAGACGAAAACGTTTGAAAAGAGACGGAAACGTAAAAAATGGACGAAAACAGACGAAAACATGTGAAAACGTATGAAAACGGACGAAAACGTATGAAAACAGACGAAAACGTATGAAAGCGGGAAAAAAATGTGAATTATAAAAAAAAGGTGAATTAGAAAAAAGACCAAAAAAAAAAGGAAAAAAAACGTGAATTAGGAAAAAAATAAATAAATAAATAATAAAAAAGACAAAGAAAAAGAAAAAGGAAAAAAAAACATGGATTTAGGTTTTCATATTTAATCTTAGGTTACTCCCCACCATTAGATCAAACTAGGTGAATTGTGAGAATTTATCCCTTGATAAACACCAAAATAAAAATAAGCATTTGAACTTTTCTCCAAATGGAAAACCAATTAGTAACTTTTGACCCGATAGCAGAAGTAGCTTTTCTTACAAAATAAAATAATCATTGATGCGCGCGCGTGTCGTTGCGGCTTAGCAGTATTAATGCCTACTCAAGTTTTAAATTTATATTTAGCCGACTTATCAATAACACACACACTTAACGAGCAGTGTACCCGGTCAGTATGAATATAATGGTAAGTAGAGTGTCGATCACTAAGAGTGGAACTTATTATCTAGTTATTCTAATCAGTATTTTAATATCCTAAGTTAGCTATACAACATAATCTAACGCAAGGGGGGTTCAGCCTGAGAGACTGGCACGGTTTGGTTATGATTAAATAGTAAACTAAATTAATGAGCACGAATCAGCGATTAGCACACACGTACACAGATAGATACTTGAGACAATAAGAAGACCTGTCCTGATAATTAAGTAGCTTGTCACTTGTTTTATTGCTAGTTTTATATGAAGTTTATATAATTAACCCTTTCTCGTTGGCTCTAATCTTATCGGCGAGTAAACCCTTAATGATCACTTATGTCTATCCCACTATCCTAAAAACGATAGAATAAATAGGCGAGGAAGGGGCATGGAGACCCAAGCAATGCTCAGCTAGACACAGAGGTTATCAATGCACTAATAAAAGTCACCAAAGACATCAACATATAAACTTTAATTAATGGGAAAGCAATTTTAAGGGGTGCGCATGATTTTCCGTAGTCACATGACATCAGCCCATCAATCCTGATGAATTAAAGTGTACTAATACAATAAAACAAAACTACTTAATGAATTGAATACATGCAGGACCTTCTTACAGCTCTTGTATCTTCGTTCAGGGTGTGTCTTGTGCTGCTAATACGTCTGAATTCGTCTCTGGTTTGGTACTCGTACGTATGGTATCTTGCACTGTCCAACCTCTCAAATTCGTCTGACTTTGGGGTATTTATAGTTTCTGTCTGAGGGTTAGATGCGGCGCATAGGATAAGTAGATGCGGCGCATTGACTTAACTTCGCGTGGGGTCCAAGATTAATATATTCAGGAATATTCGTACACCGCCTTAAGATGCGGCGTAACTCCATTTCTCTATGCAGCGCATGTCCTTTGATGTCTTGGATTGTAACTTGTGAAATCTTGATAGTGATACGCCGTATGTAAGAAGTATGTTGCGGCGTATCTGGAGCAGAATGATCTTGATCTTGTACATTTCAGTAGACTCTTAACATCTTGCTTGTTTTGCTCCATAATTAGTCCAAAATCGCCAAGTTTCACATAATACTTGTTTTTACCGGAGAATTACAAAAGTAAACATTAACGTATCAATTCTCATATATAATATAATAAAACAAGTCAAATAAATAGGATAAATGATGATAATAAAATGTACTTATTTGAGTTCATCAATCATCAATTCAGTTAATTCTATAAAGATGTAAAAAATATTGAAAAATTTAGTTTACGTGGTTTACTCAAAATTAAACTTGTCGTCCCTATTCAATTTTAGTTACACTACTTATACTTAATTTTCAAACTAGTTACATCGATGGTCCCTGTTTTGAAAAATATGAATCATCTGTGTAATAATCTATAATTATTTTTATTATACGGGTAGTCTTTATCGCTATTACATAGGTAAGAACTATCAATGCAAATAGTTTGAAAATTAAGGATTATTTATGTAATTAAAATCAAAGAAGGACCATGAGTGTGATTTTAGGTAAACCATAGAGAAGAAACATATAATTTTTCACAATATTCAAGAATACAAAAACTAAAAAATAAAAACCTATGTAATTGTATTTGTAGCATTTACATACAAAAATCACTTTTATGCGATAGTTTTTTTTCCCATTAAGTCATTGATTTGACCATTTCGCTACAAGGACCTCTAAGGAAGAACCATGCCCCATTGCCTAAACGGAGTGAAGCGAACCAAGAGGCGATAAGCCTTGGTTCGCCCCCTGGATCGCCCCACACACCGCCCCGAGGTGGCGTTTCTGGTTCCTGGCGACCTTTAGATATCGCCGAGTAAAGTTTGACTAGTTGCTTTGTTTCATGCAATTGTAGCCGTTGAACGGCACTTTGTATTAATTTTATTTTTTTTCCCTTCCATTTCATACCTATATATATACTATCCAAATCTCACTTCATCATCTCCACACTTCATTCACCGACAAAAAAAAAAAAAAAAACACTTCATTCCTTTATAAAAAAATTCAGTTCATCAACTCTATAAAAATATGTATCCAAATCCCAATCCAAATAACTTTCGCAGCCCATATGGGTATCGGTCACGTCCAAACGTCCCAAATCAACCGGATATGAATGATCCAAATTTGCTTAATAACCCGGCATTGTTTCAATATATCCAACAAATGAACGTCCAAAATCAACCAATGCCGGGTTTCTCACCTTGGAATGCGTCACAAGAGGGATACGGTTTCGCCGGAGTTACTCCGCAAAACACACCGGGTGGACATTTTGGTATAACATTTTTACTCTTTATTTACTTATATATATATTTTTTTAGAGTTATATATATATATATATATATATATATATATATATATATATATATATATATATATATATATATATATATATTTGGATATATATATATATATATATATATATATATATATATATATATATATATATATATATATTTCGGATATATATATTTCGGATATATATATATATATATATATATATATATATATATATATATATATATATATATATATATATATATATATATATATATATATATTTCGGATATATCTATATATATATATATATTTTATATATATATATATATTTTTTAAGCCATATATTTTTTCTAGATCGTCAACGAGTCATTGATACTCCACCAAGGACGCCAAATTCTCCGGACGTTGAAGTCGTCGAAGAAACCCAACCGGTAGTCGAAGCTAGAAAAAGACGACACAGACGCAAACCCGCCGACGAACCGAGGGTGAAAACCACGGCTATTCCGTGGCAAAGAGATGAGGAGATGTGCCTATGCCAAGCTTGGTTGGAGGTTACCGAGGACCCGAAAGAAGGTATTATATATACATTTACGGATATTTATTTATAAATTTATATATACATTTACGGATATTTATATATATATGAAATGTTGTTTTATTTTTTTGTAGCTAATTATCAAAAGGAGAGAACATATTGGTCCAGAATAACGAAGATTTTTGTGAGGCTCATGGGCCAGGAGGAGGGATATCGTGATCCGGACGGGGTGAGTGCCAAGTGGAGGAAAATACGCCCACAAATCCAACATTTCAATGAGATCTATACACGGCTCAGAAATGCAAACAACCATCAAAGTGGTTCGAATGACGCCGACGTGGTTAAAAAAGCTATCTCCGAGTACAAGGGGACTTATGGAAAAGCTTTTGGATTTGTGGACATTTGGGATAAGTTAAGATTCAGTTCTAAGTTTCATTACGTTACTGATTCAAACGACGCAAGAAAAAGTCGAGGAGAACCAACTAAGAAAAGAACGAAAACTTCATCATCCGGCGATTATCAAAGTCAAGGTTCGGATGCTCGTGTGAATTTCGATCTTAACTCAGTGGACGAGGATGAGGAGGTGGAGTTTCGGGAACGGCCGGTTGGAAGAGACATGAGTAGGAAATCGAGTTCGAGTGTGGGTGGTTCGTCGAGCAAGGGAAAGGGGAAGTTGGATAATGCTTTGGACGATATTTCGGGTCAATTGAGAGGGTTGATGGATCTCACGGCAAAAAGATTGGAGTATGGGGATCGAAAGTTGAAGGCAAAGGAAAGTAAAATTAAGCTTGCCGAGTTGAGAGTGTTGAGCACTGACTACAGCGATCTTCCGGAACCCGAAAGATCAATCATGGAAAAAGCGAAACAAGATCTTATTGAAAAATATCGGGATGCGTAGTTTATTAATTTTTAAGTAATATTTATGTTTTAGGATTATTATTTATGTTTTATGAACAATATTTATGTTTGTATTAATTTTTAAGTAATATTTATGTTTTAGGATTTATATTTATGTAATATTGTTTTTTTTATATAATATGTAATTTTAGTTATTATTTATATAATATGAAAAAAAAAAAAAAAAAAAAAAAAAAAAAAAGTTGCAAAAAAAAAAAAAGTTAAAAAATCAATCATTAGAAGTGCCACGTGTCAGAAGTCGCCCCACCCTCCTGAGTAGCCCCACTCCCCCATTTTTTGGAGGCTACCCAACTTGCTGACTCAGCGCCACGTGTCGCGAGTCGCCCCTTAGTTGGGTAGCCCCACTCCCTTTAGCCTAAGAAAGAACCATGCCCCATTGCCTCAACCAAAACGTCGAGGACCTGAACAATCTCGTAATTTTTATGTGCTAGTACAAAAATCGGTAAATAACACTTAATAATGCATCTATAATTCACAGGTGATATTTGTCAGTAAAATTTTAAATGTAAGTCAAACTCTCGACGTTTTCGTCATGAAAATAGTCAAAATAAACAAATTACGAACATAATATAAGATTGTTGTTGATACAAAAGTTGGGCGTTCCTTGTTAAGACTCCTGTTCTCGTAGCAATTAGATCTTAATGCTTGGTGGAACCTGCGCACTAAGAAAAAGAGCAAACACCGTTAGGCTTATCGAGGGATTGTCTCCCCCGATTATCCTCCGGCGTGAGAGTAAGTAATCGAAATTTAGGGTTTAGTGAAGAGTTAGGGTTTTTCTGAAGTCGTACCTTTACCGAGGGCTTGGGTGCCCTTTATATACACATGAAACCCTAGTAGGTTTCTTGTTCCCTACTCCTCGGCGTATTCGCCGACATTGGATATTTGGTATATATCTCCTTTATTTAGGAGATACTCCATATATCCATCCGAAAATAACTTTGGGCTTGGGCCTTGTAGGCCCAAGCCGTATAACTGGTAGTCCAGTTATCGCCGTAGCGGCCCATACGTGGTGGGCTTAGATATTAGTATTGTTTACTAATCGGGTCCGTGACCCGGGTGTAGACTATACGTCATCATGTCCCCCCAGTCTAGTGTGCGCAGGGTAAAACCTGCGGATGCTAGACTAAAGACGTGTCGAAATTATTCCCCACGCGTACGCGGGAAGATTTCAAAAATTTACCGCCAACAACGCACGTATGATGTATCTAGTCCAAAAAAGGTGCAATTCGGGTACCTTGGGAAGTGGAGAAGTTATCCACTTGTCCTGTACCGTCAGCTCTCCCAGCTACACGATTTGAGTTAGTGGGGTACACGTGTCAATCATCTGTGGTGGGTGGAAAACTATATAAGCTACCGCCTCCATTCACTGTGATATCCACAGTTAAAAAATTACATTTCCACCATTTTTACATCTTTGAATCCGCTATCAAAGAACTATAATTCGAAGGTAATAGCGCGTGCGCACAATCTTAAACACAAAAATGGTGTTGCAACTTCAGGATTTCACTTCTGATATAACCGAAGAGGAACTGAATCAGTTCGCCTCGGATTATTTTATCCCTTATGATCTGCACCCAGAGGTGCCAGGTCCAAATGACACCATCGCGAATTTCCCCGCAGGGAAGGTGGGGTTATATACGCGCTTTTTTGAGTGGGCGAATCAGCGCGTACCCATTTCCGTGCTCTTGAGTGATATACTCAATTATTACGAGCTCCACATCTCCCAATTGCACTGTATTGGTGCTGGGAAGATCGCCAATTTTGAGGTGAATTGTCGCTTGTTAGCGATTCACCCGACCCTCCAATTATTCCGCGCGTTTTTTCACGCAACGTGGTCAAATGGGTGGGTTACCTTCTCTAAGCGTGTAGGCAAGTTACAATGCTATGTGAAGAAGGTAGATAAACTCAAGGACTGGAGGGAGAAATTCTTTTGGGTTGACGCCGCCGTCTTTCCTTCCAACTTTCCATTTTACACCCGTGCTACTCTGCCCAAGGATGAGCGCCCCCCGGAGACATGGTATAACGCGGATCATGCGGCGGTCATTGATGAGAACCGCATTCCCATCAAACCATATCCGGAAGCGTTCCTGGTGCATATGGGCATCAGTCGCAACTATTTTGAGTATGAGACAGAGGTTCCTACATTCTTGGATGCGGATGGCACGGGTGGGTGCTTCTTCTCTCGTCTTACTGTCGTTATAAATGTAAGCGTTTCCTTGTTTTCCATACTTTATGTAACTTGCTTTTCTTTGTCTACTTTATTGCGCAGAGATGGATCTTTTTGCGGTTGTTAACTTGGAGAATCCGCGTGCCGTAGCAGTGGGGGTGCGTCCTCTGAGGGATGGTGAGCAGACCATTCTGGATGCGACGGCTGGGCGCGTCGTGGACTTGGTTCTCCCAGAGTCTGGGGGCTCTCCTAATGTGGTGGCAGCTGAGCCGCTGCAGGGGGTGGCTCCTCCTGTGCAGCAGGGTCCTGATACTGCGCAGTCTCCTCCCAGCAAAACGCTTATTCATTTAGAGGAGACTGACAGTGAGGTGGAGGAGTCCTCCCAACTGACGCACAAGAGGGCGCTTAGTAGTGGTGGTGAAAGTTCTTCCAAGAGGCCGCGCACTGAGGTTGAGAAAAGCCCATCTTTTACTGAAGTGCAGATGGAGTAAGTATCGTAGTTATTAGTTATGAACTTTTGTCAAGTTACACTTTATTCTAACTTTGTTCCTTCGTGTCTTCAGTGTGGATGCTGAGAAGTCTGGTGGAGGTACGTCCACGGCTGAGATGGAGAAGGACGTGTCCTCGTCTCCTCCCCCCATGTAAGTATTTTTTAGCAATCCCTTAGGATTTTGCGTATACTTGACTGTTATTCGTGCGCTAACCCTGCTTCTTGATCCTTTGTGCAGTGAACAGCCTGTGGAGGACGATGGCGTTGTAGATGGAAGTGCGCCTCCCAAGGCGACTTCCTCTTTGGATAAGGCGCCTTCTCCCAGGGATGTTGGAGGGGAGTCAAGTTCGTTTGACTCTATGATGGAGGAGCTGGCCTCCCTCGCTGTGCGCCAGTCCGAGCTGGTGGCGCAAGCCAGGGTGTGCCAGTCTGAGGAAGTTTCCAGGCTGCAGGCGCAGTTGGCGTCTGTGCAGGCTGAGTTAGCAAGCTCTAAAGCTGAGCAGCTGGGCTCCAAGGCTAAACTGGAGTGCGCAGAAGCGTCTGCGCAAAGGTTGGCGGAGGGGAAGCTTTGGTGATGGCTGAGCTGGAGCAGGAGCGTGCTGCTGCGGACCTTCAGAAGCGTAATTCTTTATGGGCGCTGAAGTACTTGCAACAGAATAGGAGCAAGCACTTTGCCAACATTGAAGAGTTCCGTAGCCGAGTGGAGCTTGCGCTGAAGACGCAAGAAGAGAAGCTCCGCAAGCTCAGCATCGAATATGATGAGGAGCTATACCCTCATATGGTTCAGTCCGTAGCTGAGCGCAGGTACATGCCGCTTCTATCTCTTTATAACTTGTGTATATTTGAGACCCTTATTAACACTTGTGTTATTTCGCAGGTGGTTGATCAGTCATGGTCTTCGCCTGGCCGCCATGTGTACGCTGGAGCATCCCGAGGTCACCACATCCTTTGGCAAGGTTGTGGAGTGCGCTATTGCACATGGTGAGACCTCGGCCGCAAACAAACTTGCTGAGGCCAAGTTGTTGACCGTGCCGCTTGCGGAGGTCCCTGGGTACAAGGCGGATGCCCGAGCTGAGCTTGTTGCTGCTATGGAAGAGTTAAAAAAGCTTGAGCTTCCGCATATCGCTCGTTTGGAGCGTGATCAGGATCAGCCTATCAGCGTGATCATGGCGGGGCTCACTCTTCCCAGGCATCTGCAGGATGGTGCGGATCAGCAAGTGGACTTCTACTTGAAGCCTAATGTAGCGCAGTTGAAGGTACCCATTTTTGCTCAGCCTCGTGACATTCTGAATCCTTTCCGCATTGAGAAAGAGATTTCTTTGCAAAGGTCGCTAAATGCTCATGTTTCCAGGGTCGCAAGAAAGAGAGGCGTGAAAGGGAAGGCCATTCTGTGCGGCATAGGCGCTGCGCATCAGCCTAGATCCGACGGTGTGCCTGTTTCCGTGGCCACTGTTTCCCTTGATGATGCAGGGTTGTTAAAGCGGCTCGAGGATGCGAAGGAAGCGGCTATGAGTGGGGGCTCTAGCCAGCTAAGGCGTACATATAGCATTTAGCTTTTTTGTACAAGTCTTTTGTATAAACGTATTTCTATATATTGGAATTTTGCTGTTGTACTTGGTGTTTTTACAACTTCCAAATATTTACGCTTTTGAACTCGTAGTTCTTATGTATCCTTGTGTGAAGATATCTTTAAGTGTCTAAGCGTACTTAGAAAAGAAAAATTATCATTATGTATGAATTTTCTTAAATAGGGACCGTAGTCGTGTATTAAATTTTTCCAACTTAATGAAAAGGAGAGAATCATAGTCGTCTATGTATGTTTGTAAGTTTACTTGTCGTATTGTACTTTAAGGAATCAAGGGTCTTGATTTCCTGGGTTGTTAAACGCGCACAGTGTGCCCTAGTGCGCATCCGTCGTGGGATGCGTAAGGAACTTGTGCCAACGTCTTGAGCGCAAGGTGTTTAACAAGGATTCGTGATCCAAAGTTGATGGGTTTGCAAGCCTCTTACTCAACGAGTTGTTTATTAGGTTTACTCATCCTATCTGCCATCGTGGGTCTTAGTGTGTGCATGCACGCCATGTAGGCAAGTTTATAACAATATTGAAACACGATAATGAAAGATGCAAACAATAGAGTTAAATGTGTTATGGAGTTAGCTAGAAACCATAACGTTTTATTAATACTTGCAAGTTTTAAAAGAGAATACTTATCTAGATAATACTTAAAAGATAAAATTACATGGATTCTTTATTGGGGGCACTTTCTAAAGTGCGTGGATGTCCATGTTGGGCCGTAGCCTGCTTTAAAGATAGCACCGCTTAAGGTTGCGGACGTTCCATGTTCGCTGTAGCTCATGTCCGTCCTTGTCGCGTAGCTTGTACGCTCCATTGCCAAGTGCTTCTATGACCTCGTAAGGTCCTTCCCACTTTGGTCCTAGCTTACCAGTGTCTTCTGCGCGGCTTGAGTCGTTTTCGCGGTATACGAAGTCACCTGGTCTGAATGAGGTGCTGCGTACTTTGGTGATGAGGCGAAAAGTGTACCGCTTTTAAGGGGTCATTTAAGCCCGAAATCGTATTTATTTGATCAAATATTGCCCTAAATTGTTCCTTTTGTCATTTTAGGTACTTTTGAGGAGAAATCTGGAAAAGGAGGCATTTTGGACGTTTTTGGAGCATAAAAGTGAAGAAAACGGCAAAGTCTCAAAATTGTGCTGAAAGTCACCTTTGACGGCGTCAACATTAACTCCAGACGGCGTCATGCCTTGGCAAGAAAAGTTGGATGTGAAATTTACTCATGACGGGCCAGTGAGTTTGCATGAGAATTCTGACGGCGTCACGCTTTAACTAAATCAAGGGCGTCACGGCTTAAATCATAAGGGGACGGCGTCACGTTTAGGATCCGACGGCGTCAAGCCTTGATAAGCCAGAATGGATTTTTGAAGAGCTAAAGAGGGACGGCGTCAAGATGGTCATCCGGGAACCCTAAAAGCGGCGAGGTGACGGCGTCACAATGCATAAGGTGACGCCGTCAGATGTCAAAGTCTATATATAGTTTTCTAATTTTTTGTCATAAGGGAGAGCTTAGTGTGTGGAATTTTGGGATAAAACCCTAAGACGATTTTAGCTACTTTTTCAGGGCTTTTTGCCCTGAGATCTTCCATGTTTCATTGAAAGATAAGTTATCAATTAATCATTCAATATGTCTATGTGTTGTTTGATTCTATCTTATGCTTGTCTTTTGTTTAACATGTTAGGCTAATTTTATCTTGTGTTTGCTTAGATCTAATGAAACCTAGCTATTGATTATTGGTTGTTAGTGTGTTGTTAGTTGTATTGGATGATTGTTTATCTATGTTAGGCTTAAGAAAACTGGCTAAC
Source organism: Artemisia tridentata subsp. tridentata (assembly GCA_021014915.2). Taxonomy (NCBI): domain Eukaryota; kingdom Viridiplantae; phylum Streptophyta; class Magnoliopsida; order Asterales; family Asteraceae; genus Artemisia; species Artemisia tridentata. The sequence goes on along the minus strand of CP139502.1, from coordinate 123,495,575 downwards.
TTCCTATTCGGTAACTTGCTTGAACGTCTTAAGAAACATGAACCAAACGCGTACTAAAGGTTTTTATGGTTGTATTTAATGCACAAGCGAATTCTAGTGATCCCATGTTAGGAGCTTCCTAGCCGGCTCGACATAGGAGTGAAGTAGGAGCTTGTAGAGTTTGGGGAAGTAAGTACGCCACCCCACGAATGGTATTAAGGAATACACCCGTCATCCACGCGACTAATACACACTAATTAACCGGTAAAAGATAGTTAGGGAGTAAGGAAATCTAAGTAAACACATTTCTCTACACATAAGTTTCTCACCACTTTTCATTTTTGTTATTTTATTTTATTTGCATTTGTAGTAATTTGGGTTAGTTGACTAGCAACTAATTCCGCCCACTCCTTCAAAACCCGAGATTTTACTTGCTTTCATAAAATTATAAAAAACATAAAAAGAATCTTCCTCAACCCTTAGACCTAATTAGAGTAGCCTTTCACACCTAACGAACACTATTCCCTGTGGAGAACGATCAATCCCCCGTACTTACCACTACACTATACTACATCGGTCAGGTACACTGCCTGGTGGGGTTGTAAGCCTCTTGAGATCCCTCGAGAGGTAAAACCTGTTGTAAGGTTGCAAAACCCACGCATCAAGTTTTTGGCGCCGTTGCCGGGGAATAGTTATTGTTTAGGTTGAATTTTTATTTCTATTAGGTCTACTCACTAGATTCCTTTCTAGTGAGATTTTTATTTTATTTTTCTAGGTTTTCTTTAGTCTATCTATTTTCTTTGTGCTTTTGTTCGTAACAAATTCTCATTGACTATTCAGTTTGCCATTATGGAAAACGCGAATCCACCCCTTACACCTGGCGAAGTAGCTTTGTTGCGTAGCCAACTTGAGAAGGAGATTAGTGAGCTCAGGGAGCTCAGTAGAGTGATTGATATTGAGCTTGATTATGCCTTGAACAACTTAGGGACCGCCATATACTCAGATAATTACTTAGTACGTAATAATCTTACGGTTGATAAGTTGGTTGAGAAAATTGAGGAAGTAAAGGTAGATCCTAGGTTGGATGATTGTTTCAACGAATACCCCACTAAGGAGGAGATTGCTTACTATAACAACCTAGTTGATAACCCTCGACCACCTTTTGTTAGAATTGACCCAAAGATTAAGAGAGGTGATCCCGGGAATGTGAAGATACCATGTATGATTGGGTATCAATACGTTGAGCATGCTTACATTGACTGTGAATCCCCAATCAACGTTATGTCCTCAGGCCTTTATAGCCAAATCATAAATACACCACTTGAGCCTAGGATGGACCCCAAATGTCCAGGCGGAGTTTGCAACTTCGTTGGAAGGATTAAGGACATACATATCCTTGTTGGGAACTTTACCTTTATCACCAACTTCATGATTTTAGAAGATATGGCAAGTGTTGTTGACTGCCGCCTATCTCGCGTTGTGTTAGGTAAGCCATTTATCGAAGCATCCAATTTAAGGTATGACCGTTCGAAAGGCACGGTTCAGTTTTCTAATCACATAGATAGGATCACATATAGGATGCCTTATCGGGTTAATGAGTTTCGTTTTGTGCCTCGATTTGACATGGACAACATTGGTGCGATTGAGGACATCAATGAAGAGGATAAAGAAAAAGGCATGGACCATGTTTGGAATAAGAGAAGCCTTTATTATAAAGATTGCTTAAACCTTGGACCTAAATACAAAATTGATATGGAGGTTGTTAGGATGATTAGAGGGGCAATTGAGAAGCAAAACGGAAAAACGTAGACCCCGTGACTTTGAGTCTAGCTACAAGACTCGTTAATAAAGAAAGGCGCTTCTTGGGAGGCAACCCAAGCTTTATTTGTTTTATTTGCTTTGTGTGTTTATTTATTTGTTTGTTTGATTTTATTTGTTTCCGTATGTGTGTTTAATTTTTATTCTTATTGATTCATGTTCAAAACTAAAATTGTGAAAATGCTTTATTTTGTTTTTAACTTCGTCTTAACTACATATAAAGGTATTTTGCAAAAGATAAGTGTAAGGGAAATCTAAATCGGTTTATTAGAACACATATGAACATGAATCGTAATAATAATAAATTAACATACATATCCGTATTTGTTTGAGTCAAATGCTTGTATCGAGTCATAATGATGTTTTGCAGGATTTCCAGGAAGTAAGGTAAAGGTTTTTCCAGAAATTTTCCGGAAACTTAAAATGAGAATTTTTGTCAGGTCATTTCTGACGGCGTCAGGGGTTATAACCTGACGGCGTCAGATTTAATTTTCAGAAATTTTTGAAATTTTTGTTTTTAAAAAGTTTTTATTAAAATCTCCAACTTATAATCTCCAGGAATCTGCAAAATTATCATTCCACAAGCATTATATCCTTATATATAGATTTTATCCCGCCGATGTTATGCAGGTTTTCGTGTTTGTTTTCTCAGGTTCAACAGGTTATTTTGGACAAGGAAATGTTTTGAATCAAGCTTATGGCGATGCATTAGTCATGGAGCTTCAACATTCTCTTTGGAGGAAGATTTAACCGTGTAATTTCATTATCCAACGAGCGAATCAGGGGAGTATTTGATTTCATTCTTTTACTTTATGCTTTTACATTTGTCATTTGAACATTGGGGACAATGTTCATCTTAAGTGTAAGGGGAGGGTAAAAGTACGATTTTTGAGAATACAATTGTGCTTGATTTTTGTTTGTTTGATGGTAGATGTGTAATAAAACTGAGAGAAATACTTGTTAAGGTAATTTTAGTGCCAAATTTAAAATTTTTTACAACATATAGGAGTGAAACTTTGATCTTAATGAGCGTCTCACGGATAGGAGTTATATGACTAGCACAAAAACCGTACCACTAAAAAATTTTTCCACCCCCAAATATGTGAGGTTCACCCCTAGAATTGGTAGGAAAAGCATTTATGCTATGATGTGTGTACCGGTAGCACTTAGATTCTAGAACTTGCGTTAGGACCATTCCGAGGCCACAAGTGAGACTACATTCATGTAGTTAGATTTACTACATGATAAGAGGCATTAGGACTAACCCATTGTTTTACACCTGTGTTTTTGTTATAATTACATTGGCTACATTGGTCAAGTAATTCTCCCCCACCCTTTGCGTTGTACTCATTTTTAGTACACGATACCCCTAGTACACCCCTCAGAGCCTATCTTTTCGTTTCGACCTTTAAGCATTTTACTTAAAGGAAGAATTTGTTACACCCCACTAAAATGTACACCCAAATCGCCTTAGCCTACCTTGTATGCACTCATTTTTAGTGCATTATTGTTACAACATTTGTTTAAACCCAAGTTAATTATCTAATTGATTACATGGTTGCTAAGTCGAGTCATATCCTTGTACATATTGTTTTGGGATGATTGGGACTCATGGGCAAAGTACTAGTGTTATGGAGTAATGGGGAAGAACATCATTTATTACCCCCATATGTGCTAAATGTTTTAAAAGTACTCCAAGTTTTTCAATTATCTTAATTCGAGTCATTAGAATAGTTATTTGTAAAGTTATGTAAAAGTTCAAGTGTAAGGGGATGCAATGCCCCTATGATGTATCATTTTGGATGGTAGGGTAAAAGTGTATGCAAAAAAAAAAAAAAAAAAAAAAAAAAAAAAAAAAAAAAAAAAAAATCGAAAAAAATCAAGAAAAATACAAAAAAATGAGAAAAAGAAAAGTAGAAAAAAACATACGGACTACCATCCCGTTTCATTTTATGTTTATTTTATGTTTTTGTTTTGTTATTTTCTTTCATTAGCTTAAGATCGAGTCTAGTCTTGGCTTAGCAACGTTGTATAGTACATGTAATTGATCAAGATCTTTAACTCGCCACCAGTAAAATATCCTTTATCCAACAAAACCGTGTTTTCCTTTTCCCTACACCTAACGTTATAACCCATTTAAAAGCCCTCTTTGATAGTTTATCTTAGGTGCTTACGCCTAGTGGAGGAGGTTTTCGATCCTTTCCCAAGCCTATGGTAATCTATTTGCTATGACAGGTAGTGAGAGATATTTTCCGTTTTCATTTATGAGATTTATTTTGATGACACTTGAGAGATGTGAGTATCTAAACACTACTTGTGAGGTGCTAGTATGTAATCTCCGTGCTTATTATGATTGAAGTGGAACGATTATTTGTTGTAATTACTTTTATGTTTGCATTAAATGACCCCTAACTTGTATTTTGATTAGAATAAAAGCGCATTTGCTTGAGGACAAGCAAATCTCAAGTGTAAGGGTATTTGATGAGGCGAAAAGTGTACCGCTTTTAAGGGGTCATTTAAGCCCGAAATCGTATTTATTTGATCAAATATTGCCCTAAATTGTTCCTTTTGTCATTTTAGGTACTTTTGAGGAGAAATCTGGAAAAGGAGGCATTTTGGACGTTTTTGGAGCATAAAAGTGAAGAAAACGGCAAAGTCTCAAAATTGTGCTGAAAGTCACCTTTGACGGCGTCAACATTAACTCCAGACGGCGTCATGCCTTGGCAAGAAAAGTTGGATGTGAAATTTACTCATGACGGGCCAGTGAGTTTGCATGAGAATTCTGACGGCGTCACGCTTTAACTAAATCAAGGGCGTCACGGCTTAAATCATAAGGGGACGGCGTCACGTTTAGGATCCGACGGCGTCAAGCCTTGATAAGCCAGAATGGATTTTTGAAGAGCTAAAGAGGGACGGCGTCAAGATGGTCATCCGGGAACCCTAAAAGCGGCGAGGTGACGGCGTCACAATGCATAAGGTGACGCCGTCAGATGTCAAAGTCTATATATAGTTTTCTAATTTTTTGTCATAAGGGAGAGCTTAGTGTGTGGAATTTTGGGATAAAACCCTAAGACGATTTTAGCTACTTTTTCAGGGCTTTTTGCCCTGAGATCTTCCATGTTTCATTGAAAGATAAGTTATCAATTAATCATTCAATATGTCTATGTGTTGTTTGATTCTATCTTATGCTTGTCTTTTGTTTAACATGTTAGGCTAATTTTATCTTGTGTTTGCTTAGATCTAATGAAACCTAGCTATTGATTATTGGTTGTTAGTGTGTTGTTAGTTGTATTGGATGATTGTTTATCTATGTTAGGCTTAAGAAAACTGGCTAACTTCCTATTCGGTAACTTGCTTGAACGTCTTAAGAAACATGAACCAAACGCGTACTAAAGGTTTTTATGGTTGTATTTAATGCACAAGCGAATTCTAGTGATCCCATGTTAGGAGCTTCCTAGCCGGCTCGACATAGGAGTGAAGTAGGAGCTTGTAGAGTTTGGGGAAGTAAGTACGCCACCCCACGAATGGTATTAAGGAATACACCCGTCATCCACGCGACTAATACACACTAATTAACCGGTAAAAGATAGTTAGGGAGTAAGGAAATCTAAGTAAACACATTTCTCTACACATAAGTTTCTCACCACTTTTCATTTTTGTTATTTTATTTTATTTGCATTTGTAGTAATTTGGGTTAGTTGACTAGCAACTAATTCCGCCCACTCCTTCAAAACCCGAGATTTTACTTGCTTTCATAAAATTATAAAAAACATAAAAAGAATCTTCCTCAACCCTTAGACCTAATTAGAGTAGCCTTTCACACCTAACGAACACTATTCCCTGTGGAGAACGATCAATCCCCCGTACTTACCACTACACTATACTACATCGGTCAGGTACACTGCCTGGTGGGGTTGTAAGCCTCTTGAGATCCCTCGAGAGGTAAAACCTGTTGTAAGGTTGCAAAACCCACGCATCATTTGGCATCATAGTATCCTTTCATTCTTGACTTGGCTTTCTCTTCGCGTATTGCTGCGCGTTCACGTCGCTCTTCCAATAGATCTAAATCTATGCGCCGCTCATCATCATTGGTTGCCGCATTAACTTCCGCAGTACGGATGGTTGGCATTCCAATTTCAGCTGGTATTACAGCTTCTTTCCCATAGACCAAAGAGATGGGAGTGTCCCCGTTGCTAACCTTGATGGTTGTTCGGTGCGCCCAGAGAACATGTGATAGTTCTTCTACCCATCTTCCTTTGTGTCTGTCAAGGCGCGCTTTGATTCCTTCACCTAGGCTTCTATTTGCGCGTTCAACCAGACCATTGGTTTGTGGATGAGTTACTGATGCAAAGTGTTGCGCGATGTTCAGCTGTTCGCACCAATCTTTGAACGGGTTATCACGGAATTGTTTTCCGTTATCTGAGATAATTTCACCAGGTAACCCAAAGCGACATACTATGTTATCCCACACGAATCATTTTATCTGGTTACCTGTTATGGTCGCTACTGCCTTTGCTTCGATCCACTTAGTAAAGTAGTCTATTGCCACAATAAGGAATTTCAATCCACCTGCGGCAATAGGGAAAGGTCCAGCGATGTCGATACCCTATTTGTAGAATGGCCATGGCGATGTAATAGGCGTTAGTTCATGCTGTGGTCGGCGCGGAATAGGTCTGTGAACTTGGCAATCACTGCACTTCTGTACCAAATCTCGCGCGTCACGATGCATAGTTGGCCAATAGTATCCAGACCTTAGGGCGCGCGCTACAATGGACCGTGGTCCTGAATGCATGTTGCATGAGCCTGCGTGGATTTCTCGAAGTACATAGTCTGCCTGGAGAGGTCCAACGCACCTAAGCCATGGTTGTAAGAATGAGCGTCTATATAAGACATTATCTCTAAGCTCGAATCGCTGCGCTGTGCGTCGGATTCTTCGAGCTTCCTTCTGTTCTTAGGGGAGTTTGCCCTTGCTAATGAAGTCAATGATCGGTGTCATCCAGATAGGGCCTTCTTCTTCTATGACTGTGGATATTTCCATCTCTTCAATTGACTTATTTTTCAAGGTTTCTACCAATACTTGTTTTGATAAATGTGCAAAACTGGTGGATGCGATCTTGCTCAGCGCATCTGCTTTCCTGTTTTCACCCCTGGGAACCTGCTTGATGGTAAACCTATCGAAGTTCTGGATCAGAGATTTGGTTTTTTCGAGGTATTGGATCATGTGTTCCTCCTTTGCTACATACTCGCCTAACACGTGGTTAGCAACTAGCCGTGAATCGACGTTCGCTTCTAGGTTGCGTGCACCCATTTGAATTGCGATGCGTAACCCAGCCAGGAGTGCTTCGTATTCTTCCTCGTTGTTCGTGGCTGTGAATTCAAAGCGCAGAGCATATGTGAATTCAGCTCCTTCTGGGTTAGTGAGAATAAGGCCACCTCCTGATCCATCTACGCATGAGGATCCATCAGTGAATAGGATCCATGGTTCTTGAGGTTCCCCTTTGCTTGTCGCAGGTGTGTAGTGTCAGTATCTGGCTTTTCGATGATGAAATCGGCCAATATCTGCCCTTTGATTGCAGTGCGCGGTCTGTATGATATGTTATGCTCACCCAGTAAAACGCTCCATTTTTGTAGGCGTCCCGATGCGTCGGGTCTCGAGATAACTTGTTTGATGGGTTGGTCTGTGATAACAGCTATTGGGTGCGCCTGGAAATATCTGCGCAGTCTTTTTGCTGCAAACACTAAGGCTAGGACCAACTTTTCCATTGCAGTGTAGTTAATCTCCGTCTTTTTGAGCGCCTTGCTAACAAAATAGATGGGTGTTTGGACGGAGTTCCTGTCAGTCAGTAGTACTGCGCTGACTGCTCCCTGAGTCGCAGATAGGTACATGATCAGCTCTTCCCCTGGTCGGGGCGCGACAAGCTTTGGGAGCGCTGCTATGTGTTGTTTGAGCTGTTGGAAGGCCTCTTCTGCTTCCGCGGTCCACCTGAAGTCTCCTTTTTTTGTGCACTTCTTGAGTGTTTTGAACAGGGGAAGTGACTTATCCGCTGATTTGGATAAGAATCGGTTCAGTCCGGCTAGCTTGCCGTTTAGTGACTGAACCTCCTTCAATGTGCGCGGTGAGGGAAGGTCAATGACTGCTTGAGTCTTTTCTGGGCAAGGCTTGATCCCATCGGGTTCTATCAGGTACCCGAGAAACATGCCTTCTGTAGCGCCAAATGTACACTTATTGGGGTTCAATTTCATGTTGATTCTCCTCAGTGTTTTGAACGTTTCCTCCATGTCGCGTGCTAGTTCTTCCTCAGTATGGCTTTTGATGACGAGATCATCGACGTATACTTCCAAGTTGCGGCCTACTTGTTTCTCGAACGCAGTGTCTACCAATCGTTGGTAAGTTGCTCCTGCGTTCTTTAGGCCAAAGGGCATCTTTGTATAGCAGTAGACCCCTTGACTTGTGTGGAAGGCCGTTTTCTCTTCGTCTTCCTCCGCCATTTGAATTTGATGGTATCCCTTGTATGCGTCCAGGAAGCATTTGAAGGGATATCCACACAGAGATTCGATCTTCCAGTCTATCTCCGGTAGCGGGTAGCAGTCCTGTGGACATGCTTTGTTGAGGTCTGTAAAGTCTACGCACATTCTCCAACTGCCATCGCTTTTCTTTACCATTACTGGGTTGGAGAGCCAGTCATAGTAGTAGACTTCCCGCATGATGCCTGCGTCTACTAGTTTATGTACTTCTTCCAGGATGGCTTTTGCGCGGTCTGGAGCTTGTCCGCGCTTTTTCTGTCGTATTGGAGGATATCCTTGTCGGATTTGTAGCTTGTGTTCCGTGATGGAGCGTGGCACTCCTGTCATATGCTTTGGTTCCCATGCAAAAATATCTAAGTTATTTTGCAGGAGTGCGCATATGACTGATTTGCCTTTGTCAGACAGAGACCCGCCAATAGATACTTGTTGATCCGGGTAGTCAGGGTGAATGGCGACCTTTAAGTTTGGGACTTTGATTGCGCGCTGTTCTGGAACATCGCCTACGTCATTTGTCACTGCGTTGCATTCTTTGGGTGGTATGGTGGTATTGTAAAGAGTGACAATGCCTCCTTCCACTGGGAACTTAAGCATCCCGTGCGCTGTGGATGGCACGGCGCGGATAGATGATATTCCAGGTCTCCCAATGATGCCGTTGTACGGAGAGGGGGATCTGATTACCATGAAATTCATCCAGGTGACTGTAGAGTGTGGTTTGTCACCAACTTCTACAAATAGACGTAATTGCCCCATGGGCCATATCTTCTCCCCTGTGAAGCCAGTGAGCGGCGTTGTGGCTGGGATCAACTGACTCTGTATCTCAGGTCGCAGTTTCTTGAAACAGTGTTCATATATAATATTAGCGGATGCACCTCCATCTATATACATGCGACGGATGTCGTGACCCCCCGTATGTATTTCAATGGTAAGTGGATCCACTACTGCGTTGTTCGCAGTCAGGGAGGGGAAAGAAATTTCGTTTCCCTTAGAAAACCGTTGACTGACCTTCTGTCTTGTCGCGCGCTGCCATGGGTGTATCATGTAGATGATATCTGCCTTTTCTTTTGATGTCTCCTTCTTGGCCCCTGGTTTTGGTTTGTCTTTCCCTTCTCTGATGTTTTTTACGAGGTGGTCCATCTTTCCTTCCTTTACCAATTTGTCAATCAATTGGCGTAGTTGGACGCACTCATTGGTTGTGTGGCCTTTCTGTCCGTGGTATTCGCAATAACCATTCCCTGTGCGCCGATCCTCTAGGGTGCGCATTGGTGGTGGTTTCAGGAAATTCGCCCCTTCCGTCGCGAATATCTCTTTTGGAGTTTTTGTTAATGGGGTGTACTTGTCGTTTCCCCTTCCACCGCCTTGAGTGCGATAACTCCTATTACGATTGCCACTCTGGTCATTGGATTGTCTCCTTGACTCTTCTTGTGGCCTTTGGTTCGAGTAGCCTTTCTTGCTATCCGCAGCGGCTGCTTCTCCTTGGACGAAAGACCTCGTGCGCTTCATGAGTTCATCAAAAGTTAGGGGAACCTTATCGTTTAACTTTTTTATCAAATCTGGGTTATTGATTGCATTCATAAAACCCGATATTTTTAGTATCTCTGGGCACGCCTTGACTTGCATGCATTCGTCCTTAAAGCGTTCCATGAAAGCGCTTGTAGATTCCCCTTGTCGCTGTTTAACCCTAGCGAGTTCGACAGGGTTTTTGGCGCACTTCTTCCTTTGAGTAAAGTTTAAGCGAAACGCCTTGCGCAACTCTTCAAACCCACCAATGCTTCTACGTGGAAGCTTGCTAAACCAGTTGCGCGCATTCCCTACTAATGTAGAGTTGAACATATGGCACCACACAGGTTGTGGCCAATTTTCGATAGTGGCTGCTGATTCGAAAATTTTTAGGTGATCATCAGGATCACCTGTCCCATCGTACGTTTTGACATTAGCAGGCATGCGCCTTTTCCTATTCTCCGAAAAATTGCTGATGCGCCTAGTAAACGCATCAACCTTTTGGCGACGCCAGGGAAGAGACATGTCTTCATCTTCCTGGTCGCGATATTTCCCTCTTGATTTCCAGTGTCCAGTTTCTTTGTCCTCGTTGTCCGAGGAATCACTTGAGGGTGAGCGCACTCTTTTGCGATGCTTGCGCCGACTATTATCAGAATCTGAACTTGTCTCTCTGCGGCGCTTGCGCCGACTATCATCAGAATCAGAGCTTGAAGGGCTTTCACTTGGGGAACACCGTCGCCCAAGCCTATCCTGAATCCTGCGACTGCCAAGCCTAGCGTGGACATTGGCGCGCCGTTCCCCCTCTTCAGGCTCCTCCAGATGTTGAAGATCGGCTGCTTCATCATCTATGACCCTCCTTCCAATCCTGGTAAACACTGGTTGTTTGCGGCTATCCTTCTCACGTCTTTCCTTTCGGTAGCGCGGTGGGGACGCCTCATGCTCAGGGTCAAAATTGAGTCTGGCGTGCAGACTTTGGCTTGACCTCTTCTTTGCCTCCTCTCGCATAAGCGCAGCCAAGGCTTCGTAGTTTTGAGATACAAAGTCGCTTGGCGCCAATTCGGAAGTGACTCCTTCTAGCGCGATGGCGTCAGTTTCCAAGGCAGGATCCTTGTTTCGGATAGGCGCATTGGGAGGTTCAGTGAAGTTCACCTCTGGCATAGCGAGAGGAGTGCGCTGGGGGTCTACCGCGCTAGTACTTGTTGTAGTAGCATTGGTAGTCGTAATGGGCGGTTCTACGGGAGTAAGGATCAAATCTGAGTACGCTCCGAAGCTTCTAGGCACACTGGTTGTTCCAGAGGTCTGCTTGGAGGCCGCATCAGTTTGTTGTTTCTTCCCTAGTAAATCGTCATGCGCTTTCTTCGCATGCGGAGTCCGCTCCTTTCCATGTTTCGTCATTCTAGTTCTTGGTAAAAATCTTAGTGTAGGGTCCCACGGATGGCGCCACTTGTTGATACAAAAGTTGGGCGTTCCTTGTTAAGACTCCTGTTCTCGTACCAATTAGATCTTAATGCTTGGTGGAACCTGCGCACTAAGAAAAAGAGCAAACACCGTTAGGCTTATTGAGGGATTGTCTCCCCCGATTATCCTCCGGCGTGAGAGTAAGTAATCGAAATTTAGGGTTTAGTGAAGAGTTAGGGTTTTTCTGAAGTCGTACCTTTACCGAGGGCTTGGGTGCCCTTTATATACACATGAAACCCTAGTAGGTTTCTTGTTCCCTACTCCTCGGCGCATTCGCCGACATTGGATATTTGGTATATATCTCCTTTATTTAGGAGATACTCCATATATCCATCCGAAAATAACTTTGGGCTTGGGCCTTGTAGGCCCAAGCCGTATAACTGGTAGTCCAGTTATCGCCGTAGCGGCCCATACGTGGTGGGCTTAGATATTAGTATTGTTTACTAATCGGGTCCGTGACCCGGGTGTAGACTATACGTCATCATATAAGATTGTCGTTATTAAAATTGTTAGTGCAAACGTTATGACGTTTAATCTATACAATGTCTTCATGCTTTGATGATTACAAACATTTAACTTGTAGTACATAACGTAAAGCGCACAAGTTACTCGTTTACACAAATCATCAATGCCGGAATGCATCAACATCTCTCGACGGCTCAAGTCTACATCACTTAAGGTATGAACAAACTCTATACCAATTTTGTTAAGTAATCAAAGAAAATATTTTTGTCCTTAAACTTCACATTTTTATAAATGTGACAAAATATTTTTACAAAAATAAACTAGACAAATTATTTTTGTATTTATTAAGAAATGTTTTAAAGAAAAATAATTTTGAATTTGAAATTTGAATTTCAAATTCCTAACAGCTATTTTTTCTGCCAAAATCAGATAAATTTTCACCACTAAAGGACAAAAAGAGGAGCGTCTGTCGGGACAGTCCTGTAAATAGGTGACGGTCCCTTATATATAAGGGACCGTCCAAGGTTTAAGGGACCGTCCCCGCTCCTCCTGTTGCCTATAAATATTGCACTGTTTTCTCAGAAAAATGAGACCTCTTTAAACAAAAATATTTTCTTCTTTCTTCCTCCTTCTTTGATCACTATAACTCTTTGGTATGTGTTTATAAGTGATCCCGTCATCCTCTATCTCAAGTGCAAGAGAAGAACACTCGAAGTCGTCAAGAATCGAAGTGTTATAATGTAGTCCACACACACACACGTAACTTGTGTTACGATTCTCTTCTTCCTCCAAACTCTCTCATTTTTATATTTGTATATTAGCATATCTGACTTGTGTGTGAGTCGGGAATAGTTGTGTTAGTTTAGATTAGGACAAAGTGCGTAGTCCTTGTAATAGTTTGTTAGGACGGGGTGATCGTCCGTGTGAAGATTGGGATGGGGTGATCGTCCTTGTTAAGACTAGGACCGGGTGAAGGTCCGTGAAGACTTGGATTGGGTGATGATTCAAGTGGACGGGGTGATCGTCCGTGTGAAGATTTGGACGGGGTGATCGTCCGTGTGAAGACTTGGATTGTGTGTAAATCCAAGTGGACAAGAGTGCTTGTTCGTGTAGCCACGTGGGCTTTATGTAGATTGGTTCTAGCTAGGATTAGGACTCGACATTCCGCTTAGTGTCGTTAAATTGGTGTAAGCTTTGGTGTACGGTTTGTTCCGCCTAAAGGGAGCGTGTTGACTAGTGAAGTAACTCTCGAGTTGGGTACTCGGGGAGTGGAGTAGGGCGAAGAGGTGCTTCGTGCCGAACCACTATAAATCATCATGTCCGGTTTGCGTTTTCTCTTCTCATCTCTTTACTTTCTATTCTTGCATTTATCTTTACATTTATACTTGCATTACATTTAGGTTTGTGTGGCTTGTTGCGTGTATTGTGATCATGCTTGTGATATTAACTAGTTAACTTAAAAATGCAAAACATATAAACACTTCATCACATGTCATAAACTCGCCACTGACGGCGGTTCCTTAATTAGGGCGGCGGTCCCAAATATATATATGGGATCGTCCGTACATATTAAGGACCGTCCACAGTATAATCAGAAATAGCATAACTCTTTCAACCTTATGTTGTGCTTATGTTTATGTGATTACTTGTATTGATGATACGTGAGTCATGACTTTGTAAACATACTTGTAATTACGTGACCTATATAATTGTTATGAGTGACATAACCACTATTCATATTTAGTCACACTTGATCGGGAATTTGATACGAAATATTTAAGATTTTAAACAGGAACGTATTCACCCCCCCCCCCCTACGTTTCTACAATTGGTGTCAGAGCCACGTCGCTCTAGTTTTCAAAACAAATGGTTTTTAAAATAGAGTACGATCCACGTATCAAATTTCTCATTAACAGGGATTATATATGAAAAGTGTTTAGTTGCTATATTTGTGCTAAAGTGCTTTGTTGCTTAATTCGTACTAGTTTTGTTGGTTAAATGCACTTCGTATACTAGATTGAAGGAAATGAGTTTATACACGAAAAACGTATTTTTGTTTACTGGTGACGGTCCCTTAAGCATTTAAGGGACCTTCACTAGAATATTGTCAATTTTGAAAATTCATATAAAATCAACTGTAAGTCCGTAGGAGTCGTGCCACCCGTCATTTTAAAGGTAATTGAGTCCACTTTCATTTAAAAATACTTTCAAGTATTGATTCCAAACTTGATTAAGTCATAAATGCAAATTGCTACATAGTAGTCAAAACCGTATGTCACGTTTTAACGTAAAACTAGCTTTTTGTTATTTCTCTCGAGTCAGATATCTCTAGTAAATGAATTTTGAAAAATGGTGTCTTTGTCTTTTCAAAATATCGATCTTAATTAATTTTTGAAATGGGGAGGATAATTCTTTTCGAAACAAAATCAAGCAAGTATACATTGTTGTATCTAACATACAAAACGATTACAAATATATTTATGTGTGTTATGCTAAATGATTATGTGTTTGCTTATGTTATAATGTTTTAGTAACTCACTTAGATATGTAGACTAAGTTGATTAATCATGTATGACGAAAACAATTGTCTTACACAATTATCTTTCCAAAGGTTTAAGTGTTAAAATGTGTCACCTTAAAATATTTAACACTTCTTCAACATGATTTCTAAAACATTACATGCACTTATCTTGGTTGGCCATAGGTTGTCTAATCAAGAGAAAGGTTTATAATAATACATTAGTATTTAAGTAAAAGAAAATGTATTTCGAACCTTGCATATATTTGAACACACACTAATTGTTACAAACATTTAGTCATAAAACTATTTTTACATAAGTTGTGTATTGTATAAAAATGGTTAAGATAATTATTTTTATACTTATGAAATGTCAAAAATTATGCATATTATACGTAATAATAAATAGTTTTCTGATCCGTGCTAAATAGATATATATAAATATTATGCAATGACGGATACGCGTGAATAAGTACAAACTACCCCTTTGTGACAAAGGATACTTGCAAAAACTCACGTTTGTGTGTAGTGTGAAACCAGGTAAGTGATTACCCAGATCGTTTCCCAACGACGTGTGAATAGGCAAACGTTTAAAAGTTTGGATTAGAGTGACTGATGATTAGGATATGGATTTTTTTGCTTTTAAATTAATTCTAATTGAAGTATGAAAAACAAATATACAAAAGAAAATTAAACGCGAATTAAATAAACTAAAAACGCGTTACGGGAATTCTAAAACGGGACTAAAAAGTGAAATATTAGAAAACTAATCCTACAAGTGTAAAATTATTTTTCTTAAATCCTAAATAATAAAAGAAAATTTTAGAAATTAAAATTATATTTTTCTGATTTTTATATTTTTTATTATGAATTAAAAACTATTAAAACTAATTAAAAGGTTTAAAAATAGTAAATGACTTAGGAAAAATCTGAAAAATTCAGGTTAAGTCTAAAATAATATTAAGAAGCTAGGAAAAATAAAATCAAAAGTTAACTAAACCCTAATAAGTAGTTGGGCTAATAAGCAGTTTGGGAATAAGCCCAAAAATAAGCTAAAAGCTCAAAATTTTACCAAAGGCTCAGGACTAGTTTAAACAACTTATATAAGCACAAAACAACTTAAATCAAATAGCTTAGCCCACAGAATAAGCCAATTAAGCACTTGAGCATAATCAAAAATTATGCAGAAACAGTGGTAAAACCACCAACTTGCAGAGCACAATAAGCAATTCAAATAAGCATATAAGTGGAATAATATGGGGGCAAAACCTTGCTAGTACTACTGGCTACTCTAAAAACCAAAAATCCCCAATTCTAACTGCCCAATTGAACTCTAATTTAGCACTAGATCAGGTGGTGAAAAACTGAATAAGCTATGCAGGGTCAGAATCAGTGAAAATAGGGAATTTGCAGGCTTATTTTAAGCTATTTAAATAAGCTATGAAGTGGAATCCAAGCACATAATCTTAAAGCCAGTACTATGACCTATAAGCAAACCAAAATTTAAGGCCCCAGCTTATCTAGATAAGCCACAAATAAGCTGAGAATAAGCAGTTGGTCTGCTCAGTGTATACTGAGTCTGCTAATGCAGAGTTGTGCAGATGGCACAAATCCAATTGAAACCAAACCAGGTTGCTTTGACTGCTCTAATATGACCTTAAGGACTCAGAAGATGAAAAGAAAAAGGGCCAAAAGTGCTTATAGCAGCTTATGGCTTATTTGGACTTATTTAGGGACTGAAAATCCCATAGGCAATAAAAAAAACTTGATTTTCTATCTATTTGGCTAATTAGAACTCAAAAACAACTTATTATGGCTAAATTAAGCTGGTTTGAAGTTGGGATATTGGTAAATGCACAGTAACACACAGGTTTGACTATTTGACCTGCTTAAACCAAACACCCCTTATTAAGGGTTTGTGATGATTTTTCAAGTGAAACACACTAATTTAGACTATAAGTTCTGATTTTACTGATTAACTAACTTAATTAAACTCTAATAAGTAACTTTTAACAGGATTAAGCTATGTAATAAGCCATACTTAAATTAAGCTATTTTGGCCTTTTAACTGATTTTCAAGCAAAATTAAGAAAAAGTTATTAAACACTGATTAAACAGATTAAATATAATTTGAAAACTATAAATAAGCAGAAAATCAAAACAATAAGCTATTAATAAGCTATTAAACAGTAAACTAGGAAAATCATGCAAAAATAGGAAATAAGCTTACAACTGTGAGACAATGAAAAAGGAAAGGACTAGATCAGAACCACACTTGGTTTGTCAATCCCAAGCTAAATTCCACCCCAGCTTAATCCAAAACAGCTGATCACACCTGAATTGCTTATTTGACCACCGAGTTGACTTTTGTTGACTTTTCTGGTTTTCTTGAATTAGAACAGATATGAACTACAATAAGCTCACACTAAGCTATAATAAGCTTAACTGAGCTTATAAAAACAGATAATAGGCTATTTGATTAACACTTAGCTTGATTCGAACTTAGCAATAAACTTGAGAACATGAAATTCATTAACTTGGTAAAATTAGTACAATACAGAAGTGATTTAAGAAAAATGACTTGAAACTAACATACATTGACAATGAAAACTGAAATTAGGACTGGAACTAAGCATTAATTAAATCTACACTACTGATGGTCCTAAACTAGTGACAACTCTTTCTCTGTGGCTTCTTCTCTTTATATAGCACTCCAAAAAGACTCTCTCCTCAATTCCGAACAAATCCCACCCATTTGATTGCTTTGAAGTGATCTCAGTCGTTGAAAACACTTTTGGCGCCAAAAAGGAGATAGTGGAAAAATCCACTATCTCTGATAATCTTGAAATGGGGAAGAAGCATTAAATGCCCCTTGGCTTGTTAGGTGGAGTGGGATAGTAGGAGGGGGGTGGGTTTGTCAGAGATAAGGCGGTGGATGGGTGGTTTCTGGTATGGTATTTTGGCGGGATGGTGGTATTGAAGAAGAAGGTTTGACCGAAGTCAAACCTTCTGTTTAACTAAAAAGGTCGGGTTGGGTTTTTATTTTGGATTGGGCTTGGGAAATATGTTTTGGGCTGGGGTTTAGTAGCTGGGTTTATTAAAAGGGTTGGGTTGGGTAGGTTTAATGGTTGGGTTTTATTTTAGTTAGGATTAGAAGATGAAATTGTTTTAACTTTGAGGGACCAATCATGCAACTTCTGAAAATTCAGGGACCATTGCTGCCAATAGTGAAAATTAATTCCAGGGGTTATTCATGCCAAGTTTCAATAGTACAAGGACCATAAAAGATAATTTTCCATTTTTTGAAACTTCAGGGACTGAAACTGCCAATTATGCAAACTTTGTTTGTTTTTCACCTGTTTTCAATCCTTTTGTGCATGAATCATATAAAAACACATTCTATGGATATTTGTAGCATTATGTGACTTTTCAAAGTGTTTTTGGCTATTTTTGCAGTTTAAATGGGAATAAAATGATGAGTATTTAGACACTCATCAATAGTTTTCGCACACAAAAATAAATGACAATCTTGAATCATCAAGTTAACATGTCATTATTATTAACCTCACACATACAACTAGTATTAAATTTGATGGAGCACATTCCATAAATCTTTATTTATTTTCTTTATTAAAAAGAGTGGTCGTGAGGGTCAAGAAAGATTTCGAGCATATATCGATTCATTATTCAAATTATGATTGATATAATTATCGAATCTAATTGATAAGTTTTTTAGTGTGGACATGAAATTGGAGTCATTATTTGTCTAGCTTCAAGATATAACAAAACATATCATCTTGAACCTACATACTCAATCACACACGATTATTATGAAAATAATGACGTCCTTCTTAAGACGAAAAGAATATGCATCGGATCATAACTCACACTTGTGTTGATAATGTCATATTGAGTCTTCTTGTCCAATGGTTGTGTTCCAAATATTAAACTAATATGTTTAAAAGATGCTTAAAATACACAACGAAGTAGGATTGACGACTTGGATGTTTCATCCAAAATATTCATGCAGTTTACGTTGCAACGCAATTTGCAAATGTGTCATTTTCGAAAAACCAAACACGAGCAAACAAACAACATATTTAGACTTTGCTCATGAACGACTCAACACTAAAAATCACATGAATTTCTTATATCAAAAGATTGAGAAAGGATAATTTATATTCTATGCATTTCATTCTCTTTGTAACATGAATGGTTATGTTACAAGAAAATACATTATATCTTGTTTAAAAAATATAGGGTATTAGATTTTCAAAGTAACCTAATACAATATGTGTCATTTCATAAACAAGTAAAATTCGTTTATGTTATCTACACTAAAATACTTGTTTTCCTAAAAGTAATAATCTTTGTTCTTTTAGATAATCATAATTGTTGAAAAATACAAAATGTCTTGTCTCAATGACACATCGTAAAACACTAACAAGATCAATTGAGGTAAGTAACCTTAATTAGACTTCTTTTCTCAAGATATACTAAGGAGTATTCTTGAAACTCTTTCTTTCCTCTAGAAAACTAAAACATGTTAAAATAATAACTCAACAAACAAAGATGTCATCCATGAGATCATATAATACATCATCTAAATCAAACAACCTCTAAATCTCAAACGCATGATTAAAATACCGTACTTACCTTTGTTAGGATCTTGTGTAAGACATGCATTTTCATTAACCGGCTTTTAAAATATTGCTAGTTGAGTTATATTAGGACATGTTCTAGCGGATTCGGCCAATATCATCTTTGGTAAATCTCAATGGGAAAATATAGGAATTCTAATTTTTCTAATATGAGAATGGCTACTAGAGAACCTATTGCACTAGAAATTCAATTTGACCTAACGGTTAAATTGCTTCCAGGAGAGAAGTTGGGTTTTTGGTAAGCCCGTAAAAATGGTCGTGTTTAGTCTTAAATCCATTCTCTAACTTGAAAATTTTCCATTCCTACATTTGACTAAACATGTTTTACATCGATGATCTTTATCTCCCGTTAGGATTGCATTTTAAACAAGTTATAATTAGGATTCTTCTTAACAAACCTAGATTACTTGCATCTCACATATGTGTTTTTGATTTTTCAAAATAACTATTTGCTCTTGTGAGATATGATTATAAATCTTCATGCTTTCTTAAATGCTTAGATGATTACTTGCTTAATTATTGAATGCACGTTTATTAGAAAGGTATTGCTTGATATATATTCATGATTCATGCTCTTATGTGCTAAATGTCAACATGCCTTACTTAATGTTTGCTTTTATAGTGATCATACTTCGTATACATCTCTTTACATGACTTACGTGTTATTTGTGCACCCACACTATGTCGGTCTAATAGATAACGGACTAGGTATGCCTATCATGATAACCTCTTAGATGCACACATTTGCTTAATCACCATCTTGTTCTCTTCCAAATAATCTACTCTTTTGTCTAGGAAAGATTACTCCCACACTTCTCTACACTCTTCCTACACCTCTCCACTTTCCAAACATTCTCTAATCATTTGTAAATTCTCTTCTTACCCAACAAATGATTATTCATACCTTTCCACACAATCCCAACATTCCTATAAACATTCTTTACCAAATCCTTAAATCATTCCTTAATCATTATTGCCCAATTCTTTTCTTTCTTAAGGGCAATATGATTTTCTCATAATCAATCCTTTGATTACTCTTATCACCATCATCATTGTTGCCAAATTCCTTTCTTTCTTAATGGCAATATGACTCTCACATAATCAACACTTTGATTATTTCTATCCTTTCATTAAATCCGGGAAAAACAGAGAAAACTGGAAAGACTCTGCACCCCCCACTGGCGACGGTCCCCGATACATATGGGCGGTCCCTTATATATATGGGACCGTCCCTTATATAAAGGACCATCCCCAGTAAAGGTGTCATAAACTGGTTCACTGTTTTTCTTCTTCTGCATTCTTGACTCACCACTCTCTAGAGCAGTTTCTTTCACTTTAAACAACACTTTGAACCATCCTACAACATGCCTTTTCCAAAATAACAACCATTTTGATCATCTTAACCCAGGAAGAAAGTGATTAACATTGGCTAATGTTCTTTTTAGTTTGCAGTTTATCTCAATGGTTGCTTGTATGCACCATAAACAATATTTCATTTTGGTCATATTTGTGTTTATGTCAGTGGTTGCTCGTATGCACCATAACCTTGGCTAGGTTGGTTGTTAAGACAATTTGACTTCTGTTTATGTGTTCTGGATACCAGAACAGGATGATGACTCATTTAATCCAATAGTTAATAGCTGCTAATGACAACAAATATTCCTAAAACCTTGTTGTGTTTGCCTGCTTCATTTTGGTTAAATTTTGTATGGGTTTGACTTTGTATAAGTTTGACTTTGTATAGGTTTGACTTTATTAGAATTTATTTGGGTCTGCATTTACTAAAGTCCAGCTGAGAAGATGAGAATGTAGTTATGCTTGTTTGCTTCTCAGTTTTGCTTGTTTTGGTACATGTCTACACCAAAATATTTACACAAAATCTTTTGTACACAAAATATTCTCATTTATGCTTGTTTTGGTCAATTTTTAAAAGTCGAAGTCTTGTATGAGTCACATAACTCAGTATAACAACCTAGCATTGAATGGTATTAACTTTTACTTTGACTAATGGGTAGGAATTGCCTTTAAATTCACATCAATACAACCAACATACACAAATTACATCCAGTCAAACCCTAAACGTTTTCCAAAATTCTCAACAATGAGTTCCAAGCCAGAAATCATTGACATTTCATCTTATTCAACCTCATCTGAAACTCATGTCTCCTCAACCACCTTGGAATTTACCATACAATAATGCTACAAATCCAAATAAGATAATCTCAAGGGCAAGGGTTGATGATTCATGTAATAAACCGTAATTTTCCAAGCGTATTTTTATACGAGATTATCCCTGTTTTTTATTTACGAACCTTTCCAAGCTTATTTGACTCTAAAACGTGAAGTTATCACGCGAAACGTGGAATTTGCACACAACGCGTACTGGCACAACCAACGATTTGATTTGATTATTTTATTATTTGTGAGAAACTAGGTGTATATATAGTCGATTTTATTGGAAATATTATTCTGACGCGTTGGCGTAATTCTCGCGTCTTGAATCTACCGTTTACTAGCTTAAACAAGCCCCGTAAGCTTATAACAAAAAGATTAGCAAAATGGCAAATGAGGACCTCGCCTTATTTTCATATTCGGTCCTTAAGGTTTGTAAGGTTGACACTTTTGGCACAT
The DNA here is from genome assembly GCA_021014915.2 of Artemisia tridentata subsp. tridentata. NCBI lineage: Eukaryota > Viridiplantae > Streptophyta > Magnoliopsida > Asterales > Asteraceae > Artemisia > Artemisia tridentata. Next base: position 123,474,023 of record CP139502.1, on the reverse strand, counting down.
GAGGACTATAAAAACCCACTTATAACTAAACTAGGGTTCATTTCCTCTCTTTTGCACCCTAGTCGTCGCCTCCCCTAGCTCCACCTCCGGCCACCCTTTTAACGCCACCACCGCCGCCCTTATCATTCCATTTCCATCATCAAACACCATCTTACACACCTTATCTCACCGTTTGTGAACCCTACGCGTGTTCACGCGCCACCACTATCCTTTCCTCTTTTGCTTTTCGTCGTGTTCATCGAAGGTAATGTTAGATCAAGTGTAATAAAGGGTTAAAAACACCGAAACACCACTCGTGGTGAGTCGGTGTGGGTTAAAACGTGTTGAAAATGTAGTTTTGATAATAAAATGTAAATAAAAATTGTGGTATCATCTAGATCTGGTCGAATTCGTGTGTCAAGAGTTGGTACCGTGAGCTTAAGCTCACGGCCGTGGCTTATTTGAGCTTATCCAAGCTTTTCGAAGCTTGTTTTAAGGTTATTTTGGGTTCTTGTTAATTTTCTTTCTATACTGTATTTGGATCCGGTTTGGGCCGAAAACTTTATTAGGGTTCGGATTGATAGTAGTCTCGAATTTGTTTTTGCTTTGGGTTGAAGATGATTTGGGCAGAAAACCCATTGAGGGTCCGTTTGGGTTTGTTGTTGTCGACGAGATTCGAAGCTGAGACCTCCTTGGTCTTGGCATGGTGAGTTTTAAATTGTTGTTGTTATAGTTTTCATGAGTTTGGAAGTGGATTTGAGTCAGTTTAGTCCTTGTTCAAGTCGTGATGTTTGTATCCGAGTAGTGATAACGGCCGTATGGCCTTGTGGTTTATTTCTTGGACTTGGGATTAAAATTGTGATGTTTTGCGCGACGTCGGGTGCTAACCGGGACTTTGTAGTCTCGGCGTAGCCTCGACAAGCCGAAAGATGGATTTAGACTTATACTCGGACTTGTGAATATTGAGATTGACTTATTGACTCGAGTATATTAAAACTCGGATTGTGACTCGGAACGTAAAGTGGCTCGATACATATTTAGTTTAGAAATAAATGTGACGAAAATAAAAAGGTGGAATGATAATAATAATTATAACTTGAAATTATTTTTTAACAACTCATTTGGTTATTTAATATTTTGGAACTTAAAAGGGAAAGAATTAAATAAAATAAAAATGAAAATATGTACGAGTTATTAATCGTTTCGAGGACATGCTTATCGAGGAATACCACTTAGATTAATTGTGGGACTTATTATTGAATGTTTGGTAGTCGGAATTACTTGAGCATAAATGGTAACAGTTATTACTTTAACACGTTGGTAAACTTATAAATTGTTCGACATGGTAACGTTCCATTAGGGGACGAGCCATGGCGAATTAATGTTTTATAATATAAAACATATAAGAATTATAACTTAATGGGATTTTTGGGAAAATTACCGACGACTACCAATCTATTCACTTGATTTGCGTGTGTTTGATTTGTGTGATTTATTTGGTTTGACCCCGTCGTTTCATCCTGAGTTCTATATCGTTTTCTCGTCGATTTCATTTGTTTATTCTTCTTTTGGCGTGCGTACTCTTGAGTCGTGTCTTTCCGCCGTCACACGAATGATGATACCCACTTATAATAAAGGCTGAGAATAGAATATTTTTGGAAATAGAAACGGTTAACCAGTGGGAATCTTTGTACACCAAGTTTATTGTTGAGGATGTCATATTAAGACAAGTCTTATACGTATTAGGTTGTGCCGTTCCCGTACCGTTGTACCAGCCTCCTGGATACCGTTGTGATTAGCTAGATGCCAGTTGTGTCAGTTGTGATCTTTGCATTGTTGTGGCTAAGTTGAGTTCATGGCCCTTACTTTTACTGGTTTTTATAACTGTTTTGGGGGAGAATACATGTTCGTTTTTAACTAAACTCCATGATTGTTTATTTAGATACGTGAATTGTTTACGCAAGACTTGTCTGTTTGGTTGAAACATTTGATTTGGTTATTTGAATGCGTTGTGTGTTTACCTGTTACATATGTGATTATTTCCTCATGGACTTGATATGTTTGGGGTAAGATATATGCGAAACCTATGAACTCACCAACCTCGTGTTGACACTTTTAGCATGTATTTTCAGGTTAAGGCGATGGCTTATTTTTGGAGGCGCTTGGCAAGGGGCACGGTCATAGACGACTCTGATAAATAATTGGGACCGCTTTACTTATTTTATGGGCTTATTTTTGCACTACTTTTGAATAATGTGAATTTAACACTTTTTGTTAATGAATTTTATTCTAAATGATTGAGGTAAAAACCGTTCTTTGTACTTGTGTTGTGATTCCAATTGGGTAGCACACCAGTGACATGTATGCTTCCGCTGGACCCGATTTTGGGGGTGTTACAGATTGGTATCAGAGCCAGGTTATAGAGAACTGGTTATAATTTTAAAACCTAGACTATAACCACTTTTTACGAAAATTTAACCCTATGACCGCCACGTGTCTGCCTGCCAAGCCGAAGCCTCATTAATGATTTTGTTTGATGGCATATGTGATTATACGTTTGATGGTATATGTGACGAGATAATTGATGATATATTTGTTGAGATGTGTGCCTGACTATTGGATAATGTATATCCGCCTGTTTTAGTTGTTCACTATAAGCATTTCCATATGCTTATGCACACACCGAACCTGTCACAGATTTACGCTATTTCCTTGCGTAATCTCACTATTTGATTTCGAGTTTGTACACTCGTCGTGGTTTTTCGGAATGATTTTAGATGTAAGGGATATATTTCTAGTATAACTAGGCGGAGTATTTCAAAATTCATTGAACCTCGGGTGAATATAGACTGATCACCTATATTCAACCAGGGACAGTGGGACATGGCCTGATCACCTATGTCCGACTCAGAGGTGAATTTTGCGATACTGGGAGTAGTTATAATGGAATTATGTTCGGGTTGGTTTTTTATTTTGGAAATGGTAAAGTTTTGCGTATGTACACGGACATTGAATATTACTTCCACACACACGACACACTGGCATCACAACACTTCATGAACCGTAATACTCTTGGAACCGCTATACGTCTCCGTTAATATGGAATTCCTGTTTGTCGACGTCTGATCATGTTTTGCATCAGGACGGGCTAGACCCGATTGGCACCGTTTGAATCCAAGTTGCTTATTTGTAACTCCTTGAAATTGTAATAAGCCCATTTGAGCTTATTGGAGTGTTTGGATTTGATTTTGGCTACGTTTGGATTTGATTTTGGCTATGTTAGATTTGATTTTGGCTATGTTTGAATTTGGATCACTGGATTTTGTGATTTTGGACCTCATTCTGGATTTGGATTTGTTATTCGGCCTTGTTTTGTTGTGGTCTTGTTACAGTCGCCTCTACCCTAAGCCTTGTGCTCAATCGATATTGTTCAATTGAAGTTGTTCAATCAATGTTGTACCTACCGCTTTAAGTACTATGTACATTACTGATTCAACAGACTGATTGCTAGTAGCAATCAACATCCTCCCCCAGAGTTGTACTCTGAACTCGCTAAACTCTCCATTTGGCAGAGATTCCATGCCCAACAGAAATCTAAAGACCTTAAGGAGTAACCTAAACCGCGTTCCTTGGGACAATCACCTAATTCTCCTCTCATCCCTCGGGGATACAGTTATCTTTGCTAATCTCTTATAGGATAATAAACTATTTTGCCATTAATGTACAAATTGCCTTTGGTTTCTCTACCAACCATTTTGCGGTCATCCTGTAAAATGTTTTACTACTATTTCACGAAAATCAAAATTTTGATCTTACTACCATTTTATAAATGGCGAACTGCTTTCCTGTTACACCGTAAATTGTTCTACAAATCGTTTAGCAAAACGGATTTCATAAAACGTTTTGCTGCCTTGCTACGATGTTATGAATCAAACTGAAAATCAAATTTTTGACTTTGCTACAATTTTATAAACGATGAATTGTTTTCCAATTATGCTATAAGCCCTTTCACAAATCATTTTGTAATTCGATTTACTATTTTTGCTACTATATCATAAGCTAGACCTCAGGAGCGAATCCCGCACCTCTACCTGAGTAATCGAGTGTGGCAATGGTTGGGATAGACACCTCCCGTTGGCCAAATCCTCTTATAACAATACCTACGACTTCAGTATTTCAAACGGCACCGTATGACGTGCTATGTGGTCGATCGCCGAATTGTTAAGTAGAAGTTGGATATACGCAACTTACTGGCCCTGAACCTGTTCATGAAACTACCAAGAAGATCATTCAAAGGCGAAACGGAGATGCAAGCTGCTCGCTAATCGTTAAGAGCACAGATGGCGTAAATCTCTTGAAACCCCAGATAAAACCTAAATTATGCTTAAAGATTCACCATGAGAATGTGTGATACGTTTAGTAAACGTGGAAAGCTTAATCCTCGCTATATTGGTCCTTTCAAAATCCTTGCTAGAGTTGGACTGGTAGCTCACAGACTCGAGCTACCATCGGAACGTGGCAGTATTCACAACGTATCTCATGTGTATAATTGGAAGAAATGCTTTCCTGATGAAACTTTTGTTATTCTTCTGGAAAGTTCCAGATCTACGAATGTATAAACCTTATTGAGAAACCTATCCAAATTATGAACCGTGAAATCAGACGACTTTAGTAAAGTCGTATTCCAATTGTCAAAGATCGGTGAACTCTAAGAGAAGTTCTGAGTTCACATGGGAACGTAAAGATGAGAGCAAGCGTAAGTATCCTCATCCCTTTTCAACCGTAACGGGTAACTTGAATTGAATCGCGAGGTCGCGATTCTGTTTAAGGAGGTGAGACTGTAATACCCCGTAATTTTCCAGACGTATTTTTATACGAGATTATCCATGTTTTTCATTTACAAACCTTTCCAAGCTTATCTGACTCTAAAACGTGAAGTTATCTCGCGATACGTGGAATTTGCACACAACACGTACTGGCACAACCAACGTGTGAAAAACTAGAAGGGGGGGTTGAATAGTTTTACGTCTTTTTAATTTTATTATGAAAACCTTTGTTTTATACTTTTAAAAAACTTTAGATTCTAGTTTGTTATGAAAAATAAAACTTAAATCTTATTATTAGTTATATATGTATTCTTTTAAATTGATTGTAAAAGTTTTGGTTTCTTGAATGGATTTTCAATTTGATCTTTATGTGAATTCGACCTCTAATTAATACTAGCAATTATGTAAGCCTATGTGTATGAAAGTAATGACGATGCAAGTAAAGAAATAAATAAGGTATGGAAAGATCTAACCGAGACACGAGAGATTTATAGTGGTTCGGCTACAAGGACACCTTCCTTGCCCTACTCCACTCCCCGAGCACACCTTGCTCGAGAGTTTTCTTCACAACTTCAATAAGCTCCCTTATGGCGGAGAAAACCGTACACAACTTTGGCTTACACAGGTTTAACGACACAAAGCTAAATGTCGAGTTCTAATCGTAGATAGAACCAATCTCACAACTTCACAACACAACTTCTTCACAACTTATTCACGACTATTTCACAACGGCTTCACGACTGCTTCACGACTTCTTCACGACTTCAACACGACCGCTACACAACCTCTATGATGCGGCTTCACGACTTCAACACTATGTCTTCATGACTAAGACTTCACAACTTCAACATGACCGCTACATAACCTCTATGATGCGGCTTCACGACTTCAACACTATGTCTTCATGACTAAGACTTCACGACTTCAACATGACCGCTACACAACCTCTATGCTACGGCTTCACGACTTCAACACTAGGACTTCACGACTAGGACTTCACGGCTTCAACACGACCGCTACACAACTTCTATGCTACGGCTTCACGACTTCAACACAATGACTTCACGTCTTCTAAGCTACGGCTTCACAACTTCTACACCACGGGTTCACGACATCTACACAACGGCTTCACGACTTCTACACAACGGCTTCAAGACTTCTACACTTTGACCCCACAACTTCTATACCACAACTACTTATACAACATCTTCACTACTTACACACAACACTAATCTACAACACACACCTTACATACAAATGAATGAATGATTTACAAACTTTGCTAAACACACAACTTAAGTAACAAAATGATACTAAGTTGTAATACTTCTAATCTTGATTGATAGAAGTATTCTTCTTTTGCACTTGGATGGTGGAAGCTTGGATCACTTGGAAACCAATGCTTAAGATTACATGATCAAAGGTTTATTTAAGATATGAAATGAGATCTACAACAGAAAGTTTTAGTGCAAAAGGTTAAGTAAAAATCCAGGGGAAGGCTGGTATTTATAGGGAAAAATCTGGACAGCTGGAGCCTACTGGAGCGGGAGCGGTCCCCTTAAATAGGGGGCGGTCCCCTTAATTATTAAGGGGGCCGCCTAGTAAAATTAAGGGGGCCGCCCCTACTGAACGTTGGCCAATTTTGTCCTTTTGTGGGGAAGTTTTTTCTGGAACATTTTAACTGATTTTGGTTAAAAATTTGAATTCATATTTTTATAAAAGATTAAACATTTTTATTTAATACCAAAAATGTTTTTCAAAAATATATAAAATGTTTTTGATGTTTTATAAAAAATCTAGTTATTAAGAAAATGTTCCTTTGATCATATAATGCATTAAGCATTAGTTCATTCATACCTTAAGTGATTTTAGTTGTAGAAGTGAATATTTACAACTAAGTACTTGTTTAATTTATAAGTTTATATTTTAATGAGTTTACATTTTGTGATCATCAAAACATAGAGATATGAATAAATATTGATAATGTTTTTAGGCATTATTTATGTCAACAATCTCCCCCTTTTTGATGATTACAAAACCTAAACTCATTAAATCCAAAAAGTTATTTTTGGACAAGTATTTAGTGAGTTTATATTCACTTCTCCCCCTTTTTGTAGCATCAAAAAGGTTGAGCCGACAAGTTTTAGAGACAAAATTTGTCGGAACGAGAACTCCCCTTGATGTGTGCTCCCCCTCGTTTGAGGGCACCAAGGAATCGATAGATGGAATACTTGCAAGAAAAATATTAGAAGCACAAGCATATATATAGCAAAAATAAGCATGCATATAAAGACATTCAGTAAAAATGTTGTGTATCAATACACAACCATCCAAGATTATATTCAATTCTACATTAGCTAGTAAGTAATGCAATCTACATAATCATTCTAGGAGTACATGATCTTCCATGGGGCTTGCACACAAAATGGTTTGAAAAATTATTTTTGATTAAGCATTGCATATGCTTAATTTGGTGAGAATGAAGGTGGTGGTAGTGTAGTGGGTGAAAATGATGGAGGTTGTGGTGGAGGTTGGTTGTTAAGCATGTGTTCAAGGGATGAAAACATGTAGTGTATCTCATCTCTAAGACCAAAGATGATGGTTTGATTGTGGATGTGGTGGTATTGGTGATGATGAGAAATGAGCATCAAGAGGTGTTATTGGTGATATGGAAATGACAAGTTGGGTGAATGGAGGTTCTTGAGTAGGAGGTGGAGTTGATGCTCTTGATGGTGGTGATGAAAGGTGTGAGTTGATGTAGTTATTGATGGATGAAAGGGTGTTTTTGATGGTGCATTTGGTGCACTTGGGGATTAACATTGAGGTGGTGGTGATGGAGTTTTGGTGTCTTAGAGATGAGGTGGTGGTGAAAATGGGTGTTTGATGGAGGTGATGGTTGATTTAGGTAAGGTTTGGGCTAGATAAAAGGGGTCGCAAGATGCAAAAGAAAACAGTAAATTTTACTGCCCAGATGGCCGGTCCCCTTAATTGTAGGCCGGCCCCCTTAAAATTAAGGGGACCGCCTAGGGAATTAAGGGGGCCGCCCATCTGGTGTTTTCCCAGGCGACCAAATTTGAAAAATTTCCAGAAAAGGGTCATTTTTAGGGTGTTTTTGCAGCAAGCTCCATTTGAATCATGTACATCAAGAATGATTAAATAGTGACATAAACATGTTAATTACGCATGCATACATTTAAAACATATTATGGAATAAGCATGTTATTAATCATCAAGCATGTATATATATCATGATATCAAGTATACAAGCAATAAGAATAACAATCATATATTAAAGACAAGACATAAAGCATTCATTAGTTGAAAATAATTATGTTAAAAACAAAATTATTGATACAACACATATTTTGCTTATAGCATGCAATAAGTAGAAAATTTCAAATTGCCTAAGAGATCCATTGGACTTGCTTGAGACATGAAAACTTGGATTATTTTGGATGGATGATGGTAAAGAGGGGGTAAAAAATGTTGGATTAATGAGGTTGTAAGTTTGGGTGTATGGATGTTGGAGAGAGTGTTGATGGAGGAATTGGAGGTGGAGAGCTTGGACTTGACCATGTTGAATGAAGGTTTTGATGTTGTTCAAGTGGTGGTGTTGGATTAGATCTAGTGAGAAGATACTCAATCCAAGTGAGACGCTTATTTAAGGCGATGGTTTGATTTTGGAGAGAGATGCAACAAGGACAATTGTTGACATGTTTCTCAATTTGACTCAAGTGATGTGGTGATGATGGTAATGATGGTGAGATGGATGGTGATGATGGTAATGATGGTTTGATTTTGGAGAAAGATGCAACAAGGACAATTGTTGACATGTTTCTCAATTTGACTCAAGTGATGTGGTGATGATGGTAATGATGGTGATATGGATGGTGATGGGTTTAAGTTGCTTTGAGCAAGGAGCAAAGCAAGGAGAGCATTAAGCTCATGGGCTTCCTTGAGTTCTTCAATGAACTTCAAGTGTTGAGTGGAAGGTGATGATGATGGAGAGTGGTTGTTATTTGGTGGAAGTGGTGGTGACACTCTTGGTGGTGGAGACATTTGTGAACTTGGGTAATTATGAGTGAATGAAGGTGGACATATGGATGATTGGTTATGTGTGTGAAAGGGTTCATTAGGATGAGGTTTAGGTGTTGGTTGAGTTTGAACAACATCATTTGTTGGGTTATGGCAAATGTCAAGCTTCCTCCTCCAAATGGGTATTTATGGTGTAGTGATGATGTGATTGTGGAAGGTAAATTTTGGAGGGTGGTTTGTGACAAAATGTGTTTGTGAATTTTGGGAAGTATAGGATAAAATGGGCTAAAAAATAGAAAAAGGGAGCAGCACCTTCGACCATCAGATGGCCGGTCCCCTTAAATATTAAGGGGGCCGCCCATCTGCTGATTTCCAGGTTACTGGAAATGGGTTTTTGGCAGAAAATTGTTGAAAGGGTTGTGTTTTTGGGTTTAGTTTCAAGCAAGTCCAACTTCTTTTTAGGCAATTTAGGATTTAATAACTTATGTATGCTAAGCATATTCATTATTATCTAGCATGCAAACAACTTATTTAGCATGTAACATATATATGTTAGACAAGAAAACACTACATAGCACCAAGTAATTCATAGTATCATATTTAGGAAGATTAATAAGCTAGTTAATTAATCCTATTGATTATCTATATACAAGGGAATGTGGAGTTGTGATAGCATGGACTTCTAGACTTGTACCAAGTGAGATCTTTAATAAGTAAACCATGATTTTTCATTATTGATTTAGTTCACTTATAAGTGTCATATACACAAGTATATATGACATATATGAGATCACCAAGCATGATTTAAAGAAATGTTTTTGGCATTATTCAACAATGCTTGAAAGTAGGTTTTATGTGGATGTGAAAAGTATATTAATGAAATAGTTTTGGCTTTGTTTCAAAATGTTTTTATGAGGAAAGAAAACATATTTTTCCAATCTTTGGTTTTTGATAAACATGTAATTATGGACACAAGTTTGAAAGAAAGGTAGGATGGTGAAACATGTTTAATAGCAATGTGTCATAATCTTTTGAAAAATCATTTTTCCAAAATGTGAAGTTTTTGCAAATTTAAAAATAAGTCCCATTAATTATAGGTTTAAAAATAGTGGTTTATAAAAGATCTCATGCTCAAGGGCATTGGTTAAGTCTATTGTCACATGCTACCTCTTTCTACATATCCTATGGCATTTAAGCATGTATTATGACTAAATACAAAAATACATCATGTCAGAGTAGTTAGAGAAAAACAAAAGCTATTATAATGACAATGCATTCAACAACTAAACAAATAATTACGAAGGCATGCAGTCAAATCACATAGGAGCAAGTAAACATCTAGAAATTTTATATACGCAAGATGACATAAATCTAGGAATGAAAAGCTCTAGTGAAAAGCAAAGTTCATAACAGTAAACTATCGTTAGGTATATTTAGGAAGAATAATGTATTCAAGTTGGAGAATGAGTATGAGACTATTACTAGTGGTGCTCAATTCAGGCTAAACACGACCGTTTTTACGGGTTACACACACCCAACTTCTCACATAGAAGCAATTCAACCGTTAGGTCAAATTGAGTTTCTAGTCAATAGATTCTCCAGTAGTCATTCTCTTTTTAGAAGAAATTAAGTTCCTAAATTTACCTATCGAAGAGTACCAAATATGAAGATTGCTTGGTTCACTAACACTTAGGGGGGCTAACTAAAGGGTTTCTAGTTTATTAAGCCACAGAACGAATATAACTAAAGTATAAAGGCAAAGCAACCTATCAGACTAAGCATATCCTAAGGCATTAATAAGATTATATGCATGAAGTAATTACTTATGAAATTTTAAATAGAGAACTTACCTCACGTCCTAGCTTTTCTTCATAATGTCTCAGATGATGATCTTATTTAAACCGAAGTGGCTTGACCCGAACATGTCTTGTACGGATCATGATCTTCTCCTTCGTCTGTGTCACTCCATGATTTTGGATTGAGTTCACTTTGGAGTTAATTCATGTAGTCTTCGTCGTTAATACCTACATTAACAACATTTGAACTAGTAGCACATGTATCTATTTTATCTAAATGTTTATCTATTAAATTTTCTAAGATAACTAATTCATGTACAAGATCAAAATCTTTATCTTTGGCTTGACATTTTTCTTGATGAAAGTTTAAGAGATTTTTCCAAATATCGTTTGCCGTTTTACAGAAAGATAATCTTTCATATTCAACTTTCGGCAAGGTTTTGTAAATAATTATTTTAGCTTCATTATTTTTGTTATTCTTAGTTTTTAAATAATCATTTTGAGTTTCAAAATCCGTTTTTGTTTGACTTTCAAAATCCGTTTTTGTTAGTTGAAAATCACCAATCGAAATAACATGCCAAAGAACCAGATCAATTGATTTCACATAAGTTTCAAATTTATTTTTCCACTCAAGAAAAGTATAGTTTTCAAATAGTGGTGGTTTTAGCAAAGATTCCCCTTCTAGATATTTTTCGAATTCCATAGATCGATTCAAGCTTTAAAATGCAGTATATTTTAAAGATCTTGATTAACCTGGCTCTGATACCAATTGTGGAAAACTAGAAGGGGGGGGGGAGGGGTTGAATAGTTTTACGTCTTTTTAATTTTATTATGAAAACCTTTGTTTTATACTTTTAAAAAACTTTAGATTCTAGTTTGTTATGAAAAATAAAACTTAAATCTTATTATTAGTTATATATGTATTCTTTTAAATTGATTGTAAAAGTTTTGGTTTCTTGAATGGATTTTCAATTTGATCTTTATGTGAAGACGACCTCTAATTAATACTAGCAATTATGTAAGCTTATGTGTATGAAAGTAATGACGATGCAAGTAAAGAAATAAATAAGGTATGGAAAGATCTAACCGAGACACGAGAGATTTATAGTGGTTCGGCTACAAGAACACCTTCCTTGCCCTACTCCACTCCCCGAGCACACCTTGCTCGAGAGTTTTCTTCACAACTTCAATAAGCTCCCTTATGGCGGAGAAAACCGTACACAACTTTGGCTTACACAGGTTTAACGACACAAAGCTAAATGTCGAGTTCTAATCGTAGCTAGAACCAATCTCACAACTTCACAACACAACTTCTTCACAACTTATTCACGACTATTTCACAACGGCTTCACGACTGCTTCACGACTTCTTCACGACTTCAACACGACCGCTACACAACCTCTATGATTCGGCTTCACGACTTCAACACTATGTCTTCATGACTAAGACTTCACGACTTCAACATGACCGCTACACAACCTCTATGCTACGGCTTCACGACTTCAACACTAGGACTTCACGACTAGGACTTCACGGCTTCAACACGACCGCTACACAACTTCTATGCTACGGCTTCACGACTTCAACACAATGACTTCACGTCTTCTAAGCTACGGCTTCACAACTTCTACACCACGGGTTCACGACATCTACACAACGGCTTCACGACTTCTACACAACGGCTTCAAGACTTCTACACTTTGACCTCACAACTTCTATACCACAACTACTTATACAACATCTTCACTACTTACACACAACACTAATCTACAACACACACCTTACATACAAATGAATGAATGATTTACAAACTTTGTTAAACACACAACTTAAGTAACAAAATGATACTAAGTTGTAATACTTCTAATCTTGATTGATAGAAGTATTCTTCTTTTGCACTTGGATGGTGGAAGCTTGGATCACTTGGAAACCAATGCTTAAGATTACATGATCAAAGGTTTATTTAAGATATCAAATGAGATCTACAACAGAAAGTTTTAGTGCAAAAGATTAAGTAAAAATCCAGGGGAAGGCTGGTATTTATAGGAAAAAATCTGGACAGCTGGAGCCTACTGGAGCGGGGGCGGTCCCCTTAATTATTAAGGGGGCCGCCTAGTAAAATTAAGGCGGCCGCCCCTACTGAACGTTGGCCAATTTTGTCCTTTTGTGGGGAAGGTTTTTCTGGAACATTTTAACTGATTTTGGTTAAAAATTTGAATTCATATTTTTATAAAAGATTAAACATTTTTATTTAATACCAAAAATGTTTTTCAAAAATATATAAAATGTTTTTGATGTTTTATAAAAAATCTAGTTATTAAGAAAATGTTCCTTTGATCATATAATGCATTAAGCATTAGTTCATTCATACCTTAAGTGATTTTAGTTGTAGAAGTGAATATTTACAACTAAGTACTTGTTTAATTTATAAGTTTATGTTTTAATGAGTTTACATTTTGTGATCATTAAAACATAGAGATATGAATAAATATTGATAATGTTTTTAGGCATTATTTATGTCAACACAACGATTTGATTTGATTATTTGATTATTTGTGAGAAACTAGGTGTATATATAGTCAATTTTATTGGAAATATTATTCTGAGCGCGTTGGCGTAATTCTCGCGTCTTGAATCTGCCGTTTATTAGCTTAAACTAGCCCCGTAAGCTTATAACGAAAAGATTAGCAAAATGGCAAATGAGGCCCTCGCCTTATTTTCGTATTCGGTCCTTAGGGTTTGTACGGTTGACACTTTTGGCACATGGGGACTATAAAAACCCATTATAACTAAACTAGGGTCATTTCCTCTCTTTTGCACCCTAGCTCGCCTCCCTACTCCACCTCCGGCCACCCTTTTAACGCCACCACCGCCGCCCTTATCATTCCATTTCCATCATCAAACACCATCTTACACACCTTATCTCACCTTTTGTAACCCTTAACGCGTGTTCACGCGCCACACTATCCTTTTTCTTTTGCTTTCGTCGTGTTCATCGAAGGTAATGTTTAGATCGAGTGTAATAAAGGGTTAAAAACACCGAAACACCACTCGTGGTGAGTCGGTGTGGGTTAAAACGTGTAGGAAATGTAGTTTTGATAATAAAATGTAAATAAAATTTGTGGTATCATCTAGATCTAGTCGAATTCACGTGTCAAGAGTTGGTACCGTGAGCTTATGCTCACGGCCATGGCTTATTTCAGCTTATCCAAGCATTTCGAAGCTTGTTTTAAGCTTATTTTGGGTTTTTGGTAATTTTCTTTCTATATTGTATTTGGATCCGGTTTGGGCCGAAAACTTTATTAGGGTTCGGATTGATAGTAGTCTCGAATTTGTTTTTGTTTTGGGTCAAAAACCCATTGAGGGTCTGTTTGGGTTTGTTGTTGTCGACGAGATTCGAAGCCGAGACCTCCTTGGTCTTGGCATGGTGAGTTTTAAATTGTTGTTGTTATAGTTTTCGTGAGTTTGGAAGTGGATTTGAGTCAGTTTAGTCCTTGTTCGAGTCGTAATGTTTGTAGCCGAGTAGTGATAACGGCCGTATGGCCTTGTGGTTTATTTCTTGGACTTGGAATTAAAATCGTGATGTTTTGCGCGACGTCGGGTGCTAACCGGGACTTTGTAGTCTCGGCGTAGCCTCGACAAGCCGAAAGATGGATTTAGACTTATACTCGGACTTGTGAATATTGAGATTGACTTATTGACTCGAGTATATTAAAACTCGGGTTGTGACTCAGAACGTAAAGTGGCTCGATACATATTTAGTTTAGAAATAAATTTGACGAAAATAAAAAGGTGGAATGATAATAATAATTATAACTTGAAATTATTATTTAACAACTCATTTAGTTATTTAATATTTTGGAACTTAAAAGGGAAAGTATTAAATAAAATAAAAATGAAAATATGTACGAGTTATTAAGCGTTCCGAGGACATGCTTATCGAGGAATACCACTTAGATTAATTGTGGGACTTATTGTTGAATGTTTGGTACTCGGAATTACTTGGGAATAAATGGTAACAGTTATTACTTTAACACGTTGGTAAACTTATAAATTGTTCGGCATGGTAACGTTCCATTAGGGGACGAGCCATGGCGAATTAATGTTTTATAATATAAAACATATAAGAAATATAACTTAATGGGATGTTTGGGAAAAATACCAACGACTACCAATCTATTCACTTGATTTTGGTGTGTTTGATTTGTGTGATTTATGTCATTTGACCCCGTCGTTTCGTCCTGAGTTCTATATCTTTTTCTCGTCGATTTCGTTTGTTTATTCTTCTTTTGGCGTGCATACTCTTGAGTCATGTCTTTCCTCCGTCACACGAATGATGAAACCCACTTATAATAAAAGCTAAGAATAGAATATTTTTGGAAATAGAAACGGTTAACCATTGGGAATCTTTGTAAACCTAGTTTATTGTTGAGGATTTCGTATTAAGACAAGTCTTATTCGTATTAGGTTGCGCCGTTCCCGTACCGTTGTACCAGCCTCCTGGATACCTTCGTGATTAGCTAGATGCCAATTGTGATCTTTGCATTGCTGTGGCTAAGGTAAGTTCATGGCCCCTACATTTACTGGTTTTTATAACTGTGTTGGGGGAGAATACATGCTCGTTTTTAACTAAACTCCATGATTGTTTATTTGGATATGTGAATTTTTTACGCAAGACTTGTCTGTTTGGTTGAAACATTTGATTTGGTTATTTGAATGCGTTGTGTGTTTACTTGTTACATATATGATTATTTCCTCATGGACTTGATATGTTTTGGGGTAAGATATATGCGAAACCTGTTTATTGATTAGACATGAAATTTTGTTTGTGGTTATGAAATTGTTACGCGAGCTGACTAAGAGTATTGTTATACATGCTGTAATAATGCAAGATTATTATTATGCGTGCTGCAATAGTGCAGGATTATTATTATGCGTGCTGCAATAGTGTAGGGTATTACTATATGGTGCACCTATAGCGGATTATTATTATGATATGAGACACTATTTGAGTGCTGCTCATGTGTTATGAGACACTCCTTGAGTGTGGCTCATGTGTTTGGTTCATGACTTAGCCAGCGTAACAGTTAAATTTACGTGACTGATATGAGTGCGGTGTATTGCTCTAATTTATATCCGCGGATGTCGTTTTGGTTTTAGCAGTATTCAAGTTTTAAATTTATATTTAGCCGACTTATCAATAAACACACACTTTAACGAGCAGTGTACCCGGTCAGTATGAATATAATGGTAAGTAGAGTGTCGATCACTAAGAGTGAAACGTATTATCTAGTTATTCTAATCAGTATTTTATTATCTTAAGTTAGCTATACAACCTAATCTAACGCAAGGGGGTTCAGCCTGAGAGACTGGCACGGTTTGGTTATAATTAAATAATAAACTAAACTAATAAGCACGAATCAGCGATTAGCACACACGTACACAGATAGATACTCGAGACAATAAGAAGACCTGTCCTGATAATTAAGTAGCTTGTCACTTGTTTTATTGCTAGTTTTATATGAAGTGTATAGTTCGATGCGACGCATCGAGAGTTAAACCTTTCTCGTTGGCTCTAATCTTATCGGCGAGTAAACCCTTAATGATTACTTATGTCTATCCTATTTATTAAAGAGATGCTAAAACAAATAGGCGAGGAAGGGGCATGGCGACCCAAGCAATGCTCAGCTAGACACAGAGGTTATCAATGCACTAATAAAAGTCACCAAAGACATCAACATATAAACTTTAATTAATGGGAAAGAAATTTTAAGGGGTGCCCATGGTTTTTCGTAGTCACATGGAATCGGCCCATCAATCCTGATGAATTAAAGTGTACTAATACAATAAAACAAAACTACTTAATGAATTGAATACATGCAGGACCTTCTTACAGCTCTTGTATCTTCGTTCAAGGTGTGTCTTGTGCTGCTAATGCGTCTGACTTCGTCCTAGGGTTTCTTCTGTCTTTTGCTAAGTCTCGTACTCCGTATATTGCACACAAAATTCGTCTGACTTTGGGGTATTTATAGTTTCTGTCTGAGGGTTAGATGCGGCGCATTGAATAAGTAGATGCGGCGCATTGACTTAACTTCGCGTGGGGTACAAGATTAATATATTCAGGAATATTCGTATACCGCCTTAAGATGCGGCGTAACTCCATTTTTGTATGCGGCGCATGTCCTTTGCTGTCTTGGATCGTAACTTGTGAAATCTTGATAGTGATGCGCCGTATGTTAGAAGTATGATGCGGCGTATCTGGAGCAGAATGATCTTGATCTTGTTCATTTGAGTAGACTCTTAATATCTTGCTTGTTTTGCTCCATAATTAGTCCAAAATCGCCAAGTTTCACATAGTACTTGTTTTTACCTGAGAATTACAAAAGTAAACATTAACGTATCGATTCTCACAGATAATATAATAAAACAAGTCAAATAAATATGATAAATGATGGTAATAAAATGTACTTATTTGAGTTCATCAAATATCCCCCCACTTGAACTTTGCTTGTCCCCAAGTAAACCTTAGAATAAATTTTATGAAAATGTATCCTAAAAGATATTAGGATTTATTTTTATATTTAAGCATGTATTCATTTTGTCATAATCACACAACCAAACACTTAACGAATTAGAAATAAAATAAAATATTTTGATAAAAGCAAATCTAATCGTTTAACTGTCCAGTCGTGACGAATATCCTATCATAAGTTTGGCAAGTATACGCATCTCCCCCACTAAAGCCAAGAAATAACAAGTCTAAAGCGGTAAAAAGGGTTTATTGGTTAAGGGTTAATCATTCTCCTTAATCTCTACCGATCTCAAATTTCAGAAAAGGCAACAAAATCACAAATACATGATCGAATCCACGATCACGATACTTGCAATTGCTCAAATCCTTAACTCGAATAGGCTAAAGATAAGACTAAGTAATCTTCACCAATAATATTATATCAAAAAGGGCGACAAAATCATAAATACATAGCCGAATCCACGACTACGATACTTAAGATTGCTCAAATCCATAATCTCAATAAATCAAAGGTTTGGATAAAGAATAATATAGGGTATGGATAATATTTGGGATACAAATTGGTGTAAAATGAAAAATAAACAAAACAAATAGATTAAAATTCTAAGTGTAGTAAATTGCTTTCCCAACCATCCCATGAATAAGACTCATATCATTGAATAACTCACGCTTTAACACTTGAAACACACGCTTTAGGTAGACACGAATTATACTCAACAAGATCTCAATCAAAGAATAACCTTAGTTGGCGTTCCCATAACGGCCAACTCCCATTCAATCCATAAATATAATATATAACAAATAGTGGTGATATCGACCACTTAATACAAAACTTTACATAATTTGGTTAAAACAAACTTCCAACTTTTTCTTTTCTATTTTTTCAATTTTTTTTTTTTTTTTTTTTTTTTTTTTTTTTTTTTTTTTTTTTTTTTTAATATCAATATATATATGTAAAATTTCACAACTTTTCTATCACTTTCTTTCCGGATAATTTTTTTCATACTTTTCATACTTTCAGAAATAACTGTAATAGCGAAAGTAGTAAACACACGAAAAATAAACTCAAAGATATACAATATTTACTTTCATACTAATTGCATTGTGCAATTTCCTGACTCAACCAAAGATAATGAATTACGCACGCGAACACAGGTAATGTAAGGAAACACACTTTGCCTAAAGCAATTAACCAACCACGGATTTTAATCTACAGGGTAGACTAAGGTGTAAGGGTGTAACGAAACATTATAACAAAGGTGTAAGAAACGAAAGGAATGGCTCTGAGTGTTTTTCTAGGGGTATCTTACTCTAAAAGTGAGAGTAACAAAAGGGTTTATACGGGGGTTAACTAACCAGTGTAGTTAGCTAATATCACATAACATATAAAGGCTATTTGGGTGTAATCCTAGAAATTTAGTAATTTAGACAAGTCATTCCAATTATAAAAATAATACTTATTATGGTGGTCTCGAATAGTATACAAGCCAAGTTCTAAAGTTTACAAGTCACCGGCACACTCATAGATTTTTGAATTTTGATAAGTTCACAATTTTTGAAAATAATGTTATGTGTGCAGCTATGTAATTTAGACTTTAAACAAAAACATGCTAAAAAATTTTAAATTTTGATATATTAAGTGCATTTTAAGCATATTTTGAAAAAGTTTAGGACAAGTAAGTGTTATAATTCTCCAATCCCACCACTTAAGTTAAACAACGTCCTCGTTGTTTGTATCAAAGATTAAAAACTGGAAAATAAAATAATTAGAACAGAAAAACTCCCCTGAGATTTGCTCGGTATGATCCTCCATTTTTTCGCATAAAAGCAAAAATCATCTTTCTTGTGGATGAGAACATTTAAGCTTCATATTTGATGTATCCACAGGAAATGCAGGAATCTATAATACCATCAAGACTTAAACACACCTGAGTTAAGAAGGTTCAAACTTGCATAATACATTAGTAGTTAGCAAAAATAAAACTTTAAAAATTAAAAATGAAAATCATCAGGTCAGTCGATACGCCGTATCTTATGGAAAAAGATACGCCGTATCGAGCCTGGAATAAATACGAATCAGAATAAAAGATGCGTCGCATCCTTAACCAGGGATGCGCCGCATTAAATAGACTGACAGAAAGTTTTAAAGTCAAAAATAAAAATGCAAAAAATAAAGTAAGATATGACCAGTGCATGAGATGCGTCACATCTTAGGATTGAGATGCGCCGTATCTTCTGCGGGCCTGACAGACTCGACACAGAACAGAATGTAAAAATTTTCCGGGTTGTCTCCCAGTCAGCACTTGTCTTTATTCCAGAGTCTTCAAGTTAGACTCACGTTCAACTCCTTAATATCGATCACTGAAAGAGTCGGAAGCATCACGCTCCCTCATCGCTAATTCAGTAATATTGAACACTCCTTGCTCGTCCTTAATTTCCACGCCATTCTTCTTTAATATCTGTATAAACAAAGTTCTGTCCCTTTCGGGCAGAGATGACAAAATGATAGACGGGAAATTCTTATTATTATATAGGCATAAATATGCAAGGTGAGGTGGTAGTTCAATAAACACATCATTACTCAAATTTGTATTCTCAACTATTCTCCTACGTTTGTTAATCACTACGCAATCATACCACTCATCATCAGAATCATTAACAATATCGCGCCTAAGTTCGGTAGGTACATTAAGGTCAATAAATTCCTCGAAGTTCTGATGATTAGGATTAGTTGAGTTGTTTTGAATCAATGTTTCTCCCATAAGTCTAGCTTCAAGATCGAGGTCCATACGTTCTCTTAATCCTAGCACATAGACGCCTCTAATTATGCTTTTAACAGGATTTTGGCACTTATAGACTAGTTTATTGTTCCCTACCCTTAACGAGATTTTTCTTTTAAACACATCAATCTTTGCATGGGCGGTAGACAAGAAAGGTCTTCCAAGGATTAAAGGAATCTTAACATCCTCGGGCATATCTAATATAACAAAGTCTACGGGAAAAACAAACTTCTCAATCTTAACTAGCACATTTTCAGCAATCCCTTCAGGTCGTTTTACCGTTTTATCAGCCAATTCAATAAGCAACTTAGTTGGTGCTAATTTTCCTAGTCCTAGGGTAGTGAATGTCTTAAGGGGCATAACACTAACGCTAGCTCCTAAGTCAGCTAACACATTATTGAAAGATATATCATTAATTGAACAAGGTAAAGTAAAACTTCCTGGGTCCTTTTCTTTATGAGGCAAGGCATGTAAGTCGGTTGCAGAGCTCTCTTCTTTCATTGTAGCCTTGATCTCCTCTTCAATCTTTGTCTTCTCTTTGAGTAGCCTCCTTAAACTGATTGAAGAATTAAAGAAAAATTCGGGCTTTGCACTATCATCACCATTCATCAATCTTCTAGGAAAAGGAATGTTAGGCGTGACTTCCTCAGTGGTGCTTATGGCCTTGGCGACATGATCTCTTGGGTTGGTTTCAGTTGAGCTAAGTAAACTTCCGTATCCCCTTTCTTGAAGAACTTTGCTCATTTGTCCAATTTGTTGTTCCAATGCTTTGATCGAAGCTCTTTGATTTCTTGTAATAGTATCCGTTGAAGCTCGAATTTCTTTGATCATAGCAGTGTTCTCTTCATGTCTTTTAGCAGCATCGGCCATAATTTGCTTAAGAGTGTCATCCAAAGTCTGCCTCCTTTCTTGATAAGTGGGATTAAAGTTGTTCTTTTGATAGTATCCCGGAGTAGCTTCCCTAAATCTTCCTGAAGGTCGGAATGGTTGTCCAAATTGTGTGTAGTATGCTTCTTCAAATGTCTCACTTTCATTCTTATTAGGGCAATCTTTAGTGTAGTGAGGTCCTTCGCATTTTTCACATCCAACTTGGGCAGCATAAACTTTTTCATCACGCTTCTTCATCTCTCTACTAATTTTAACCAATTGAGCTTGAATTGCAGCAAACCCGTCAAAATTAGTGCTGCTCTTAGATCTAGTAGAGGTTCCATCGTGCCATTTTTGAGAATGATCAGCAGCTTCTTGGATAGCTTTTCTAGCATTGGCTGCACTCATTTGAGGCACAGCTCCCTTAGCATCCAAGATTTGTCTAGTAGGCACGTCCAATCCTTGATAGAACAATATTATCTCCTGCATTGGACTTAGATAATGTTGAGGGCATTTCATCAATAGGTCTTTAAATCGTTCCCAAGCTTGATAAAGAGTTTCATCAGGCTCTTGCTTGAAACTGTTGATAGCCTCCATCTTTTTAGCAGTTTTAGCAGGTGGACAATATTTTTTCAGGAATTTGCTCTTCAAATCTTCCCATGTTGTGATTGAACTAGCAGGTTCATTCTTTAGCCACTTATTAGCAGCTCCTTTAAGCGAAATTGGAAAGATTCTTAGCATAAGTTGATCGTCAGAGACTCCTTCTGTAGTAAACAAATCTGCTATCTCGAGGACTTTTTCAACGTGTTCATTAGCATCTTCATGTTCTGTTCCACTGAAAGCATTTTCTCTTAGCTCCTTGAGAAACTGACCCTTCAACTCAAACTTTGACTTTTCATCAAACTTTGGTCTAGCAACTCCTGAACTGTAATCAGCACGGGTATTGTTCATGTATTCTTCCATAGTAGTGTTTTCCGCCATTGTTTCTGCTTCTTCTTCCTCTTTCTCTTCATAAAAATAATCAAGCTCGAATGAACTTGAAATTTTAAAGCTTTTTATGTTGAAAAGCCTTTTAAGCGAATGTAGGGCTCGTTCAAGATATTCGAAAGGTTGAATCAAGTTCTTAGTTGAACTCCTGGTCATGCACTTCCTGAAACTATCACAAAAGCATCAGTAGGGTATGTTCAAGAAAGTAGTATATCAGAAAATTAACAACGAAAAACGGAATACGAAAAATAAAAGTTACTGATATCTGCAGACGATGCGCCGTATCCAAAAAGTTGGATACGCCGTATCTTATAATCGTTAAAATTTAATCAGACTTTTATTCAGAAATCAGATACGCCGCTTATAATTTAGAATGCGCCGTATCAGTATTAATTATCAAAAATCAACGTATCTAATTTTAGCAAATATAACCGATTTTTGATTTAGAAGATGCGCCGTATCGATAAAAATCGATGCGTCGTATCTGTTTAATAATTCAAAAACTGTTTTTAATTTAAATAATAGATACGCCGTATCTGTTAAAACAGATGCGTCGTATGGCATTACGGTTTAGAAAAAATTCTTATTAAAAACAGAATACGCCGTATCTTGGGGAAAGATGCGTCGTATCGAATTTATTAAACGCGTTGTATTTTATAAAAATTAAACGCAATACGCCGTATCTGTGAAAACAGATGCGCAGTATCGTTTGAATCAGCTCAATACAACGATAGCAAAATACAGAAAAACAGAAAAAAATAAAAACAAAAATAAAATCAAACAAAAAGAAACAAAAATTAAAGAAAATAAAAACACACAAAAACAGAAAATATGCAAATAATACAATGAATGCAATTTATCTAATATATAACAGGGTTAGCGGTTAGAATCAAAAAATTAAAAAGAAAATCTAATTAAAATACTAATCAAATTAACAGATAATAACAATTCACTCCCCCGGCAGCGGCGCCAAAAACTTGATGTGCGTGCGGTGTATTGCTCTAATTTATATCCACGGATGTCGTTGTGGTTTTAGCAGTATTCAAGTTTTAAATTTATATTTAGCCGACTTATCAATAAACACACACTTTAACGAGCAGTGTACCCGGTCAGTATGAATATAATGGTAAGTAGAGTGTCGATCACTAAGAGTGGAACGTATTATCTAGTTATTCTAATCAGTATTTTAATATCTTAAGTTTGCTATACAACCTAATCTAACGCAAGGGGGTTCAGCCTGAGAGACTGGCACGGTTTGGTTATAATTAAATAATAAACTAAACTAATAAGCACAAATCAGCGATTAGCACACACGTACACAGATAGATACTCGAGACAATAAGAAGACCTGTCCTGATAATTAAGTAGCTTGTCACTTGTTTTATTGCTAGTTTTATATGAAGTGTATAGTTCGATGCGACGCATCGAGAGTTAAACCTTTCTCGTTGGCTCTAATCTTATCGGCGAGTAAACCCTTAATGATTACTTATGTCTATCCTATTTATTAAAGAGACGCTGAAACAAATAGGCGAGGAAGGGGCATGGCGACCCAAGCAATGCTCAGCTAGACACAGAGGTTATCAATGCACTAATAAAAGTCACCAAAGACATCAACATATAAACTTTAATTAATGGGAAAGCAATTTTAAGGGTGCCCATGGTTTTCCGTAGTCACATGGAATCGGCCCATCAATCCTGATGAATTAAATACAATAAAACAAAACTACTTAATGAATTGAATACATGCAGGACCTTCTTACAGCTCTTGTATCTTCGTTCAAGGTGTGTCTTGTGCTGCTAATGCGTCTGACTTCGTCCTAGGGTTTCTTCTGTCTTTTGCTAAGTCTCGTACTCGGTATATTGCACACAAAATTCGTCTGACTTTGGGGTATTTATAGTTTCTGTCTGAGGGTTAGATGCGGCGCATTGAATAAGTAGATGTGGCGCATTGACTTAACTTCGCATGGGGTCCAAGATTAATATATTCAGGAATATTCGTATACCACCTTAAGATGCGGCGTAACTCCATTTTTGTATGCGGCGCATGTCCTTTGCTGTCTTGGATCGTAACTTGTGAAATCTTGATAGTGATGCGCCGTATGTTAGAAGTAGGATGCGGCGTATCTGGAGCAGAATGATCTTGATCTTGTTCATTTGAGTAGACTCTTAATATCTTGCTTGTTTTGCTCCATAATTAGTCCAAAATCGCCAAGTTTCACATAGTACTTGTTTTTACCTGAGAATTACAAAAGTAAACATTAACGTATCGATTCTCACAGATAATATAATAAAACAAGTCAAATAAATATGATAAATGATGGTAATAAAATGTACTTATTTGAGTTCATCAGTGACACTATATGAGTGTAGTATCTGTATGATTGATTATAGTTCAAGATGTTTGATTATGATATTATTTGCGGATTTGGTTTTGGAACTGTGATTTAGGCAGTGTGAGTCTACGTTGAATTTGACTTGTTTGTGAATGATGATTTGAACTCGAAAACCTTATGGTTCAACCATATTGTTTTAAACTAAAACCTATGAACTCACTAACCTCGTGTTGACACTTTTAGCATGTATTTTCAGGTTAAGGCGATAGCTTATTTTTAGAGTCGTTTGGCAAGGGGCACGGTCATAGACGACTCTGATAAATAATTGGGACCGCTTTACTTATTTTATGGGCTTATTTCAGCACTACTTTTGAATAATGTGAATTTAACACTTTTTGTTGAATTTTATTCTAAATGATTGAGGTAAAAACTGTTCTTTGTACTTGTGTTGTGATACCAATTGAGTAGCACCCCAGTGACATGTATGCTTCCGCTGGACCCGATTTTGGTGGTGTTACAATTCAAGCTCAAATTCGAGCTCTGTTTCTAGCTATGTGTCTAGCTATCATTCAACCTCATCTTAAGATTTTCAAGCTCTCTCAAAAAAGGGTACAATTAATAGGGCTTGCAAAAAGGTTTCAAGCTCTGTCAATCCTCCTGTACAAGGTAGCATGTTGCAACTCAATCTCTTTCAATCACTGGTAAAAGGATTCAAGTGCTAGGGCTTGAAATAAGGAGACTTATGCAGCAATCAAAGAGAAAAGGTTTGGGATCAAAACTTTACAAGTCCAAATGCAGACAAAAGGAAAGGGAAAAGGAGCATGGGCTAGCTTTTGATGTCACTTGAAGCATTCCCACCTCTGTCTTTTGTTTAAAATGTATGACTTTATCTTTTGAATAACTTCTATGTAATGAACTATGCAGCCATGTATGCATCTATCTATGTAATGAAATATGCATCTATGTAATGAAATATGCATCTATGTAATGAAATGCTACTTGTTTCTGTTAAGTTGAAACTGCTTGTTTTCATTTATCATCAATGCCAAAATACAACTTGGTACACTGTTACGGCTCTAAACTTAACATACTAACCTAACACTTACTTCAAACATAAACAAAAGACCCAACTTCATACATTTTCGACTTGATAGCAAAAAGAACAACAAACAAGATCCAAGATCAAACTAGATACTTCTTCATTTTTGCACGACCAATTTGGGCTTCCAGTATTGCTTGTTCAATATTTTTCCTTGACCTTAATAAACCCGATATGATTTCAAGAGAACGATTACACATAGGGGGGTCATACCAATCAATCCATCTATAGTTTGATCCCTGTTAAACAACATTACACCAACAATTATTTGCTTTACGTTAGTTTGATTCAATTAATTCAATCTTCACAAACTTACTTGAATCGGACAAGAGTAAAACCGACGGCATGAGTTAGCATTCGTCCAAGAGGTTTTAACAATGACAATTCTTCCACAATGGCACTTAATCATATCCATTGTTCTTGTAAGAATTTTGTTTTTAAATTAGGGTTTAGATGAGAAGATTTGGGTTAAAGAAAGAGGGAAAAGAAAGAAATAAGATATATATATATATATATATATATATATATATATATATATATATATATATATATATATATATATATATATATATATATATATATATATATAAGTAAATAAAGACTTAGTGGCATTGAGAAAGACAAATAGCCGTTTGAGAGAGAGTGAGTATTTTTTTGGACGAATATACCCTCTCCCATTGTGCACATGTTATAAACTTAACGCCTTGACCTAACGGACGTTTGGTCAAGGGACTACTAGTGTGAAGGGTTTTAGACTTGGTGGCTGTAAGTGCAAAAAAAAAAGTCAAAGGACCAAGAGTGTGAGTCAACGCAAACCACAGGGACCATCTTTGTAATTTACTCTAAAATGATTTATGAAAGTGAACGTCAAATTTCATAAATAAATAGTGATTTTGACAACTAATGAAAATTCTTGCCCATATGAATGTAACTAACCACCAAACATCTAAGATTATGTGCATCAAAATTTTATATATATATATATATATATATATATATATATATATATATATATATATATATATATATATATATATATATATATATATATATATATATATCTTATAAAGGAATGGTCACGACGTCGTTTTTGGCGTTGCGTTTTGCCGAAAAAATGGGCCTGCATTAAGCTACCAAGGCCCGTTTATCTTGGCCCACGTTTTTCTTCTCCAGTCCGGTTTCGGTGTTATAGATATTTCATGAAGCTTCTTGATCTTCCCATTGTGAAACTTGCTGCCGGTGTTCAGGGAGGTGTGGGTGTGTGACGATGGCGTTCAGTGAGGTGTGGGTTTGTGACGATGGTGTATATGTGAAGGAAGGGGAGGTCTTGGGTGTGTGACGATGCTGTTCAGTGAGTTGTGGGTTGTTGTTACCTCGAAGATAAGATGAACGGATTTGAAAGTATCTCTAACTCGATTATACCAGGTAAAAGTTTTATGGTTTTCAGGTTAATTTTATTTAATTTTTTCGGATTGCAGATTTAGGGTTTTCGGTGACAATTATAGTTTTTTTTGGTAAACTTATTGATAGTTATATATGAGTAAAGCTGTATGCGAAATATTGGGGGTTAGACTTTTTTTGTTTTGATTAGTTCGATTTTAGGTTTACCTGTATGATTTAGAAAAGATTAAACACGGCAGCCACACCTTGATTGTGGTTGCAGCCATTGCCCTTTTTCCGTGCTTTTTTGGTCTATGGCTTTGATTGATTCTTTTTGCAATAACTCCAAAGACTTGAGTGTATTAACATGATTGATAGTTTTCAGAAAACCATTTCGCTTACCGTAAACTACACAATATAGCGTTTCAGGTTTATTATTGAAGTAAGGATACGAAAAAATCAACATGGAGAATTTGATTTTGGTGCAGAGGAAATAAAGTTTGTTAATGATTGTGCGCTAGACAAGGTTCAACTCTAATTTTTTTTTGCGTGCACATTTTCTTTATCACTTTAACTTGACAAGTAATCTTGGTTCTCTACTCTTTACTTTTCAGGATTCTGCAATTATTGCTATAAATAAACCTCCTGGAAGGCCTGTTCAGGTAAACGTTTATATATCTTCATAATGTTTCTCTGCACATAATGTAATATCCGAAAGTTGATTAGTGTGTTTTATATTTTAGGGTGGTATTGAAATAAAAAAGAAGCTTAACAGGTAAATTCGTTCATGTGTAAAATAGTTTTCTATATTACATATGTTAGATGAATGATATTAGTTACAAAGAACAAGGTCATTTGGCAAATTAGTTTCAAATAGTTATGGGTTAAATAAGATTATGGAATGAACGTCCTATTAATGAAATTTGTTATTTAGAAATTTGTTATCTGACAAATTGTCGCTACAATAGCTGGGGACCGAGAGCTTAACTTTATGTTATTTAGAAATCGGTGATAATTATGTCTTATTACATGTTAACGATAATGTTTACAGTAAATATGTTATAATAGTAGGCGATGTGTTATATGGCATATTGATTATATTGTATTTTCATACTGCAGGATAACCGTTTTGTTGTGTGACTGACTTTAGGTTACACAATCTTACGCAGCAGCCCCGAACAAGGTTAATTTTGTCATTTTTCCTCTCCTTATTTCAGGCTGTTTCCATTATGTGCTAAATTTTTGCTTACAGGAACCCGAGATTGAAATATGCTCAAGTATGCTGGATGCAATCAATGAGTGTGTTCAGGTGTGCATCATCTATTTTCCAATTATATAGATGTACTTATCAGAAGTTATTCTTAGTTTCTAATCTATCGTTATTTTCGGGTTCAGATATGTGGACCTCTTTTGGATGAAACCAAAGTTAGAAGCATAGTGGAAGAGGTAAAACAGGTCATTACAGCCAGTTCAACCAGAAGAAATGAAAGACTCGAGAGAGTGAAAGCTGAGGACTTTGATGTAGAGGAAGGTGAAATGCTTAAGGAAGAAAACGAAGCAGAGGAAGAACTTTTTGATCAAGTATGCTTTTTTCTTATTCATGGATTATGAGTACTAACAATGCTTTTATTATTTCTCATAAATTATGTTTTTTTTTTTTTTTTTAATTTCTGAATCTAGGTTGGTGATTGTTTGGGCACTATACTTAAGGCCTATAAGGCTCCATTTTTGCCTCTTTTTGACGAACTGCTGCCTTACTTGATGCCTATGTGGGTAAGTATTATGTTCCATTATATATGTCGGGTTTATATAATTTCTGTTTTCTAGCATGACATTAGTAAACTGTAACTTTAGGGCAAGGATAGGACATCTGAGGAGAAAAGAATAGCCATTTGCATATTTGATGATGTTGCAGAACATTGTGGAGATGCGGCATTCAAGTGGGCATTTGAAATTTTCAGTCACTACAATGTTGCAGATGTTCTTGCTCTTATGCTTCTTTTCTTTTTTTCTTTTTTTTTAAATAATTATTACATGTATTATGAAACTTTTCTACCAGTTGTGTTGGAAGCATGTAATGATACAAGCACAGACGTTCGCCAGGTATGCATAATGTTGTCATGGTGATTTTGAACATATGACGATAATTTACTTGGGTAATTAATTCTGAACATATTAAGTACCTATTCAGGCTTCTGTTAATGGGGTTGGCGTATGTGCTGAGTTTGGGGGCGGTGCATTCAGACCATTTGTTGGTTGTAGGTTATGTTAATGTTTTTAATTTGTGACTTGCATTCTTTTGAATGTATCATTTTCTGATCACTGTTGATGAATTGGCTTGCTCTTTTCAGAGGCTCTTGCTAGATTGGATGGTGTTATAAGACGCCCTGATGCATTGCATCCAGATAATGTAATGGCTTATGACAATGTTGTTTCAGCTCTTGGCAAGATATGCCAATTTCATCGCGATAGCATTAATGCTGCTCAGGTAAAATATAATTGGCTTAAGACTCTCAAAGAATATATAATCTGAAAACTAACATATGTTTTGCTAAAATGGAAAAGCCGGTTGGCTGTCTACTTAAGTTTTTTATTGACAAAAGGTGAGGTTGCTAATGATATAAATTGTGCTATGTGGTCAGATTGTTCCCGCGTGGTTAAACTGCTTGCCATTAAAAGGTGACTTGATTGAGGCTAAAGTTGTACATTATCAGCTTTGTTCAATGGTGGAAAGGTAAAGTCTCGACTGTCAAAAGAGGATCTTTTTTTGTACAACATAGGAATTTGCCCAATGGTGGATTGAATGGGATTTTCACCAAGGGTTGAAATGGGTCGAATTGGGTTGACCCGAATATAACACAACTTGAACCGTTTTATAAAATAAAAAAAAAATTGAACTTGAAACACACACTGAAATGCTGATCGCTTCAGCACCACCTCTATACCAGCCCATTCAGTAGCACATGTGTGAACCCACTTCTCAAAGCATGTTAGGATTCGATTACAATGTCTACTTGATTGTAGAAAACATGTATGAATGTCAGACCCATTTTGTATATGAATTGCAATAATAAACTCTTTATCGTCACAATAAAATTTTGTTTCGAAATCTGTATGTTAATTTGACCAATTTATGCAGATTCAATCATCGATGTAGTAAGACATTTGCAGATCCGAAATTAGACAGGCAGCATGTAATCATAAAGTCCCACTCTCTTTTGCAGCTCCTGTAGTGCAAGTAAATTACTGAAGTGTTTTGGAAACTACTTCAATGACATCATGTGTTTGAGATTGCTTATAAAGCTTCCTATTGTGTTGATTAAGGTCCTTTCGTAATTTCAGTTTCCAGAATTCATAGCTTCATTTCTCTCAAGGCTTTCTTTCCCATCTATGGGTGGTACATCTTCTGCTCCACCACCAGCAAGAAATGTAACTGTAGAAACTGCTGCTGAGAGTTACGCTTTTGTGCAAGCGGAGAGTGAAATTGATTTAAAGGTATAGTGTATTTGATTTTGTATGTGTATTCTGAATCATTTCTGTTATCATCTTTTGTATGTATTTTCTTTTTAATATTGTCATCTTTTTAACTCTTTTGAACCCAAAGAATGCACCGTGCGCTTTTTAGTTCATTCCATCTTTTGCTAAAGTGTGATTCAGCTTTGTGTTTCAGGTATTATTTACGTAATTACGTGCTCAGTTATAGTGTTAATGCTGCAATTACTTAGCTATCTAATTGCTCGATTTGTTCTCTTGATTTATATGGTCAAACTCTGTTCTGATGCACTATACAAGTTCAAGTCTTAAACTATTATTGTTCATCAAAAACCTGTTTTGGCGTTGTTAATGTAGATCCTCTAAGAATAAAGAAGCATGCTAACGTACAAAGTTTTGGAATTAACTTTGTCCTTAATAAGTAGTAGCACGTTATTAAGAATTATGATTGATGTGGATCACAAAAAGCCCCTCTTCACCCCAGTCAAATGCAGCCAACAAAAAAAACCACAAGATAACATTATTATGTTATCATATGTGATGTCTTAAGCTCAAAACAACAAGCTGGTGTAATGCCTGCTACTTAAGGAGGTGTTTGGTATTTTGAGAAACGCCAAAGAGTGTGCTGAAAAAAAGGTACGTTGAGAACTGAAAAAGAAGCATGACGCATAATCGTGGAAAATTCGATGGGTTGGGCGGATTTGGGTAACGAGTCACATTGGTTTAGCAGGGTTTATATATTGAAAATGCACTTTGGGTGACAGTTGACCCGTTACTTTTTAAACTATTTTTTATATGCAATCTATTTCTAAAACTACTTTCTAACCTGCTTATGCTTACTGTATTGTTTGTATAATTTGCAAAAGGATAATTTATTTATATTATGTATTATCATACATATATTGCATTTGATATTGATTTGGAAATGAAGTTGTGTAAGCATAAAATAATCACATATTACTCGAGTTGTGCACACTAAAAGTTTAAATGAAAATAAAATAAAATAAAAATCAATATGTGAGCATTTAGTATTGATAATGAGGTAGGTAGCTTTTATAAGAATTTTAAATCTTGGTGTTAAGATATTTCAAAGCTGCAGGTGCCAAAAGGATATTGCGCTAAAAAAGTTATAATTTTTAAAATAATATAAATTCACAACTGCTAGGACTTTTAGTTTCTAAATATCTTAATTCTTGATTATCTTGATTCCTAAATAATTATTAGTTACATTGATTAAGTTATTACTTTGAGATAACGTAGAACACAAGTTCATGTGCGATGGCACTTTGAAGTATTGAACGTGTGAGGGTAAAGGTGATACTTTTTTCATGTACTTCCTACTTAATTGTACCACAAAGAGATGGTTGCTAAATTGCTATTCAATGAATGTTTCGCTTCAAGATACTACTTTAACTTGCAGTTTTGCCCACCACGTCAAATGGGTTGGAGTAGTGGAGACTAAGTTCTAATAAAGAATTGTCATGTCAAATGGGTTGCAAATATGAATTCCTACAATACTTTGTTTTGAGCAGATTTTAGGGATTGTTGTTTCTTTTAATGCGTTTTTTCAGAAGCTGGTATAATTAAAAAATTAGTGTCCTCTATCTTCATTTTTCTTACCCGATGTTGTTGCAGACTAGGAAACCTATGGCTTCTGCTCTGAATATTGTACAGACTAACCATTCTTTTGTTGATTTTGCTGTTTTGGGTACAATTATCTAACTTTTATGTGGTGTTTCGGAATGCTTTTTTACAGTGCTTATTTGATTATTATGAGATACAACTTATATAGAGTTTTAGTTGTTTTCATAGTATATGCTTACTGACGATGTAGAAAACTATCAACTTATTCTTAAATAGGCAGCATGGTACATGGTACCTGTTTAGTACAAACTGTTTATTAAGCAGATATGCAGTTTCTGATAAGCAATCCCAGACATTTCCTTAATCAAGTCTTTTACTTGGGTATTAGGTTTTCGATTCTTATTTGTTTATTTATAGAGCTTGAAGGACTGTGATCTCTTACAAACATGAATATGTTGTACTTTAGGTGAATTATTAAGTACAACTGATAAAAGGGCGTTTGGGAATACATTATATTTCTGCTTTCTGCTCATGTACCAAGTAATAAGGGGGTGTTTAGGATTACTTATTCTTTATACTTTTTGCTTATATATTAAATTTTTTTTTAGCAAAAGTTACGACAACTGATAGCATCACAGGTTGTTTGGCA
The DNA here is from genome assembly GCA_021014915.2 of Artemisia tridentata subsp. tridentata. Taxonomy (NCBI): domain Eukaryota; kingdom Viridiplantae; phylum Streptophyta; class Magnoliopsida; order Asterales; family Asteraceae; genus Artemisia; species Artemisia tridentata. The sequence continues at coordinate 123,441,684 of CP139502.1, read as the reverse complement.
ATACTTTCTATTTCAGTTAAACTTTTTAGTTGTGGTTGACTGTTTGATGTCTTTATTACAGATGGTGGTGACAAAGATACCATCTTCTGAAAGCACGAATCCGAGGGTTAGGACTTGAGACATTGCTTGAGAGACTGAAAGGACCTGTTTGTTTAAATTTCTTTTCTTCACTTTGTTAATATTATCTATATGTTTAGTATATGTGGATGGACACAAGTTGTTTGTATACCATTTACAGTCTAAATTTAATTCTTTTAAAAATTTATTACCTGCACATGTTTACTTTGTGAAGAAGCATATGTTAGACAAACAAGAGCATATCTCGCAAAAAAATTTAGCATCGAGTTAGGCATGCCTTCTAAATTGTATTCAACAACATACAACATAGTCTGCCTACTTGAAGTTAAAAAATGCACATTCCATCATACCTGAATCCCTTAAGCTTTGACATAATGATTCCAACCTCTACCAAATACTAATGCAAAATACACATTAATAAACCTAGCACGAACATAATAAACACGATCATTTGTACGCAGAGACTTCATACTTAATTATGCGGCAGTAACGAAACTAAAACCTTTACTACACCAAACAAACTAAAAGCAAACAAATATCGTATTGAATCCGGTTTGTAACTAATTTCACACATTGTGAAATGCTCTATTTACATGCCCTAGAGTGTTGATTTTTGCTTTGTGTGTTGAAGTGGAAGATGGAATTCTATTGGTTGGGAGATATTGAGATAAAATCTATTTGAAAGCTTATAAATAGTTTTAAGCACATTGTATTTTGTTATTTTGTTTATTACAGCATAGATGTGTCACAAGAAAAATATTGATTAGTTATATTTATACGAATTTCTTAGTAATATGTTTTAGATGTGTCACAAGAAAAACGTACATTAGTTTCAAAATACCTTTGATAAAAAACATCATAAACCAAATACAAAGAAAAAAAACCCCGCCAAGCCGCAGCCATACTTGTTAAAATTATTGGCCATCCTACTTGATCTCGACACCTAACGAATCAAAGTGGAAACCGACTCTCTAGTTTTACATCAATCTCTATTGATAAAATGACCTGAAATGCAGTTTGCCAGACTAAACCTCTCATTTTGTGACATGCACTTATACCTTCGTGAAATGTTCAAGCAACACAGTGCACATAGTATAGCTAACAGGATACTAAACAATGTTTGTCCAACTAGTGTTGCAGACAAACATGTACTCTTTTCGTTCTAAACTAGTTGTTCATTTTTTCATTTTAGTTTATTCTAATGTAAGTTTTCATTTGCAACTTACAATCAGTTAAAATGTTTATAAAATAAAGAGTTACTTACTTAAATGGTCCTTGTGGTTTGTCGGGTTTAGTCTCTGTGCTTTTTTTATTAACGAGTCATATCTTTTTGGTTTTGACCCGTTACGGGTTTGGTCTCTTGACAAATAATTATATTACTGTATTTGACTGTTAACTTGAAGGGTATTTTAGTCTTTTCCTATATTATATTAAACAAAATCCATTTTCCTTCACTTTTAATTAATCAGCTACACACCCATATCTCTTCTTTGTCAAAAAACACACGTCATGACGATGAAAGTTGGATTTATTTATTTATTTTTATTTTTATTTTTTTTAATTTTTTTTAATTATGTATTTGTTTGAGATGAATTGGTTTTTTTTGGTGTTTGAAAGAGTTTGAAGAAAAAGAATTGGGTTTTTGTTGGTTGAAGATGAGGTAGTGATTGATTTATTGAAAGAAATTGAATTAGGTTTTATATAATAATAATAATAATAATAATAATAATAATAATAATAATAATAATAATAATAGTCAAGCTAACAGAAATGATAGTAGAGAGATCAAACCTGTAATGGGTCAAAACCACAAGAATATGACCTGCTTAAAAAAAACACAGCGACGAAATATGTGAAACCCGACAAGCTATAGGGATTATTTTTGTAATTAACTATAAAATAAAAGAAAGAGATATGATATTTTAGCAATGGAATATTTATTCTTATCTTTCTAAAACCGTGTTCCACTTTCAGGGTGAATACTTATTTAGTTACTTTGACACGAAGATTGTTTAATTTTCGTTATGCTAAACTCATGTAAAATAATAATATTTCTTTTTAACTAGTGTATATAAGAAAAAAGTTATTAAAAAAATGTAAATTTCAAAAAGCATCCTTATAGTTTGGTTAAATTGCATGTTCCGTCCATATTATTTCAAAAATGCACTCATCATTCTTGTGAGGAACTTCAAGTGCACTTTTGTTCCCAGGTTAAAATTCAATGAATAAATTACCTTCACAGGACCAAAGGTTAAGAGCAATAGGTGTAATGGCGAGCTAAATCTCCTCATTCGAGCCCACGGGGTGCCACGTCACCATGACATACCTCCCTTTACAACACCCCTTCACATTAGGGGTGTTCATCGGTTCGGTTCTCAGTTAATTGGTTTATTTGGTTCGGGTTGTTCGGTTAAAAAAAATTTTTGAGTCATAACCGAAAACCGAACCGAACCGAAAATATTTGTGACCGAACCGAACCGAAGTTCGGTTCGGTTATGGATCAAAACCGAAAACCGAAATTTTGTACTTGAATATTGAACAACATTTATATTTGCTCTAATATTGAACCATAACAGTCTTGCATACACATATTGATATGTATGTCAAATGATTAAACCTAGAGAATAGAACATACATCATCCAGATACATAAACTTTCCTAAGAAATAACTAATCATAGCACATGACCCCATGACGGTATGCCAAAATATATGCAAAACGACATACCTAGACAAGTTTTAACATCTATTGAACACAAAATACCCTAACATCATAGGACCTAGGTTAGTCAAGTTATATTTTTTTAATTAATATATAAAAAATATTAAATATTAATTATAATTCGGTTTTCGGTTCGGTTCGGTTGTCAATATGCTAAACCCATAACCGAACCATAAACCGATTAAAATGTTCGGTTCGGTTCGGTTTTTACCAATTCGGTTCGGTTAAGAATTCGGTTCGGTTATTTTCGGTTCGGTTCGGTTTCGGTTTTCGGTTACTGCGGATATTACCCTATCCATGAACCACTATCTATTTTTATTTTTTTTATTCTAATATCCAAATAAACTAAATTCATTTCATAAAAATAAAAATACAATACATCAAATTTAAACGCATACTAAACATAAACTAACGATACAAAGAAAAAAAATGATACAGGACTTAAAATAACGATACAACAAATATTAATAATACGAAACTTAAACATTTCACTCGGCATCTTGATATTTCTTCATTATTTGTTCTTGCCGCTTACGAATGAAAGCGGCTTTGGCCGGTGTGGTCATGTCGGGATCTATCATCAGAAACTTCATCTCCTTCATCTCCAACGCCTTGACTTCCTTCTTCCTCCTCGCCTCGTACGCGGCCATTTGAACGTCCGCTTTTTGAGAATATTTTTTGGATAATTGACCCAAAAAAGAACTCGTTTGACTCCCACCGGAGCTCGCCGCGCTCGACGTTGAAGTCGACTTTTGTTTATTTGAAGCCCGCGCTTTGTAGGCGCCTTCGGGACGAGGACGTCTGTCAGGACCAAAAATATCCTCGAGACATGAAACGCCAATCGGATCCTCCGCATCCCATTTGGGGTACTTTTTCAAAATATCCCACACGTGAACATATACGAACTTTTTCCCGGCAAAGCGCTGTTCGAAATTTTCCTTCGTATTCTCGAGATGATCGCTGTCGTTTTCACCGCTTCGACGCTGCAAATGTTTGTAGATAGCGTTGAATTTTTGGCAATCACCGTTAACCCGTGTCCATTTACCGGTGAGCATATTTTTGGTACGAGGCCCACGGGGTGATTGATCGTTGAACCTCTCCACAATCTGGTTCCAAATGAATTCATCGGAACGGTCATTTTCGATATCTTTGTCTTGCGAAATTTCTATCCAAATTTCTACAAGCAGTTTCTCTTCTTCCTTGGACCAGTTTCTCTTCGCACCCACCACCGCCTCAAGGTCATCATCATCGTCATTGTCCAAATTCACGACTTTTTTGGATTTTTTAGCCATTGTTTTTTTCCCCGCATGATTTGGACGGATCAATGATGAAAGTTGCGATGGGTTATAGAACTGATGAAGGTTGCGATGGGTTATAGAACTGTGGTTGAGATTGAGAAAATCGTTGTTGGGTGTAATTTGCGAATCCTTGAAACGCAAATTGTTGGTTTTGGTAAATCGCCTCGGGAGGCAATTGCGTCCCATACGGAGGAATTTGTGGCGATGAGGAGTTAGAATTTTGTGATGATGGGGTAGACGGGTTTGACGACCCCCCGTATTGTTGTGGATTTGAGGCGAGGAGCTGCGTGAAATACCCGCCTTCGTTTGGATTTTGCGACTTTTTTTTTTTTTTTTTTTTTGATGTAGAGAAAATGAGAGTATTGGTTGTTTTTTTGTTAAGAGTTGTGTGAGAAAAGTATGTGTATATGATATGGTATTTATAGTGTAATGAAGTGTGTTAAGTTTTGTTTATATATATATATATATATATATATATATATATATATATATATATATATATATATATATATATATATATATATATATATATAAAAGGAACGTTGCATATTAAACGGTAATATTACCGTTTGAAATTAAATATACGAATATTATAACGTTTAAATGCCAGAAGATATCCTCGCCGTGCAGACGAGGATTTGTCTCACGTCGAGGTTCGGCGAGGGTGGGCAGTACAATGGCGAGGCACGAAAAACCCCACACCGATTGCTCTAAGGGATGTAAATGATGGTAGTTTAGTGATGAAAATGATGGTAGTTTAGTAATTTAACTTTAGTGAGCGACCAAATGTGCACTTGAAAATTTCTCAGTTTCTCATAGAGATAATGAGTGCATTTTAAAAACGATAGAGATGCAACCTACAATTTGACAAAACCATAAAGACGAATTTGCAATTTACAAAAAAGGGTTGTACTATTGCTACTCCTTACCCCTCCTATCCCCCTATACCTGCTTTATTGACATGATAAGACAAATTTTGATGGTTTTTGTTCCGTATCTTTTTACATTTATTACTTTTTACTTGTCAAACTTTATTTTTTTGGTATATTTTGTGAAACGAGCGATGGTAGTTTGCTACAGCAGTTAGTAATAACAGTTAGTAGTGGCTGTTTGTTTTACTAAAACGCATTTAGTAATGTAGCTGTAATTATAAAAGTAGCATTTAAATAACACAAAAATGCTAAATGCTAAATACTGAATGTTAAATGCTTGAGAAAGGACATTTAGAAAAGTATCATTTAAACAAAATAAAAATGCTACTAGTATATGTTTGTTGACAAATAAGCTTAAATATTCAAATGCTAAATATTAAACGTTAAATGCTCTAAAAAGCTTGTCGCCAAACATACTTTTATGTTCCACACTTTTTTCCGACATTTTAAACCACTTTATTAGCCGAGCAAAACAATTTTTATACTTTTCTGCTTCGTATTTTTTGTGTTTTTCTATTTTTTGACTTGTAAAACTTTATATTTTATGTTTCTTTTTATTTTTTATGGCACCCATTTATTATAATAAAAGTAAAATTGTAAAAATAAAAAAGTTACTGTAATAAAAGAAATAAAAGATATTAAGAGTGGGAGGTATCGAGAGCTGTTAAGTTGGCGCTGAACCACTAGCCCAAAAAACTCGACGGCGCACGGTACCGTGGGTGGTGCCATGGTTGCTCGCGCCGTGGTGGCCAGCCCACGCCGTGTTTTTTTTTTTTTTTTTTTTTTTTGAATTTGGACGTTACCCAACGGCTAGTATATCAAAAATACCATTTTTATAAAAATTTACCCCTTAAAAATCCTATAAATACCTCTTTATTCTATAATTTTTCACACACTCTTCCAATTTAATTTATACTTCAATAATACTCAACTTTCTTTCAATTATGGATCTAAACAATCCCAAGGACACCTATTACGACCCATATGATGTTTATTTTCAAGACAACCGGGAGCGATATCTTCGGGATTATGCGGCGTGGTATGTGCTTAAACACATACCTTTATTTGACCAAAACCGGACCAAAATAGACCAAAAACTAACCAATTATGCCAAATATCTCGTGTTTTTGTGTTTATGATTGTGCGGGGATGGATATTATAAAAATGGACAAATATCGAGATAAAAAGACAAACCGAGCACGGGATTTGTGAAGAGGATTAAAAAGCCGGGACCCGGGAAGAAATTCACGAGTTTGGTTCAAGATATTGCTCAAAAAAATCCCAAAGTGCCCTTGGATTATTCTTACTTGGAAAAATTGGCCCCTAGAAGACTTTGAAGAATTGGCAGTTTGGTCCCTACAATTTCTAAAAATACAACATTGGTCCTTGTGCTAAATCATATTTATCCTAACCTAAACAACCAACCGGATACACAACATAACCCCATCCAAACGAATACCCGTAACCCAACAACCCATTTTTATTCCTACTAACCCAACAAAAATATTACCCAACCCAACTAAAGCCCAAAACCCACTACCCGTAGTTAAACAAAACCGGGGTCAAACCCCCAAATCCCAAAGTCAAAATCCATAACTCCTATTCAATCACCTTCAACATCTCATAATCCAGCCATTAACCCTAATAACTCAACCATCACTCTCACCCTCCACTACCAGCCAAGACTATCACATGGGTTTGCCTTTGGTCCCCCCTGTAACACCCCAACCCGACAAGGGTAAAGATATCACAATAATGGTTTCATATCAGATCAAACAAAGCATACATCTATAGTAATACAATAATTCTCAAAGATTACAATTGAAATATAGGAACTACAAGGTTACAAAAGAAACTTCCAGTAAACACTAACTCCAAAATAATAATAACTTCTAATCACTTCTAAGTCCAAAAGTAGCTATCAAGTCTTCTAGGTCCAAGGTACTCTCCACCCATTCCCAGCTTCCTACTAAAACCTGCCGCAGGAAAAGAAATGCGGCTGAGCTACGAGAGCTCAGTGAACAGATATAACGATAACAAACAGTAATAGAGAATAATGCAGAATAACAGAAACAATGGTCAAACAGATGTAATATGTTTCAAGGGGTAAGTCAATGAATAAGTATAAAGGAAAGAGAAAAGGGATAGTAATCCACCACGAGCCCAGAAACAGATCATATCATATCGCAACCATAAATCTTCATAATCATATAGAGGGGAGACCTCTCAGATAATCAGATAATATGAGGGGTGTCCTCATTCTTCAAATGGAGTAGCTAGCTCCCATAAATATGTGAAAGGCGTGTAATGCACACAAGCACCAGTCACCAGAACAGAAATCATGTCATAATTAGTTAAATCCACTAAACAGAACAGAACCTAGGATTGCAATCCATACGCCCCCCAGAAACATATATAATCCATAATCAAAGTAATGCGCATATCATAATCAGAATGGGGACGGTGTGAGAAATCACTCACCCACACATGAGTCATGCCAATGGTGCATCAAAGACATGGCCAGGTTACCTTCCTGGCTAGGAAAACAGAAATGGCTCGGGTATCAAACTAAGAGTCAAGTATCATATCAAATCAGAGTGTCACATCAAAAGGGTCATATATCAGAAGCTGCATATCAATATCTCAGAAGTAATATCAAAGGTCCAACTCAGAGTTTATCAGATCAAAGTTCATATTAAATAATCAAGTCAGGGTTCCGAACAACAGTTCATTTCAAAAGTTTCTATCAAAAGTCCTTTTAAAACAATCCTTTATTCATGATTTTCATAAAACGATCCTTTAAAGTAGTTTTCATAAAAATAATCTTTCAAAACGGTTTTTTCATAAAAATAGTCTTCCAACTATAGTATTCACAAAAGTTAGTAACATTTTATATAAAAGTGGTTTCGCCTCATTGATAAACATCTTTTTAAAATGGTTTTTCTCAAAACATTTTCAAGGCATAATTATAAAAGGTTTTGATAACATAGCTTCATATCAGAGGTCATATCAAATGGGATCAACAGAGAAGGTTCAAGCGAAAGGGAATCATAGCACTCAAATCAAAAAATTAACGGATCAGAATACGAAAGAGATCATGAGAAACCTTATAAGGAAGGTCAGAATATCTGTACCTTATACCGCAAATGAAAACACGACAGAAAATACAAAGGTCGGAAGCAAACTCTATCTTCAGCGAATCTACACGAATTCATGACTGACTTATTAAAAGCTTATCTAACTCAGATTACTTATCTTAGTCGACTTTCCATTTTTAGTAACTTTCCCTTTTTTTTTTTTTTTTTGTAAGTTTTTCCCGAATTGGCACTTTCAAACTTTAGGACTATAAATGATAATTAAATAACTTTAAAGGTTTAATAGTGACAATTTCATAGTTTTAGGTGTATTATGCTACTTTAGTAAAGTTTAGGGTCTGAATGTGACAATATTCAAAGCTTAGAATCAAATGTGTAATTAGTTCCATTATGACAAATCTACAACACACACACCTTATATGACCCACTCATCACCATACACACTCACACTCATGTCATGACTATAATAACTTACACACGCCAAGTATCCAGTATAGGATACAATTCATCACCAAACAACTCTATGTATAACCTTTAAATCCATTTACTCGTTCACAACACTCATGTACTATCACCTTCATAGCAACCAATACGCGACTCCTCTTTAAGACGACCAAAACACATGCTCAACTCCATTTAACCCATACGCATAGCATCCATACGACTCAACATTTACTTACATTAAACCCTCACTGACCCACATAAAATGACAGCATACTAGCCCTGCCTTGACCACATAACTCGCCACATTTCAGACCAAATAACAACGACACACATGTATCCTACACGACCCTTACGCGACCAGACCATGAACCCTATTTCCAGCCCCCAACGACAACTAACACTCACATAAAATCACGTTTCTGGACACTTAAATCACAGCCCTAACACAGCTCACGACCACGACAAACATCACCTGAAATCGTGCACATTTATATCCAGTCTACGCCATATTTGGACCACATATATTCACACTTTTACACGTTTTAAATTTCCAGACCATGCATTTTTATACCGGCATTTACCACCAGTTTTGACCCAGGTTTTAAGTCTTCATGATAGGTATTTCTATTTATTATTTCATGTGAAATAAGGATTTGATATTCATGCAGACACTTCTGAATTAACAGACCCTACAACCCTCTAAGCAGTGAGCACAAAGACCCCATATCGACACCCAGTTTACACCATGTTAACACACACAAAGCCACCTGAACAGACACTTATTTCCCATGCATTCGACCCAGTTATAGCCGACAACCCATGCATAAAACCCCATGTTTTATCTCTTTAGGTTTAATATAAGTTTCCAAATGTCGGTATTAGAGATCCAGAATGTGTGTTTTAATAACCATATCAAAACGTATTTAACCAACAAGTTCGAATAGCAAACAGAAACACGAATCGAAAATATATTGTCCATTCGAATATTCATGTTATTAACGAAACAAAGATTTATTTTACATGTCTTATTTGTATACGGGTTATGTGAGTTCCATCAGAAAATACAAGGACGATTGTGGTGGGTACCTTTGGGTCGGATTTGAAGACGAGAACAAGAACACAAGAGGCCACAACCGAACACCTTTCGAACTTATGCTACCACGATCAAACTTTTCTTCAGCCCTTTGTAGTGCCTACTGTTTTGGAGAGGAAGGAGGGCTGCCATTCGCATGTCATTAGGGTTTGGTGTGAGAGTGTAAACGTGGAACATAGTTTGTGAAATGGAGGAGCAAATGAAGGAAAATAGAGGGGAGAGTTGCCGAATTTCTGGAGGAGGAATAAGTTGCCGCCACTAGGTTGGTGTAGGGTTTCTGTTTTGTCTTTCGAATAAAGAGGGAGAGGAGAAAAACATGTTCTAGCAAAAGAAGAAAAAAATAAAAAAATAAAAAGGAGCGTGTATGGCAATTGAGGAAAGTAGTAATTGTGACATAATTTGTATTGAATGTGCCAGTTATGTGTCGTGTATTATGGGCCAATTTTTAAGGAGTTCTTATCTCTTTAATTTGTGTGGATTGTATGCCACAAGACCAAAATGTGTGATTGTTGTGGTGGACTTAGGAAAGATTCATTTTTTTGTAACAATTATTATGGTTAGGCATGTATCATAGTTTATTATTTATTAATTGTATTTTACATTACATATCACATAGTTAAAGTCTATTTTTAATCCCATTCATAACTTAGGAAAAAAAAAAACTCAAGTTGTAGGAATTTAAGAAACGGATTTTAGGGTTTTACAATTCTTCCCCTCTAAAAGAAAATTTTCGTCCTCGAAAATTGAAGTCGTAAAGTTAAACAGAGTCATAGTAAATCGTAAAAAGGTCGTCACTAACATCCTCACGCCTGCGGAGGTTTTTCAAAAAGGATTTTCAAAACAAATGGTTTCTCATGACTCAATCAAAATAAGGTGGGTTCAGATTCCTCAGAAGGAGACAATATAAGTTGATTTCTGATCAAAGGTCCATGCAACATAAAATGGACGATAGGCGAATCTTCAGAAGCTCATATGGAATACGAACAAGATTTCAATTCAAATTGATTGTATCAACGGTAGAGAGTTTCACCAAAATTCTTAGATTCATAACTGAGATCAACAAAATGAGAAACGGGAGTCCAAACTCATCCAGATATTTAATAAACGAAAACAGAGCATAGAATGAACCAAACACGGATAATCCTACGGATATTCAGATTCTAACTTCTTAGGTACTCCCCAAAATATCCTATGGCCACAATGAGTGCACGTTATATGATGTAAGTATTATCACGTTGATCAGGCGTCATAATACTAGCACCACATAAATATGCCTTCATGATGATCATACTTTATCTCAAGTCGTAATCAAAACCCCCTATCTCATCCACCTAGTACTTCTACAGTCTCAGAGGTCATCAAAATCATACACCATAACTAAGAAAAGAACGAACTACTCGAAAGAATTTACGAAAGTCCAGAATGTCTATCAGAATTTGGGACATCGATAAAAGCATCAGTTCGTCCATCATTCATCAAATTTCACATAACAAAACCATCGTCCAACATACGCAGAATGAACTCAGAGCAGAATTACTAACAAGGGACGTAAATCATTCAAGGGATCTTATCATTGGGTAACAGAAATTTTAGTAGTTCAAGAGGAAGTGAATTATGTCATCCATAGCTTCATTCTTCACCAAAATCAACTCTTCCAAACTCAAACGTTCGCTTCAGAATTATCGTCCATTCAACTACATGATCTTAAACTTCTTCCAAGTCCATGCAGTCTATCGTATGATCATAGGGTGGGAAGGAAATATAAACTCGAGTTTGGCCCCTCAAGCCTTCGGCACTCCTTCTTGGAACTGTGGTGCAGTAGCGTGAATCTCCTACGTGGTCACTGTGCATACCTCCATTCGCGAGTCTGCTTCTGCTCTCAATTCATCTTAGTACAACTAAGGTGAATAGAGAAGCAAGACTGTGTGTCTTAGACAGGTCTTCAGCACGGTTCGAAATTCGCCAACTCCAACTGCCGTCATCGCCGGATGCATGGTAATATTGCCTGCTACCATTTCTGGACGCCACTCGAATCTACTTCTTCTAGAATAAAGGGTCATACCACATGATGGTCTACCTGTTCCTCTTCGTGTATAAAACTGAAATACTTCCCGGAGGTTACTCTCAAATAGTCATCTCTTTTCTTAGAAGTCCTTGTAGTTGCTTCTTCAGTCCTTCAATCATCCACAGAGGTCGTCTGGTACGGAGTTTACAAAGATAGAATCAATCATTGATTCGCTGAATTGAAAGATGGTCAAGGTAGTGATACGATTAGGTTTACGATAGTTGATACTCCAAGTTTTCTCTTTCTTCTTCACAAGTTAACAGGGTGTTCAAAACGAAACACTGAGGTGAACAAAAATCATATTCCATCATCTCCTCCGATTCCTCAACTTCTACCGCATCATGGTCCGTCAACTGATACTGGTTCAAATTTCATTCTACTTCTCAACCAGGAGGGTAACCCAAAAGTTCCATCGGAGAACAACAGAAAATTGTACAACAGAACTTCCAATGCCAAAGCTTCTAGGGTGGGTAATAGGTATCAGTAGACAATCGACAGTCAAATGAGGTCGAGATAGATGTTTCCATAGCAGCGTTAACAGATTTGAGCGGTTACTGGTTATCATAACGAAAGTGGAATGAAACATATTACTAAAGGTCGCAAATCAGATATGGTAGTCCCTGGCAGCGTATGAGGGCCAGCCAAATCCATAACTTCAAGACCTCAAAATCGAATATATCAAAAGTAAGCGGATTCATAGAATGAGTACGGTCGCCAAGCCAGACGGATAGTTCATATCTCAGGGTTAAGTACATGGTTCATCAAAGTGTGGAAATAGATAAATGAACAATTCACGGTGTTGGAGTCTTGATTAGTTATTTAGCATAAGTGGCAGGTAGGTTGTGAGTCATCCGTAATACGAACATCGTATAACTGTAAAAAGTGAGGCATATAGAATATCAGTAATCAGCATCATCATGCTCAGTTAACAATTTCACATCGAGACAAAATTATCGTCGCAGTCCATGGCTAATACTCACCAGAGTTCTCATAGGAGTAGTAATGGATTTCGCAAGGACCGAGTAATATCAGATGATACATTTTATATCCAGCACGGGTAATTTAATTCACAGAATGGGTCAAACACATTAAGGTCAAATGACCTTCGGGATGGTCAGAGGAGTATTAAACTGCTTATCAAACAGGTCGGAAATGAAAATTAAAATCAAGTAGAGATAGCAAAAGTTTAACAATCGGGAATCATGGTAGGAGATTTCAAAATTGTTTTCAAACACCGAAGGTGAAACATAGGAGGGTAGTCGTCAATGATCAATCAACCTATCCTTTATCAGAATAAAAATCAAAGTTAACTATTCAATGAAAACAGATCGACAACGCAAGTCTTATCGTTCAGAAGTGAGAGGAAAATATTCTTATACTCGTGGTTAAAACACCACCAGACTTCTCATGAAAACGGAGATGTTTAAGACGAACTCAGATAGGGTCAGAAGATTCATAGATTATGTAGAATCCAAGATCTCACTCTTCTAGGATTATAGAGACAATGATTGTTGCACAGCGGAATAAGAACAAGAACACAATCAAAGTTTCTTAACAAGGTTTTTCTAATAAAACAAGAACAATGATCCTCTATGGATCTCTATTGTTTTTCTCTAAAATGTTTTCCTGGAGTTATTTTTCTCTCAAGAAGCGTACTAAAACAAATGACTATATGTTCCTTTTATACACAAGGAACCCTAATACAATAATAAATAAAAATATCAATGCATATCACTACCTAAAATAGCTCATGCATATCCTAACAAACTAATAAATAACACGGAATAACTATATCCGTGTCTTCAGCAGGAACACTATAAGTCTTCAGCAGGAACACTATGTCAGCAGAAACCATCTATAGCTTCAGCAGAAACCTGTCAGAAGAACTTCATCAGTAGGAACTTCCAAAATTCCCAACAATCCTCCCCTAATGTGTTAACACCTGTGAGAGGTGAATCATTGAAAATAATGGATTTGATGTCTCTTTACCAATAGCCATCACTACTGGAGTAGCCAAATGTTTAAGTTCGAAAACTATGGTACACTGATAACCATCTGATTTATTAGCAAATCAGCAACTATAAACGGATTTGAGATGTCTTTACCTGTAGCCGTTTGCTCAGGACTAGCCAATCCTTTGGTTTCAACTGAACCTTGGTGAATTGAATACCAAATATGGATACCAATTGTCTTTACCACAAACCATACTTTTGTGGACTAGCCAATTCTTTGGATCCCAGAAAGGGTTACATCCATGGTGAATTGATGACCATTTCAACTCTCAGCAATGAAGCATGGGTGAGTTGAGTACCCTATGATTTTGAGCAAACTATTACAGCTATCAACAGATTTGATGTGTCTTTACCAAAGCTGTACCCTTTGGACTAGCCAACTCTTTGATGGACACAAGTCACATCTGGTGAGTTGATAACCATCAACAGAGTGATATACAACAAACCTGCATAAAAGTTAGTACAAAAATATATAAATTTTTTAAAATAATATTTTTTTTTTTTTTTTTTTTTTTTTTTTTTTTTTTTTTTTTTTTAACTATAACGAAAAGAAAATAAAGAAAAAAGAAAATAATGATTTTTTTTTTTTTTTTTTTTTTTTTTTTTTTATTTAAACTAATGAAAATAACGAAACAAATATAAGACTAAATTTTATTTTATTTTTTTTTTTTTTTTTTATCAAGAAAGTAAAAAGAAAAAAAAGAATTTTTTTTTTTTTTTTTTTTTTTTTTTTTTTTTTTTTTTTTTTTAGCATAAAGAAAATAAAAGAAATAAATAATGTACAACAATAATCAGTAGATACCATGAATGACCAGCATATTCCGGAGCAGCAGAATCCGAAGCAATCAGCAGAAATGAGAGTATCAGCAGGAATGGGAATACTTTCAGCAGGAATGAAAGCACTATCAGCAGTATCCATGTGAGAGTAGCAGACATAAAATTAAGTCATCAGCAGAATCAAAACATCCGTGCCGACTCCAGCTGCAACATGCTACTGGCTTGACAACATTGTACCATGCGCATCACTTCATGACCCACAATAATGATTTGGTCCATAAACAATTTAGCCGCACATGTTTGACCAATGAACTTCAGTCATCCGATCCCACACTGAATTACCCTATGTTGACCACGCTTAATTACCCCATGTATTGACGCTTGCATTGACCCAAGTTAAATAAAATACCAAGCCCCATTTTGAGTCCATGTGATATAATAAACTAGTCATCATACACTTGCGTATGACTAGTCAAACCATTATCCCATGAATTAATTCAACCAATCATAGTAACCCTTTAACTGTCCCACTAATTTGATTAAAACCATAGGCTATAAGACAGTAAGCAATGACAGAAACAGTGAACATCAGACCCAACCCATATGACAAATACTGAGTACAGCAGATCAATCGAATAAAATAATCCATAGCAGCATTATTCAGTGAACACAAACAAACTAAAAAAAAATGTTAGATAGCACAAAAATATACAACAATAAGCCTCCCCTTAGGCTTATGCCTCCCCTCAATCAGTGCACCTGACAAGGACTATTGTTCTTGGGTACCCAGAATGAACCTTTCCTTTTATTTGTCCAAGAACAACCTGTTGAGGGCTTAACACCAGTATCCCACCTTGTTCCTTCCATATACCTTGGGTCATAATAACCAGGCCAAAAACCATTCTGAAAGTAAGTACTAGTAGGTATGTAGAATGGTCTAGCAACATGTCTTTTCCAATGAGCTGGAAAAGATCTACTATGTGTTGCTTGTGGAACATATGGGGGAATATCATTAACATTGGTCCACATTGGTCTAGATTTGTTTTGACTAGCACACACATCCATTCTCTTCTCATGAAAATCACAATCCTTAATGAGATGAGACTTACTACCACACACAAAACAAGTTTTCTTCTTAACATTACCAGCCTTTTTATGAAAACAACCATTCTTATTACAAGAAGTCCTAGAATTGTATGTATTCTTATCAGATTTATTACAAGTGAAACTAGGTAAATCTTGAACAATAATGGGTTCTTGTTTGGGTGCTCTAACTTTGGATTCAATCTCAACTTTACTATTGAATGTGGAAACACTAGAAGTAGAAGTAAAGGAGATAGACTCAGTTGAATTAGACTCTGAGCTTTTAACATTAAAAACACTGGGGGTAGAGACATTGACCTTGGAAGACTTTTCACTTGAATCACATGAGGCATAGTCAGTAGACTTACAATCAGGGTCTGGCAAGTCACTTGACTTTTTGCCATAAAGATGGTGTGATCCATCAAAGTCTTTTTGAGGAGAGCTAGGCATAAACTCACCTCTAATAGGTCCAGGGACAGCATGTAATTCCCCTTCCTTGACAAACTTAACAGGAACTTGATAGTCTACAGGTTCAGGGTCAAAAACACTATACTCATTAGGGTCATAAAATTGATCTTTCCCTATGTAGTCACCAAACCCTAAACCAAGTTTAGTTTTTACAGACATAGAACTATCTACTAACCTGTTTAGGTTTTTAGATGAATCTTTCCATTTATCGAACCTAGCCAAGTTATTGTCTAGCTTAGTCTGCAAATCCTGTTTTTCTACCACTAGTTTAGCCTTTTCCTTTTCACAACATTTTAATTCATTTGAAGTACAAAATAAGTCTCTTTCTAACACCCCTATCTTTTCTTCATAAGCAACCTGATTCTTTTGAAACCAAACTTTTTGTCTTTCTAGAGTTTTTAAAGCATGTTTATAAGCCTTAACCTCTACATAACATTCATTATATTTAGGTTTCAATTCATCATAGTCCTTTTTAAGTTCATTATACCTTTCACTACAACCAAAAACACAATTTTGTACCTGAGAGATGCCCGTCATACCTAAGTTTCCAGCCACATGTGTACCATATCCAGCAATCATCTCATAGTCCTGTGTAGTTCCAGCCTCAGTTACATTTTCCTCACCTTTTGTCTCATGTCCAGCAACCATTTCCATCACTTGAGTGACACATCTTTCCTTATCTTTTCCTTCATCTTGTGACCAGTCTACCCCAGAATGAATAGGTAGAAAATTTAGAAGCTTCATGGCACGTGTCTCAAGAGAATCATCTGATTCAAACATAGACATTGTTTGAGGGTTTAAGAGAATGGTTTGAGAAGTTTTCTTCTTTGACACTAACAACCAAACTGCTCACAGATCAAAATCAATGCCCACTGACATATGAAACCCAAATGACCAATAGTCTTTGAACAGAACCCAAAATTAATAGCAGCAATCAGCAGAGAAAAATTAATGCAGCAGCAGAGTCAATTGCACAGCAACCAAAATTAATCACCTTGACTAATCAAATTGTCCAACTTGTGTAGTCACACAGTCGAATAAAATAATCAAAGACCCCACTTGTCGATTAATTAATAGCCTAGTGACAAACTAATCAAACTGCTCCCACACTCTCACGTGATATTGCAGCTTAAACCCTTTGACCAACAATATTTAATTCCAATTGCTGCTTCACAATAAATTGAGACCGACAATAAAACCACAAGAGAATTCAACCCCACGTGTTCACTTCCACCGACCGGACCAATTAATTATCTATTGACCAAAACAAATTAAATCACAAGCGCCGCCGACCAATTAATGTGTTGTACGAGAATCAATTTTTAATAAGCCGTACCCCACAAAACCTTTTAGAGTAATAAACTGACTTACAATTAATACGTACGAGGAGAGAGACAAAAACAATTGCACACCAATTCACGTCGTCCTTTTAACCAACGAGGCTATTTTAAACAACCAATCAGATCTGAAAAAAAATAAATACGAATACCTCCGATCTGCTACTGACTTCCGAAACTGTTATTCTTTCTACCACCGATAAAAACCTTGTTGAATCCCTAGATCTCGAGAGCACGAGGCTCTGATACCAATTGTAGAATCCAAGATCTCACTCTTCTAGGATTATAGAGACAATGATTGTTGCACAGCGGAATAAGAACAAGAACACAATCAAAGTTTCTTAACAAGGTTTTTCTAATAAAACAAGAACAATGATCCTCTATGGATCTCTATTGTTTTTCTCTAAAATGTTTTCCTGGAGTTATTTTTCTCTCAAGAAGCGTACTAAAACAAATGACTATATGTTCCTTTTATACACAAGGAACCCTAATACAATAATAAATAAAAATATCAATGCATATCACTACCTAAAATAGCTCATGCATATCCTAACAAACAAATAAATAACACGGAATAACTATATCCATGTCTTCAGCAGGAACACTATAAGTCTTCAGCAGGAACACTATGTCAGCAGAAACTATCTATAGCTTTAGCAGAAACCTGTCAGAAGAACTTCATCAGTAGGAACTTCCAAAATTCCCAACAGATTATCAAAAGCAAATAACAGAATGTATCAAGTAGGTTATCGTCATGGAGATTCTCAGAATACCCGAAGAGACATCAAAATGATTAACAAAAGAATCAGAGGTCGGAGTCGGAATCTTAGGTGGTGCAAGCGTGAGCTTTCAATCTTCAAAAGTGACCTCAACAAACAGGGCATAAATCAGAGTGATGCGGAAGCAATGATACTTAAACAAAAGCTTTATAGTCTACCCATTCCTTACTGGTCAAAACTTAAGTTCCTATAGGGAAATCCTAAAGCAAAATCTAAAAGGTTATCTTATGAGCGCCTACAGTGGAAACTTAGTGGTCCAAACTTCGCAGGTCAAGGGTAAATGTATTACGAGTCGCAGCCTGTCTCTCTAATACCATAAATTGTAACACCCCAACCCGAAAAGGGTAAAGATATCACAATAATGGTTTCATATCAGATCAAACAAAGCATACATCTATAGTAATACAATAATTCTCAAAGATTACAATTGAAATATAGGAACTACAAGGTTACAAAAGAAACTTCCAGTAAACACTAACTCCAAAATAATAATAACTTCTAATCACTTCTAAGTCCAAAAGTAGCTATCAAGTCTTCTAGGTCCAAGGTACTCTCCACCCATTCCCAGCTTCCTACTAAAATCTGCCGCAGGAAAAGGAATGCGGCTGAGCTACGAGAGCTCAGTGAACAAATATAACGATAACAAACAGTAATAGAGAATAATGCAGAATAACAGAAACAATGGTCAAACAGATGTAATATGTTTCAAGGGGTAAGTCAATGAATAAGTATAAAGGAAAGAGAAAAGGGATAGTAATCCACCACGAGCCCAGAAACAGATCATATCATATCGCAACCATAAATCTTCATAATCATATAGAGGGGAGACCTCTCAGATAATCAGATAATATGAGAGGTGTCCTCATTCTTCAAATGGAGTAGCTATGTAACACCCCAACCCGACAAGGGTAAAGGTGTCACAAATACATGGCTTCATATCAGATACAAGCATTCAGGAAATAAAATAGCGGAAGCTTTGACATTAAAATTTAAGGAAAAATAAGTCAACACGACTTATATCAAGTGCAAGACAGGAATAACGAAGTACAAAACAGAATCCAAACTGCCCAAACAATGGCATAACATAAATAATATCCAAGTGGTCACACTAGAAAGACAAGGTCTAAACTTCGCACAAGTTGCTCTCATCCCAAGCTAAAACCCAGCTCCTAGCTTAAATGTACCTGCCGCAGGAAAAGAAATGCGGCTGAGCTACGAGAGCTCAGTGAACAGATATAACGGAAACAAAGCAGTAATAACGGAATAATAAAGTAAATGAAATAATACCAGGAGTAACAAGAGTCAGGAAAAGGAATACAAGAGTTATGCAGACATACCAGGAATTAAGAATGGATACAATGGTGAAAGAGAATGAAACCAGAACCCACCAAAATCCCAAGTTGAAATCAAGTAAAGTCCAGTATCAAGACATAGGGTAACATAACCAAAATCCACCACAAACCCAAGTCAAATCAAGTCAGGTCAAATGTCAGGTCAAGTATCAGGTCAAGTAACAGGTCATAAGGTTACAAAGTTTCAGGTAAACAGAAATCCTCTACGAGCCCAAAACTCAAAATCAATCTCAAAGTCAAACCATATCAAGTCACATATCAGGGTGTATGGAGGGGTGACCTCAGCATACCAAGTACAGGGTGAGGGGATACCTCCAGGGGTTGGAGTCGCGAACTCCCAGGGGTGTGAAAGACGTGTATCGCACACACTCGTCAGTCACCAGGATATAACAGGAATCATAACAAATCAGGACATGCCTAGGATGCATCCATGCGCCCCCGCAGGCCACAGGGTCTTCTCTACATAACAAATCAAATCAGGTCGGGGACGGGACAGGACATCACTCTCCTGCCCTAGAGTCATGCCACCGGTGCATCAATGACATGGACATGAAACCCTCATGCCTAGTGGATGGCTCGTAGTCTCAAACTGTGGGTCAAGGTCAGGTATCAAGTCTCGGGTGTCAGGTCTCAAGTCTCAGGTATCAAATGTCAGGTATCATATCAGGGTTCATATCAGGGTTCAAGACAGGATATAAATGCAGGGGTTCATTATCAGGAGGTCAATATCAGGAAGGTCAAATACTGGAAGGTTCATAATAGTTTATTATAAGAAAGTCCCTTTTTACATGATTTTAATAATGTGGTCCTTAGAATAGTTTCATAATAAAAGTCCTTTAAAGAAATGTTTCAAAACCTCTTCATATATATCTAAAAAGTAGTTGTAAAATCCTATGAACCTTCAAATACCCAGGGTCTTATTTATTCAGGTTATCCGGGGTTCAATAAGTCATGTCAAGTGTCATAGCAGGGTTCAAGTCAAAGGTTCAAGTCAAATGATTCATATCAAGTGTATCAGGTTTCAAGTTCAGGTTCATGACAAGGTTCAAGACAAAGGTTAAAGCAAAGGTCCAATTATATGGTTCACAACACAAGAGGAACATAAAGTGAATCAGGAATCAGAAATGAGACGAAGGCTCTTTACAAGAAGAGCAGAATATCTGTACCTTATTCAAATAGCAAGCAAAGAACACAAGAGTAGCTGACAGGGCTCAAGATCACTCCTTCCTCGAACCTAAAGGAGTAGAAGATATAAATACGAAAGGGGTTCAGTTATCTTCCCATTATAAGTAACTTCCATTTTTAGTAACTTTCTATTTTTAGCAGGTTTCCAATATTAGTAAGTTACCACATTTAGCAAGATTCAAGGGATATAATTCAAGTCAAGTCTTTAATTAGCTTATTATGGAAGTCATGTTCATTTTGACAGGTTATACAAGTTCAGGGTTAGTTATGACAAGTTTTCATAGTTCATGGTTAATTATGCCAATTTAATAAAGTCTATGGTCAAAACGTAATTTATCAAAATTAAATATTAAAATTTCAAATAAAATTATTTTAAAGCTTATGATAACTTTAGGCCCTACGTTCATAATTTATTCACTTTCATTCGACTCAAACATAACCCACTCGACCCTTGTTAATATCCATTCGACACACACCCTAGCACACTATTTCAACACCAACTCGACACACATAAGCCACATAATATATCATCTTTTAAATCAACATCCTGTCATACTTTTAGCACTACATTTCACACCTATTTAATATGCCCAAACACGTGCATGAAGTTCCTTCACATCCATGCGTATTATAGACCCAATATTAAAGTTAATATTACCTGGTTCAAATAGTCACAAATCACATGTTCATGCACCATTTCCTGTAACTCCTTTTTCAGGTTTCAATTCATATATAAGTGATCAATTACATTCCTCAAAACCAGGTTCTTACTTATCTTTATGTTGAATTGAGATAACACATTTAGACCCTATATATCGACTCACCTTCTCATCATTTTTCATGCTAAAATTTCCAGTTTTAAACCTTCATGTCACGTATTTTAAATTCTTATTTCCTGCACCACATCGACCTACTTTATACACCCATTTCCAGCCTCTACTCACCCAACACACACCTTGTTTCCCACCATGCGACTCATCCGAAAACACTCACTTATACACACATAACGCATCACTCACACAGCCCTAGCCTCGACACCATTATACCACTCTTAACACCAACACACACTCGACACACAAACTGTCCACACGTCACATAAAATCACATGTAAACACACCCTTTCTCACGTAAACAAACGTGTACGTCCAACTTTTATTTCTTTAGATTTATTTCCAGGTTTTAGTCGCGTAATAAAGATCATAGAAGAGTCTTAAAAATCTGCTCATAGGCGTATAATATCAGAAGGTTTGAAGGATCCCAAAACAGAACGAGATCGTCACGTAATATGTTCTCCTGATTTCATGCGATCAAAATGTATGTGTTATTCTTATTCAGTTTTAATGAGCCACCACATGTTATATACGTGTGATCATAATAGTTCATGATACGTGTTATTACATCAGGTTATACATATAGTAAAGATGTCAAATGGCTGAAGCACAAAAGATGATGATAATACCTATAAGGCTGACTCCATCGAGACCACAGAAACCAAAAGAACCCACGAATAAAAACCCTTTCGAACCCCAAACCCCACGAACCAGGAACAATATCCGACAGCAACAACTCGACTCCTTGGCTGCTGTCCTTCTTGATCGAACAGAAGAGAAAAGAGGCGGAACAAGGTGGCAGCCGAATAGGCTTATTTAAGGTTTTTGTTTAAAAGCTTGTGTGATATAAAGAAAAAGAGAAAGTGCATGTACCCGGTATAAAAAGGCAGTGTGTGAGGGATTTTCTTAGAATGGGAATTCATTGATTTTACGGTTTGTAGTTGAAAATAAATGGGTGCATGATTCTCTCATTAAGTTAACGTGTGAAGGGAATTTCTCAAATAGGGAAAAGTCACCAAATTTTGTGGGATGTGATGGACAAGAGAATTTCATGGGATAATTGGGTCATTGATATGAACGTGTGAATGGATGACACATTAACTAAATTTGCATAAATTATGGGATTTGACCTTTGAGTCTATTAATTGATAGTATAATTTCTTAGAATGGTGCAAGAATTTCCTGTTATACATTATATTTAGGCGTGGGATATATTTTGATTAGAAGTGTGAAAATCTGTTTTATTTGTCTAACTATTAACGTTAAACACTTATAGTATAACCGGAATTCATAATGTTTTAAGCATTACTTATGAATTTGAGATCAGGGGCATTTTGGTATTTTGCATGTTTTAGATTTTTGGGTTTTACAACTCTTCCCCTCTAACAGAAAAATTTCGTCCTTGAAATTTGCAAGGACATAGAAATGAAAGAGAACGGAAAACAAAACAAGGACATACCAGACGCCTTATCTGCCTGGTCACGAGGATGCGAGAAAACACGACCGGTAGTAGGAGTAGGAGAAGGAGGGCCAAGATATTTCTCAAGTGGTTCCGGATTCCGCCTCGGACAATCTTTCAACTTATGCTCCCTCGAACCACACCTAAAACAAGCTCCAGAAGTCGTACGACAAAACCCCGTATGATTCTTCCCACACTGTGGACAACTAGCCGACCCCTGACTGTCGCTGCGCCCCCGACGATCGCCATCCTGCCTAGAAGCTAACCTTGAATCCCGACCTCGCTGATCATGACCACGGTCCGCCCGATCTCGTGATTCCAAACCCCCACTAGACTGCCCCTTCCGCTCATAATTCTGGTTCCGATGACTCTTATAATCCCTACTCTGGTCCTGCTGACTCTGCCCCTTGGAATGCACCCGATTACCGTCCCTATCACGCTTATTAGCCACCCTGTCCGCATGTAACAACTCGATGTTACGCGCGGCGTCCTGAACTCCAGCCACATCCTCAAACGGAGTGTTAACAATCCGGTCTAACACCCACCCCTTTAAAGCCCATTTGAAATGACGAGCCTGCCGTATAGCATCACCAGTGACCTCTGGCCCAACGAAACTGGCCAAACGCAGAAACCGTTGCATAAACTCTCCTGACGACTCCTGATCACCCTGACGAATCGACCCGTATTCCCTTTCATACCTTAGCTGCTCCGACATAGGAATATACTGTCTATAAAACACCTCGATGAAATCCGCCCACGAACAAGTCTCAGCAAAATCATCCCCTTTCGCCTGAACAAGAGCAACCCACCAATTTTGGGCATCACCTTCCAGTTTGAATGTGGCCAACCGAGTTTTAAACTCGTCAGCACATCCCAGAACACGAAACAACTTCTCGATATGTGTGATCCAGTCCTCCGCTTCATGAGCAGTAGCAGCGGACCTGAAAGAGAGAGGCTTAAGCTTGTTAAACCTCTCGATCCACACATGAATGCCAACAGGAGGAGCAGCGGGAGGAGCAGTGGGTGGAGTAGGGGGTGGAGCATCACCACCACCACCACCACCACCAGAAGAACCTGCACCGTCCCTGATGTTATTGGTGACCTGAGTCACCACTTGCGGAATAGCAGCAGCCACAGCGGCGGCTATCATCTGTTCAAAATTGGGGCCATCCTCCCCATTAGTGTACTGAGTAAAGCGCGTATTCACCATCTGAACGATTCACAAAAAGGATTAGCAACTCAGGTAGGATATAACAGAGCAATACAGGAAAATATGACAGAGCAGAATCAAGGAAAGATGACAGAGCATAACAGGAAAAGAGAGTGCGCGAAAGGAAACCTAATGTCTACCCAATCCTCACAGGTCACGAGCCTAAGCTCTAAGGGTTTCTGAAGCCTTATCTCTGATACCATAAATTGTAACACCCCAACCCGACAAGGGTAAAGGTGTCACAAATACATGGCTTCATATCAGATACAAGCATTCAGGAAATAAAATAGCGGAAGCTTTGACATTAAAATTTAAGGAAAAATAAGTCAACACGACTTATATCAAGTGCAAGACAGGAATAACGAAGTACAAAACAGAATCCAAACTGCCCAAACAATGGCATAACATAAATAATATCCAAGTGGTCACACTAGAAAGACAAGGTCTAAACTTCGCACAAGTTGCTCTCATCCCAAGCTAAAACCCAGCTCCTAGCTTAAATGTACCTGCCGCAGGAAAAGAAATGCGGCTGAGCTACGAGAGCTCAGTGAACAGATATAACGGAAACAAAGCAGTAATAACGGAATAATAAAGTAAATGAAATAATACCAGGAGTAACAAGAGTCAGGAAAAGGAATACAAGAGTTATGCAGACATACCAGGAATTAAGAATGGATACAATGGTGAAAGAGAATGAAACCAGAACCCACCAAAATCCCAAGTTGAAATCAAGTAAAGTCCAGTATCAAGACATAGGGTAACATAACCAAAATCCACCACAAACCCAAGTCAAATCAAGTCAGGTCAAATGTCAGGTCAAGTATCAGGTCAAGTAACAGGTCATAAGGTTACAAAGTTTCAGGTAAACAGAAATCCTCTACGAGCCCAAAACTCAAAATCAATCTCAAAGTCAAACCATATCAAGTCACATATCAGGGTGTATGGAGGGGTGACCTCAGCATACCAAGTACAGGGTGAGGGGATACCTCCAGGGGTTGGAGTCGCGAACTCCCAGGGGTGTGAAAGACGTGTATCGCACACACTCGTCAGTCACCAGGATATAACAGGAATCATAACAAATCAGGACATGCCTAGGATGCATCCATGCGCCCCCGCAGGCCACAGGGTCTTCTCTACATAACAAATCAAATCAGGTCGGGGACGGGACAGGACATCACTCTCCTGCCCTAGAGTCATGCCACCGGTGCATCAATGACATGGACATGAAACCCTCATGCCTAGTGGATGGCTCGTAGTCTCAAACTGTGGGTCAAGGTCAGGTATCAAGTCTCGGGTGTCAGGTCTCAAGTCTCAGGTATCAAATGTCAGGTATCATATCAGGGTTCATATCAGGGTTCAAGACAGGATATAAATGCAGGGGTTCATTATCAGGAGGTCAATATCAGGAAGGTCAAATACTGGAAGGTTCATAATAGTTTATTATAAGAAAGTCCTTTTTTACATGATTTTAATAATGTGGTCCTTAGAATAGTTTCATAATAAAAGTCCTTTAAAGAAATGTTTCAAAACCTCTTCATATATATCTAAAAAGTAGTTGTAAAATCCTATGAACCTTCAAATACCCAGGGTCTTATTTATTCAGGTTATCCGGGGTTCAATAAGTCATGTCAAGTGTCATAGCAGGGTTCAAGTCAAATGATTCATATCAAGTGTATCAGGTTTCAAGTTCAGGTTCATGACAAGGTTCAAGACAAAGGTTAAAGCAAAGGTCCAATTATATGGTTCACAACACAAGAGGAACATAAAGTGAATCAGGAATCAGAAATGAGACGAAGGCTCTTTACAAGAAGAGCAGAATATCTGTACCTTATTCAAAAGCAAGCAAAGAACACAAGAGTAGCTGACAGGGCTCAAGATCACTCCTTCCTCGAACCTAAAGGAGTAGAAGATATAAATACGAAAGGGGTTCAGTTATCTTCCCATTATAAGTAACTTCCATTTTTAGTAACTTTCTATTTTTAGCAGGTTTCCATAATTAGTAAGTTACCACATTTAGCAAGATTCAAGGGATATAATTCAAGTCAAGTCTTTAATTAGCTTATTATGGAAGTCATGTTCATTTTGACAGGTTATACAAGTTCAGGGTTAGTTATGACAAGTTTTCATAGTTCATGGTTAATTATGCCAATTTAATAAAGTCTATGGTCAAAACGTAATTTATCAAAATTAAATATTAAAATTTCAAATAAAATTATTTTAAAGCTTATGATAACTTTAGGCCCTACGTTCATAATTTATTCACTTTCATTCGACTCAAACATAACTCACTCGACCCTTGTTAATATCCATTCGACACACACCCTAGCACACTATTTCAACACCAACTCGACACACATAAGCCACATAATATATCATCTTTTAAATCAACATCCTGTCATACTTTTAGCACTACATTTCACACCTATTTAATATGCCCAAACACGTGCATGAAGTTCCTTCACATCCATGCGTATTATAGACCCAATATTAAAGTTAATATTACCTGGTTCAAATAGTCACAAATCACATGTTCATGCACCATTTCCTGTAACTCCTTTTTCAGGTTTCAATTCATATATAAGTGATCAATTACATTCCCCAAAACCAGGTTCTTACTTATCTTTATGTTGAATTGAGATAACACATTTAGACCCTATATATCGACTCACCTTCTCATCATTTTTCATGCTAAAATTTCCAGTTTTAAACCTTCATGTCACGTATTTTAAATTCTTATTTCCTGCACCACATCGACCTACTTTATACACCCATTTCCAGCCTCTACTCACCCAACACACACCTTGTTTCCCACCATGCGACTCATCCGAAAACACTCACTTATACACACATAACGCATCACTCACACAGCCCTAGCCTCGACACCATTATACCACTCTTAACACCAACACACACTCGACACACAAACTGTCCACACGTCACATAAAATCACATGTAAACACACCCTTTCTCACGTAAACAAACGTGTACGTCCAACTTTTATTTCTTTAGATTTATTTCCAGGTTTTAGTCGCGTAATAAAGATCATAGAAGAGTCTTAAAAATCTGCTCATAGGCGTATAATATCAGAAGGTTTGAAGGATCCCAAAACAGAACGAGATCGTCACGTAATATGTTCTCCTGATTTCATGCGATCAAAAAGTATGTGTTATTCTTATTCAGTTTTAATGAGCCACCACATGTTATATACGTATGATCATAATAGTTCATGATACGTGTTATTACATCAGGTTATACATATAGTAAAGATGTCAAATGGCTGAAGCACAAAAGATGATGATAATACCTATAAGCATCGAGACCACAGAAACCAAAAGAACCCACGAATAAAAACCCTTTCGAACCCAAACCCCACGAACCAGGAACAATATCCGACAGCAACAACTCGACTCCTTGGCTGCTGTCCTTCTTGATCGAACAGAAGAGAAAAGAGGCGGAACAAGGTGGCAGCCGAATAGGCTTATTTAAGGTTTTTGTTTAAAAGCTTGTGTGATATAAAGAAAAAGAGAAAGTGCATGTACCCGGTATAAAAAGGCAGTGTGTGAGGGATTTTCTTAGAATGGGAATTCACTGATTTTACGGTTTGTAGTTGAAAATAAATGGGTGCATGATTCTCTCATTAAGTTAACGTGTGAAGTGAATTTCTCAAATAGGGAAAAGTCACCAAATTTTGTGGGATGTGATGGACAAGAGAATTTCATGGGATAATTGGGTCATTGATATGAACGTGTGAATGGATGACACATTAACTAAATTTGCATAAATTATGGGATTTGACCTTTGAGTCTATTAATTGATAGTATAATTTCTTAGAATGGTGCAAGAATTTCCTGTTATACATTATATTTAGGCGTGGGATATATTTTGATTAGAAGTGTGAAAATCTGTTTTATTTGTCTAACTATTAACGTTAAACACTTATAGTATAACCGGAATTCATAATGTTTTAAACATTACTTATGAATTTGAGATCAAGGGTATTCTGGTATTTTACGTGTTTAAAATTTCTGGGTTTTACAACTATCAGATACAGTAGTCCCTGGCAGCGTATGAGGGCCAGCCAATCCATATCTTAAAGTCCACAAAATCGAATATATCAAAGCAAACGGATTCGTAGGATGAGTACGGTCGCCAAGCCAGACGGATAGTTCATATCTCAGGGTTAAGTACATGGTTCATCAAAGTGTGTAATTAGATAAGCGAACAATTCAAGGTGTTGGATTCTTGTTTGGCTAAATAGCATAATTGGCAGGTAGGTTGTGAGTCATCGGTAATACGAACATCGTATAACTGTAAAAAGTGAGGCATATAGAATGTCAGTAATCAGTATCATCATGCTCAGTTAACAATTTCACATCGAGACAAAATTATCGTCGCAGTCCATGGCTAATAATCACCAGAGTCCTCATAGGAGTAGTAATGGACTTTGCAAGGACAGAGTAATATCAGATGATACATTTATATCCAGCACAGAAATGAATTTATAAGATGTGTCAAACACATTAGGATTAAATGACCGTCGGGATGGTCAGAGGAGCACCAAACTGTTTATCCAACAGGTCGGAAGTGAAGAATAAAATCAGGTGGTGATGGCAAAAGTTTAACAATCAGAAATCATGGTAGGGAGTTCAAAATGGTTTCAAACACCGAAGGTGAAATATAGGAGGGTAATCGTCAATGATCAATCAACCTATCCCTAATCAGAATACAAATCAAAGCTAACTATTCAATGAAAACATATCGGCAGCGCAAGTCTTATAGTTCAAAAATGAGAGAAAAACATTCTTATAATCATGGGAATGGAGATGTTTAAGACGAACTCAGATAGGATCAGAAGATTCATAGATTATCAAGAGCAATTAACAGAATGTATCAAGTAGGTCATCGTCATGGAGATTCTCAGAATACCCGAAGAGACATCAAGATGATTAACAAAAGAATCAGAGATCAGAGTCGGAATCTTAAGTGGTGCAAAGCGTGAGCTTAACAAGCAGGGCATAAATCAGAGTGATGCGGAAGCAATGCTACTTAACGAAATCCTTATAGTCTACCCATTCCTCACTGGTCAAAACTTAAGTTCCTATAGGGAAATCCTAAAGCAATTCTTAAAGGTTATCTTATGAGCGCATACAGTGGAAACTTAGTGGTCTAACTTACACAGGTCAAGGGTAAATGTATTACGAGTCGCAACCTGTCTCTCTGATTGTAACACCCTAGGCAAATCCCACATCGGCTGTGGTCTGGAGAGATGCTGGGTTCATAAGATAACATTCGCCTTACAATGACACAACGCGTTTTGTGGTCTACTGCGAGTGGGGTTCTTAGGAACTGGCAGTTAAGCGTGCTCATGTGAGAGTAGTACTGGCTTGGGTGACCTGCCGGGAAGTCTTCAAATGAGGCCACAAAAGCAAAGCCGTGAGCCTGCGGGCAAAGCGGACAATATTGTGGTCTGAGTAGGCGGGATGTTACAAGTGGTATCAAAGCCACTCCAGAGTCGTTCAGGATGGTGGGGCAAACCTCATCGAGGACGATGAGTCCCTAAGGGGGGGGGGGGTGATTGTAACACCCTAGGCAAATCCCACATCGGCTGTGGCCTGGAGAGATGCTGGGTTCATAAGATAACATTCGCCTTACAATGACACAACGCGTTTTGTGGTCTACTGCGAGTGGGGTTCTTAGGAACTGGCAGTTAAGCGTGCTCATGTGAGAGTAGTACTGGCTTGGGTGACCTGCCGGGAAGTCTTCAAATGAGGCCACAAAAGCAAAGCCGTGAGCCTGCGGGCAAAGCGGACAATATTGTGGTCTGAGTAGGCGGGATGTTACAAGCTAGCTCCCAGAAATATGTGAAAGGCGTGTAATGCACACAAGCACCAGTCACCAGAACAGAAATCATGTCATAGTTAGTTAAATCCACTAAACAGAACAGAACCTAGGATTGCAATCCATACGCCCCCCAGAAACATATATAATCCATAATCAAAGTAATGCGCATATCATAATCAGAATGGGGACGGTGTGAGAAATCACTCACCCACACATGAGTCATGCCAATGGTGCATCAAAGACATGGCCAGGTTACCTTCCTGGCTAGGAAAACAGAAATGGCTCGGGTATCAAACTAAGAGTCAAGTATTATATCAAATCAGAGTGTCACATCAAAAGGGTCATATATCAGAAGCTGCATATCAATATCTCAAAAGTAATATCAAAGGTCCAACTCAGAGTTTATCAGATCAAAGTTCATATTAAATAATCAAGTCAGGGTTCCGAACAACAGTTCATTTCAAAAGTTTCTATCAAAAGTCCTTTTTAAAACAATCCTTTATTCATGATTTTCATAAAACGATCCTTTAAAGTAGTTTTCATAAAAATAATCTTTCAAAACGGTTTTTCATAAAAATAGTCTTCCAAATATAGTATTCACAAAAGTTAGTAACATTTTATATAAAAGTGGTTTCGCCTCATTGATAAACATCTTTTTAAAATGGTTTTTCTCAAAACATTTTCAAGGCATAATTATAAAAGGTTTTGATAACATAGCTTCATATCAGAGGTCATATCAAATGGGATCAACAGAGAAGGTTCAAGCGAAAGGGAATCATAGCACTCAAATCAGAAAATTAACGGATCAGAATACGAAAGAGATCATGAGAAACCTTATAAGGAAGGTCAGAATATCTGTACCTTATACCGCAAATGAAAACACGACAGAAAATACAAAGGTCGAAAGCAAACTCCATCTTCAGTGAATCTACACGAATTCATGACTGACTTATTAAAAGCTTATCTAACTCAGATTACTTATCTTAGTCGACTTTCCATTTTTAGTAACTTTCCCTTTTTTTTTTGTAAGTTTTTCCCGAATTGGCACTTTCAAACTTTAGGACTATAAATGATAATTAAATAACTTTAAAGGTTTAATAGTGACAATTTCATAGTTTTAGGTGTATTATGCTACTTTAGTAAAGTTTAGGGTCTGAATGTGACAATATTCAAAGCTTAGAATCAAATGTGTAATTAGTTCCATTATGACAAATCTACAACACACACACCTTATATGACCCACTCATCACCATACACACTCACACTCATGTCATGACTATAATAACTTACACACGCCAAGTATCCAGTATAGGATACAATTCATCACCAAACAACTCTATGTATAACCTTTAAATCCATTTACTCGTTCACAACACTCATGTACTATCGCCTTCATAGCAACCAATACGCGACTCCTCTTTAAGACGACCAAAACATATGCTCAACTCCATTTAACCCATACGCATAGCATCCATACGACTCAACATTTACTTACATTAAACCCTCACTGACCCACATAAAATGACAGCATACTAGCCCTGCCTTGACCACATAACTCGCCACATTTCAGACCAAATAACAACGACACACATGTATCCTACACGACCCTTACGCGACCAGACCATGAACCCTATTTCCAGCCCCCAATGACAACTAACACTCACATAAAATCACATTTCTGGACACTTAAATCACAGCCCTAACACAGCTCACGACCACGACAAACATCACCTGAAATCGCGCACATTTATATCCAGTCTACGCCATATTTGGAACACATATATTCACACTTTTACACGTTTTAAATTTCCAGACCATGCATTTTTATACCGGCATTTACCACCAGTTTTGACCTAGGTTTTAAGTCTTCATGATAGGTATTTCTATTTATTATTTCATGTGAAATAAGGATTCGATATTCATGCAGACACTTGTGAATTAACAGACCCTACAACCCTCTAAGCAGTGAGCACAAAGACCCCATATCGACACCCAGTTTACACCATGTTAACACACACAAAGCCACCTGAACAGACACTTATTTCCCATGCATTCGACCCAGTTATAGCCGACAACCCATGCATAAAACCCCATGTTTTATCTCTTTAGGTTTAATATAAGTTTCCAAATGTCGGTATTGGAGATCCAGAATGTGTGTTTTAATAACCATATCAAAACGTATTTAACCAACAAGTTCGAATAGCAAACAGAAACACGAAGCGAAAATATATTGTCCATTCGAATATTCATGTTATTAACGAAACAAAGATTTATTTTACATGTCTTATTTGTATACGGGTTATGTGAGTTCCATCAGAAAATACAAGGACGATTGTGGTGGGTACCTTTGGGTCGGATTTGAAGACGAGAACAAGAACACAAGAGGCCACAACCGAACACCTTTCGAACTTATGCTACCACGATCAAACTTTTCTTCAGCCCTTTGTAGTGCCTACTGTTTTGGAGAGGAAGGAGGGCTGCCATTCGCATGTCATTAGGGTTTGGTGTGAGAGTGTAAACGTGGAACATAGTTTGTGAAATGGAGGAGCAAATGAAGGAAAATAGAGGGGAGAGTTGCCGAATTTCTGGAGGAGGAATAAGTTGCCGCCACTAGGTTGGTGTAGGGTTTCTGTTTTGTCTTTCGAATAAAGAGGGAGAGGAGAAAAACATGTTCTAGCAAAAGAAGAAAAAAATAAAAAAATAAAAAGGAGCGTGTATGGAAATTGAGGAAAGTAGTAATTGTGACATAATTTGTATTGAATGTGCCAGTTATGTGTCGTGTTTTATGGGCCAATTTTTAAGGAGTTCTTATCTCTTTAATTTGTGTGGATTGTATGCCACAAGACCAAAATGTGTGATTGTTGTGGTGGACTTAGGAAAGATTCATTTTTTTGTAACAATTATTATGGTTAGGCATGTATCATAGTTTATCATTTATTAATTGTATTTTACATTACATATCACATAGTTAAAGTCTATTTTTAATCCCATTCATAACTTAGGAAAGAAAAACTCAAGTTGTAGGAATTTAAGAAACGGATTTTAGGGTTTTACACCCCCTCCACCTCAGCAATCCTAGGGCAAAAAGATTCATCAACGGCCAAGAAGGAGAGTTGTGGGCAGCAAGAAAAGATCCAAGGGTCCTTGAAGAAGCACAAGTAGCAAATGGGAACACTCACACAGAAGAAACACAAGAAAGATGAAACCCTCTCCTATATATATCGGATTCTTCTCTTCATAATTTTTTTTGTCCCTCTTTTCATGTATTTAGAAAAGTTTAGACCAATTTTATTGTCTTAATTACTGTTTTCGTATTGTAATGTTTTAATTTTAGTTGTAATTTCAGTTTGGTATTTAATTAAATTTCAATTTTTTTGTTCTTGGTTAAACATGGTCAGCTGCTTATGTTACTGCTTATTTGCTTATTTTCTGTCCTTGAGTTGCTTTTGACTGCTTTTCTTTTAGTTCTTGGTAGTTTAAAGTTAGTTTAGAGCTTGTAGGTTATATGATTGCTTTAAAACAGCCCTTTTGCAGCCTGCATATTTTTTTCATTTTCCACCTTTTTAGCCCCTTTTAATGATTTTTAATTCCATCATGTTTAGGTGTTTTAAGCTGAATTCTTGCACAAATGATCTTTCCTGGCTTATCCTTCCATTATCAATTTTTGTAGATTTTTAGGAATTTTATTTAATAGCTTATTGAGGGGTTGAAAACCCCTATTTCTGCCCTGCACCCTAGATAGAACAGCAGACCCCTTTGATTGTTTTTTGGCTTAATTGTGCTTATTTTGTGCTTATCTCTGCTTTTCATGGCTTAGTGTGATTTTGTTTTTAGTTCTTGATTATACCTCAGCTTATTTCATGTTCCCATTAGCTTATTAGTAGCTTGTCTAGTCCCTTAAGCTGATCAGCTTGTCTTGTTCCCATTTTCCAAAACTGATGGGAAAATAAGCTGTTTCTGAGCTTATTTGTGAGTTTTAAAAAGTATTTCAGTTTTACATATTGCTTATTATCACATGTTTGTTGAGTTTTAAAAAGAAAATCAAAAAAAAAAAAAAAAAAAAAAAAAAAAACAAATCAAAAAGTGACAGACCTGGGATTCGAACCCCAGTCTCTTCACTCACAACACCACAACCTTACCACTGCACCCTTTGCTTTTCTCATTTAAACCTTACACCATTTATTTTATAAACCTTTTTCACCCTTTTTCCCTTTTTAGCTTATCCGAACTTGTTTGCTTTTTCCCAGCTTATTGAAATAAGCTGGGACACTTTTTGTATTTTTCTTAGCTTCACTTTAGTTTAAAGTATTTTAGAAAAAAATTTCAGAATTTTATTTTTTCGTTTAGTATTTTTAATCAATTATTTATTTTTAAATAGTTTTTAATTTATAAAAAATTATTTAAAAGTCAAAAAAATATAATTCTTTTTCCCATAATTTTCTTTTGTCATATAGAATGTAGGAGAATTGTTTTCATACCCGTAGGATTAGTAGTGCTTCAAATTCACTTTTTATTTTGCGTTCGTACGTAGTTTTTGATTTATTCGCGCGTTTTTAGGATTTCCCTTACGTTTGCCTTAGAATAGAATTTTCCCTTGCCTTATTTACTGTTTTTAGTTTATGTTTCATCATTTTAGTTTAAAAATCATTATAACTCACTTTAATTCCCTATTCACTTCACGAATCACGATCCCGAATCACTAATTCCATTCAATCTTCATCGGGACAACGAACTCGGGTTTTGCATATTTCCGTTGCAATTCCTTTGGGATAAATTGTTGAATCAATTTTTGGCGCCGCTTCCGGGGAAGGTTGAAGTGAGTGCGTGATTCCGTGTTTTGATTCGTGTTTTGAAGACCCTTCCTCGTGGAGTTATCGTTTTCATTTGTAAATATTTTTTTTTTATAAAAACCCAAAAAGATTTTCTCTTCAAAATTTATTTTCCTTTTTCTTTTGTGATTTTCAATGTTTCTAAAATTTAAAAACCCAATAATAATCTTCGTCTCCTATTATATGTTTAATTCTTATCTCTTTACCCTCTCATACCGTTTAATTCTTATCTTCTTATCCTCTTAACCGTTTAATTCTATCTCTTTATCCCTCTATCCGTTTAATTCTAATGTCGTCATTGGGCTATCACTGTTTTGATTGTAAAAGCCCGTTGATTGACAGTCTTCAGTGTTCAAAGTGTAAGTGCGAGCGGTGTGGAAATCACAACCCACGAGGATCTTCTTATTGGTGTGAAGTAGCCCTCAAAAGAGAGCTTAATTCCATTGATAATTCTCAAAGTTTTTCTGAACACCCTCCACAACCCCAGCCATCTTCACTCCCTCAGTATAATTGCTTTATATGTGGAGATCCGTTGGGGGACAATTCACTTTGTGACCGATGTTTTTGCAACGAATGTGGATTGAGTCGTGGACTTTGTATGTGTTATTCTTCGAAAGCTGAAACTTCATTCGTTTATGATTCTAATCCAAATTCTTGCAATGAACCGCCAAATTTCTCCGACTACCACCACAGCCCGATTTATCTTCGTTCGATGAACGTTATTGCGATGAGTGTGGAAACTCATTAGATCCGACATCGACTTATTATCATCGGTGTACTTGCGAGAGGTGTGCGAGAAATATTGTCAATGGATTTTGTTCGTTTTGTGCTTCATACAATTATGATTTTAATCCGAACATTTCCAATTATCCTCAAAACAATTTCTATCACCCTCCTCAAAACTTTTATGAGCAAGAACCGTATTTCAATGATACACCGAATTTTTCTTGTACAAATTGTGGGGGTCATCATAATGATTATCAATGTCAACCGTGGGGTCAAAATTACTATGAACCTAATCCTTGCTATAATACTTCCGGTTTTGACAATTCCCAACCTCCACAACACCAAATGATTCAAACACCACCTCAGCCACTTTCTCAAGAACTTCTTCATGCACTAAGTGATCTTAAGGATTTAATTATTAAGCATGTTCAAGAAGATCCTCATCAGAAAACTTATGGAGAACTGCTAGCTGAAGAACAAGCAGCTAGAGTAAGTTCCAATTATCTTCAAACTTTCGTTTACGATGAAGACGATGATGAGGATTCTATGTGGGGAGTTTATGAGAATTCGTCAGCAGAAATCCCTCCCGTCTTACCTTCTATGGACCCAGAGGACTCTCTCATAATGGGGGACGAGCATTTTAGCACTATTCCTGAAAAGGAATCAAACGAATTCAAAAAGTCTAGTGCTGAGAACCTCGTCCCAATCCCAAGTGAGTCTGAGGAAATATTCGACGGTG
The DNA here is from genome assembly GCA_021014915.2 of Artemisia tridentata subsp. tridentata. Taxonomy (NCBI): domain Eukaryota; kingdom Viridiplantae; phylum Streptophyta; class Magnoliopsida; order Asterales; family Asteraceae; genus Artemisia; species Artemisia tridentata. The sequence continues at coordinate 123,405,332 of CP139502.1, read as the reverse complement.
AATGTGACTTGCAATTTTGTGGAGATTCTCTGGAAGTTTCCAAGGTTACTTCCGGGATTTTCTCTAACCCCCTTTTTGAATATAATGACGAGTACACTTTTAGTGCCGTTAATCCTCTTTATGATGGGGTGTTAGAGAACGTTGAGGACGAGGACTTTACACTTGATGAACCAATTTTACCAATACCTCGCCCCGACGATTCCCATGACTCAGAAGGGGATGTACTTTTTCTTGAAAAATTGCTTAATAGTGATCCCCTTCCAGAAACTGAGTCATTTCACGTTAATCCATCATCCCCTCGCCCTCCTGCTAAACCACCAGATGATGGAATTTTCTCTAAAATTTTACCCACCCAACCCACCCTTTCTATCTCTTTCGGGAGTGAGGATGACGATTATCTCACAATCGTTATTCGGATCCTTCTCCCTTTCTTCACCTATCCAGTGACTTCTCTTCTCCTTCACTCCTTCGGGAGTGAAGACACCATCTTTGACCCCGGCATCTCTCATTCTTTTTAGCCGTGGGTATCTCATCGGAGTGGAACTTTCATATGCTTCAATGTTTATTCAAACATCTTGAATGAAAGTCCGATTGAGATTATCTCTTCCACTTGCTCCCCCAAGGACAATTAAATTCGGGGAGAGTCTAAGCTTTCCGACTCGATACTAAACAAGCGCTTCGTGGGAGGCACCCCATGCTTATCCATCTATCTTCTTATCTCTTTTCTAATAAGTGACGTGAGGAGGGCTACCTCTTCCATTTTTCGTGTTTCGTGGTTGTTTATGTCCAGGATTTGCCCGATGAATGAAGACTCTCGTGCTCGTGGTTTACTTCTCTCCACTCGAGTTTCATCATTCGTTGCTCATCCGATATCCTAAATCTTATCATTTTACGTTTATCTTTGGCATAATTCATAAACGGCCTTAGATTTATGTAGGAGAACCCTTACCTTTAAGACATTGAGGACAATGTCTCGTTTTAGTCTGGGGGGGTAATCTTTTGATTTGATTTTTGCCTTGCATTTTTGCCGTTTACTCATGCAACCCCGTTTTTCCTCTAAAATTGAAAAAATCCAAAAAATGAGAAAAATTGAAAAAAAAATTGTGCAAAAATATAATAAATTTTGACATTTTTGTTGACTTTCCGCTGGTGAGAGTAGGAATAAAATTCTGACTTGATCGGGCGTGTTGAGCCCTAGCTTGTTCCCTTAACCATTTATAATCTATAAGCTCGTGCTAGTCTTTTATACAAGGAGCTAGAAAACGCGAATTCTTTTTAAGAATTTGCAAGTTCCCATAATTGACTTTATATATGCATGGCTTGATTATTTGGCTAAGCATTCGCGGATTGGTATGTGCTTAAACACATACCTTTTCTTGACCAAAACCGGACCAATATGACCAAAAACCCGTCCATAATGCCAATAGATAGTGTGTTTTTGTGTTTTGTTTATGCAGGGACGGATATCGCGAAAAACCGGCAAAAACGCAAGAGAATCAAGAAAAACGAGCACGAGATACGGAAACGGCTCAGAACCGGAACCGGGAAAGAAATTATGGTCAATAAGTCAACCCAGGTCCTCCATCTATCAGAAGTTGTCAACATTAGCCCTTGGATTCAACTTTGAAAAATCAGCAAGTTCAGTCCCTTGATTTTCAGCAAGTTACATAATTGGTCCCTATGATTAAAACCTTAATTCACTTATTATTATGAAATCCGGATCCAACTTTAAATAAATCCAACCCAGCACCACTCTAAACCCAAAGCCCACCAATCCAATCCACCAGCCCACTCTATATTACCCTGACCCGAGCCCAAAAGCTTTAAACCCGGTCAAAACATAACTAAAGATAGGCTTATGTTCAAATGAATTCTCTGTTCTAGCTGAGAGATGTTTGTAAGTTTCATTTCAATGTTTGTAGCCTAAATTTTCTGCATAAGTTAGTATAGCTTGATTCATTGTTTATTGCTTGTTAATTTTTGATTATAAGATGTTAAGCAGCTTAAGTAATCATAGATTAGTTGATAAATCAGTTTATTCCAGTTAGTTTTAAGTGATTTGTTATATAACAGCGGCTTTAAGAAGACTTTGTTTAAGACTGTTTTAAAGCATTAGGCAAGTACTGTTCATTGGCATTTTTTTTTCTGAGATTTGATTGAGCTTTGTTGAAGATTAAGTTGTTGTTGTTAATTAGATGTTAAGGATAGTATTGAGCATTTGAAATTTTGGATAATTAGTGCAATAGTAGTGAATCATAGGCTGCCATTTTAAGTTCCAATCAAGCTATCTTAGATCTGTGGTATCATTAGTGTTTTTGTGGTTAGAATATGGTTCTAAATAGAGTTTAAGTGTTGGTTTTGGTTTTGCCCAGATTTGCGCCATTTTGTAGCCTGCTGTCACAGAACAGAAACATAAGTGCAGACCAGTTGCTGCACTGCTGATCTAGGCCTCAATTAGCATGCAATTGGTAGTTTCTGATAGGGCTTTTAGGATTTTTGAGGAGCCAGTAGTATAAGCTTGCTTTTGCCCCCTTAATATTCTAGTTTAGGACTTATTTGGACTGCTTATTAAGGCCTGCAAGATAGAGATTTCACACTGTTTGCTGTTTGAATTAGGGTCCTGCTCTTGTGACTATAAGCTTGTAAACTGAACTTGTCTGGTTGAATTGAGTAGTTTTGAGTCTGATTTAGTAGTTTACACTATCTCCTAGCTTCTGGCTTATTATAGTGCTCATCTGCTTATTGCTTATGCTTATTTTAAACTGCTTTTTGTTCCATTTGTGTGATTCTTTGCACTTCTTGATCTGATTTGAGTTTGTAATTGCTTATTTGAGTTCTTAGGACATTCTGTGAAAGTTTCAAACATTTTAGTGGTAAGTGCTTATTTATAAGCACTTATCCAAACTGTTTTTTATGCCAATTAGCACTTTTCAGCTGATTTTTCCAAACTTTTCAATTTCAGTAGGTTTCTAATATTGTTTTAGATTTTCTGTAAAAATTCTAGATTTATTTGAGCTCTTTTGCTATTTCTTTTTCATTTTTATAGATTTTAAATCATTTTTAATTCATAATAAATCAGAAAATACAGAAATAATTTTCATTTTTATTTCAAAATTTGTTTTCAGATTTATTAGATTTTTCAAAAATATATTTGCATTTTTAAAGTTGTATTTCCATTTATTTTCATTTTTAATCATTTTAAAAAAGCTTAAAAATAGTTTTTAATTCATAATTAATTATTAAAAAGTCAAAAAAAATATTTTTCTTTTTCCAAAAATTTTCTTTTATCATTTTTTATATAGGAAAATTATTTTTATATTTTTAGGTTTTAAATTTTAGAAATTCACTTTTTATTTACGTTTTATAATTCGTCGCGTAACGTTTTTAAATTCAAATTTTCATTTTTAAGTTCGTATGCTTAGTTTAATTGTTTCATTAGCTTAATTAGTTGTTTACTTTTATTATTTTATTGTTCGTAGTATAAAATCACAAATCAATCACTTTTTTCACACACATTCACCACACGTATTCGACACGTTACGACAACTCGATATTCGACCTTCGTTGGGACACGACCCGGGGAAAACGCATACGTTGCCTTTTCCTTTGGAAACTATAAAATAGACGAATCAAAAAAATGGCGCCGCTGCCGGGGAAGGCTTGAAAAGAGTTGGAGTTTCGCCATAAGAATCGTGTTTTGAAGACCCTTCCTCGGAAGTTTTCGTTTTCATAAAAATAATAAAAAATACAAAAATATAATAATTAAAAAACACTTTTCCTAAAGTGTTTTCATCTTAATAAACATCCTCGGTCTTCCGTTGAAGGAGGGCGGTTGTAAACCATTCCGAATAACAACAAAAGAGATCGTGAAGTTGAACGTTTCTCGGATTATTTCTTTACTACAACCTATATACGGGGTTTAAGGAGGTCTTGACATTAAATTGCAGACCGAAGAGAGATCCATTCTTCTCTCCCGCCACGCTGCGCGTAGTTTTGAAAGAAACAAGTACGGTTGATCAACGATCACCAAAAAGATAATAAATCTAATTTTTCATTAAATATAAAAATCCAAAAATATTTTATTTGTTTTTTTTTAAAAATCCAAAAATAATCTTCTTATTCTCTCATCCATTTGATTCTTCTTCTTTAACCCTCTAAACCGTATAATTCTATCTCTTTCTCCCTCTCATGTTTAATTCTTATTCTTCATCATTTTTTACCACAACCGTCGAAGATGATGGAACAAAAAGCATGGAAGAATTGTTATTCGAGGAGCAGAGGCGGGTTGTAATAGCTTTATATTGTAAACATGACATTAATTACTCTTCGAGTGGCAATCCCACTCCGTCTTCTGAATCTATCCTCCCCGACTCTTCCAATCCTTCCCTCACACCGGTTGAGGGAAGTGACCCCGTTTTGGAAGAGGTCGATACTTCTCTTGCTAATGATAATTCCTATTCAACGATGGTTGATGACTCTACTTTTGATTCGGAGGGAGATATTCGTTTTCTTGAAGAGTTATTGAATGAAGAACCATTATCTTCCCTCCCTCCGATGAGCAGTGAAGTTTTTGATGAGACCGATGATGATACGCTTCCAGATGAGGATGTTCCAAACGAAAATATCATTATTTATTCGAACCCTCTTTTTGAAACCGCTGATACGGATGAGATGCCGTTTGATCACACTGCGGATGATGACGTTGAAAGTTATGCCGATTCTCACAATGAGTATACTCCGAGTATTGAAGACTCTTGTGGAGATATCGATGATGTTGAGGAATCGCGTTCCGATTATGAGTTCATTAGCTTAGAGGAGATAAAGGATTTTGACCTAGATGATGATGAGATCAAAGATGATTTACTTCGTGACAAATTGTCCAAAATCAATCTTCTTATTTCAAAGATCGAAGCTTTTAATAATCCGACTCCGTCTACTGATGCCGTGATCACCTCTTCATGTCCTATCCCCGATATGGATAGTGATTTCTTACCCGAGCTTGAAATTTTTCGATTTAAAGAGAAGAGTAGTGGTAGTCCCACTATTCATGCTGATATTTCTCTTCCGGATTATGAGTATTTCGACTTTGAGATCAATTCCGAACTTAATTTGAGCAATATTTCTGATAATCCGTCACGTGACTCTCTTTTAGAGGACGATCTATTTCTTGCTACGGATGACTCGATACCACCGGGTATTGAGAATGACGAGAATGAATCATTTCTCTTTGATTTACCATCTTCTCGTCCACCCGCGAAACCACCGGACGTAGATTTTGAATCCGATACAGAGGAGGATATTTTTGGAGGGGTGGACGAGATTTCTGAACATGATGTTCCGGTGCTTGATATTTTTCCCACCCAACCCACCCGTGATTCAGAATTTGACTTTGTTTTCGTCATCCGTGTGTTTCACCCATTCTTCACTTATCCCATCATTTCTCCATTTTTCCACTCTGCTAGGAGTGAGGATACCGTCTTTGACCCCGGCATCTCCGTTCTTCGTGCCGGGTGTCCGTTCCTCTTGCTCCCCCAAGGACAAATAAATTCGGGGTCGAGTCAAGCTCATGTGACTCGGTTACCAAAAACAAGCGCTTCGTGGGAGGCACCCCATGCTTATCCTTCTATCTTCTTATTTCTAATAAAGTGAGTGAGGAGGGCTTCCTCTTCCATATCTTGTGTTTCGTGTTTTCTGTGATGTGTCCAGGAATGCTCGATAATGAAGACTCTCGTGCTCGTAGTTTCCTTCACGCTACTCGAGTTTCATCATCCATTGCTCATCCGATATCCTAAATCTTATCGTTTAACGTTTATCTTTGGCATAATTCATAAACGGCCTTAGATTTATGTAGGAGAACCCTTACCTTTAAGACATTGAGGACAATGTCTCGTTTTAGTCTGGGGGTAATCTTTCGATTTGATTTTTTCCGTTTACTCATGCAACCCCGTTTTTCCTCCAAAAATTGAAAAAATCCAAAAAAATGAGAAAAATTTAAAAATTTTTGCAAAAATATAATAAGTTTTGACATTTTTGTTGACTTTCCGCTGGAGAGAGTAGGAATAAAATTCTGACTTGACCGGGCGTGTTGAGCCCTAGCTTGTCCCCTTAACCATTTTTCAGCTCGTGCTAGTCTTTTACACAAGGAGCTATAAAACGCGAATTCTTTTTAAGAGTTTGCAAGTTCCCGTATTTGACTTTATATAGGCATGGCTTGAATATTCAGCTAATCATTCGCGGATCTTATTATTTAAGATTTTAAATTTGCGAAGAACGAGAAATGATAGAGTTGTTTATAAGTTAGATTGCTAAACGTGGAGTAGATGGATCTCTTTAGAGCTCATCGAAGTTACTTGTGGCTTTTTGTTCCCATAAGCTTGTTTCACTCAAAAATAGTAATCTAGGAATAATTAAAGGTATTTTGGTTTTGGCGATAATTAGTTTCTATTTCGTCCTTAGAAAGTCCTTGCTTATGAAAGTTGGGTACACATCAAGGTACTGTCAGTGTTACGGTGTAATAGACTATTCCATCTTGTCGGCTCACAACCGATGTTGGGATTGTTATAAAAGCCGTAGGACTTGGGGTTTGGCAAATAATTAATGAATATAATAATGTATAATAATAATCCAAAGCCATAAAAAGTTTTCTACATCTTGCCGGTTCGCAGCCGATGTTGTAGACTTCTAATAAAGGCAGAGGAAAAATTCCAAGGTCATAATAGACTATCACATCTTGCCGGTTCGCAGCCGATGTTGTGATTGTTATAAAGGGCCAAGGATCAAATACGTTAATGTGCTTAATAATGTTTAAAATGCCAAACTTCGACTCCGGGGGTGTCCTAATAAAGGCTTCCATCTCTGGACTCGTAGATGAGTTGTTTCGGTGGCAAATAAAAGGGATATCCTCAAAATTGTGTTAAATCAGAGACCTTGATGTGGACCTCATTTTTGTATGCAACGGTTTTCGAGGGAAGGTTTGGAAACTACTTAGCGTCTAAATTAGGTATCTTTATCGACTTAAAAACTTATCGAAATGAGAATATGAAGAAATTCATTTCTCACCAAAAATAAAATAAATAGAGAAAAATAGGAATTTGGGAACAAGAGGTAATACACAATTAGCTTTTATGGGTAGTGTCGGCAATCTAACTTGTAAACAGCAATGATCTCGTTTTTAAGCTTAGTTTGGGGACTCGTGAAAAATCAGGAACGACGAATTTTATCCGTATGGTCACTTCTTTATGAGTCGTGTTTCCTGCTCCGTGATCCTAAAAGTTATCGTGAGATAATGATTGTCAACAAAGTCGTCACATGAATAATAAGAAAAATACAAAAATAGAATAAAAAGGAAAATCGGGGAGTTTTTTAGAACTTAAGATTTCTTAATCTCTTTTGAAAATTTTGCTACTTCTCAAAGTTAGTAAAAAGAGATTGGAAATTTTCGGTTTCAAAAACGTGTTTTTATAACATTGCATGAGGACATTGCAATAGCTTAGTCTGGATGAATTTGGTATGTGCTTAAACACATACCTTTTCTTGACCAAAACCGGACCAATATGACCAAAAAACCCGTCCATAATGCCAATAGATAGTGTGTTTTTGTGTTTTGTTTATGCAGGGACGGATATCGCGAAAAACCGGCAAAAACGCAAGAGAATCAAGAAAAACGAGCACGAGATACAGAAACGGCTCAGAACCGGAACCGGGAAAGAAATTATGGTCAATAAGTCAACCCAGGTCCTCCATCTATCAGAAGTTGTCAACATTAGCCCTTGGATTCAACTTTGAAAAATCAGCAAGTTCAGTCCCTTGATTTTCAGCAAGTTACATAATTGGTCCCTATGATTAAAACCTTAATTCACTTATTATTATGAAATCCGGATCCAACTTTAAATAAATCCAACCCAGCACCACTCTAAACCCAAAGCCCACCAATCCAATCCACCAGCCCACTCTATATTACCCTGACCCGAGCCCAAAAGCTTTAAACCCGGTCAAAACATATACTACTCACGGTCAAGTAAAAATAAAAAAACACACCACACTTCCCACCCCCAATTCTTACCCGTACTCATCTTCTTTCCCCAAAACATAAACCCTAGATTTACCACACTCAAAATTACCACCACTCCCTTAAATTGAGCCTTCTAGAACTTTTTCCCACGTGACAGGAACGTGTCAGAGATAATGATTAGTGCAATAATGAGCTTTGTGGACACATGTCAGTGCTTGATTGGACAAAACACGTCATTTCTTTAGCCTTGGATTCGTCTGACAAGGACAGAGAAGGTGCACGCTCGGATTGCCAACATGTCACAATGGCAGCCTCTGATTGGTCAAGCCACCTCATTGAAATGATCAAACGGCCACAATTGGATGGATGATGAGAAGATTGATCTAAGGGTGAAGAATGAACGATCTAGGACCTTCTGAAGACCCTGAGCTCAGCTATATATACTTCCTCACTCTCACGATTTGAAGGTGTTAGCTAGGAGTAGGAGTAGGTATAGATTAGTGATAACTTTATGGCTTTTTAGTATAAACTTTAGCTTATTGTATTTTCAAATTCAAGTTATACTCGATTTCAAGTTGTAATAAAATTTTAGTTTTCATTTAATTCCTTGTTATTAAAAATTCAAGCAATTTACTATTCTCAAATCTGTTTCAAGCTTTCAAATTACGTTTCTCTTAAGCTCATTCAAGCTTATCAGTAGCTTGTAGTGAGTTTAGGTGCTTTGTTTCTGCTTAGATTAGTTAAATGGTTTCTGGTCAACTAAAGTCAAAGGAAGATAATGATGAAGATTTATGGGTTACTATTGTTAAATTCATGGTTAATGGTGTATTTTGGGCCTAACTAAAGATAGGCTTATGTTCAAATGAATTCTCTGTTCTAGCTGAGAGATGTTTGTAAGTTTCATTTCAATGTTTGTAGCCTAAATTTTCTGCATAAGTTAGTATAGCTTGATTCATTGTTTATTGCTTGTTAATTTTTGATTATAATATGTTAAGCAGCTTAAGTAATCATAGATTAGTTGATAAATCAGTTTATTCCAGTTAGTTTTAAGTGATTTGTTATATAACAGCGGCTTTAAGAAGACTTTGTTTAAGACTGTATTAAAGCATTAGGCAAGTACTGTTCATTGGCATTTTTTTTTCTGAGACTTGATTGAGCTTTGTTGAAGATTAAGTTGTTGTTGTTAATTAGATGTTATGGATAGTATTGAGCATTTGAAATTTTGGATAATTAGTGCAATAGTAGTGAATCATAGGCTGCCATTTTAAGTTCCAATCAAGCTATCTTAGATCTGTGGTATCATTAGTGTTTTTGTGGTTAGAATATGGTTCTAAATAGAGTTTAAGTGTTGGTTTTGGTTTTGCCCAGATTTGCGCCATTTTGTAGCCTGCTGTCACAGAACAGAAACATAAGTGCAGACCAGTTGCTGCACTGCTGATCTAGGCCTCAATTAGCATGCAATTGGTAGTTTCTGATAGGGCTTTTAGGATTTTTGAGGAGCCAGTAGTATAAGCTTGCTTTTGCCCCCTTAATATTCTAGTTTAGGACTTATTTGGACTGCTTATTAAGGCCTGCAAGATAGGGATTTCACACTGTTTGCTGTTTGAATTAGGGTCCTGCTCTTATGACTATAAGCTTGTAAACTGAACTTGTCTGGTTGAATTGAGTAGTTTTGAGTCTGATTTAGTAGTTTACACTATCTCCTAGCTTCTGGCTTATTATAGTGCTCATCTGCTTATTGCTTATGCTTATTTTAAACTGCTTTTTGTTCCATTTGTGTGATTCTTTGCACTTCTTGATCTGATTTGAGTTTGTAATTGCTTATTTGAGTTCTTAGGACATTCTGTGAAAGTTTCAAACATTTTAGTGGTAAGTGCTTATTTATAAGCACTTATCCAAACTGCTTTTTAGGCCAATTAGCACTTTTCAGCTGATTTTTCCAAACTTTTCAATTTCAGTAGGTTTCTAATATTGTTTTAGATTTTCTGTAAAAATTCCAGATTTATTTGAGCTCTTTTGCTATTTCTTTTTCATTTTTATAGATTTTAAATCATTTTTAATTCATAATAAATCAGAAAATACAGAAATAATTTTCATTTTTATTTCAAAATTAGTTTTCAGATTTATTAGATTTTTCAAAAATATATTTGCATTTTTAAAGTTGTTTTTCCATTTATTTTCATTTTTAATCATTTTAAAAAAGCTTAAAAATAGTTTTTAATTCATAATAAATTATTAAAAAGTCAAAAAAAAATATTTTTCTTTTTCCAAAAATTTTCTTTTATCATTTTTTATATAGGAAAATTATTTTTATATTTTTAGGTTTTAAATTTTAGAAATTCACTTTTTATTTACGTTTTATAATTCGTCGCGTAACGTTTTTAAATTCAAATTCTCGTTTTTAAGTTCGTATGCTTAGTTTAATTGTTTCATTAGCTTAATTAGTTGTTTACTTTTATTATTTTTTTGTTCGTAGTATAAAATCACAAATCAATCACTTTTTTCACACACATTCACCACACGTATTCGACACGTTACGACAACTCGATATTCGACCTTCGTTGGGACACGACCCGGGGAAAACGCATACGTTGCCTTTTCCTTTGGAAACTATAAAATAGACGAATCAAAAAAATGGCGCCGCTGCCGGGGATGGCTTGAAAAGAGTTGGAGTTTCGCCATAAGAATCGTGTTTTGAAGACCCTTCCTCGGAAGTTTTCGTTTTCATAAAAATAATAAAAAATACAAAAATATAATAATTAAAAAACACTTTTCCTAAAGTGTTTTCATCTTAATAAACATCCTCGGTCTTCCGTTGAAGGAGGGCGGTTGTAAACCATTCCGAATAACAACAAAAGAGATCGTGAAGTTGAACGTTTCTCGGATTATTTCTTTACTACAACCTATACACGGGGTTTAAGGAGGTCTTGACATTAAATTGCAGACCGAAGAGAGATCCATTCTTCTCTCCCGCCACGCTGCGCGTAGTTTTGAAAGAAACAAGTACGGTTGATCAACGATCACCAAAAAGATAATAAATCTAATTTTTCATTAAATATAAAAATCCAAAAATATTTTATTTGTTTTTCTTTTATAAAAATCCAAAAATAATCTTCTTATCCTCTCATCCATTTGATTCTTCTTCTTTAACCCTCTAAACCGTATAATTCTATCTCTTTCTCCCTCTCATGTTTAATTCTTATTCTTCATCATTTTTTACCACAACCGTCGAAGATGATGGAACAAAAAGCATGGAAGAATTGTTATTCGAGGAGCAGAGGCGGGTTGTAATAGCTTTATATTGTAAACATGACATTAATTACTCTTCGAGTGGCAATCCCACTCCGTCTTCTGAATCTATCCTCCCCGACTCTTCCAATCCTTCCCTCACACCGGTTGAGGGAAGTGACCCCGTTTTGGAAGAGGTCGATACTTCTCTTGCTAATGATAATTCCTATTCAACGATGGTTGATGACTCTACTTTTGATTCGGAGGGAGATATTCATTTTCTTGAAGAGTTATTGAATGAAGAACCATTATCTTCCCTCCCTCCGATGAGCAGTGAAGTTTTTGATGAGACCGATGATGATACGCTTCCAGATGAGGATGTTCCAAACGAAAATATCATTATTTATTCGAACCCTCTTTTTGAAACCGCTGATACGGATGAGATGCCGTTTGATCACACTGCGGATGATGACGTTGAAAGTTATGCCGATTCTCACAATGAGTATACTTCGAGTATTGAAGACTCTTGTGGAGATATCGATGATGTTGAGGAATCGCGTTCCGATTATGAGTTCATTAGCTTAGAGGAGATAAAGGATTTTGACCTAGATGATGATGAGATCAAAGATGATTTACTTCGTGAAAAGTTGTCCAAAATCAATCTTCTTATTTCAAAGATCGAAGCTTTTAATAATCCGACTCCGTCTACTGATGCCGTGATCACCTCTTCATGTCCTATCCCCGATATGGATAGTAATTTCTTACCCGAGCTTGAAATTTTTCGATTTAAAGAGAAGAGTAGTGGCAGGTCCCACTATTCATGCTGATATTTCTCTTCCGGATTATGAGTATTTCGACTTTGAGATCAATTCCGAACTTAATTTGAGCAATATTTCTGATAATCCGACACGTGACTCTCTTTTAGAGGACGATCTATTTCTTGCTACGGATGACTCGATACCACCAGGTATTGAGAATGACGAGAATCAATCATTTCTCTTTGATTTACCATTTTCTCGTCCACCCGCGAAACCACCGGACGTAGATTTTGAATCCGATACAGAGGAGGATATTTTTGGAGGGGTGGACGAGATTTCTGAACATGATGTTCCGGTGCTTGATATTTTTCCCACCCAACCCACCCGTGATTCAGAATTTGACTTTGTTTTCGTCATCCGTGTGTTTCACCCATTCTTCACTTATCCCATCATTTCTCCATTTTTCCACTCTGCTAGGAGTGAGGATACCGTCTTTGACCCGGCATCTCCGTTCTTCGTGCCGGGTGTCCGTTCCTCTTGCTCCCCCAAGGACAAATAAATTCGGGGTCGAGTCAAGCTCATGTGACTCGGTTACCAAAAACAAGCGCTTCGTGGGAGGCACCCCATGCTTATCCTTCTATCTTCTTATTTCTAATAAAGTGAGTGAGGAGGGCTTCCTCTTCCATATCTTGTGTTTCGTGTTTTCTGTGATGTGTCCAGGAATGCTCGATGATGAAGACTCTCGTGCTCGTAGTTTCCTTCACGCTACTCGAGTTTCATCATCCGTTGCTCATCCGATATCCTAAATCTTATCGTTTAACGTTTATCTTTGGCATAATTCATAAACGGCCTTAGATTTATGTAGGAGAAACCTTACCTTTAAGACATTGAGGACAATGTCTCGTTTTAGTCTGGGGGGTAATCTTTCGATTTGATTTTTGCCGTTTACTCATGCAATCCCGTTTTTCCTCCAAAAATTGAAAAAATCCAAAAAAATGAGAAAAATTTAAAATTTTTTGCAAAAATATAATAAGTTTTGATATTTTTGTTGACTTTCCGCTGGAGAGAGTAGGAATAAAATTCTGACTTGACCGGGCGTGTTGAGCCCTAGCTTGTCCCCTTAACCATTTTTAAGCTCGTGCTAGTCTTTTACACAAGGAGCTATAAAACGCGAATTCTTTTTAAGAGTTTGCAAGTTCCCGTATTTGACTTTATATAGGCATGGCTTGATTATTCGGCTAAGCATTCGCGGATCTTATTATTTAAGATTTTAAATTTGCGAAGAACGAGAAATGATAGAGTTGTTTATAAGTTAGATTGCTAAACGTGGAGTAGATGGATCTCTTTAGAGCTCATCGAAGTTACTTGTGGCTTTTTGTTCCCATAAGCTTGTTTCACTCAAAAATAGTAATCTAGGAATAATTAAAGGTATTTTGGTTTTGGCGATAATTAGTTTCTATTTCGTCCTTAGAAAGTCCTTGCTTATGAAAGTTGGGTACACATCAAGGTACTGTCAGTGTTACGGTGTAATAGACTATTCCATCTTGCCGGCTCACAACCGATGTTGGGATTGTTATAAAAGCCGTAGGACTTGGGGTTTGGCAAATAATTAATGAATATAATAATGTATAATAATAATCCAAAGCCATAAAAAGTTTTCTACATCTTGCCGGTTCACAGCGGATGTTGTAGACTTCTAATAAAGGCAGAGGAAAAATTCCAAGGTCATAATAGACTATCACATCTTGCCGGTTCGCAGCCGATGTTGTGATTGTTATAAAGGGCCAAGGATCAAATACGTTAATGTGCTTAATAATGTTTAAAATGCCAAACTTCGACTCCGGGGGTGTCCTAATAAAGGCTTCCGTCTCTGGACTCGTAGATGAGTTGTTTCGGTCGTAAATAAAAGGGATATCCTCAAAATTGTGTTAAATCAGAGACCTTGATGTGGACCTCATTTTTGTATGCAACGGTTTTCGAGGGAAGGTTTGGAAACTACTTAGCGTCTAAACTAGGTATCTTTATCGGCTTAAAAACTTATCGAAATGAGAATATGAAGAAATTCATTTCTCACCAAAAATAAAATAAATAGAGGAAAATAGGAATTTGGGAACAAGAGGTAATACACAATTAGCTTTTATGGGTAGTGTCGGCAATCTAACTTGTAAACAGCAATGATCTCGTTTTTAAGCTTAGTTTGGGGACTCGTGAAAAATCAGGAACGACGAATTTTATCCGTATGGTCACTTCTTTATGAGTCGTGTTTCCTGCTTCGTGATCCTAAAAGTTATCGTGAGATAATGATTGTCAACAAAGTCGTCACATGAATAATAAGAAAAATACAAAAATAGAATAAAAAGGAAAATCGGGGAGTTTTTTAGAACTTAAGATTTCTTAATCTCTTTTGAAAATTTTGCTACTTCTCAAAGTTAGTAAAAAGAGATTGGAAATTTTCGGTTTCAAAAACGTGTTTTTATAACATTGCATGAGGACATTGCAATAGCTTAGTCTGGGGGAATTTGGTATGTGCTTAAACACATACCTTTTCTTGACCAAAACCGGACCAATATGACCAAAAACCCGTCCATAATGCCAATAGATAGTGTGTTTTTGTGTTTTGTTTATGCAGGGACGGATATCGCGAAAAACCGGCAAAAACGCAAGAGAATCAAGAAAAACGAGCACGAGATACGGAAACGGCTCAGAACCGAAACCGGGAAAGAAATTATGGTCAATAAGTCAACCCAGGTCCTCCATCTATCAGAAGTTGTCAACATTAGCCCTTGGATTCAACTTTGAAAAATCAGCAAGTTCAGTCCCTTGATTTTCAGCAAGTTACATAATTGGTCCCTATGATTAAAACCTTAATTCACTTATTATTATGAAATCCGGATCCAACTTTAAATAAATCCAACCCAGCACCACTCTAAACCCAAAGCCTACCAATCCAATCCACCAGCCCACTCTATATTACCCTGACCCGAGCCCAAAAGCTTTAAACCCGGTCAAAACATATACTACTCACGGTCAAGTAAAAATAAAAAAACACACCACACTTCCCACCCCCAATTCTTACCCGTACTCATCTTCTTTCCCCAAAACATAAACCCTAGATTTACCACACTCAAAATTACCACCACTCCCTTAAATTGAGCCTTCTAGAACTTTTTCCCACGTGACAGGAACGTGTCAGAGATAATGATTAGTGCAATAATGAGCTTTGTGGACACATGGCAGTGCTTGATTGGACAAAACACGTCATTTCTTTAGCCTTGGATTCGTCTGACAAGGACAGAGAAGGTGCACGCTCGGATTGCCAACATGTCACAATGGCAGCCTCTGATTGGTCAAGCCACCTCATTGAAATGATCAAACGGCCACAATTGGATGGATGATGAGAAGATTGATCTAAGGGTGAAGAATGAACGATCTAGGACCTTCTGAAGACCCTGAGCTCAGCTATATATACTTCCTCACTCTCACGATTTGAAGGTGTTAGCTAGGAGTAGGAGTAGGTATAGATTAGTGATAACTTTATGGCTTTTTAGTATAAACTTTAGCTTATTGTATTTTCAAATTCAAGTTGTACTCGATTTCAAGTTGTAATAAAATTTTAGTTTTCATTTAATTCCTTGTTATTAAAAATTCAAGCAATTTACTATTCTCAAATCTGTTTCAAGCTTTCAAATTACGTTTCTCTTAAGCTCATTCAAGCTTATCAGTAGCTTGTAGTGAGTTTAGGTGCTTTGTTTCTGCTTAGATTAGTTAAATGGTTTCTGGTCAACTAAAGTCAAAGGAAGATAATGATGAAGATTTATGGGTTACTAGTGTTAAATTCATGGTTAATGGTGTATTTTGGGCCTAACTAAAGATAGGCTTATGTTCAAATGAATTCTCTGTTCTAGCTGAGAGATGTTTGTAAGTTTCATTTCAATGTTTGTAGCCTAAATTTTCTGCATAAGTTAGTATAGCTTGATTCATTGTTTATTGCTTGTTAATTTTTGATTATAAGATGTTAAGCAGCTTAAGTAATCATAGATTAGTTGATAAATCAGTTTATTCCAGTTAGTTTTAAGTGATTTGTTATATAACAGCGGCTTTAAGAAGACTTTGTTTAAGACTGTTTTAAAGCATTAGGCAAGTACTGTTCATTGGCATTTTTTTTTCTGAGATTTGATTGAGCTTTGTTGAAGATTAAGTTGTTGTTGTTAATTAGATGTTAAGGATAGTATTGAGCATTTGAAATTTTGGATAATTAGTGCAATAGTAGTGAATCATAGGCTGCCATTTTAAGTTCCAATCAAGCTATCTTAGATCTGTGGTATCATTAGTGTTTTTGTGGTTAGAATATGGTTCTAAATAGAGTTTAAGTGTTGGTTTTGGTTTTGCCCAGATTTGCGCCATTTTGTAGCCTGCTGTCACAGAACAGAAACATAAGTGCAGACCAGTTGCTGCACTGCTGATCTAGGCCTCAATTAGCATGCAATTGGTAGTGTCTGATAGGGCTTTTAGGATTTTTGAGGAGCCAGTAGTATAAGCTTGCTTTTGCCCCCTTAATATTCTAGTTTAGGACTTATTTGGACTGCTTATTAAGGCCTGCAAGATAGGGATTTCACACTGTTTGCTGTTTGAATTAGGGTCCTGCTCTTGTGACTATAAGCTTGTAAACTGAACTTGTCTGGTTGAATTGAGTAGTTTTGAGTCTGATTTAGTAGTTTACACTATCTCCTAGCTTCTGGCTTATTATAGTGCTCATCTGCTTATTGCTTATGCTTATTTTAAACTGCTTTTTGTTCCATTTGTGTGATTCTTTGCACTTCTTGATCTAATTTGAGTTTGTAATTGCTTATTTGAGTTCTTAGGACATTCTGTGAAAGTTTCAAACATTTTAGTGGTAAGTGCTTATTTATAAGCACTTATCCAAACTGCTTTTAGGCCAATTAGCACTTTTCAGCTGATTTTTCCAAACTTTTCAATTTCAGTAGGTTTCTAATATTGTTTTAGATTTTCTGTAAAAATTCCAGATTTATTTGAGCTCTTTTGCTATTTCTTTTTCATTTTTATAGATTTTAAATCATTTTTAATTCATAATAAATCAGAAAATACAAAAATAATTTTCATTTTTATTTCAAAATTAGTTTTCAGATTTATTAGATTTTTCAAAAATATATTTGCATTTTTAAAGTTGTTTTTCCATTTATTTTCATTTTTAATCATTTTAAAAAAGCTTAAAAATAGTTTTTAATTCATAATTAATTATTAAAAAGTCAAAAAAAAATATTTTTCTTTTTCTAAAAATTTTCTTTTATCATTTTTAATATAGGAAAATTATTTTTATATTTTTAGGTTTTAAATTTTAGAAATTCACTTTTTATTTACGTTTTATAATTCGTCGCGTAACGTTTTTAAATTCAAATTCTCATTTTTAAGTTCGTATGCTTAGTTTAATTGTTTCATTAGCTTAATTAGTTGTTTACTTTTATTATTTTATTGTTCGTAGTATAAAATCACAAATCAATCACTTTTTTCACACATATTCACCACACGTATTCGACACGTTACGACAACTCGATATTCGACCTTCGTTGGGACACGACCCGGGGAAAACGCATACGTTGCCTTTTCCTTTGGAAACTATAAAATAGACGAATCACGGATCTTATTATTTAAGATTTTAAATTTGCGAATAACGAGAAATGATAGAGTTTATTTAGAAGTTAGATGCTAAGCGTGGAGTAGTTGGTTCTCTTTAGAGCTCATCGAAGTTACTTGTTGCCTTTTCCTCCTACAAAATTGCTTCACTATATATATCTGTAAGAATAATTAAAGATATTAGGTTTTGCCGATGATTAGTTCTTGGTCTTCTTAAAAGAATCCTTGTTTTGAAAATTGGGTACATATCAAGGTTCCTTAATAAATAAGTTTAATAACAATAAGTTAAGTGCTCTAAGCCACGGATTCGAGATCGGGCCTTGGATCCTTATTTCCGGATGGCGTTTAGGTCTTGGCTACCCTCTTACACCGGCCCTTGGACCCTTAATTCTGAAAGGCGTTAAGGTCTTGGAACTCTCCGTTGTAACGGCCCTTGGATACTTTATGCCGGAAAGTGTAAGGTCTTGGAATTAAACCGTGAAGTTCCGTTGTTTAGGGTACGCAAGTGAAAAGTTAGTGGAAAAAAAATATAATAATAATAATAATAATAATAATAATAATAATAATAATATTGGTGATAAGTGAAAAAATAGAAAAAAGTCAAAAATATAAATAAAAACCTTGATGTGGACCTCATTTTCAAAGCAACGGTTCTCGAGAGAAGATTGAAAACTACTTAGCGTCTTAATTTAGTATCTTTATCGGCATAAACATATCGAAATGAGAAAATATGAAGAAATTCATTTCTCACCAAAAATAAAATAAATAGAGGAAATTAGGAAAAATGGGAGCAAGAGGTAATTACACAAGTAACTTTCATGGGTAGTGTTGGCATCTAACTTGTAAATAGACAATGATTTCATTTTTAAGCTTAGTTTGGTGACTCGTGAAAAATCAGGAACGACGAATTTTATCCGTATGGTCACTTCTTTATGAGTCGTGTTTCCTACTCGATGATCCTAAAAGTTATCGTGAGATAATGATTGTCAACAAAGCCGTCACATGATTATGAGAAAAATACAAAAATAGAATAAAAGGAAAATCGGGGAGTTTTTAGAACTTAAGATTTCTTAATCTCTTTTGAAAATTTTGCTACTTCTCAAAGTTAGTAAAAAGAGATTGGAAATTTTTGGTTTTGAAAACATGTTTTTATAACATTGCGTGAGGACACAGCAATATCTTAGTCTGGGGGAATTTTGGTATGTGCTTAAACACATACCTTTATTTGACCAAAACCGGACCCAAATAGACCAAAAACTAACCAATTATGCCAAATATCTCGTGTTTTTGTGTTTATGATTGTGCAGGGATGGATATTATAAAAATGGACAAATATCGAGATAAAAAGACAAACCGAGCACGGGATTTGTGAAGAGGATTAAAAAGCCGGGACCCGGGAAGAAATTCACGAGTTTGGTTCGAGATATTGCTAAAAAATCCCAAAGTGCCCTTGGATTATTCTTACTTGGAAAAATTGGCCCCTAGAAGACTTTGAAGAATTGGCAGTTTGGTCCCTACAATTTCTAAAAATACAACATTGGTCCTTGTGCTAAATCATATTTATCCTAACCTAAACAACCAACCGGATACACAACATAACCCCATCCAAACGAATACCCTTAACCCAACAACCCATTTTTATTCCTACAAACCCAACAAAAATATTACCCAACCCAACTAAAGCCCAAACCCCACTACCCGTAGTTAAACAAAACTGGGGTCAAACCCCCAAATCCCAAAGTCAAAATCCCTAACTCCTATTCAATCACCTTCACCATCTCATAATCCAGCCATTAACCCTAATAACTCAACCATCACTCTCACCCTCCACTACCAGCCAAGACTATCACATGGGTTTGCCTTTGGTCCCCCCCCCCCTCCACCTCAGCAACCCTAGGGCAAAAAGATTCATCAATGGCCAAGAAGGAGAGTTGTGGGCAGCAAGAAAAGATCCAAGGGTCCTTGAAGAAGCACAAGTAGCAAATGGGAACACTCACACAGAAGAAACACAAGAAAGATGAAACCCTCTCCTATATATATCGGATTCTTCTCTTCGTAATTTTTTTTGTCCCACTTTTCATGTATTTAGAAAAGTTTAGACCAATTTTATTGTCTTAATTACTGTTTTCGTAGTGTAATGTTTTAATTTTAGTTGTAATTTCAGTTTGGTATTTAATGAAATTTCAATTTTTTTGTTCTTGGTTAAACATGGTCAGCTGCTTATGTTACTGCTTATTTGCTTATTTTCTGTCCTTGAGTTGCTTTTGACTGCTTTTCTTTTAGTTCTTGGTAGTTTAAAGTTAGTTTAGAGCTTGTAGGTTATATGATTGCTTTAAAACAGCCCTTTTGCAGCCTGCATATTTTTTTCATTTTCCACCTTTTTAGCCCCTTTTAATGATTTTTAATTCCATCATGTTTAGGTGTTTTAAGCTGAATTCTTGCACAAATGATCTTTCCTGGCTTATCCTTCCATTATCAATTTTTGTAGATTTTTAGGAATTTTATTTAATAGCTTATTGAGGGGTTGAAAACCCCTATTTCTGCCCTGCACCCTAGATAGAACAGCAGACCCCTTTGATTGTTTTTTGGCTTAATTGTGCTTATTTTATGCTTATCTCTGCTTTTCATGGCTTAGTGTGATTTTGTTTTTAGTTCTTGATTATACCTCAGCTTATTTCATGTTCCCATTAGCTTATTAGTAGCTTGTCTAGTCCCTTAAGCTGATCAGCTTGTCTTGTTCGCATTTTCCAAAACTGATGGGAAAATAAGCTGTTTCTGAGCTTATTTGTGAGTTTTAAAAAGTATTTCAGTTTTACATATTGCTTATTATCACATGTTTGTTGAGTTTAAAAAAAAAAAAAAAAAAAAAAAAGAAAGTGACAGACCTGGGATTCGAACCCCAGTCTCTTCACTCACAACACCACAGCCTTACCACTGCACCCTTTGCTTTTCTCATTTAAACCTTACACCATTTATTTTATAAACTTTTTTCACCATTTTTCCCTTTTTAGCTTATCCGAACTTGTTTGCTTTTTCCCAGCTTATTGAAATAAGCTGGGACACTTTTTGTATTTTTCTTAGCTTCACTTTAGTTTAAAGTATTTTAGAAAAAAATTTCAGAATTTTATTTTTTCGTTTAGTATTTTTAATCAATTATTTATTTTTAAATAGTTTTTAATTTATAAAAAATTATTTAAAAGTCAAAAAAAATATAATTCTTTTTCCCATAATTTTTTTTTTGTCATATAGAATGTAGGAGAATTGTTTTCATACCCGTAGGATTAGTAGTGCTTCAAATTCACTTTTTATTTTGCGTTCGTACATAGTTTTTTATTTATTCGCGCGTTTTTAGGATTTCCCTTACGTTTGCCTTAGAATAGAATTTTCCCTTGCCTTATTTACTGTTTTTAGTTTATGTTTCATCATTTTAGTTTAAAAATCATTATAACTCACTTTAATTCCCTATTCACTTCACGAATCACGATCCCGAATCACTAATTCCATTCAATCTTCATCAGGACAACGAACTCGGGTTTTGCATATTTCCGTTGCAATTCCTTTGGGGTAAATTGTTGAATCACGGCGTATGAACAGTTTGTAGCTCTGTGTGATCAAGAAGCCGTGGGATCGGGATCGGGTCCTAAGAGGACGAGGGCATACATACCACGTGATCGAGAAGAGGCGGAACAACGTTTAATCGACGACTATTTTGGCGACGATAAGACTCCTCCTAAATATCCTGAAGAGAATTTTAGGCGAAGGTATCGTATGAGTTCTAGACTTTTTAATAAAATACTCAACGATATTTTAAGTTATGATATTCATCCTCTTTCCGAGCACTTTAATTTTTTTAGACTACGTTACGATGCTATCGGTCGTTTAAGTATTGGTCCTATTTTGAAGTGCACATCCGCCATCCGCCAACTGGCGTACGACACTGCGCCTGATGCGTTTGATGAGTACTTGCAAATTGGTGAACGTTCTTCACGACAATGTTTAGAGCATTTTACTAAATGCATACATATTTTATACGTTGAAAAGTATTTAAGAAAGCCCACTTCAGCGGATGTTGAAAAAATATATGCATTGCATGAAAAAAAACATGGACTCTCGGGAATGCTCGGGAGTATTGATTGTATGCATTGGGATTGGAGAAATTGCCCAAAGGCCTTACAAGCTCAATTCAAAAGACGTGAGCATAAATACCCAACTTTTATGTTAGAAGCGGTTGCGGATCAAAAATTATGGATTTGACATGCATATTTTGGTGTCCCGGGGTCAAATAATGATCTTAATGTGTTATATGGTTCCCCGTTATTTGATGATGAACTTGCCGGTAAAGCTCCGGAATGTCCATTTGTAGTAAACGGACATACATATAAGAAAGGTTACTATTTAGCCGACGACATTTATCCGGCATGGTCCGTGTTTATCAAAACGTTTTCTGTTGCAAGGAATGAAAAAACGTTGAAATTTAAAAGAGTTCAAGAAAGTTCTAGAAAAGATATTGAACGAGCTTTCGGAGTCCTACAAGGTCGTTGGGGAATTATACGATAACCCGCACGTGCTTACGAAATCAACGCATTGAAAAGAATCATGTATTGTTGTATAATGTTACACAACATGATATTGGAAGACGAAGGATTCGAAGTAAATTTAAGAGATTTGTTCGTTGATCCAAGGCCGAACATTCCAGAGACTTGGACCGAAAGATGTGATTTACATGTTAGAAAAAACAAAAAACTTCGAGATAGAAAAGTGCACGACGATCTTCGACAAGACCTTGTGGAGCATGTATGAAGGTTTTTATTTCTATGTTTATGTACTAGGTTTTTATTTTTATGCATTTTTTTAATGTAATGTGTGTTTTTTTAATTAATGAAGTTTATTGTAGTTAATATTGTCTATGTTTTATTTTATGAAAAAAATAAAATGGACGACGGTATCACATTTTCTGTTGCCAACAGTAATGGTCAGAATATGATACCATAAAATTTCTGATGCCATAAAGACTTTTACTGACGTGACATCACTTTTTTGGCGCCATGGCACTAGGGTACCTATCGCTCTAACAAGAGTATTCCTATCTAGGGCTGTAAACGAATCTGTTAGTGCAAATATTACGATATTTAAACTAAACGATTTATTCGGTTTTAATAATGACAAACATGTAACTTGTAATACATAACGTAAAATGTGCAAGTTACTTGTAAACACAAATCATCAATGCATACTTACATCAACACCAACCGAAGTCTCAAGTATGCTTCAACGAAGTCATAGATTTCCATCCCGACATAAATCACTCAAGGTATGGACAAACAAATCTACTACTTGACAAATGATCAAAGGATTTTATTTTTCTAAACTTCACATTTTTAATGTGACAAAACATTTTTTTCAAAAATATATTTCACAAATTATTTTTGAATTAAAAAGAAATGTTTTATTTTGAAAAATATGTTTAAAAATCCCAACAGTCAAATTTCCCCCCAAAACAGCTCCTAACATCCCCAAATAAACCTTCCCCACTAAAGACAAACGAAGGAGCGTCCACGGCACCATTAAATAGGGACGGCTCCACTAAATTTAGTGGAGCCGTCGGGTATTTAGTGGAGCCGTGGGTCTGTAACGGTCAGATTTTCCCTTGCCTATAAATAGTGGACCATTCCACACTTCCAACTTGATTTTTCCAGTCCTTTTTCTCTGGTCTAATCTCTCCTCACTTAGATGACTTTCTTTGATCATTTGGAGAGTCTTAGTTTGTTTAAGAGTGATCAAATCCTCCATTCAAGTGATCCTCTTCATTCCTCTTGATTAGCAAGAGAAGAACACAAAGTATCCAAGTAGATACAAGGTGTTGTCATCCCTCTTGATTAGCAAGAGAAGAACACAAAGTATCCAAGTAGATACAAAGTGTTGTCATCCCTCTTGATTAGCAAGAGAAGAACACAAAGTATCCAAGTAGATACAAAGTGTTATCATTCCTCTTCATTTGCAAGAGAAGAACTCAAAGTATCCAAGAAGATACAAGAGTTGTAGTTGTTAGGTCTTGTAACATTGGTTACACTCTTGATTGCATCATAGCATACATCAAGATTATTTTTCTTTTGTGAGAGAGTGAGTCAAGATCATTGTGATCTTAAGAGATAGTGAAGATCTCTTGAAGCTATTGGGCTTGTGTAATTGATCATGTGGATCAAGGGTAGATCGGGTAGATCATGGTAGATTGGTGCTAGCTAAGATTAGCACTCGACATCTAGCTTAGTGTCGAAAATAGGATAAGCGACGTGTAAGGTGTAGATCGGGTAGATCGTGGTAGATTGGTGCTAGCTAAGATTAGCACTCGACATCTAGCTTAGTGTCGGAAAACAAGTTAAGCGCCGTGTATGGTTTTCTCCGCCTGAAGGGAGTTTGTTGATTAGTGAAGTAACTCTCGAGTTGGGTACTCGGGGATTGGAGTAGGGCGAAGAGGAGCTTCGTGACCGAACCACTATAAATCATCGTGTCTGGTTTGCGCCTTCTTACTTATCTCTTTACTTTCATTTTATTCTTTATCGCTTTATACTTATATTTGCATGAAGTTTATGCTTGTGTGACTAGTTGCTTATGTTATGTTGATTAAGTATGTGTCATGGCTTGATTGTGCTTGTGTTGTAGTTTACTACATTCATCTCTAAGTGTTAAATGACCATAGTTAACACTTTTCATATTACGTCACACTTGATCGGGTGTTTGATACAAAAGTTTTAAGTTTTTAAATGGAAACGTATTCACCCCCCCCCCTCTACGGTTTCCACAATTGGTACCATAGCCACGTCGCTCAAATTTTTAAAACAAATGGTTTTCAAAATTGAGTACGATCCATGTATCAAATTACCTATGAAGGTGATAAAATATGAAAAGTATTTACTTGTTTAATACTTACAAGTTTTGTTGTTAAGTATACTTTGTCATACTAGCTTGAAAGTTTTTCTTAAACCACTAAAAGAATAGTGTTTTTAAGTGTCCGGTCATGGTTTCAGAACGAGTCATTAAGTCATGCAGTTCTGAATCAGAAAACAGACCACGGTACCACTAAATATTGTACGGTACCGTTATATTTAATGGTACCGTAGGTCATTTAACTGTGCCGTGCATCTGATTGTCTGTTTTTCATTTTTGGTTCATTTTCAAAAATCCATATAAAATCAACCATGAGTTTGTACGAGTCGTGTCGCCCATCATTTTAAACGATGTTGAGTCTACTTTCATTTGAGAAACATTTTTATGAATTAGTTCTAAATGAAAGTATGTTAAAGTCCTTGATTTTCAACTAAAGGTCTTCTGGTTATGCAGTTTGCGTAAATTTTTGGTCAAACTGAAAAAGGGCGATTCAACTTTTAAACATTGACGTGTTTTCAAAGTGCCTTAGCAAAAATCTTTGAAATGAGGAGGAAATCAATTCGTTTTCAAATAAAATCAAGCTTAGTATACATTGTTATACCTAATACACAAAATGACGTTAAGTATTTCTGTGTGTTAAGCTAAATTGCTATTTGTTTATTATAGCTTTCCGGTTTATGCATTTATAAGGTTCATGCTAAATTACTTGCACTATATTAAGTAATTAGTTTGCATTGCATATAGGCATAGACCATTTTTCTTGCATTTGTTGCAAGCTTTTAAAATGGTTTAGTAACCTTCTTAGGAATAGAAACTAAGTTGGTAGATCATGTGTGTCGAAAGATATTGTCTTACACAATTATTTTTCCAAAGGTTTAAGTGTAAAAAGTATATCAGCCCAAAACACTTAACATTTTCATAAAATCCGTAACATGATCTTTAAATCATTACATCATTTTGTCTTGCTTGACCATGGGTTGTCTAAACAAGATAAAAGGTCATTTTAATACATTAGTACTTAAGTAAAGGAAAATGTATTAAACTTGCATTGATCTAACACACATACAAAATGTTTTAAACATTTAGTATTTTACGTATGTTGTATAAAAATAGTTAAGATAATTATTTTTATACAAATGAGGTGTCGAAAAACTAAGGGGGTGCTTGGTGGGGGGGGGGGGTTAAGGGGGTGGGGAATGGGTAAGGTATTCAAAATGGCCCACCTCACTCATTATTTGGTGCTTGGTTAGGGAGTGCAAAGGGATTGATTACCCCGTAGTGGGTAATAAACCATTATAGAGTAAATTGGGGGGTAAGTGATTGATTACCCACCTCACTCATTCCTTTGCATTCCCTTTCTTTTTCCCTTTCCCCACTTTGAACCAAGCGGGCCTTAAGAATATTATACTCAATAATATAAATAGTTTTTCTCAAATAAAAATAAATGACAATATCAAAGTAGTAACTTAATATGTCATTAACCTCACACATATAACTAGTGTTAGAATAAATGGAACACACTCCTAAAATTTTTATTTCTTTTTAAAAATGAGTGATTGTGAGGGTCAAGAAAGATCTCGAGTACATATCAATTCATTATTCAAATTATGATTGATATCATTATCGAATCTAATTGACAAGTTTTTGAGTGTGGACATGAAATTGGAGTCATTATTTGTCTAGCTTGAAGATAACATCAAAATATGATGAAAAGTATTATCTTGAATCTACATACTCAATCACACTCGATTGTTATGTAAATAATGACGTCCTCTCAAGACGAAAATAATATGCATCGGATCATAACTCACACTTGTGTTGAAGATGCCATATTGAGTCTTCTTGTCCAATGGTTGTGTTCCAAATAGTAAACTAATATGTTTAAAAGATGCATAAAATACACAACCAAGTAGGATTGACAACTTGGATGTTTCATCCGAAATATACAAGTAATTTACATTGCAATGCAATAAGTAAATGGGTCATTTCCGAAAAACCAAACACGAGCAAACAAACAACATATGTAAACTTTGCTCATGAACGACTCAACACTCAAAGTCACATGTCTAGTAAAAGTGTCACACATAATATGTTATTAACTATTATGTAAGTCATCAATCTTTGAGAATATCACATATATCTCTCTTATCAAAAGATTGACAAAGGATAACTTATATCCTATGCATCTTATTCCCTTTGTAACATGAATGGTTATGTTACAAGAGAGTACATTGCATCTTGTTAACAAATATAGGATATTAGAGTTGAATAATAACCTAATACGACATGTGTCATTGCATAAACAAGTAAAATTGGTCATACACTAAAATACTTGTTTCACAAAGCATTCTTAAGAGTGATAAGTTTCTTCTTAGAAAAGCATACATGTTGAAATAAACAGTATGTCTCATTTCAAATAAAATGCTCACAAGATCTATTGAGGTAAGTAACCTTTACTAGATTCTCACTCAAGATATGCAAAGGAGCATTCTTGAAACACACACGATGTAGTAGATTCTACATTGTATCACATTAGAGTGTCTCTTGGTTCTAGGAAACCAAATCATGTTAAAATAACATGTAACAACTCAACAAACAAAGATGTTGTCCAAGAGATCATAAAATACACCATCTCCATCAAATAACCTTTAAATCTCAAACACGAAATTAAAACATTTCGCTTGCCTTTGTTAGGAGTTGTGTAAGACATGTCAGTTTCTTAACCGACTTTCAAAGTATGGTTAATTGAGTCATATTAGGCCATGTATTAGCGAAGTAAGCTAATATCATCTTTGCTACACCTCAATAGGAAAATATAGGAATTCAAATTTTTCTAACATGAGAATGACTACTGGAGAACCTATCGCACTAGAAATTTAATTTGACCTAACGGTTGAATTGCTTCCAGGAGAGAAGTTGGGTTCGTGTATAACCCGTAAAAATGGTCGTGTTTAGCCTTAATTGAGCACCACTAGTGATAGTATCATACTCATTCTCCAACTTGAAAATTTTTCATTCCTACATTTGACTAGAGATAGTTTACATCGGTGAATTTTATCTCCCGTTAGGATTTCATTTTAAACAAGTAGTAATTAGGATCTGCCTTAGCAAACCTAGATTGCTTGCATCCCACATACGTGTTTCAAAATGATAACATGTTCTCATAAGACATGATTAAATGTCTTCATGATCTTAAATGCTAAATGATTATCATGTTTTGCATGATGGTTGCATTTATTCCTTATGTGCATTTTACATGATTTGCTTGTAAAGTTTGCACCCACACTATGCTCTTTTGACACATTAGAAATTAGGTATGCCTATCACTATGAACCCTTAGAAGTCATAGAGTCATACACTAGTGTCAAAACCTATAAGTTAGAGTAGTCGCGAAGTTGTCCTAATTCCTTAGTCATCACTTCGCCTTCTTCCAGGTAATACACCCGTTTGTCATGGGAAGGTTAGATACAAACCTAGTAGAACTCGGAGTAGGATTGACAACTTAAATATTTCGTTCGAAATATTCAAGTAAGTTTAACTTGCGATCGCAATTGTTAAATGTCATATCCGAAACATCATACTCAAGCCTTTTAACAACGTATGTTAAGACGCTCATCCCAAAGCTAAAAGCTAACATCAACCCTCGGGTGACAAAGGACTCACGAGTTGCTATATAAGTGATTAGTAGTTCCTTTCATCCTCGTGTGATTATACACGTCTTAAGATCCCAAACCCTGCTGCGAATCAGCACCATAGGCTTAGCTTTACGTCTTTCAAAACCCCATGAAACACTCGTGTGCGAAGCACATCAAAATCCGTAAATCAACCAAACCTCTCAACCGAGAATTCCCTAACCATCTTCGTCTAGGTCTAGGAATGATGGAACATTTTCCATAAATCTTATGACTATTTAAATATTTCACTGGAAATATTAAAGTCATCCCTCGTACCCCTCTTATGACTATTTAAATATTTCACTGGAAATATTAAGTCATCTTTCACATTGCTCTAATGACTACCTATGTATTTCCTCAGAAATATAAAAGTCATCTCTTCTCGTCCAGTACCGTTCAAAGAATTTATTAGGTATAAATTCTTTCCTCGTGTTGAAGAGTCTCACTAAATCAGCGAGATTTATTCGTGAAATCCTCTTAAATTCCAATGACAACTTAAATATTTCATCCGAAATATTTAAAGTATATTTAATTTGCGAAATGCAATTAAATGTCATTTCTCGCTCTCGATCAACGTTCAACTAATCCCGCTGGATTCATTCATAAAGGAATTTATTCGGTATAAATTCTTTTAATCTAAGGTCCAGAAAAATCACAACATATGTGAAATTTTTTTGTCAGAAATCTAATTCTGGGTCAAAACTGACCTCAGCAGGTCACGATACCCTTTAATAGGGGACAGTACCGCTAATTTTAACGGTACCGTCGGACCGTTGTCTGCTGAGACAGTTCATTCTCACTGTTTCAAAACCACTATCGAAACCCACTCGATATAGTCTTGAACCAGAACCGTATCCTATCAGAATAGATTGTATCTATCCTCTGATTCCTAAGCCTTCTTCACTTTCACTTCCGCATGGTACTAAACACTACCAATGCTTCCGCATCCCACTTGATGATGTACCCTCCTAACGGGTCGAAGGACTCCCCTTCGAGCCTGTAGAAAGCCCTCCCTTCGGAGGCCCAGGTTAACCTTCTAATACGTTTCATTGGCGTAAAACCATTCACCTGCGATTGGTTACTGATTGAACAAATATTTGCCAACCAAGCCTTCGATGGTGATCAAAGGAATAATGGGGTGTTGAGATTGCGCCAAGCTTGTTCTTAACCTGAGAATAAGAAATACAAAGACACTACGTTAAGTCATTGCGCAGGGGTTGGACCCTGCGAACCACCTCCGGCGTGCGAGTAAGTATGTGTAATGGTAATGTAGGTCGTAAATTTAGAGAGTGAGGTTAACTTGAAAATTACTTCCCTTGTTCTTGGCCCGACTATGCTATTTATAGGTGAGAAATAGGACATAGTGGGCGGTTGCACATAGTTCGGAGATCATGGGGGCATCCCATGGAAAGTGGTAACCGCTAGGGCTTTGTAGCCCACGATCTCTGTTTTGGCGGGAAGCCAAAGGATAGAGGAGACGTGGGTTTGACCAGGTCTGGATGATCCTTCGTGTTAGTCCCTTCGTTAGGAATACCCCGAAGGGCTTAGGGCTTCGATTGGCGGATTCCCACATGGTAACCAGTTCGCAGGCGAATGGTTTTACGCCAATGAAACGTATTAGAAGGTTAACCTGGGCCTCCGAAGGGAGGGCTTTCTACAGGCTCGAAGGGGAGTCCTTCGACCCGTTAGGAGGGTACATCATCAAGCCCCCCAGTCGAAAGTGATATATACGTACGAGTATAAATTGCATTCGACTCAAAAAACCTGCTACACCCTATCCCATTTATCACAAATTCAGACGAAATGAAGATAAGTGTTTAAGTGAATTCAAACGCAAAAAAGTACTCTATCCTTTTGATTTTTTTTTTTTTTTTTTTTTTTTAAATAAAAGGGAAAACGTCTAACTGAATTCCGCATTAAATGCAAACCATCATTATCCGTCCACTTGCAAACCCTTAATTGCCACTTCTTTGGTAGTCGTAAAACGTCATTTCAAATTTAGCATCCATTTGAAATCCGCTTAGATAGTAAAGAAAATGTACACGTGTTCGGTTATGATCAAAGATTTCATGAGTATTTAATCTTCGATACGTTAAACCCTAGAACACTTTTACCTCCGCCCAAAATATACACAATTCTGTGTCATTGTGCTTCCATTGGAATCTAAAAGGTAAAATTCCGCCATTTTTCTTTGCTCTCCTTACTTTATTTATGAGTATGGCTGCAAAACGAATAATTAAAGAACAAACTTGTACCTTGTCGAAACAAGCATTGTCTGATTTTCTGAATGATTATCCCATACCCTTGGAATATAAAATCATGCTTCCCAGTAAAAAGCAAAGTATTTTTGATGCTCCGAAAGGATTTGTAGGCTTGTATGTGCATGCGTTTACGCAATCAAACTTTAGGATTCCCATCCACCCTCTTATTTTGGAGTTTTTGCAATATTACAAGGTGCACATTTCAAGGTTTAATCCGTTCGGTTTAGCCAAGTTGACAACTTATATTGTTATGTGCAAAGCGTATGGTTTTGAGCCTTCATTGACTGTGCTTAGAGGCTTTGTCAATCTCTACCCTGGTGGAGATTGGGTAACTATTGCAAAAAGGAGCGAGTATGATGTCCCACACCTATTGACTAAACCTTTTTCGAATATTCGAAATTGGAAAGGTCAATTTTTTTTATATTGAGAGTACCATCATACCCTCCGAGTATCCTGAGCTGTTGGCCGAAGGGAATAGGTTTGATGAAAAACGATACAATGACCCATTACCTTATGAGGTGAGAAGCGACCTTATGTACCAACGTCTTGCACGTCATCCAGTGGACGTACAAACGTTTGCTGAGCCCATCTTATTCATGGCTGGCATTGCTAAAAGTTGGGAAGAGTCTCCGTTGCTTCCTGAAATTATTTGTGAAGGAAAAAGTATGTATAATTTCTTATTTCATAAATAAATAACTTACCTGCTGATATTCATCTCTTTTCCTTTGTCTGTGCAGAAATGGCTTTTCGTAATTTTGTTGTGGCTGGAGGTGCCAAGGAAGTTAGCTTTATGCTAAGGGACCCTCAAAATACAAGTTACGGAGTGGGATCTCCTTCCATTTCTGTCGATAATAATGATGTTGATGTCTCTCCACCCAAGCCTCTTGCTGTGCTCCCCCCAATCAAAACAGTTTGTACTGAGGAAGCCCCCCAGATAGTGGAGGATGTTGGTGATTCTGATGATACCCCTTCCGAAGGTGATCAGCTAAGGATTGTGGGGTCCTCCGGCATCGCTGATAGAGTTCGGACTAGAAAAGGTACTAGTGCAAAGGCTGCAAAGGCTGCCCCCAAGAGAAAATTGAACATTCCTACTCCTACTTCCAAATCCACCAAGCAAAAAACAGAGAAGTCTCGTGGGAAGACCATTATGTATGCTCCGGAAGGACTGATTGATGAAGATGACATATCTGGTAAGTGAAAATTCTTCCAGTCTTCCCTCCTTTCCGTAATATTGAGTGTTTGGCTTATATTGTTTTCGTCTTCTTTCTTTTCTTTTCTTTTTTTTTTTAGGTTTGCCAGATACGAAGGAATTGCCCAACTCTCTCTCCTGCCGCTTGCTTGTTGAGAATGTCACTCCTGCCTCATGGAGGAGTAAAATGAATGAAATGTCCATTGAAGAACTTTGCGATCTCAACGACAAAAGTTACATCCGACAAGCAATGCTGGACAGTCATCTGAGCTTTCGCACCAGGGGATTGCTTAATAGAGTCCAGGAGGCGAAGGAGGAGGTTGCTGCTGTTGTTGCCAGAGAAAAGGAGAGGGAGAAAAACTATGCTGAGTTGGAGAAGAGATGTGATGAAGCCATGGAGAACTTTGAGAAACATCCAAGGTATGAGGCTCTTCGAAACAGGATTGATGGTCTTGAAAAACAGCTTAAGGAGTCACAGGCTGAATGTGGTAGGTTAATTCTTGAGGAGGCTAAGGTTGTGGGCTATGAGAACCAGGTGAGTGCCCTGGAGTCTAAGTGTACTGGGTTGGAGGCTGAGAGAGCCAGATTAGTGGAGCAGGATGCTAAACGTTGTCAAGAGGTTGATAGGTTGAAGCTTGAATGCCAAAGATTGAGAAAAGATAGGGCGGAGGTTGTGTCGAAGGTTGTTCCCTATATTGCTATGGAATTATATCATAGCGATGAGGTGGGAGTAATTGTGGGTAAACTGGTGAATGCAGCCATATTTCATGGCAAATGCACAACTTTGGAAGAGATTGCCGAAACTAAGAAACCCGTTGTGCTTTCAGATGTGCCATACTATCGTCCAAATTCCGTTCAGGAGTACGATGAAGCTGGTAATGCATTCACCACTGCAGTTTACCCCTTCGTTGCCGAAGCAACCAAAGATCCTTCAGCCTCCCTCGAAGATCTCCTTTCTAAAAAACCCAAGAGTATACAGCCTCCATCCCCAACTAAAAGAACCTTGTCTGAGAAACCCAAGTCTGTGACTCATCAAGAAGACCCAAACTCTTCTATCAACAAATGAAGGCTGCCATGTTGGCAGTAATTTAGTCTTGTAAGGGTGGCATGTACCCTTTGAAACAATTTGTTTATGTTTAAAGGCTGATGCCTTTCTTTAAGACAATTTAGCATGCTCTTATCAGGCTAGTTCCTGTTTGAATAGTTTGTCTGGGCTTCGTCCCATAACTTTGAACAACTATCTCTTTTGATGATGGCTGCGCCTATGCGTAGTCTTTATGACTCTTAATTTGGAGGAATATTTTCCTTTTTTAATGCCATGCTTATCTTCTCTTACGCTCATTATTAGAACGTAAACATACAACCTAAGGTTATAACCTTATTGTGTGTATTTTGGACCAAGATTTTATGCAATCGTATAATTTGACTGCGACCGAGGGTCGCGACCCACTCCGTCTTTATCCTTAAGTTACAGAGGGCTTTAAATACCCTAAGACTTCATAGGAAAGCTAATGTGAATTGTAATGGATGTTAATGTTATACAAGACATGTGTCTTGCTTCATCCTTCGACATTGAAACTTGTAAAGTACTTGGCTGGATAAATCTATGTTGTATAAAATGAAATAAGAGATTTTGAGGGAAACATGTTATATCATTAAGTGGGTAGGGAGGATTACATCATTTGAAAAAATGAACACTAGACACCTACCATTAATGCTTTTTTCCCATGTAAGAAGACTACGTTACATGAAATTGGAAACAACTAAATGCTTTTAAAGAAAGGCAAGTTCTTATATGTAAGACTTACGAGAGTTTGTATCATGTCCAAACTTGTTCACGACATCTTTTGTTTCCACCCTTCGAGCTTCCGCGTCTTTTTGTCGTATTAGTTCTTCTTTGACGCTGGGCTCTTTCGTTTGGCTTCGTTTGCTTTTACTCGAAGGACAACTTCCTATATGCCCTCAAGGCTTTGGGGAGTTTGTTTGCCCATTTATGCTGATATTTCCCTAGCTTCGTCTCAATTTCGGTGACAATATCCTTGTCAACACAAACGAATCTTTGCTTCACATTCAGGCTTTTACAGAAAGAAGGGAACACTCCTTCGGCAAAGTGTGGCCCTTCGTAAGAGGTGATAACTTGTGGAATTCCAAATCTGAAAATTATGTGCTCCCACATGAACTTTTCCACATCTCTTCCTTTTGTTGATGCCAACGGCTTGGCCTCGACCCACTTGGTGAAATGATCGATGGCTATGACCAAGAATTGTACCCCTCCGGGAGTTAATGGTAAGGGTCCGATTATGCTGACTCCCCATTGATCGAAAGGTCTTACAGTCATGCTAGATGTCGCATCATACTCTAATGGTTTACGGGCTTTGGAGTGTGTCTGACATACTGTGCATGTTCTGATTACTTCCCTTGCATCTTCTAGTACGGTTGGCCAGTAATAACCCCATTTTGTTACCTTCGCGGCGATGGCTCTAGGGCTTGTGTGTCTTCCATAAAATTCTTCATGAGCATTGTAGAGAATTTTCGAAGCCTGTTTTAATTCGACACAACAGAGCCAAGGAGATGAAAGACGCCTTTTGTAGAGATTATTGCCTATGAGCCTGTACTGTGGACTTTTGACTTTGATTCTTCGCGCTGACTTTGACTTATCGGGCAAAACGCCGCTTATCAAGTACATTTTGATTGGTTCTATCCAGCTGGAGCCTTCATCAAATGTTTCACTTCTTGCAATTGACCTGGTGGCCAATTCTTCTACTAAAACCTCACTGGGTAGATGAGCAAAAGCAGTCGATGCTAATTTGATTAGGGCCTCCGTCTTTTTGTTTTGGCTTACGTGGACGTTTGTCACTTTGTATCGTTCGAAACCCTGAAGGAGCTTTTTAACCTCGTTCAAGTACTCCTTGATTATTGGCTGCCTTGCTCTGTGAGAACCCTTGATTTGACCAGCGACTAGAAGCGAGCCTACGAAGATGGAGAGGTCATGAACCTCGATACCCTTTGCGAGTCGAAGGCCAGCCAGCAAGGCTTCGTACTCTGCTTCATTTTTGTGGCTTTGAATTCAAAACGTAGCGCATAACTGTACTCCTTTCCCTCCGGATTTATTAGGATTAACCCTGTTCCGAAACCATTGGAGCTTGAGGCTCCGTCGGTAAATAACTTCCATTCCTCCGTTGCTGTTGGGGGAGTTTCTCCATTTTGGCTGCGTCCGGAAGGTGTTTCGTTGAGGACTTCTGCGAAAGTCTGACTCTTGGTGGAGCTTGGATTATCACGTTTTTTCAATGATCCTGGAGCCGGCAGGCCGATAGCTGCTTTGAATTTCGAAGGGTTGGTTTTGACTTCTTGCTTTGTCGACTTAGTGGGTTTGAATCCCTTGAGTCGATATTCCTTGTCATAGAGCTTGTCATCAGTTCTCGGCGTCGGAGGAGTTCTGGTGCTCCTAGGACGTATCCCCTCAAGGACCTTCCCTTCGGCTTTGTGTGGCTTCCCCAATTCTGCTGTGGAACTATTTGGAGATTGCTTTTTGCCTACCACTCCTCGTTCTGCACGACGCTTTTTTGTGACGATACATTTTTCCTCATCCGCACTTCCAATAGCATCATTCGGAGGCTTTTTAGAACCTTCCCTCTTTTTCTTGCTATCCTTCGGACTGTGCTCAGAGAGTACCGTCCCTATTCCGTTGGGTGTGTGAAACTTTACCGCTGCATGTATAGTGGAGACTACTATACCCATCTTTTGCATGGCGGTCCTCCCTATCAACAAGTTGTAAGGAGAGTTGGACCTTACGATAGTAAACATGAGGGTTTCTGTCCTTGCGATCCTGCCTTCTCCGATTGTTATTTCCAGCGGAACTTCACCTAGGGGCCACGAGCGTTCGCCAGAAAACCCTACTAAAGGCATCTTTGAGTCGACCCTTTGAGTCCTGACCGCAGACGAGAGCTTTCGAAAGCAATGTTCATATATGACCTCGCAAGGGCTTCCGCAGTCCATGTAAGCTCCCCTTATTTCTTGGCCAAAGATTAGGACTTTGATAACTACCGGATCGTTCGAAGGGATCCTGCCTAAAATAGGGGAAAACGTTATTTCCCTTATCTTGTTTGCTTCCAACTCCGGTACCTCCCTTTTCAAAGTGGTTTCGTCTCGATGTATCATTAGTATGGGGGCTTCGGTAGGATTAGTATCTTTAGCCATTTGAGTGTCGGTCATCTTTTCTTTGCCCTTCTTGATTCCTTTCACCAGGTGTGCTAACTGCCCAGATCTTACGGCCTCTTCAATTTGTTTCTTTAGTTCCCTGCAACTGTTCGTATCATGGCCATTGTCTTCGTGGAAGTGACAGTACTTGCTGGTATCCCTGTTTTTACCCTTACTTGTCATACGTGGAGGCGCTTCGAAGGCCTTGGCCGCCCTCTCCGTAGCAAGTATTTCTTTTGGAGACTTCGTTAGATTGCTTAACAAACCATGGTTGGGGCCTTTGTTGTACGGAGAGAACCTATCTCTGCTCTTGTTCTTGTTTTTGGGCCCCTCCCACGCGGAATGCTTCGTAAACTTGTTGTTGCTATCTTTATCTATCGGAGCCCCATTAGTGGATACCTCTTTGGCTTCGATCCAAGTGTACGTCTTCCCCGGTCAGCCCTTGTAAGTTGTCGGAAGGTCGGTGGACAAGAATTCCACCAAACTCCGATTCCGGAGGCCATGTACGAAACCAGAAATACGTTGATCTTCATGAAGACCCAAAATTTGCAAAGTCTCATCGGTATACCTAGTAACGAAGGCCCTGGTGCTTTCGTTATCTTTTTGCTTGATGTTGTGCACCGTTAAATGGGTCCTTGTGAATTTCTTTTGCTGACTGAAATGGGACCGGAACTTAGCTTTGAGATCATCAAGATTGACGATGCTACCGGGCTTTTGCCCATTCCACCAAATACGAGCGGAATCCCGAAGGGTGTATGTAAACATGTGACAGGCCACCGGCATAACCCACTTTTGCATTTTGATAGCCCCTTCGAACAAGTGTAAGAAATTGTCCGGATCCCCCTTCCCATCATAAGTCCCGACATGTGAAGGCATTTTCAACCCATCAGGCAATGGGTAATCTTCTATCCACCTAACGAAGGGTGTGGCTGAACCCATAGGGTCTGAATATAGACAATTATAAGGTGGTGCGTACATGGGGATAGTATTGTATGGATTGCTATTTGGGGGCATTCCCATAGGAGTCTGGCCTGGGTAGGACTGATAAGGTGTGTTTATGGCAAACGGGTAACTGTTTCCCATGGTGTATGGAGGGTACGCCATAGGATGGCCGAAGGGCATGCTCCCATAATTTTGAGGGAAGCTTGGGTTATTAGGCTGTCCATTTACTGGAGGATATAAATTTTGAGGATAAGACTGAGTTTGGAACGAGGGGTACATACCATTGGGAGGAAGACTTCCTCCCATATTGATTGTAGACGGATTGCCCTCTACGCCTGATGCGTGAGAAGGCTGCAACGGAACCCCGGTTTCAGTTCTTCCAAGATGAGCGGCTAGTAATGGAGGCAACGTCACCCCCCTTTCCTCCCTAAGCTGACTCCTACCGTTAGAGCCTTCGGCAACCGCCCCTTCTCTTCTTGTCGGAGCCCTCTCGGGGACTCCTTCGAAACCAACAGACCTTTTGCTTAGCCTTCGGCCAATTGGAGAACCAATTCTTAAGGCAGATAGGGTTGGTCCTTGGGTCGGAGGCCTAGGTTCCATCTCCATTTCCTCATCATACTCTTCACTCGAGTATTCCAACTCCCTTCGTACCTCAGCATTCCTGACTTGTCTGTTACGAGCCCTTAAAAGGGTTTCCAACACTTCGTGGTTGGCTTCGACAAAGGCTGGGCTAATGACAGGTTCTGGGTTGGCTGATGTCGAAGCATGATTGTTGGTTGTGATTTCTGGGTGAGAACGTGTTGTGAAAGTGGAGGCGGTTATTGGGGGAAGGTTGTTAGGGTCGTCGATTGGTATTGGTGTTAAGGTAGAGAAGCCCGGTGGGGGAGTATCTTCTCTTCCCTGATCCATGCCGGTGATGAGGCGAAAAGTGTACCGCTTTTAAGGGGTCATTTAAGCCCGAAATCGTATTTATTTGATCAAATATTGCCCTAAATCGTTCCTTTTGTCATTTTAGGTACTTTTGAGGAGAAATCTGGAAAAGGAGGCATTTTGGACGTTTTTGGAGCATAAAAGTGAAGAAAACGGCAAAGTCTCAAAATTGTGCTGAAAGTCACCTTTGACGGCGTCAACATTAACTCCAGACGGCGTCATGCCTTGGCAAGAAAAGTTGGATGTGAAATTTACTCATGACGGGCCAGTGAGTTTGCATGAGAATTCTGACGGCGTCACGCTTTAACTAAATCAAGGGCGTCACGGCTTAAATCATAAGGGGACGGCGTCACGTTTAGGATCCGACGGCGTCAAGCCTTGATAAGCCAGAATGGATTTTTGAAGAGCTAAAGAGGGACGGCGTCAAGATGGTCATCCGGGAACCCTAAAAGCGGCGAGGTGACGGCGTCACAATGCATAAGGTGACGCCGTCAGATGTCAAAGTCTATATATAGTTTTCTAATTTTTTGTCATTAAGGGAGAGCTTAGTGTGTGGAATTTTGGGATAAAACCCTAAGACGATTTTAGCTACTTTTTCAGGGCTTTTTGCCCTGAGATCTTCCATGTTTCATTGAAAGATAAGTTATCAATTAATCATTCAATATGTCTATGTGTTGTTTGATTCTATCTTATGCTTGTCTTTTGTTTAACATGTTAGGCTAATTTTATCTTGTGTTTGCTTAGATCTAATGAAACCTAGCTATTGATTATTGGTTGTTAGTGTGTTGTTAGTTGTATTGGATGATTGTTTATCTATGTTAGGCTTAAGAAAACTGGCTAACTTCCTATTCGGTAACTTGCTTGAACGTCTTAAGAAACATGAACCAAACGCGTACTAAAGGTTTTTATGGTTGTATTTAATGCACAAGCGAATTCTAGTGATCCCATGTTAGGAGCTTCCTAGCCGGCTCGACATAGGAGTGAAGTAGGAGCTTGTAGAGTTTGGGGAAGTAAGTACGCCACCCCACGAATGGTATTAAGGAATACACCCGTCATCCACACGACTAATACACACTAATTAACCGGTAAAAGATAGTTAGGGAGTAAGGAAATCTAAGTAAACACATTTCTCTACACATAAGTTTCTCACCACTTTTCATTTTTGTTATTTTATTTTATTTGCATTTGTAGTAATTTGGGTTAGTTGACTAGCAACTAATTCCGCCCACTCCTTCAAAACCCGAGATTTTACTTGCTTTTATAAAATATAAAAACATAAAAAGAATCTTCCTCAACCCTTAGACCTAATTAGAGTAGCCTTTCACACCTAACGAACACTATTCCCTGTGGAGAACGATCAATCCCCCGTACTTACCACTACACTATACTACATCGGTCAGGTACACTGCCTGGTGGGGTTGTAAGCCTCTTGAGATCCCTCGAGAGGTAAAACCTGTTGTAAGGTTGCAAAACCCACGCATCAAGTTTTTGGCGCCGCTGCCGGGGAATAGTTATTGTTTAGGTTGAATTTTTATTTCTATTAGGTCTACTCACTAGATTCCTTTCTAGTGAGATTTTTATTTTATTTTTCTAGGTTTTCTTTAGTCTATCTTATTTCTTTGTGTGTTTGTTCGTAATTTCCATTGACTCTTCCGTTCACCATTATGGAGAACGCGAATCCATCATACTACCAACCACGTAATTCACCCACTCCATATGACATCTTGATGTTTAAACAACATAAAGATGAACCTCTCTATGATGCATGGACTCGTTTTAAATATTTACTCCAAAAAGTCCCTCATCATAACTTCGATTTTTGGTCCCTAACTCAATTCTTTTACAATCATGTCGACCGACAAGCCCAAAGGTACATTTACCATATTGCCGGCAGGGATATTAGGGAATTAAGTGCTGAGAAAGCATGGGAAGCTATTGAAGAGTGTGCCCAATATTATTATATAGTAGACAACCCAACAAACGTTAGTACAAGTCAATTGACCACAAATTTCGAGGATCATGAAACAAGTTTGTTTGGGGATGAATATGTTAGTGTTGAGATACCTAAGTGGTTGTCATGTAATGCCATAGTACAAAACAAACACATAGGTGACCTTGATGTGATGGAGGATTTAGCCAAACATGATCACATTGATCAAAAAGACCTAGGTTTTATGATCGATGATGATGAATCTCAAGAAACACATGATGAATCTTTTGGGCAATTTGAATATAGCAGTCATAATATTGAGGATGATCCTTATGATTCGGATATAGAAGTTAAGATGCCTAGAGAAGCACTTGAGATACTTGGGAAAATGTTAGGGTTGGATTATAATGAAACACATGTTGAGGATATAGGTGATCTTGATAAGATGGATGATAAAGTAGAAAATCCAAGCCCGCCAAATACCCCACAAGTCCTACCATCATTTGAGGCATACACACCGCCCGTGACTTATTCAGAAGAAGTAGAAGAGACTTTAGGAACCCCAATTGAGGTAGAACCCTTGGACCAAGCACCACTAGAGCATATAGGTTTGAATACTCATAATGATAACCTTACTCTTAGTTCTAGGGAAGTTCCTAGTTTTGATGAACCGGAGCCTAAACCAAAACCGTTACCTAATCTTCCATCCTTAGATGTGAACTTAGGAATTGAATTAGGTCCCGATCCACCCATCAAAACATATAGTCCGGGTAGTCTTAGGATTAAGGTAGTAGACATTAAGCCTTGTAGTGAGGAAGCTAATATAGGAGTGAACCATAACCTTTCATACTTACATCACCCATTCATGATTAATCACAAGAAACACTATGGGTTTAAACCGGGTTTATTAGGTCAAGATAGATTCCCAACTAGGAGTCTCTCGAAGTTGATAGAAGATGATCCCTTTTTAGGAGGAAACTCAAAATCACACATTGACCAAAGTGAACTAGGCAAGGTTATGATGAAAGGAGCACACCCCTTTGAGCATATAATTCATCCACCACTCTTTCCTCACGTGGCATACTCCTACCGAGCTGGTGTGTATCGCTACTATCACCCGCACTTAATCCTAAGTGTAGGGAAAACCTCTCCTTTATCCATTAAATAAGGGTAGAGTCAGGCTCGTGACTCGAACAAAAACAAGCGCTCTTGGGAGGCAGCCCATGGTTTATTTGCTTTGTGTGTTTATTTATTTGTTTGTTTGATTTTATTTGTTTCCGTATGTGTGTTTAATTTTTATTAGTATTGATTCATGTTCAAAAGTAATTTGTGAAAATGCTTTATTTTGTTTTTAACTTCGTCTTAACTACATATAAAGGTATTTTGCAAAAGATAAGTGTAAGGGAAATCTAAATCGGTTTATTAGAACACAAATGAACATGAATCATAATAATAATAAGTTAGCATACATATTCGTATTTGTTTGAGTCAAATGCTTGTATCGAGTCATAATGATGTTTTGCAGGATTTCCAGGAAGTAAGGTAAAGGTTTTTCCAGAAATTTTCCGGAAACTTAAAATGAGAATTTTTGTCAGGTCATTTCTGACGGCGTCAGGGGTTATAACCTGACGGCGTCAGATTTAATTTTCAGAAATTTTTGAAATTTTTGTTTTTAAAAAGTTTTTATTAAAATCTCCAACTTATAATCTCCAGGAATCTGCAAAATTATCATTCCACAAGCATTATATCCTTATATATAGATTTTATCCCGCCGATGTTATGCAGGTTTTCGTGTTTGTTTTCTCAGGTTCAACAGGTTATTTTGGACAAGGAAATGTTTTGAATCAAGCTTATGGCGATGCATTAGTCATGGAGCTTCAACATTCTCTTTGGAGGAAGATTTAACCGTGTAATTTCATTATCCAACGAGCGAATCAGGGGAGTATTTGATTTCATTCTTTTACTTTATGCTTTTACATTTGTCATTTGAACATTGGGGACAATGTTCATCTTAAGTGTAAGGGGAGGGTAAAAGTACGATTTTTGAGAATACAATTGTGCTTGATTTTTGTTTGTTTGATGGTAGATGTGTAATAAAACTGAGAGAAATACTTGTTAAGGTAATTTTAGTGCCAAATTTAAAATTTTTTACAACATATAGGAGTGAAACTTTGATCCTAATAAGCGTCTCATGGATAGGAGTTATATGACTAGCACAAAAACCGTACCACTAAAAAATTTTTCCACCCCCAAATATGTGAGGTTCGCCCCTA
Source organism: Artemisia tridentata subsp. tridentata (assembly GCA_021014915.2). NCBI lineage: Eukaryota > Viridiplantae > Streptophyta > Magnoliopsida > Asterales > Asteraceae > Artemisia > Artemisia tridentata. Next base: position 123,363,402 of record CP139502.1, on the reverse strand, counting down.
GAATTGGTAGGAAAAGCATTTATGCTATGATGTGTGTACCGGTAGCACTTAGATTCTAGAACTTGCGTTAGGACCATTCCGAGGCCACAAGTGAGACTACATTCGTGTAGTTAGATTTACTACATGATAAGAGGCATTAGGATTAACCCATTGTTTTACACCTGTGTTTTTGTTATAATTACATTGGCTACATTGGTCAAGTAATTCTCCCACACCCTTTGCGTTGTACTCATTTTTAGTACACGATACCCCTAGTACACCCCTCAGAGCCTATCTTTTCGTTTCGACCTTTAAGCATTTTACTTAAAGGAAGAATTTGTTACACCCCACTTAAATGTACACCCAAATCGCCTTAGCCTACCTTGTATGCACTCATCTTTAGTGCATTATTGTTACAACATTTGTTTAAACCCAAGTTAATTATCTAGTTGATTACATGGTTGCTAAGTCGAGTCATATCCTTGTACATATTGTTTTGGGATGATTGGGACTCATGGGCAAAGTACTAGTGTTATGGAGTAATGGGGAAGAACATCATTTATTACCCCCATATGTGCTAAATGTTTTAAAAGTACTCCAAGTTTTTCAATTATCTTAATTCGAGTCATTAGAATAGTTATTTGTAAAGTTATGTAAAAGTTCAAGTGTAAGGGGATGCAATGCCCCTATGATGTATCATTTTGGATGGTAGGGCAAGAGTGTATGCAAAAAAAAAAAAAAAAAAAAAAAAAAAAAAAAAAAAAAAAAAAAAAAAAAAAAAGTAGAAAAAACATACGGACTACCATCCCGTTTCATTTTATGTTTATTTTATGTTTATGTTTTGTTATTTTCTTTCATTAGCTTAAGATCGAGTCTAGTCTTGGCTTAGCAACGTTGTATAGTACATGTAATTGATCAAGATCTTTAACTCGCCACCAGTAAAATATCCTTTATCCAACAAAACCGTGTTTTCCTTTTCCCTACACCTAACGTTATAACCCATTTAAAAGCCCTCTTTGATAGTTTATCTTTGGTGCTTACGCCTAGTGGAGGAGGTTTTCGATCCTTTCCCAAGCCTATGGTAATCTATTTGCTATGACAGGTAGTGAGAGATATTATCCGTTTTCATTTATGAGATTTATTTTGATGACACTTGAGAGATGTGAGTATCTAAACACTACTTGTGAGGTGCTAGTATGTAATCTCCGTGCTTATTATGATTGAAGTGGAACGAATATTTGTTGTAATTACTTTTATGTTTGCATTAAATGACCCCTAACTTGTATTTTGATTAGAATAAAAGCGCATTTGCTTGAGGACAAGCAAATCTCAAGTGTAAGGGTATTTGATGAGGCGAAAAGTGTACCGCTTTTAAGGGGTCATTTAAGCCCGAAATCGTATTTATTTGATCAAATATTGCCCTAAATCGTTCCTTTTGTCATTTTAGGTACTTTTGAGGAGAAATCTGGAAAAGGAGGCATTTTGGACGTTTTTGGAGCATAAAAGTGAAGAAAACGGCAAAGTCTCAAAATTGTGCTGAAAGTCACCTTTGACGGCGTCAACATTAACTCCAGACGGCGTCATGCCTTGGCAAGAAAAGTTGGATGTGAAATTTACTCATGACGGGCCAGTGAGTTTGCATGAGAATTCTGACGGCGTCACGCTTTAACTAAATCAAGGGCGTCACGGCTTAAATCATAAGGGGACGGCGTCACGTTTAGGATCCGACGGCGTCAAGCCTTGATAAGCCAGAATGGATTTTTGAAGAGCTAAAGAGGGACGGCGTCAAGATGGTCATCCGGGAACCCTAAAAGCGGCGAGGTGACGGCGTCACAATGCATAAGGTGACGCCGTCAGATGTCAAAGTCTATATATAGTTTTCTAATTTTTTGTCATTAAGGGAGAGCTTAGTGTGTGGAATTTTGGGATAAAACCCTAAGACGATTTTAGCTACTTTTTCAGGGCTTTTTGCCCTGAGATCTTCCATGTTTCATTGAAAGATAAGTTATCAATTAATCATTCAATATGTCTATGTGTTGTTTGATTCTATCTTATGCTTGTCTTTTGTTTAACATGTTAGGCTAATTTTATCTTGTGTTTGCTTAGATCTAATGAAACCTAGCTATTGATTATTGGTTGTTAGTGTGTTGTTAGTTGTATTGGATGATTGTTTATCTATGTTAGGCTTAAGAAAACTGGCTAACTTCCTATTCGGTAACTTGCTTGAACGTCTTAAGAAACATGAACCAAACGCGTACTAAAGGTTTTTATGGTTGTATTTAATGCACAAGCGAATTCTAGTGATCCCATGTTAGGAGCTTCCTAGCCGGCTCGACATAGGAGTGAAGTAGGAGCTTGTAGAGTTTGGGGAAGTAAGTACGCCACCCCACGAATGGTATTAAGGAATACACCCGTCATCCACACGACTAATACACACTAATTAACCGGTAAAAGATAGTTAGGGAGTAAGGAAATCTAAGTAAACACATTTCTCTACACATAAGTTTCTCACCACTTTTCATTTTTGTTATTTTATTTTATTTGCATTTGTAGTAATTTGGGTTAGTTGACTAGCAACTAATTCCGCCCACTCCTTCAAAACCCGAGATTTTACTTGCTTTTATAAAATATAAAAACATAAAAAGAATCTTCCTCAACCCTTAGACCTAATTAGAGTAGCCTTTCACACCTAACGAACACTATTCCCTGTGGAGAACGATCAATCCCCCGTACTTACCACTACACTATACTACATCGGTCAGGTACACTGCCTGGTGGGGTTGTAAGCCTCTTGAGATCCCTCGAGAGGTAAAACCTGTTGTAAGGTTGCAAAACCCACGCATCAGCCGGAATAATAGTGAAATTGGTTGGTAGGTTAAAAGCTCGGAATTAACGAGACCAATTGTAGCGGTCCCACGGATGGCGCCACTGATTGAACAAATATTTGCCAACCAAGCCTTCGATGGTGATCAAAGGAATAATGGGGTGTTGAGATTGCGCCAAGCTTGTTCTTAACCTGAGAATAAGAAATACAAAGACACTACGTTAAGTGATTGCGCAGGGGTTGGACCCTGCGAACCACCTCCGGCGTGCGAGTAAGTATGTGTAATGGTAATGTAGGTCGTAAATTTAGAGAGTGAGGTTAACTTGAAAATTACTTACCTTGTTCTTGGCCCGACTATGCTATTTATAGGTGAGAAATAGGACATACTGGGCGGTTGCACATAGTTCGGAGATCATGGGGGCGTCCCATGGAAAGTGGTAACCGCTAGGGCTTTGTAGCCCACGATCTCTGTTTTGGCGGGAAGCCAAAGGATAGAGGAGACGTGGGTTTGACCAGGTCTGGATGATCCTTCGTGTTAGTCCCTTCGTCAGGAATACCCCGAAGGGCTTAGGGCTTCGATTGGCGGATTGATGATGTACCCTCCTAACGGGTCGAAGGACTCCCCTTCGAGCCTGTAGAAAGCCCTCCCTTCGGAGGCCCAGGTTAACCTTCTAATACGTTTCATTGGCGTAAAACCATTCGCCTGCGAACTGGTTACCATGTGGGAATCCGCCAATCGAAGCTCTAAGCCCTTCGGGGTATTCCTGACGAAGGGACTAACACGAAGGATCATCCAGACCTGGTCAAACCCACGTCTCCTCTATCCTTTGGCTTCCCGCCAAAACAGAGATCGTGGGCTACAAAGCCCTAGCGGTTACCACTTTCCATGGGACGCCCCCATGATCTCCGAACTATGTGCAACCGCCCACTATGTCCTATTTCTCACCTATAAATAGCATAGTCGGGCCAAGAACAAGGGAAGTAATTTTCAAGTTAACCTCACTCTCTAAATTTACGACCTACATTACCATTACACATACTTACTCGCACGCCGGAGGTGGTTCGCAGGGTCCAACCCCTGCGCAATCACTTAACATAGTGTCTTTGTATTTCTTATTCTCAGGTTAAGAACAAGCTTGGCGCAATCTCAACACCCCATTATTCCTTTGATCACCATCGAAGGCTTGGTTGGCAAATATTTGTTCAATCAGTGGCGCCATCCGTGGGACCGCTACAATTGGTCTCGTTAATTCCGAGCTTTTAACCTACCAACCAATTTCACTATTATTCCGGCATGGATCAGGGAAGAGAAGATACTCCCCCACCGGGCTTCTCTACCTAAACACCAATACCAATCGACGACCCTAACAACCTTCCCCCAATAACCGCCTCCACTTTCACAACACGTTCTCACCCAGAAATCACAACCAACAATCATGCTTCGACATCAGCCAACCCAGAACCTGTCATTAGCCCAGCCTTTGTCGAAGCCAACCACGAAGTGTTGGAAACCCTTTTAAGGGCTCGTAACAGACAAGTCAGGAATGCTGAGGTACGAAGGGAGTTGGAATACTCGAGTGAAGAGTATGATGATGAAATGGAGATGGAACCTAGGCCTCCAACCCAAGGACCAACCCTATCTGCCTTAAGAATTGGTTCTCCAATTGGCCGAAGGCTAAGCAAAAGGTATGTTGGTTTCGAAGGAGTCCCCGAGAGGGCTCCGACAAGAAGAGAAGGGGCGGTTGCCGAAGGCTCTAACGGTAGGAGTCAGCTTAGGAAGGAAAGGGGGTGACGTTGCCTCCATTACTAGCCGCTCATCTTGGAAGAACTGAAACCGGGGTTCCGTTGCAGCCTTCTCACGCATCAGGCGTAGAGGGCAATCCGTCTACAATCAATATGGGAGGAAGTCTTCCTCCCAATGGTATGTACCCCTCGTTCCAAACTCAGTCTTATCCTCAGAATTTATATCCTCCAGTAAATGGACAGCCTAATAACCCAAGCTTCCCTCAAAATTATGGGAGCATGCCTTTCGGCCATCCTATGGCGTACCCTCCATACACCATGGGAAACAGTTACCCGTTTTCCATAAACACACCTTATCAGTCCTACCCAGGCCAGACTCCTATGGGAATGCCCCCAAATAGCAATCCATACAATACTATCCCCATGTACGCACCACCTTATAATTGTCTATATTCAGACCCTATGGGTTCAGCCACACCCTTCGTTAGGTGGATAGAAGATTACCCATTGCCTGATGGGTTGAAAATGCCTTCACATGTCGAGACTTATGATGGGAAGGGAGATCCGGACAATTTCTTACACTTGTTCGAAGGGGCTATCAAAATGCAAAAGTGGGTTATGCCGGTGGCCTGTCACATGTTTACATACACCCTTCGGGATTCCGCTCGTATTTGGTGGAATGGGCAAAAGCCCGGTAGCATCGTCAATCTTGATGATCTCAAAGCTAAGTTCCGGTCCCATTTCAGTCAGCAAAAGAAATTCACAAGGACCCATTTAACGGTGCACAACATCAAGCAAAAAGATAACGAAAGCACCAGGGCCTTCGTTACTAGGTACACCGATGAGACTTTGCAAATTTTGGGTCTTCATGAAGATCAACGTATTTCTGGTTTCGTACATGGCCTCCGGAATCGGAGTTTGGTGGAATTCTTGTCCACCGACCTTCCGACAACTTACAAGGGGCTGACCGAGAAGACGTACACTTGGATCGAAGCCAAAGAGGTATCCACTAATGGGGCTCCGATAGATAAAGATAGCAACAACAAGTTTTCGAAGCATTCCACGTGGGAGGGGCCCAAAAACAAGAACAAGAGCAGAGATAGGTTCTCTCCGTACAACAAAGGCCCCAACCATGGTTTGTTGAGCAATCTAACGAAGTCTCCAAAAGAAATACTTGCTACGGAGAGGGCGGCCAAGGCCTTCGAAGCGCCTCCACGTATGACAAGTAAGGGTAAAAACAGGGATACCAGCAAGTACTGTCACTTCCACGAAGACAATGGCCATGATACGAACAGTTGCAGGGAACTAAAGAAACAAATTGAAGAGGCCGTAAGATCTGGGCAGTTAGCACACCTGGTGAAAGGAATCAAGAAGGGCAAAGAAAAGATGACCGACACTCAAATGGCTAAGAATACTAATCCTACCGAAGCCCCCATACTAATGATACATCGAGACGAAACCACTTTGAAAAGGAAGGTACCGGAGTCGGAAGCAAACAAGATAAGGGAAATAACGTTTTCCCCTATTTTAGGCAGGATCCCTTCGAACGATCCGGTAGTTATCAAAGTCCTAATCTTTGGCCAAGAAATAAGGGGAGCTTACATGGACTGCGGAAGCCCTTGCGAGGTCATATATGAACATTGCTTTCGAAAGCTCTCGTCTGCGGTCAGGACTCAAAGGGTCGACTCGAAGATGCCTTTAGTAGGGTTTTCTAGCGAACGCTCGTGGCCCCTAGGGGAAGTTCCGCTGGAAATAACAATCGGAGAAGGCAGGATCGCAAGGACAGAAACCCTCATGTTTACTATCGTAAGGTCCAACTCTCCTTACAACTTGTTGATAGGGAGGACCGCCATGCAAAAGATGGGTATAGTAGTCTCCACTATACATGCAGCGGTAAAGTTTCACACACCCAACGGAATAGGGACGGTACTCTCTGAGCACAGTCCGAAGGATAGCAAGAAAAAGAGGGAAGGTTCTAAAAAGCCTCCGAATGATGCTATTGGAAGTGCGGATGAGGAAAAAGGTATCGTCACAAAAAAGCGTCGTGCAGAACGAGGAGTGGTAGGCAAAAAGCAATCTCCAAATAGTTCCACAGCAGAATTGGGGAAGCCACACAAAGCCGAAGGGAAGGTCCTTGAGGGGATACGTCCTAGGAGCACCAGAACTCCTCTGACGCCGAGAACTGATGACAAGCTCTATGACAAGGAATATCGACTCAAGGGATTCAAACCCACTAAGTCGACAAAGCAAGAAGTCAAAACCAACCCTTCAAAATTCAAAGCAGCTATCGGCCTGCCGGCTCCAGGATCATTGAAAAAACGTGATAATCCAAGCTCCACCAAGAGTCAGACTTTCGCAGAAGTCCTCAACGAAACACCTTCCGGACGCAGCCAAAATGGAGAAACCCCCCCAACAGCAACGGAGGAATGGAAGTTATTTACCGACGGAGCCTCAAGCTCCAATGGTTTCGGAACAGGGTTAATCCTAATAAATCCGGAGGGAAAGGAGTACAGTTATGCGCTACGTTTTGAATTCAAAGCCACGAAAGATGAAGCAGAGTACGAAGCCTTGCTGGCTGGCCTTCGACTCGCAAAGGGTATCGAGGTTCATGACCTCTCCATCTTCGTAGGCTCGCTTCTAGTCGCTGGTCAAATCAAGGGTTCTCACAGAGCAAGGCAGCCAATAATCAAGGAGTACTTGAACGAGGTTAAAAAGCTCCTTCAGGGTTTCGAACGATACAAAGTGACAAACGTCCACATAAGCCAAAACAAAAAGACGGAGGCCCTAATCAAATTAGCATCGACAGCTTTTGCTTATCTACCCAGTGAGGTTTTAGTAGAAGAATTGGCCACCAGGTCAATTGCAAGAAGTGAAACATTTGATGAAGGCTCCAGCTGGATAGAACCAATCAAAATGTACTTGATAAGCGGCGTTTTGCCCGATAAGTCAAAGTCAGCGCGAAGAATCAAAGTCAAAAGTCCACAGTACAGGCTCATAGGCAATAATCTCTACAAAAGGCGTCTTTCATCTCCTTGGCTCCATTGTGTCGAATTAAAACAGGCTTCAAAAATTCTCTACAATGCTAATGAAGAATTTTGTGGAAGACACACAAGCCCTAGAGCCATCGCCGCGAAGGTAACAAAATGGGGTTATTACTGGCCAACCGTACTAGAAAATGCAAGGGAAGTAATCAGAACATGCACAGTATGTCAGACACACTCCAAAGCCCGTAAACCATTAGAGTATGATGCGACATCTAGCATGACTGTAAGACCTTTCGATCAATGGGGAGTCAGCATAATCGGACCCTTACCATTAACTCCCGGAGGGGTACAATTCTTGGTCATAGCCATCGATCATTTCACCAAGTGGGTCGAGGCCAAGCCGTTGGCATCAACAAAAGGAAGAGATTTGGAAAAGTTCATGTGGGAGCACATAATTTTCAGATTTGGAATTCCACAAGTTATCACCTCTTACGAAGGGCCACACTTTGCCGAAGGAGTGTTCCCTTCTTTCTGTAAAAGCCTGAATGTGAAGCAAAGATTCGTTTGTGTTGACAAGGATATTGTCACCGAAATTGAGACGAAGCTAGGGCAATATCAGCATAAATGGGCAAACAAACTTCCCAAAGCCTTGAGGGCATATAGGAAGTTGTCCTTCGAGTAAAAGCAAACGAAGCCAAACGAAAGAGCCCAGCGTCAAAGAAGAACTAATACGACAAAAAGACGCGGAAGCTCGAAGGGTGGAAACAAAAGATGTCGTGAACAAGTTTGGACATGATACAAACTCTCGTAAGTCTTACATATAAGAACTTACCTTTCTTTAAAAGCATTTAGTTGTTTCCAATTTCATGTAACGTAGTCTTCCCACATGGGAAAAAAGCATTAATGGTAGGTGTCTAGTGTTCATTTTTTCAAATGATGTAATCCTCCCTACCCACTTAATGATATAACATGTTTCCCTCAAAATCTCTTGTTTCGTTTTATACAACATAGATTTATCCAGCCAAGTACTTTACAAGTTTCAATGTCGAAGGATGAAGCAAGACACATGTCTTGTATAACATTAACATCCATTACAATTCACATTAGCTTTCCTATGAAGTCTTAGGGTATTTAAAGCCCTCTGTAACTTAAGGATAAAGACGGAGTGGGTCGCGACCCTCTGTCGCAGTCAAATTATACGATTACATAAAATCTTGGTCCAAAATACACACAATAAGGTTATAACCTTAGGTTGTATGTTTACGTTCTAATAATGAGCGTAAGAGAAGATAAGCATGGCATTAAAAAAGGAAAATATTCCTCCAAATTAAGAGTCATAAAGACTACGCATAGGCGCAGCCATCATCAAAAGAGATAGTTGTTCAAAGTTATGGGACGAAGCCCAGACAAACTATTCAAACAGGCACTAGCCTGATAAGAGCATGCTAAATTGTCTTAAAGAAAGGCATCAGCCTTTAAACATAAACAAATTGTTTCAAAGGGTACACGCCACCCTTACAAGACTAAATTACTGCCAACATGGCAGCCTTCATTTGTTGATAGAAGAGTTTGGGTCTTCTTGATGAGTCGCAGACTTGGGTTTCTCAGACAAGGTTCTTTTAGTTGGGGACGGAGGCTGTATACTCTTGGGTTTTTTAGAAAGGAGATCTTCGAGGGAGGCTGAAGGATCTTTGGTTGCTTCGGCAAGGAAGGGGTAAACTGCAGTGGTGAATGCATTACCAGCTTCATCGTACTCCTGAACGGAATTTGGACGATAGTATGGCACATCTGAAAGCACAACGGGTTTCTTAGTTTCGGCAATCTCTTCCAAAGTTGTGCATTTGCCATGAAATATGGCTGCATTCACCAGTTTACCCACAACCACTCCCACCTCATCGCTATGATATAATTCCATAGCAATATAGGGAACAACCTTCGACACAACCTCCGCCCTATCTTTTCTCAATCTTTGGCATTCAAGCTTCAACCTATCAACCTCTTGACAACGTTTAGCATCCTGCTCCACTAATCTGGCTCTCTCAGCCTCCAACCCAGTACACTTAGACTCCAGGGCACTCACCTGGTTCTCATAGCCCACAACCTTAGCCTCCTCAAGAATTAACCTACCACATTCAGCCTGTGACTCCTTAAGCTGTTTTTCAAGACCATCAATCCTGTTTCGAAGAGCCTCATACCTTGGATGTTTCTCAAAGTTCTCCATGGCTTCATCACATCTCTTCTCCAACTCAGCATAGTTTTTCTCCCTCTCCTTTTCTCTGGCAACAACAGCAGCAACCTCCTCCTTCGCCTCCTGGACTCTATTAAGCAATCCCCTGGTGCGAAAGCTCAGATGACTGTCCAGCATTGCTTGTCGGATGTAACTTTTGTCGTTGAGATCGCAAAGTTCTTCAATGGAAATTTCATTCATTTTACTCCTCCATGAGGCAGGAGTGACATTCTCAACAAGCAAGCGGCAGGAGAGAGAGTTGGGCAATTCCTTCGTATCTGGCAAACCTAAAAAAAAAAAAAAAGAAAAGAAAGAAGACGAAAACAATATAAGCCAAACACGCAATATTACGGAAAGGAGGGAAGACTGGAAGAATTTTCACTTACCAGATATGTCATCTTCATCAACCAGTCCTTCCGGAGCATACATAATGGTCTTCCCACGAGACTTCTCTGTTTTTTGCTTGGTGGTTCTGGAAGTAGGAGTAGGAATGTTCAATTTTCTCTTGGGGGCAGCCTTTGCACTAGTACCTTTTCTAGTCCGAACTCTATCAGCGATGCCGGAGGACCCAACAATCCTTAGCTGATCACCTCCGGAAGGGGTATCATCAGAATCACCAACATCCTCCACTATCTGGGGGGCTTCCTCAGTACCAACTGTTTTGATAGGGGGGAGCACAGCAAGAGGCTTGGGTGGAGAGACATCAACATCATTATTATTGACAGAAATGGAAGGAGATCCCACTCCGTAACTTGTATTTTGAGGGTCCCTTGGCATAAAGCTAACTTCCTTGGCACCTCCAGCCACAACAAAATTACGAAAAGCCATTTCTGCACAGACAAAGGAAAAGAGATGAATATCAGCAGGTAAGTTATTTATTTATGAAATAAGAAATTATACATACTTTTTCCTTCACAAATAATTTCGGGAAGCAACGGAGACTCTTCCCAACTTTTAGCAATGCCAGCCATGAATAAGATGGGCTCAGCAAATGTTTGTACGTCCACTGGATGACGTGCAAGACGTTGGTACATAAGGTCGCTTCTCACCTCATAAGGTAATGGGTCATTGTATCGTTTTTCATCAAACCTATTCCCTTCGGCCAACAGCTCAGGATACTCGGAGGGTATGATGGTACTCTCAATATAAAAAAATTGACCTTTCCAATTTCTAATATTCGAAAAAGGTTTAGTCAATAGGTGTGGGACATCATACTCACTCCTTTTTGCAATAGTTACCCAATCTCCACCAGGGTAGAGATTGACAAAGCCTCTAAGCACAGTCAATGAAGGCTCAAAACCATACGCTTTGCACATAACAATATAAGTTGTCAACTTGGCTAAACCGAACGGATTAAACCTTGAAATGTGCACCTTGTAATATTGCAAAAACTCCAAAATAAGAGGGTGGATGGGAATCCTAAAGTTTGATTGCGTAAACGCATGCACATACAAGCCTACAAATCCTTTCGGAGCATCAAAAATACTTTGCTTTTTACTGGGAAGCATGATTTTATATTCCAAGGGTATGGGATAATCATTCAGAAAATCAGACAATGCTTGTTTCGACAAGGTACAAGTTTGTTCTTTAATTATTCGTTTTGCAGCCATACTCATAAATAAAGTAAGGAGAGCAAAGAAAAATGGCGGAATTTTACCTTTTAGATTCCAATGGAAGCACAATGACACAGAATTGTGTATATTTTGGGCGGAGGTAAAAGTGTTCTAGGGTTTAACGTATCGAAGATTAAATACTCATGAAATCTTTGATCATAACCGAACACGTGTACATTTTCTTTACTATCTAAGCGGATTTCAAATGGATGCTAAATTTGAAACGACGTTTTACGACTACCAAAGAAGTGGCAATTAAGGGTTTGCAAGTGGACGGATAATGATGGTTTGCATTTAATGCGGAATTCAGTTAGACATTTTCCCTTTTATTTTTTTTAAAAAAAAAAAAAAAAAAAAAAAAAAAAAAAAAATCAGAATGATAGAGTACTTTTTTGCGTTTGAATTCACTTAAACACTTATCTTTATTTCGTCCGAATTTGTGATAAATGGGATAGAGTGTAGCAGGTTTTTTGAGTCGAATGCAATTTATACTCGTACGTATATATCACTTTCGACTGGGGGGCTTGATGATGTACCCTCCTAACGGGTCGAAGGACTCCCCTTCGAGCCTGTAGAAAGCCCTCCCTTCGGAGGCCCAGGTTAACCTTCTAATACGTTTCATTGGCGTAAAACCATTCGCCTGCGAACTGGTTACCATGTGGGAATCCGCCAATCAAAGCCCTAAGCCCTTCGGGGTATTCCTGACGAAGGGACTAACACGAAGGATCATCCAGACCTGGTCAAACCCACGTCTCCTCTATCCTTTGGCTTCCTGCCAAAACAGAGATCGTGGGCTACAAAGCCCTAGCGGTTACCACTTTCCATGGGACGCCCCCATGATCTCCGAACTATGTGCAACCGCCCACTATGTCCTATTTCTCACCTATAAATAGCATAGTCGGGCCAAGAACAAGGGAAGTAATTTTCAAGTTAACCTCACTCTCTAAATTTACGACCTACATTACCATTACACATACTTACTCGCACGCCGGAGGTGGTTCGCAGGGTCCAACCCCTGCGCAATGACTTAACGTAGTGTCTTTGTATTTCTTATTCTCAGGTTAAGAACAAGCTTGGCACAATCTCAACACCCCATTATTCCTTTGATCACGATCGAAGGCTTGGTTGGCAAATATTTGTTCAATCAGGTAGGAACTAGAAAGAGTTTTGGTACCGCTAATTTTAACGGTACCGTCGGACCGTTGTCTGCTGAGACAGTTTATTCTCACTGTTTCAAAACCACTATCGAAACCCACTCGATATAGTCTTGAACCAGAACCGTATCTTATCAGAATAGATTGTATCTATCCTCTGATTCCTAAGCCTTCTTCACTTTCACTTCCGCATGGTACTAAACACTACCAATGCTTCCGCATCCCACTTGATGATGTACCCTCCTAACGGGTCAAAGGACTCCCCTTCGAGCCTGTAGAAAGCCCTCCCTTCGGAGGCCCAGGTTAACCTTCTAATACGTTTCATTGGCGTAAAACCATTCACCTGCGATTGGTTACCATGTGGGAATCCGCCAATCGAAGCCCTAAGCCTTTCGGGGTATTCCTGACGAAGGGACTAGCACGAAGGACCATCCTGACCTGGTCAAACCCACGTCTCCTCTTCCCTTTGGCTTCCTGCCAAAACAGAGATCGTGGGCTACAAAGCCCTAGCGGTTACCACTTTCCATGGGACGCCCCCATGATCTCCGAACTATGTGCAACCGCCCACTATGTCCTATTTCTCACCTATAAATAGCATAGTCGGGCCAAGAACAAGGTAAGTAATTTTCCAAGTTAACTTCACTCTCTAAATTTACGACCTACATTACCATTACACATACTTACTCGCACGCCGGAGGTGGTTCGCAGGGTCCAACCCCTGCGCAATCACTTAACGTAGTGTCTTCGTATTTCTTATTTTCAGGTTAAGAACAAGCTTGGCGCAATCTCAACACCCCATTATTCCTTTGATCACCATCGAAGGCTTGGTTGGCAATTATTTGTTCAATCAGTGGCGCCATCCGTGGGACCGCTACAATTGGTCTCGTTAATTCCGAGCTTTTAACCTACCAACCAATTTCACTATTATTCCGGCATGGACCAAGGAAGAGAAGATACTCCCCCACCGGGTTTCTCTACCTTAAAACCAATACCAACCGACGACCCTAACAACCTTCCCCCAATAACCCCCTCCACCTTCACAACACGTTCTCATCCAGAAATCACAACCAACAATCATGCTTCGACATCAGCCAACCCAGAACCTGTCATTAGCCCAGCCTTTGTCGAAGCCAACCACGAAGTGTTGGAAACTCTTTTAAGGGCCCGTAATAGACAAGTCAGGAATGCTGAGGTACGAAGGGAGTTGGAATACTCGAGTGATGAGTATGATGAGGAAATGGAGATGGAACCTAGGCCTCCGACCCAAGGACCAACCCTATCGGCTTTAAGAATTGGGTCTCCAAGCGGTCGAAGGCTAAGCAAAAGGTCCGTTGGTTTCGAAGGAGTCCCCGAGCGGGCTCCGACAAGAAGAGAAGGGGCGGTTACCGAAGGCTCTAACGGTAGGAGTCAGTTTAGGGAAGAAAGGGGGGTGACTTTACCTCCATTGCTAGCTGCTCATCTAGGAAGGACTGAAGCTGGGGTTCCGCTGCAGCCTTCTCACGCATCAGGCGTAGAAGGCAATCCGTCTACAATCAATATGGGAGGAAATCTCCCTCCCAATGGTATGTACCCCTCGTTCCAAACTCAGTCTTATCCTCAAAATTTATATACTCCAGTAAATGGACAACCTAACAACCCAAGCTTCCCTCAAAATTATGGGAGTATGCCCTTCGGCCACCCTATGGCGTACCCTCCGTATGCCATAGGAAACAGTTACCCGTTTGCCATAAATACACCTTATCAGTCTTACCCCGGCCAGACTCCTATGGGAATGCCCCCAAATAGCAATCCATACAATATTATCCCCATGTACGCACCACCTTATAATTGTCTATATTCAGACCCTATGGGTTCAGCCACACCCTTCGTTAGGTGGATAGAAGATTACCCATTGCCTGATGGGTTGAAAATGCCTTCACATGTCGGGACTTATGATGGGAAGGGGGATCCGGACAATTTCTTACATTTGTTCGAAGGGGCTATCAAAATGCAAAAATGGGTTATGCCGGTGGCCTGCCACATGTTCACATACACCCTACGGGATTCTGCTCGTATTTGGTGGAATGGGCAAAAGCCCGGTAGCATCGTCAACCTTGATGATCTCAAAGCCAAGTTCCGGTCACACTTCAGTCAGCAGAAGAAATTCACAAGGACTCATTTAACGGTGCACAACATCAAACAAAAAGACAATGAAAGCACAAGGGCCTTCGTTACTAGGTACACCGATGAGACTTTGCAAATTTTGGGTCTTCATGAAGATCAGCGTATCTCTGGTTTCGTACATGGCCTCCGGAATCGGAGTTTGGTGGAATTCTTGTCCACCGACCTTCCGACAACATACAAAGGGCTGACCGAAAAGACGTATACTTGGATTGAAGCCAAAGAGGTATCCACTAATGGGGCTCCGATAGATAAAGATAGCAACAACAAGTTTTCGAAGCATTCCACATGGGAGGGGTCCAAAAACAGGAACAGGAACAGAGATAGGTTTTCCCCGTACAATAAAGGCCCCAACCATGGTTTGTTAAGCAGTCTAACGAAGTCTCCAAAGGAAATACTTGCTACGGAGAGGGCAGCCAAAGCCTTCGAAGCGCCTCCCCGTATGACAAGTAAGGGCAAAAATCGGGATACCAGCAAATACTGTCACTTCCATGAAAATTACGGTCATGACACAAACAGTTGTAGAGAACTGAAGAAACAGATAGAGGAAGCTGTGAAGTCCGGGCAATTGGCACATTTGGTTAAGGGCATAAAGAAGGAAAAGGAAGGGGCTACCGACACCACTCCTCTCGAAGCCCCAATACTCATGGTCCGATGGGGCGAAGCCAGATTGAAAAGAAAGGTGACAGAGGGTAACGAAGTAGGGGAGGTAACTTTCCCTCCTCTCGCAGGTCAAACCCCTTCAAACGATCCGGTGGTAATCAAAGTGCTCATTTCCAACCGGGAAGTGAATAGAGCCTATATGGACTGTGGAAGCTCCTGCGAAATCATCTACGAGCACTGTTTCCTCAAGCTTAATCCTTCGATCAGGTCACAGCGAATTGATTCGAAGATACCCTTGGTAGGATTTTCTGGCGAACACTCGTGGCCTCTGGGAGAAGTTCCGTTAGAAATAACGATTGGAGAAGGCAAGCTCACAAGGACAGAAACCCTCATGTTCGCTATCGTAAGGTCCAGCTCTCCTTACAACTTGTTGATAGGAAGGACCGCCATGCAAAAAATGGGGATCGTAGTCTCTACCATACACGCAGCAGTAAAATTCCATACACCCTATGGGATAGGCACCGTCCTCTCCACTTAAAATCAAGAGCATACGGGAGACAACGGTAAAAAGATTAAAGAAAGTCCAGAGGAACCTCCGAAGGTCATCCTAAGTTGTACAGACGCCGAAGAACGTATCGTGGTAAATGAGCTCTATCCAGAGCAAACGGTGGTAATCGGAAAGCAACTACCTGCTAACTTCAAAGCAGACTTGGAGAAGCTACTCAGAGCCAACAAAGACGTATTCGCGTGGACATATTCAGACATGACCGGGGTCCCCTGGACTCTCATGATCGACGGCAAGCCTTTCGGTACAGAACATAAGTGATGCGTGGGTTTTGCAACCTTACAACAGGTTTTACCTCTCGAGGGATCTCAAGAGGCTTACAACCCCACCAGGCAGTGTACCTGACCGATGTAGTATAGTGTAGTGGTAAGTACGGGGGATTGATCGTTCTCCACAGGGAATAGTGTTCGTTAGGTGTGAAAGGCTACTCTAATTAGGTCTAAGGGTTGAGGAAGATTCTTTTTTATGTTTTTATATTTTATGAAAGCAAGTAAAATCTCGGGTTTTGAAGGAGTGGGCGGAATTAGTTGCTAGTCAACTAACCCAAATTACTACAAATGCAAATAAAATAAAATAACAAAAATGAAAAGTGGTGAGAAACTTATGTGTGGAGAAATGTGTTTACTTAGATTTCCTTACTCCCTAACTATCTTTTACCGGTTAATTAGTGTGTATTAGTCGCGTGGATGACGGGTGTATTCCTTAATACCATTCGTGGGGTGGCGTACTTACTTCCCCAAACTCTACAAGCTCCTACTTCACTCCTATGTCGAGCCGGCTAGGAAGCTCCTAACATGGGATCACTAGAATTCGCTTGTGCATTAAATACAACCATAAAAACCTTTAGTACGCATTTGGTTCATGTTTCTTAAGACGTTCAAGCAAGTTACCGAATAGGAAGTTAGCCAGTTTTCTTAAGCCTAACATAGATAAACAATCATCCAATACAACTAACAACACACTAACAACCAATAATCAATAGCTAGGTTTCATTAGATCTAAGCAAACACAAGATAAAATTAGCCTAACATGTTAAACACAAGACAAGCATAAGATAGAATCAAACAACACATAGACATATTGAATGATTAATTGATAACTTATCTTTCAATGAAACATGGAAGATCTCAAGGCAAGAAGCCCTGAAAAAGTAGCTAAAATCGTCTTAGGGTTTTATCCCAAAATTCCACACACTAAGCTCTCCTTTATGACAAAAAATTAGAAAACTATATATAGACTTTGACATCTGACGGCGTCACCTTATGCATTGTGACGCCGTCACCTCGCCGCTTTTAGGGTTCCCGGGTGACCTTCTTGACGCCGTCCCTCTTTAGCTCTTCAAAAATCCATTCTGGCTCATCAAGGCTTGACGCCGTCGGACCTATAACGTGACGCCGTCCCTCTTTGATTTAAGCCGTGACGCCCTTGATTTAGTTAAAGCGTGACGCCGTCAGAATTCTCATGAAAACTCACTGGCCCGTCATGAGTAAATTTCACATCCAACTTTTCTTGCCAAGGCATGACGCCGTCTGGAGTTAATGTTGACGCCGTCAAAGGTGACTTTCAGCACAATTTTGAGACTTTGCCGTTTTCTTCACTTTTATGCTCCAAAAACGTCCAAAATGCCTCCTTTTCCAGATTTCTCCTCAAAAGTACCTAAAATGACAAAAGGAACGATTTAGGGCAATATTTGATCAAATAAATACGATTTCGGGCTTAAATGACCCCTTAAAAGCGGTACACTTTTCGCCTCATCAAATACCCTTACACTTGAGATTTGCTTGTCCTCAAGCAAATGCGCTTTTATTCTAATCAAAATACAAGTTAGGGGTCATTTAATGCAAACATAAAAGTAATTACAACAAATAATCGTTCCACTTCAATCATAATAAGCACGGAGATTACATACTAGCACCTCACAAGTAGTGTTTAGATACTCACATCTCTCAAGTGTCATCAAAATAAATCTCATAAATGAAAACGGAAAATATCTCTCACTACCTGTCATAGCAAATAGATTACCATAGGCTTGGGAAAGGATCGAAAACCTCCTCCACTAGGCGTAAGCACCTAAGATAAACTATCAAAGAGGGCTTTTAAATGGGTTATAATGTTAGGTGTAGGGAAAAGGAAAACACGGTTTGGTTGGATACGGGATATTTTACTGGTGGCGAGTTAAAGATCTTGATCAATTACATGTACTATACAATGTTGCTAAGCCAAGACTAGACTCGATCTTAAGCTAATGAAAGAAAATAACAAAACATAAACATAAAATAAACATAAAATAAAACGGGATGGTAGTCCGTATGTTTTTTTTCTATTTTTTCTTTTTCTCAATTTTTTTTTTTTTGTATTTTTCTTGAAAATTTTTTTTTTTTTTTTTTTTTTTTTTTTTTTTTTTTTTTTTTTTTTTTTTTTTTTTTGCATACACTTTTACCCTACCATCCAGAATAATACATCATAGGGGCGTTGCATCCCCTTACACTTGAACTTTTATATAACTTTACAAATAACTATTCTAATGACTCGAATTAAGATAATTGAAAAACTTGGAGTACTTTTAAAACATTTAGCACATATGGGGGTAATAAATGATGTTCTTCCCCATTACTCCATTACACTAGTACTTTACCCATGAGTCCCAATCGTCCCAAAACAATATGTACAAGGATATGACTCGACTTAGCAACCATGTAATCAATTAGATAATTAACTTGGGTTTAAACAAATGTTGTCACAATAATGCACTAAAGATGAGTGCATACAAGGTAGGCTAAGGCGATTTGGGTGTACATTTAAGTGGGGTGTAACAAATTCTTCCTTTAAGTAAAATGCTTAAAGGTCGAAACGAAAAGATAGGCTCTGAGGGGTGTACTAGGGGTATCGTGTACTAAAAATGAGTACAACGCAAAGGGTGTGGGAGAATTACTTGACCAATGTAGCCAATGTAATTATAACAAAAACACAGGTGTAAAACATGGGTTAATCCTAATGCCTCTTATCATGTAGTAAATCTAACTACACGAATGTAGTCTCACTTGTGGCCTCGGAATGGTCCTAACGCAAGTTCTAGAATCTAAGTGCTACCGGTACACACATCATAGCATAAATGCTTTTCCTACCAATTCTAGGGGCGAACCTCACATATTTGGGGGTGGAAAATTTTTTAGTGGTACGGTTTTTGTGCTAGTCATATAACTCCTATCCGTGAGACGCTCATTAAGATCAAAGTTTCACTCCTATATGTTGTAAAAAAATTTTAAATTTGGCACTAAAATTACCTTAACAAGTATTTCTCTCAGTTTTATTACACATCTATTATTAAACAAACAAAAATCAAGCGTAATTGTATTCTCTAAAATCGTACTTTTACCCTCCCCTTACACTTAAGATGAACATTGTCCCCAATGTTCAAATATCAAGATGTAAAAGCATAAAGTAAAAGAATGAAATCAAATACTCCCCTGATTCGCTCGTTGGATAATGAAATTACACGGTTAAATCTTCCTCCAAAGAGAATGTTGAAGCTCCATGACTAATGCATCGCCATAAGCTTGATTCAAAACATTTCCTTGTCCAAAATAACCTGTTGAACCTGAGAAAACAAACACGAAAACCTGCATAACATCGGCGGGATAAAATCTATATATAAGGATATAATGCTTGTGGAATGATAACTTTGCAGATTCCTGGAGATTATAAGTTGGAGATTTTAATAAAAACTTTTTATGAAAACAAAATTTTCAAAAATTTCTGGAAATTAAATCTGACGCCGTCAGGTTATAACCCCTGACGCCGTCAGAAATGACCTGACAAAAATTTTCGTTTTAAGTTTCCGGAAAATTTCTGGAAAGACCTTTACCTTACTTCCTGGAAATCCTGCAAAACATCATTATGACTCGATACAAGCATTTGACTCAAACAAATACGGATATGTATGTTAATTTATTATTATTACGATTCATGTTCATATGTGTTCTAATAAACCGATTTAGATTTCCCTTACACTTATCTTTTGCAAAATACCTTTATATGTAGTTAAGACGAAGTTAAAAACAAAATAAAGCATTTTCACAAATTAGTTTTTGAACATGAATCAATAAGAATAAAAATTAAACACACATACGGAAACAAATAAAATCAAACAAACAAATAAATAAACACACAAAGCAAATAAGACAAATAAAGATTGGGTTGCCTCCCAAGAAGCGCTTTTCTTTATTAACGAGTCTTGTAGCTAGACTCAAAGTCACGTACATTACGTGACTCCATTTTGCATAAAAAATATGGTCTTAAAGCTTTGTATCACTCTTTCATCCCACTTGTATTCCGGACCTAAGGCCAAACACATCGAATACTTAACTCTAGCCCTTCCTTGGCTATTGTTATCAACCTCGAGTGCTGGGATATTATCGACATCCAAGCCCTTAATGCCTTTAAATTTTGGTTCGAACTTAGAGAAACGAGATACATTATGGGGCATCAGGTACTTGATGCATCCTATTTCGCTGGAGAATGTCACACTACCTTCATCCTTATCATAAATTGCTTGGGACGTTCTTATGAAGGGTTCTCCTAAAACTATCTCTCCTAAATACGGATCTATAATCCCCCTTATATCTTCTAAGATCACAAAATCACATTGGTAAACGAAATCTCCGATAAAGATGTGTAAACCACTTGCTAGACCTACAAAATTGCACATCTGATTGGGGTCATACGGGTCTTGTCTAGGGTTCAGCTCATTGCTCATGATCCAATTATAGTAAAGCCTAGACATGAAATTCATTGGTGCCTTGAGATCAATATAGGTATGCTCCCTAAACATGTGACCAATCATGCATGGAACCTTCACATTAAAATAACCCCCCTTTCTAATCCATGGGTACTTACGATTTTTAGCGGGGCAAGGACATTTAAAGATAAACTTATGGTGACTTAATCCTTCTAGAATTGGTGAGGAATTGTGAGCTAACCTTAAGTCATCTCTAAGCTCAATCTCACTGCTCGTGCTAAGGCGGGTGAGTCTCTTCTTTCTATCAATTAACTCATTAAGCTCATTGAATGCCTTAATCTCCCTATCCATAGTGACGAACCAATTACGAACAAACACACAAAGAAGGTAGATAGACTAAAGAAAACCTAGAAAAAAAAAAAAAAAATAAAAAAATAAAATAAAAATCTCACTAGAAAGGAATCTAGTGAGTAGACCTAATAGAAATAAAAATTCAACCTAAACAATAACTATTCCCCGGCAACGGCGCCAAAAACTTGATGCGTGGGTTTTGCAACCTTACAACAGGTTTTACCTCTCGAGGGATCTCAAGAGGCTTACAACCCCACCAGGCAGTGTACCTGACCGATGTAGTATAGTGTAGTGGTAAGTACGGGGGATTGATCGTTCTCCACAGGGAATAGTGTTCGTTAGGTGTGAAAGGCTACTCTAATTAGGTCTAAGGGTTGAGGAAGATTCTTTTTTATGTTTTTATATTTTATGAAAGCAAGTAAAATCTCGGGTTTTGAAGGAGTGGGCGGAATTAGTTGCTAGTCAACTAACCCAAATTACTACAAATGCAAATAAAATAAAACAACAAAAATGAAAAGTGGTGAGAAACTTATGTGTGGAGAAATGTGTTTACTTAGATTTCCTTACTCCCTAACTATCTTTTACCGGTTAATTAGTGTGTATTAGTCGCGTGGATGACGGGTGTATTCCTTAATACCATTCGTGGGGTGGCGTACTTACTTCCCCAAACTCTACAAGCTCCTACTTCACTCCTATGTCGAGCCGGCTAGGAAGCTCCTAACATGGGATCACTAGAATTCGCTTGTGCATTAAATACAACCATAAAAACCTTTAGTACGCATTTGGTTCATGTTTCTTAAGACGTTCAAGCAAGTTACCGAATAGGAAGTTAGCCAGTTTTCTTAAGCCTAACATAGATAAACAATCATCCAATACAACTAACAACACACTAACAACCAATAATCAATAGCTAGGTTTCATTAGATCTAAGCAAACACAAGATAAAATTAGCCTAACATGTTAAACACAAGACAAGCATAAGATAGAATCAAACAACACATAGACATATTGAATGATTAATTGATAACTTATCTTTCAATGAAACATGGAAGATCTCAAGGCAAGAAGCCCTGAAAAAGTAGCTAAAATCGTCTTAGGGTTTTATCCCAAAATTCCACACACTAAGCTCTCCTTTATGACAAAAAATTAGAAAACTATATATAGACTTTGACATCTGACGGCGTCACCTTATGCATTGTGACGCCGTCACCTCGCCGCTTTTAGGGTTCCCGGGTGACCTTCTTGACGCCGTCCCTCTTTAGCTCTTCAAAAATCCATTCTGGCTCATCAAGGCTTGACGCCGTCGGACCTATAACGTGACGCCGTCCCTCTTTGATTTAAGCCGTGACGCCCTTGATTTAGTTAAAGCGTGACGCCGTCAGAATTCTCATGAAAACTCACTGGCCCGTCATGAGTAAATTTCACATCCAACTTTTCTTGCCAAGGCATGACGCCGTCTGGAGTTAATGTTGACGCCGTCAAAGGTGACTTTCAGCACAATTTTGAGACTTTGCCGTTTTCTTCACTTTTATGCTCCAAAAACGTCCAAAATGCCTCCTTTTCCAGATTTCTCCTCAAAAGTACCTAAAATGACAAAAGGAACGATTTAGGGCAATATTTGATCAAATAAATACGATTTCGGGCTTAAATGACCCCTTAAAAGCGGTACACTTTTCGCCTCATCAATAAGCTTAACGAGTTCAAGCACATTGAACCAATTAAGCAAAAGCGACGAAGCCTAGCACCAGAAAGAAGTGCAGCCGCCTGTAGAGAGGTAGATGAGCTTGTACAAGCAGGAATTCTCAGGGAAGTAAAATACCAAACTTGGGTCGCTAATCCAGTTATGGTAAAGAAAAGTGATGGAGGGTGGCGTATGTGTGTTGACTTCACCGACATCAACAAAGCCTGTCCGAAGGACTGCTACCCTCTACCCGAAATTGATTGGAAGGTCGAATCCCTCTCGGGGTTCCGTTTGAAATGCTTCCTGGATGCCTACAAAGGGTATCACCAAATACAAATGGCAAAGGAGGACGAAGAAAAAACAGCCTTTTATACAGGAAAGGGTGTCTATTGTTACAAGAAGATGCCCTTCGGCTTAAAGAACGCAGGGGCCACTTATCAGCGTTTAGTGGACAAGGCCTTCCATAAGCAAATCGGAAGGAACTTAGAAGCCTACGTCGATGACATGGTAATCAAAAGCAGAACCGAAAAGGACCTCCTCTCTGACATTCAAGAGACCTTCGATCAATTACGGGCAATTAATATGAAACTTAACCCCAAGAAGTGTTCCTTTGGCATGGAGGAAGGGAAATTCTTGGGGCATTTAATAACAAAGCAAGGGATTAAAGCTAATCCTTCGAAGGTTAAAGCCATCACTGATCTTCAAGCTCCAAAGTCATTAAAGGAAGTCCAAAGCCTCAACGGAAAGCTTGCGGCACTTAGCAGGTTCCTTTCGAAGGGGGCAGATCGATCTTTACCATTCTTCAAAACACTCAAAGGGTGCACAGATAGAAAGACTTTCCAATGGAGCTGCGAGGCGGAAGCAGCTTTCGAAAAGCTAAAGGAATTCATAGAAATCTTGCCAACACTAACGGCCCCAATCAAAGGCGAAGTGTTGTTCATGTACATTGCGGCTTCCTTCGAAAGCATCAGTGCGGTGCTTTTAGCCGAAAGGGAAAAGAAACAAGTCCCAATATACTTTGTTAGCAGGGTTCTACAAGGAGCTGAGCTAAACTATCCGGAGTTGGAAAAGCTAATCCTTGCTCTGGTTTACGTTGCGAGACGCCTTCGAAGATACTTTCAGGCTCATCCCATCACAGTCTTGACTGACAAGCCTATCAGACAGATATTGTCGAAGCCCGAGAAATCAGGAAGAGTAGCCAAATGGGCTATCGAGTTGGGTGAGCATGAAATAGAATATAAGGGCCGAAACTCCGTCAAAGGCCAGGTACTTGCGGATTTCCTAGCCGAAACGCCTTCCGGACTTAGCCAAGATAAAAAGGTTCCTAAGCAACAACCTTCGAAGACGGTCGAAGGATGGAAGCTGTACACAGATGGAGCCTCAAGTTCCGATGGTTCGGGAGCAGGTTTAATGTTGGTTAACCCGGAAGGAAAAGAGTATACTTATGCATTACGTTTTGAGTTCGAAGCCACCAACAACGAAGCTGAATATGAAGCACTGTTAGCCGGGCTTCGGCTAGCTAAAGAAATGGAAGTTCAGAATCTGTCCATTTTCGTAGATTCCCAACTGGTTGCTAATCAAGTCAAGGGCGCCTATGAAGCAAGACAGCCCACCATCAAGCAGTATTTGGAAAAGGCCAAGGAACTTCTCCAAGGCTTCGAAACCTATGATATAGTACATGTCCGCAGAAATCAAAACAAGAAAGCAGATGCCCTAAGCAAGTTGACGTCGATGGCATTTGCTCATTTAACGAAGGAGGTTTTGGTAGAAGTATTGGCTGATAGGTTAATCGAGCGGGGCGAAGTTTCCGATATTGTGGTCGAGGAAGGCACCAACTGGATGACTCCGATTAGGGAGTATCTGATCAGCGGTATCTTGCCGGAAGACCCTAAACTAGCTCGAAAGGTCCGGGTCAAAGCTCCCCAATATAGACTTATTGGGGATAATCTATACAGGAAATCCTTCTTATCCCCGTGGCTTCGCTGTGTGGGACCAAGACAGGCTTCGAGTATCATATGCGAGGTTCACGAAGGCTCTTGCGGGTTGCATGCAGGCCCTCGCTCCGTTGTCTCAAAAGTGATGAAGCTTGGGTATTATTGGCCATCCATGCATAGGGATGCAATAGAAATAATACAAAAGTGCGAGGCGTGTCAGATCCACTCCAAGGTCCCGAGAATGCCTAAACAAGACATGACCTCCGTTACGTCAGCATGGCCTTTCTGCCAATGGGGAATTGACATAGTCGGACCTCTTCCAGTTGCTCCAGGGGGAGTAAAGTTTTTGGTTGTCGCCATAGACTACTTTACCAAATGGGTTGAAGCGAAGCCCTTGGCATCAGTAACAGGAAGGCATATGGAGAAATTCGTATGGGAACACATAATCTGTCGTTTCGGTGTCCCTCACATTATCATCTCCGACAATGGAAAGCAGTTCGCCGAAGGGGTTTTCCCAACCTTCTGCGAAGGCCTGAAGATCAAACAGTCATTCACTTCCGTTTATCATCCCCAAGGTAATGGACAAGTAGAAGTCACAAACCGGGACATCATAGAAGGAATTGAAAAGAGATTGGGACGAAGCCATCATGGGTGGGTGGACGAGTTACCCCAAGTTCTGTGGGCACATAGGACGCACCCTAAGTCAAGCCACGGGGAGACTCCTTTTAGCCTCACTTATGGAACAGAAGCTGTTATACCCTCTGAAATAAGCATCGAAACGGAGCGCATTGTGAACTTTGAAGAAAAGACAAATGAGGAAAAGATTCGAGAAAATCTTGATCTTCTGGAAGAAAGAAGAGAAATAGCTTCGATCAGGGAGGCTGCCCACAAACAGAAGATTGAAAAGTACTACAATAATCGAGTTCGACCCTCCACGCTCAAGCCATGTGAATATGTCCTTCATCTGAACAGTGCAAGCAAGGCCGAATACGAGGGAAAACTAGGGCCAACATGGGAAGGACCCTACGTTATATCAGAAGCCTACGGCAATGGCGCGTACAAGCTCGCAACGCTTAAAGGAGAAGTCATGGATAGAACTTGGAACGGTACTAACCTTCGTAAGTTTTACATATAAAACTTACTACAAAAAAAAAACAAAAAACAACACTCATTTTGTTTTTACAATTTCATGTAACGCATTCTTCTCATCTGGGGAAAGAAGCATTAATGGTAGGTGTCCTAGTATTCATTTCTTAAAATGATGTAATCCTCCCTACCCAATTAATGATACAACGCATTTCCCTCAAATCTCTTGTTTCGTTCTTTACAACAAAGATTTGTCCAGCCAAGTAGTGTAAAAGTTTCAATGTCGAAGGATGTTGCAAGGCACAAACCTTGTGTATAAATAACATCCAGTATAATTCACATTAACTTTCCTATGAAGTCTTAGGGTAATAAAAGCCCTCTGCTACTTAAGGATAAAGACGGAGTGGGTCGCGACCCTCTGTCGCAATCAAATTATACGATTGCTTAAAATCTTGGTCCAAAATACACACAATAAGGTTATAACCTTAGGTTGTATGTGTACGCTCTAGAAGTGAGCGTAAGAGAAGATAAACATGACAATAAGAGTGGGACATATTCCACTAAATTAGCACAAACAAAGACTACGCAAAGTCTTAATTACCATGATCACAAAAAAGACAATTGTCTAAAGCTACTGGTCGAAGCCCAGCGACACAAAAGATAAATTGTTCAAACAGGAATAAAAGATAAATTATAGCATGATGGGGAATCATTTCAAGGTAGAGCAGAGTTAGACTTCCTTGTTGAGGATGAAGGTTGGATCTTCATAGGCTTCTTTGCCAACAGCTCCTCTATTGAAGCCAATGGATCTTTGGTCACCTCGGAAAGATATGGGTACTTTGTGGAAATAAACCCATCACCAGCTTCATTAAACTCTTGTTCCGAATTGGGGCGGTAGTAAGACACCTCCGACAAAACAACGGTTTTCTTTGTCTTGGCAACTTCTTCCAGGGCGGTGCACGTACCATAGAAGATGGCTGCGTTCACTAGACTCCCAATAACTTCCCCTACCTCATCGCTACGGTACAATTCCATCGCCACATGAGGAATAACTCTCGAAACTACCTCAGCTCGGTCCCTCTCCAAGATTTGCAGCTGGGATTTAAGATCATGGAGCTCACTGACAAGGTTAACCTCCTGCTCAGCCAGCCTAGACCTTTCGACCTCCAGGCTTGTACATTTAGACTCAAGCGCGGCAATTTGGGCTCTATAGATGGAAACTTTGGACTCTTCAACCTTCAATTTATTACACCTCTCCTGGGATTCTTTCAGTTGGCTTTCAAGTCTGCTAATTTTGACTCGCATATCTCGTACGAAGGGGTTCTTCTCAAAGTCCTCCATCACTTCTTTACACTTAGCCTCCAACTTATCATATTCCTGATCCCTAGCTTTTTCTTTAGCTAAAATATCATCCATTTTTACCTTCACATCCAACAACGTTTGCATTAATTCCCTTGTTCGCGAATTAAGATGATTATCCAATGCAGCCTGCCTAGTGTAACTTTTGGAGTGAAAGTCGCAAAGTTCTTCAATAGACATGTCATTCAAGACTCCTTTCCAGCTGATAGGCGTCATTTTGTCAACCAATTGTCGACAGGCATGTGCATTAGGAAGTTCCACAACATCGGGCAGACCTGAAAAAGAAAGGAAAACAAGTTATATGATGCACGACATTTGATACGCATGAAAGAGGCTAGCTTACTTAGAGAAGGATCATCAGGAATCGTTAGAGGAGTGGGTATAAAAGTTTTAGAGTGCGATCCTTTGGCCTTCACAACTCTCGTTGGAAGACTGGGAAGGGCTAATTTCCTCTTTGGAGGGCTCCTTACAGACATGGCAGCTTTTGCTTTACTACTCTTCTTGTATGAAACACCGGAGGACCTTGCGAGCCTCGTTTGAAATTCCTTGATCAGGGGGTCATCGGAATCTGCAACAGTTTCCACGAACTGCGGGGTTTTATCATTCTCAATTGACATGGATGGTGAACCTACCCCATAGCTTATGTCTTTTGGCTTTTTAGGGACAAAACTAACTTCTCTAACACCACGAGCCACGATGAAGTTCCTGAACGCCATCCCTGCAGATATGCAAAAAGAAGAGATAAATATCATCAGATAAGTCATTTACTTTATTTTAATAGGTATGCACATACTTTTCCCGTTACAGATTATCGCAGGTTCCAGTGGAGAGCCTTCCCAATGATCTACAATCCCCGCCATGAACAGTATCGGCTCAGGAAACGTTTGCACGTCAAATGGGTGACGTTCAAGACGTTGGTAAAGGGGATAGCTTCTGACGAAGTGTGGCAAAGGATCATCAAAACGTTTCTCGTCAAAACAAAAATCTTTGTCTAGCAACGCTGGATATTGGGGAGGTATGATAGTGTCTTGCACATAGAAAAACAAACCTTTCCATTTTCTTATGTTGGCAAAAGGTTTTGTTATTAAACAGGGAACATCAGGTTCACTTCTTTTGCCTAAAGTTAACCAATCACCACCAGGGCAAAGGTTGATAAAGCCTCTAAGCACGTTAAGTGTGGGCTCATAACCATAAGCTTTGCATATAACAATGTAGGTGGTTAGTTTGGCTAAGCCAAACGGGTTCAACATGGAGATATGAACTTGATAATACTGTAAAAACTCTAGGATTAGTGGATGAATAGGAATCCTAAAGTTGGATTCCATAAAAGCATGAACATACAACCCAACATATCCAGCAGGGGCATCAAAGATATTTTGGTTCTTGTTTGGTAGCATAATTTTAACTTCTTTGGGCATAGGGTATTTTCTTAGAAACTCTATTAGAGCCTGTTCTGATAAGGTACATTTTTGCTGCTTGATAATCCTTTTCGCTGCCATACTCATCTTGCATTTATAAGAATGAGAACGAAGAGGGATAATTACCTTTAATCTCTGAAGAAGCACAAAGCACAGTACTGTGTATGTGTATTTTGGGCGTAAAGAAAAAGTATGATCAGGTAGGAACTAGAAAGAGTTTATGCATATCTATTGACAAATTACCCTAACCGTCCACGTGTACTCATAGTTTGAGACTTTGAGTAGTTATACGGATTTCAAACCATCTTTTCAATTTTGAAAAGAAGTTTTGAGTTACCGATATAGTAGCTGCTGCATTCTAGGGTGTAGTTGTTGGAGAATTAATAGCCGCATTTATTGCGCATACTTTGCTTAAGCACTTATCTTCATTTCGTCCGAATTTGTGATAAATGGGATAGAGTGTAGCAGGTTTTTTGAGTCGAATGCAATTTATACTCGTACGTATATATCACTTTCGACTGGGGGGCTTGATGATGTACCCTCCTAACGGGTCGAAGGACTCCCCTTCGAGCCTGTAGAAAGCCCTCCCTTCGGAGGCCCAGGTTAACCTTCTAATACGTTTCATTGGCGTAAAACCATTCACCTGCGATTGGTTACCATGTGGGAATCCGCCAATCGAAGCCCTAAGCCTTTCGGGGTATTCCTGACGAAGGGACTAGCACGAAGGACCATCCTGACCTGGTCAAACCCACGTCTCCTCTTCCCTTTGGCTTCCCGCCAAAACAGAGATCGTGGGCTACAAAGCCCTAGCGGTTACCACTTTCCATGGGACGCCCCCATGATCTCCGAACTATGTGCAACCGCCCACTATGTCCTATTTCTCACCTATAAATAGCATAGTCGGGCCAAGAACAAGGTAAGCAATTTTCCAAGTTAACTTCACTCTCTAAATTTACGACCTACATTACCATTACACATACTTACTCGCACGCCGGAGGTGGTTCGCAGGGTCCAACCCCTGCGCAATCACTTAACGTAGTGTCTTCGTATTTCTTATTTTCAGGTTAAGAACAAGCTTGGCGCAATCTCAACACCCCATTATTCCTTTGATCACCATCGAAGGCTTGGTTGGCAATTATTTGTTCAATCACCACTCATCTCCTACACACTTCAAACGAAGAACCATTAGGATACGTTGAGATAACCCTCCTTCATGAACATAGATAACCCTATAACCTTATCACCTACCTCACAACCCTGAAGATTTTATCTTCTTAACCCTTAGGATATCTCCAAGTAATCACATGCCTCATCATATAAATATTCTATGAATATTCAAAATGATTGAGAAGAGCTACGTGACTTCAAATGTGAAGTTTATCGTATGCTATCCACCACTTGTCATGACGTTACTAAGCTCATCGCTTCCGTCAACGTTTGTTTTCCTCTTTATCTTTTGCATCTTGTCCGGATGGTCATAGATTAAGGGGGAGCGAAAACACACTCATATAGCCTTTCACCAAACACTCTCAAGAACACATTAATGTGGTTCTTATTCCCTAGGAAACTTCCCTTTAGCTGCCCAGAACTAGGCTGCACAGGAAAATTCGTGACTTCCAGGTCACGGTACCGTTAAATAGGCCACGGTACCGTTAAATTTAACGGTACCGTGTGGTATTTAGTGGTACCGTGCCTATGTTTGACGAATTTTCACTATTTCCCTTAGATCCCTGCATTCCTAACCTCAAACCTGCAAAATCTTGCAAACTCACATACACTCTAGGATTCCCTCACTACACCATAGGACTCTAACACCAACTTTAGTTCGAATCCCACAACTCTTGCCTATATAAGGCCTTACTATTGCAAGCTTATCTTGCATCTCATCTTCAAACCTCACATTAACATCTTTCATCATCACACTCAACCCTTATAGCTACACTTCACTCTTGACAGTGATAGTTAGTCTAAGAACCTTAACCCATAGATCATCACAATCAAACCTTACAACCTTCAACTCATCGATCATCACACTCAAACCTTACAACCTTCAACCCTTATATCAATCCCACTCAAACCTTTTAGCTACACTTCACTCTTGACAGTGATAGTTAGTCTAAGAACCTTCAACCCATAGATTATCACACTCAAACCTTATAACCTTCAACTCATCACACTCAAACCTTACAACTACTTCTCACTTTGGATAAGTGACAGTTAGTTCAACAACCTTCAATCCTCACAAACACACGAAACCCTTCATGCACCAAATTATCTCTAACACACAACTAGGATCATCCAACCTAGAAACCTAGAACTTCGTTACCTTAACCCCGTTAGAGATATCCACCAACAATCCTGTTAGGATCACATGCACCTTTTCTTTTTCCCTTTCGAAATATATCATGCATCTCATTGTCAGTGCAAACGATATATTAACCTAAACCATCCTTTCCCACCTTTCCTCAAAGGGCAAAACCAACATCATCATCATCCTCCACTTTTAGGATTCCTACACCCTTACCTCCACCAAGTCCACCACAACCTTTAGCTATCACACTAACCCTATCACCATCAAACCTCTCTGGACTTGGCACCAACACATC
This sequence comes from Artemisia tridentata subsp. tridentata, assembly GCA_021014915.2. Classification (NCBI taxonomy): domain Eukaryota; kingdom Viridiplantae; phylum Streptophyta; class Magnoliopsida; order Asterales; family Asteraceae; genus Artemisia; species Artemisia tridentata. The sequence goes on along the minus strand of CP139502.1, from coordinate 123,332,377 downwards.
ATCCTTATCACCATCACCATCACCATCACCACAACCTTTAGCTCTCACACTAACCTTGTCACCTACATCACCTTTTGCACTTGGCACTAACACATCATCCTTATCACTATCACTATCACCACAACCACTAATGGGTCATCCCATTATTTATCCCCTACAACCACATAACCCAAGTTGTCCTTGTTGTCACCACAACCAACACTCTCCCACCTTATGGAATCATTTAGGTATAACCTCTATCGAGTCTACTTTATGGCACGACTTGTCATAATAGTAATCATTTAGAGTATGTCTTATCAACAAACTATCCTTAACATCAATCATTTTAGGTAGATGATTATGTTGTTCAAAAGGTTTGTTAGAACTTTCCTCCCAATGACAACTTGGAATAAGTCATTTAGTGCGTCAGTCAATGAACGAATCTCATTCTTGATTAGTGTGATTGAGTGAACAATTACACCTTAGGTTTTCAGTCGGGTTGTAACACTTACGTGTTAACATAGTTTAACCCATGCATGTCTTGCTATGTGTATTCTATCCCTATAATGTTGCTCCTATACTGTTATTGATGATGTACCCTCCGAACGGGTCGAAGGACTCCCCTTCGAACCTGTACGAAGCCTTCTCTTCGAAGGCCCAGGTCAATCTTCACCCAAAGCACTCATAGTGTCTAACCTTTGTCGAGGTTCAGAACCTGGCCTCCGTCACGGTTCAGAGCCTGGCCTCCGTTACTGTTCGGAGCCTGGTCTCTGTCAACGTTCGGAGCCTGGCCTCCGTCAACGTTCGGAGCCTAGCCTCCGTCAACGTTCGAAGCCTAGCCTCCGTCAATGTTCAGAGCCTGGCCTCCGTCACGGTTCGGAGCCTGGCCTCCGTCACTGTTCGAAGCCTCACCTCCGACAAGGTTCGAAGCCTAAAGGTCACTGGTCAAACAGAACTGGTCAAAGAAGATCTGGTCAATAGCCATGATTTCAGCCATGATCTCTGTAACTGCCATGACCTCCGTAACTGCCTCCACACACCCTCTGTAACTGCTCCGTCAGATTATTATGCCTATAAATAAGGAAGTCATCAAAGAGGTATGTAACCTAACTTAACCCAGGAGATATCATCTTCTCCACCTCAATACTTTCATGACATAATCACCATGACTGATTCTCACACCAGAGGCGGTTCGCGGGGCCTCCGTCAACGTTCGGAGCCTGGCCTCCGTCAACGTTTGGAGCCTAGCAAGAACGAAGAACCATCTTGACCTGGTCATACCCACGTCTCCTCTTCCCTTAGGCTTTCCCGCCAAGGTAGAGATCGTGGGCCACAAAGCCCTAGCGGTTACCACAAATCATGGGACGCCCCCATGATCTCCGAAGTAAGTGCAACCGCCCTCTAAGGCCTATTTCTCCCCTATAAATAGCTTAGACGGGCCATAACCAAGGTATGTTAACTGAATGTAATCTAAAGTTAACTTCACTCTCTAAATTTACGACCTACATTACCATTACACATACTTACTCGCACGCCGGAGGTGGTTCGCAGGGTCCAACCCCTGCGCAATCACTTAACGTAGTGTCTTCGTATTTCTTACTTTCAGGTTAAGAACAAGCTTGGCGCAATCTCAACACCCCATTATTCCTTTGATCACCATCGAAGGCTTGGTTGGCAATTATTTGTTCAATCAGTTATATATTATGCTGCACGAAGCTAACCCTTGATGTAGGAAAAGCCTTTGTAAGAATTTGATCCATGGATCCGCTAGATACTAAGGTAAATAAACAAGGGGATTAAGTCACCATAGGGGAGCATTGAGCTAGGGGGAGCTCGGGAGTATTTGAGTATATAGCATGGAGTCGTCTTCACAAGTGGTGATAGAAGGCTTCACTAAGGTGATGCAAACTCGCCTTTCTGGGGAGAAAGGAATGTAGTTCAATAAGGGGGAGTAGGGAGCGCTCAAGGCTACTACCTTTTTGATTCGACAAAAGGGGGAGAAGAGGAGTGTAAACAGGTAACTTTTACATTTTACTATGTGTTACGGTTTACATATTTGTCATTGATTGAACAAATATTCGTCAACCAAGCCTTCGATGGTGATCAAAGGAATAATGGGGTGTTGAGATTACGCCAAGCTTGTTCTTAACCTGAAAATAAGAAATACAAAGACACTACGTTAAGTGATTGCGCAGGGGTTGGACCCTGCGAACCACCTCCGGCGTGCGAGTAAGTATGTGTGATGGTAATGTAGGTCGTAAATTTAGAGAGTGAGGTTCACTTGAATTTACTTACATTGTTCTTGGCCCGACTATGCTATTTATAGGGGAGAAATAGGACATAGTGGGCGGTTGCACATAGATCGGAGATCATGGGGGCGTCCCATGGAAAGTGGTAACCGCTAGGGCTTTGTAGCCCACGATCTCTGTTTTGGCGGGAAGCCAAAGGATAGAGGAGACGTGGGTTTGACCAGGTCTGGATGATCCTTCGTGTTAGTCCCTTCGTCAAGAATACCCCGAAGGGCTTAGGGCTTCGATTGGCGGATTCCCTCATGGTAACCATTCGCAGGTGAATGGTTTTACGCCAATGAAACGTATTAGAAGGTTAACCTGGGCCTCCGAAGGGAGGGCTTTCTACAGGCTCGAAGGGGAGTCCTTCGACCCGTTAGGAGGGTACATCATCAAGCCCCCCAGTCGAAGGCGATATATACGTACGAGTATAAATTGCTTTCGACTCAAAAAACCTTATACACTCTATCCCATTTATCACAAATTCGGACGAAATGAAGATAAGTGCTTTAAATAAATTCAAATGCAAGAAGCAGTATTCTATCCTTCTGATTTTAAAAAATAAAAAGGAATACGTCTAACTGAATTCCGCATTAAATGCAAACCATCATTATCCGGCCACTTGCAAACCCTTAATTGCTACTTCTTTGGTAATCGCAAAACGTCATTTCAAATTTAGCATCCATTTGAAATCCGCTTAGATAGTAAAGAAAGTGTACACGTGTTCGGTTATGATCAAAGATTTCATGAGTATTTAATCTTCGACATGTTAAACCCTAGAATACTTTTACCTCCGCCCAAAATATACACAACTCTGTGTCATTGTGCTTCCATTGGAATCTAAAAGGTAAAATTCAGCCATTTTCTTTGCTCTCCTTACTTTATTTATGAGTATGGCTGCAAAACGAATAATTAAAGAACAAACTTGTACCTTGTCGAAACAAGCATTGTCTGATTTTCTGAATGATTATCCCATACCCTTGGAATATAAAATCATGCTACCCAGTAAAAAGCAAAGTATTTTTGATGCTCCGAAAGGATTTGTAGGCTTATATGTGCATGCGTTTACGCAATCAAACTTTAGGATTCCCATCCACCCTCTTATTTTGGAGTTTTTGCAATATTACAAGGTGCACATTTCAAGGTTTAATCCCTTTGGTTTAGCCAAGTTGACAACTTATATTGTGATGTGCAAAGCGTATGGTTTTGAGCCTTCATTGACTGTGTTTAGAGGCTTTGCCAATCTCTACCCTGGTGGAGATTGGGTAACTATTGCAAAAAGGAGTGAGTATGATGTCCCACACTTATTGACTAAACCTTTTTCGAATATTCGAAATTGGAAAGGTCAATTTTTTTATATTGAGAGTACCGTCATACCCCCCGAATATCCTGAGCTGTTGGCCGAAGGGAATAGGTTTGATGAAAAACGATACAATGACCCATTACCTTATGAGGTGAGAAGTGAACCTATGTATCAACGTCTTGCACGTCATCCAGTGGACGTACAAACGTTTCCTGAGCCCATCTTATTCATGGCTGGCATTGCTAGGAGTTGGGAAGGGTCTCCATTGCTTCCTGAAATTATTTGTGAAGGAGAAAGTATGTATAATTTCTTATTTCATAAATAAATAACTTACCTGCTGATATTCATCTCTTTTCGTTTGTCTTGTGCAGAAATGGCTTTTCGAAACTTTGTCGTGGCTGGAGGTGCCAAAGAAGTTAGCTTTATGCCAAGGGACCCTCAAAATACAAGTTACGGAGCGGGATCTCCTTCCATTTCTGTTAATAATAATGATGTTGATATCTCTCCACCCAAGCCCCTTGCTGTGCTTCCCCCAGTCAAAGCAGTTGGTACTGAGGAAGCCCCCCAGGTAGTGGAGGACATTGGTGATTCTGATGATACCCCTTCCGGAGGTGATCAGCTCAGGATTGTGGGGTCCTCCGGCATCGCTGATAGAGTTCGGACTAGAAAGGGTACTATTGCCAAGGCTGCAAAGGCTGTCCCCAAGAGAAAATTGAACATTCCTACCCCGACTTCCCGAACCACCAAGCAAAAAACAGAGAAGTCTCGTGGGAAGACCATCATGTATGCTCCGGAAGGACTGGCCGATGAAGATGACATATCTGGTAAGTGGAAATTCTTCCAGCCTTTTTTTTTTTTTTTCGTAATATTGCGTGTTTGGCTTATATTGCTTTCGTCTTAAAGGTTTGCCAGATACGAAGGAATTGCCCAACTCTCTCTCCTGCCGCTTGCTTGTTGAGAATGTTACTCCTGCCTCATGGAGGAAGAAAATGAATGAAATGTCCATTGAAGAACTATGTGATCTCAACGACAAGAGTTATATCCGACAAGCAATGCTGGATAGTCATCTGAGCTTTCGCACCAGGGGATTGCTTAATAGGGTCCAGGAAGCGAAGGAGGAGGTTGCTGCTGTTGTTGCCAGAGAAAAGGAGAGGGAGAAAAATTATGCTGAATTGGAGAAGAGATGCGATGAAGCCATGGAGAACTTTGAGAAACATCCAAGGTATGAGGCTCTTCAAGACAGGATTGATAGTCTTGAAAAACAGCTTATGGAGTCACAGGCAGAATGTGGTAGGTTAATTCTTGAGGAGGCTAAGGTTGTAGGTTATGAGAACCAGGTGAGTGCCCTGGAATCCAAGTGTACTGGGTTGGAGGTTGAGAGAACTAGACTAGTGGAGCAGGATGCTAAACATTGTCAGGAGGTGGATAGGTTGAAACTTGAATGTCAAAGGTTGAGAAAAGATAGGGCTGAGGTCGTATCGAAGGTTGTTCCCTATATTGCTATGGAATTATATCATAGCGATGAGGTGGGAGTGGTTGTGGGTAAACTGGTGAATGCAGCCATATTTCATGGCAAATGCACAACTTTGGAAGAGATTGCCGAAACTAAGAAACCCGTTGTGCTTTCAGATGTGCCATATTATCGTCCAAATTCCGTTCAGGAGTATGATGAAGCTGGTAATGCCTTCACCACTGCAGTTTACCCCTTTCTTGCCGAAGCAACCAAAGATCCTTCAGCCTCCATCGAAGATCTCCTTTCTAAAAAACCGAAGAGTATACAGCCTCCGTCTCCAACTAAAAGAACCTTGTCCGAGAAACCCAAGTCTGCGACTCATCAAGAAGACCCAAACTCTTCCATCAACAAATGAAGGCTGCCATGTTGGCAGTAATTTAGTCTGTAAGGGTGGCGTGTACCCTTTGAAACAATTTGTTTGTGCTTAAAGGCTGATGCCTTTCTTTAAGACAATTTAGTGTGCTTTTATCAGGCTAGTGCCTGTTTGAATGGTTTGTCTGGGCTTCGTCCCATAACTTTGAACAACTGTCCTTTTTTGAAAATGGCTTAGCCTGTGCGTAGTCTTTATGACTCTTAATTTGGAGGAATATCCTCCTTTTTTAATGCCATGCTTATCTTCTCTTACGCTCATTACTAGAACGTAAACATACAACCTAAGGTTATAACCTTATTGTGTGTATTTTGGACCAAGATTTTATGCAATCGTATAATTTGACTGCGACAGAGGGTCGCGACCCACTCCGTCTTTATCCTTAAGTTACAGAGGGCTTCAAATACCCTAAGACTTCATAGGAAAGCTAATGTGAATTGTAATGGATGTTAATGTTATACAAGACATGTGTCTTGCTTCATCCTTCGACATTGAAACTTGTAAAGTACTTGGCTGGATAAATCTATGTTGTATAAAACGAAACAAGAGATTTTGAGGGAAACATGCTATATCATTAAGTGGGTAGGGAGGATTACATCATTTGAAAAAATGAACACTAGACATCTACCATTAATGCTTTTTTCCCATGTGAGAAGACTACGTTACATGAAATTGAAAACGACTAAATGTTTTTAAAGAAAGGTAAGTTCTTATATGTAAGACTTACGAGAGCTTGTATCATGTCCGAACTTGTTCACGACATCTTTTGTTTTCCACCCTTCGAGCTTCCACGTCTTTTTTGTCACCGTAATTCTTCTTTGACGCTGGGCTCTTTCACTTGGCTTCGTTTGCTTTTACTCGAAGGACAACTTCCTATATGCCCTCAAGGCTTTGGGAAGTTTGTCTGCCCATTTATGCTGATATTGCCCTAACTTCGTCTCAATTTCGGTGACAATATCCTTGTCAACACAAATGAATCTTTGCTTCACGTTCAGGCTTTTGCAGAAAGAAGGGAACACTCCTTCGGCAAAGTGTGGCCCTTCGTAAGAGGTGATAATTTGTGGAATTCCAAATCTGAATATTATGTGTTCCCACATGAACTCTTCCACATCTCTTCCTTTTGTTGATGCCAACGGCTTGGCCTCAACCCACTTGGTGAAATGATCGATGGCTATGACCAAGAATTGTACCCCTCCGGGAGTTAATGGTAAGGGTCCAATTATGCTGACTCCCCATTGATCGAAGGGTCTTACAGTCATGCTAGGTGTCGCATCATACTCTAACGGTTTATGAGCTTTGGAGTGCGTCTGACATACCGTGCATGTTCTGATTGCTTCCCTTGCATCTTCTAGTACGGTTGGCCAGTAATAACCCCATTTTGTTACCTTCGCGGCGATGGCTCTAGGGCTTGTGTGTCTTCCACAGAACTCTTCATGAGCATTGCAGAGAATGATCGAAGCCTGTTTTAACTCGATACAGCGGAGCCAAGGAGATGAAAGACGCCTTTTGTAGAGATTATTGCCTATGAGCCTGTACTGTGGACTTTTGACTTTGATTTTTCGTGCCGATTTTGACTTATCAGGCAAAACGCCGCTTATCAAATACATTTTGATTGGTTCTATCCAGCTGGAGCCTTCATCAAATGTTTCGATTGACCTGGTGGCCAATTCTTCTACTAAAACCTCACGGGGTAGATGAGCAAAAGCAGTCGATGCTAATTTGATTAGGGCCTCCGCCCTCTTATTTTGGCTTATGTGGACATTTGTCACTTTGTATCTTTCGAAACCCTGAAGGACTTTTTTAACCTCGTTCAAGTACTCTTTGATTATTGGCTGCCTTGCTCTGCGAGAACCCTTGATTTGACCAGCGACTAAAAGCGAGCCTACGAAAATGGAGAGGTTATGAGCCTCGATACCCTTTGCGAGTCGAAGGCCAGCCAGCAAGGCTTCGTACTCTGCTTCATCTTTCGTGGCCTTGAATTCAAAACGTAGCGCATAACTGTACTCCTTTCCCTCCGGATTTATTAGGATTAACCCTGTTCCGAAACCATTGAAGCTTGAGGCTCCATCGGTAAATAACTTCCATTCCTTCGCCGCTGTTGGGAGAGTTTCTCCATTTGGGCTGTGTCCGTAAGGTGTTTCGTTGAGGACTTCTGCGAAAGTCTGCCTCTTGGTGGAGCTTGGATTATCACGTTTTTTCGATGATCCTGGAGCCGGCAGGCCAATAGCTGCTTTGAATTTCGAAGTATTGATTTTGACTTCTTGCTTTGTCGACTTAGTGGGTTTGAATCCCTTGAGTCGATATCCCTTGCCATAGAGCTTGTCATTAGTTCTTGGTGTCGGAGGAGTTCTGGTGCTCCTAGGACGTATCCCCTCAAAAATCTTCCCTTCGGCTTTGTGTGGCTTCTCCAATTCTGCTGTGGAACTATTTGGATATTGCTTTTTGCTTATCACTCTTCGTTCTGCACGACGCTTTTTTGTGACGATGTCTTCTTCCTCATCCGCACTTCCAGTGACATCATTTGGAGGCTTTTTATAGCCTTCTATCTTTTTCTTGCTGTCCTTCGGACTGTGCTCAGAGAATACCGTCCCTATTCCGTTGGGTGTGTGAAACTTTACTGCTGCATGTATAGTGGAGACTACTATACCCATCTTTTGCATGGCGGTCCTCCCTATCAATAAGTTGTAAGGAGAGTTGGACCCTACGATAGTAAACATGAGGGTTTCTGTCCTTGCGATCCTGCCTTCTCCGATTGTTATTTCCAGCGGAACTTCCCCTAGGGGCCACGAGCGTTCGCCAGAAAACCCAACTAAAGGCCTCTTCGAATCGACCCTTTGAGACCTGACTGCTGACGAGAGCTTTCGGAAGCAATGTTCATATATGACTTCGCAAGGGCTTCCGCAGTCCATGTAGGCTCCCCTTATTTCTTGGCTAAAAATTAGGACTTTGATAACCACTGGATCGTTCGAAGGGATCCTGCCTGAGATAGGGGAAAACGTTACATCCCTTATCTTGTTTGCTTCCGACTCCGGTACCTTCCTTTTCGAAGTGGTTTCGTCCCTGTGTATCATTAGTATGGGGGCTTCGGTAGGGTTAGTATCCTTGGCCATTTGAGTGTCAGTCATCTTTTCTTTGCCTTTCTTGATTCCTTTTACCAGGTGTGCCAACTGCCCAGATCTTACGGCCTCTTCAATTTGTTTCTTTAATTCCCTGCAACTGTTCGTATCATGGCCATTGTCTTCGTGGAAGTGACAGTACTTGCTGGTATCCCTGTTTTTACCCTTACTCGTCATACGTGGAGGCGCTTCGAAAGCTTTGGCCGCCCTCTCTGTAGCAAGTATTTCTTTTGGAGACTTTGTTAGATTGTTCAACAAACCATGGTTGGGGCCTTTGTTGTACGGAGAGAACCTATCTCTGTTCTTGTTCTTGTTCTTGGACCCTTCCCACGTGGAATGCTTCGAAAACTTGTTGTTGCTATCCTTATCTATCGGAGCCCCATTAGTGGATACCTCTTTGGCTTCGATCCAAGTGTACGTCTTCTCGGTCAGGCCCTTGTAAGTTGTCGGAAGGTCGGTGGACAAGAATTCCACCAAACTCCGATTCCGAAGGCCATGTACGAAACCAGAAATACGTTGATCTTCATGAAGACCCAAAATTTGCAAAGTTTCGTTGGTGTACCTAGTAACGAAGGCCCTGGTGCTTTCATTTTCTTTTTGTTTGATGTTGTGCACCGTTAAATGAGTCCTTGTGAATTTCTTTTGCTGACTGAAGTGTGACCGGAACTTAGCCTTGAGATCATCAAGATTGACAATGCTACCGGGCTTTTGCCCATTCCACCAAATACGAGCAGAATCCCGAAGGGTGTATGTAAACATGTGACAGGCCACCGGCATAACCCACTTTTGCATTTTGATAGCCCCTTCGAACAAGTGTAAGAAATTGTCCGGATCCCCTTTCCCATCATAAGTCCCGACATGTGAAGGCATTTTCAAACCATCAGGCAATGGGTAATCTTCTATCCATCTAACGAAGGGTGTAGCTGAACCCATAGGGTCTGAATATAGACAATTATAAGGCGGTGCGTACATGGGGACTGTATTGTATGGATTGCTGTTTGGGGGCATTCCCATAGGGGTTTGGCCTGGGTAGGACTGATAAGGTGTGCTCATGGCAAATGGGTAACTGTTTCCCATGGCGTATGGAGGGTACGCCATAGGGTGGCCGAAGGGCATGCTCCCATAATTTTGTGGGAAGCTTGGGTTATTAGGCTGTCCGTTTATAGGAGGATATAAATTTTGAGGATAAGACTGAGTTTGGAACGGGGGGTACATACCATTGGGAGGAAGATTTCCTCCCATATTGATTGTAGACGGATTGCCTTCTACGCCTGACGTGTGAGAAGGCTGCAACGGAACCCCGGTTTCAGTTCTTCCAAGATGAGCGGCTAGTAATGGAGGTAAAGTCACCCCCCTTTCTTCCCTAAGCTGACTCCTACCGTTAGAGCCTTCGGCAACCGCCCCTTCTCGTCTTGTCGGAGCCCTCTCGGGGACTCCTTCGAAACCAACAGACCTTTTGCTTAGCCTTCGGCCAACTGGAGAACCAATCCTTAAGGCAGATAGGGTTGGTCCTTGGGTCGGAGGCCTAGGTTCCATCTCCATTTCCTCATCATACTCTTCACTCGAGTATTCCAACTCCTTTCGTACCTCAGCATTCCTGACTTGCCTGTTGCGAGCCCTTAAAAGGGTTTCTAACACTTCATGGTTGGCTTCGACAAAGGCTGGGCTAATGACAGGTTCTGGGTTGGCTGATGTCGAAGCATGATTGTTGGTTGTGATTTCTTGGTGAGAACGTGTTGTGAAAGTGGAGGCGGTTATTGGGGGAAGATCGTTAGGGTCGTCGACTGGTATTGGTGTTAAGGTAGAGAAGCCCGGTGGGGGAGTATCTTCTCTCCCTTGATCCATGCCGGAATAATAGTGAAATTGGTTGGTAGGTTAAAAGCTCGGAATTAACGAGACCAATTGTAGCGGTCCCACGGATGGCGCCACTGATTGAACAAATATTCGTCAACCAAGCCTTCGATGGTGATCAAAGGAATAATGGGGTGTTGAGATTACGCCAAGCTTGTTCTTAACCTGAAAATAAGAAATACAAAGACACTACGTTAAGTGATTGCGCAGGGGTTGGACCCTGCGAACCACCTCCGGCGTGCGAGTAAGTATGTGTGATGGTAATGTAGGTCGTAAATTTAGAGAGTGAGGTTCACTTGAATTTACTTACATTGTTCTTGGCCCGACTATGCTATTTATAGGGGAGAAATAAGACATAGTGGGCGGTTGCACATAGATCGGAGATCATGGGGGCGTCCCATGGAAAGTGGTAACCGCTAGGGCTTTGTAGCCCACGATCTCTGTTTTGGCGGGAAGCCAAAGGATAGAGGAGACGTGGGTTTGACCAGGTCTGGATGATCCTTCGTGTTAGTCCCTTCGTCAAGAATACCCCGAAGGGCTTAGGGCTTCGATTGGCGGATTCCCTCATGGTAACCATTCGCAGGCGAATGGTTTTACGCCAATGAAACGTATTAGAAGGTTAACCTGGGCCTCCGAAGGGAGGGCTTTCTACAGGCTCGAAGGGGAGTCCTTCGACCCGTTAGGAGGGTACATCATCAGTCATCATCAAAAAGGGGGAGATTGTTAGTGCAAATATTATGATATTTAAACTAAACGATTTCTTCGGTTTTAATAATGACAAACATGTAACTTGTAATACATAACGTAAAATGTGCAAGTTACTTGTAAACACAAATCATCAATGCATACTTACATCAACACCTCCCGAAGTCTCAAGTATGCTTCAACGAAGTCGTAGATTTCCATCCCGACATAAATCACTCAAGGTATGGACAAACAAATCTACTACTTGACAAATAATCAAAGGATTTTATTTTTCTAAACTTCACATTTTTAATGTGACAAAACATTTTTTTCAAAAATATATTTCACAAATTATTTTTGAATTAAAAAGAAATGTTTTATTTTAAAAAATATGTTTAAAAATCCCAACAGTCAAATTTCCCCCCAAAACAACTCCTAACATCCCCAAATAAACCTTCCCCACTAAAGACAAACGAAGGAGCGTCCACGGCACCATTAAATAGGGACGACTCCACTAAATTTAGTGGAGCCGTCGGGTATTTAGTGGAGCCGTGGGTCTGTAACGGTCAGATTTTCCCTTGCCTATAAATAGTGGACCATTCCACACTTCCAACTTGATTTTTCCAGTCCTTTTTCTCTGGTCTAATCCCTCCTCACTTAGATGACTTTCTTTGATCATTTGGAGAGTCTTAGTTTGTTTAAGAGTGATCCAATCCTCCATTCAAGTGATCCTCTTCATTCCTCTTGATTAGCAAGAGAAGAACACAAAGTATCCAAGTAGATACAAGGTGTTGTCATCCCTCTTGATTTGCAAGAGAAGAACACAAAGTATCCAAGTAGATACAAAGTGTTGTCATCCCTCTTGATTAGCAAGAGAAGAACACAAAGTATCCAAGTAGATACAAAGTGTTATCATTCCTCTTCATTTGCAAGAGAAGAACTCAAAGTATCCAAGAAGATACAAGAGTTGTAGTTGTTAGGTCTTGTAACATTTGTTACACTCTTGATTGTATCATAGCATACATCAAGATTATTTTTCTTTTGTGAGAGAGTTAGTCAAGATCATTGTGATCTTAAGAGATAGTGAAGATCTCTTGAAGCCATTGGGCTTGTGTGATTGATCATGTGGATCAAGGGTAGATCGGGTAGATCGTGGTAGATTGGTGCTAGCTAAGATTAACACTCGACATCTAGCTTAGTGTCGGAAATAGGATAAGCGACGTGTAAGGTGTAGATCGGGTAGATCGTGGTAGATTGGTGCTAGCTAAGATTAGCACTCGACATCTAGCTTAGTGTCGGAAAACAAGTTAAGCGACGTGTACGGTTTTCTCCGCCTGAAGGGAGTTTGTTGATTAGTGAAGTAACTCTCGAGTTGGGTACTCGGGGAGTGGAGTAGGGCGAAGAGGAGCTTCGTGACCGAACCACTATAAATCACCGTGTCTGGTTTGCGCCTTCTTACTTATCTCTTTACTTTCATTTCATTCTTTATCGCTTTATACTTATATTTGCATGAAGTTTATGCTTGTGTGACTAGTTGCTTATGTTATGTTGATTAAGTATGTGTCATGGCTTGATTGTGCTTGTGTTGTAGTTTACTACATTCATCTCTAAGTGTTAAATGACCATAGTTAACACTTTTCATATTACGTCACACTTGATCGGGTGTTTGATACAAAAGTTTTAAGTTTTTAAATGGAAACGCATTCACCCCCCCCCCCTCTACGGTTTCCACAGAACCGGACGAACACGAACGGAGCCTTGTTCATGTTCGTTCATTTAATTTTAACCGGACAAATAAACGGACACGAACGCTTAAACGGACGCATTTTCTTGTTCATGTTCGTTTATTAAGAAAATAAGTTGTTCATGTTCGTTTATGTTCGTTCGTTAAAACACTAAACGAATCCTAAACGAACATAAATGAACGTAGAAAAACAAACAAAAACTTTATTAAATTATGCATACTATTTTGTTTTATAAGTGTTGTTTTGTTTAAACAAACTAGTATTAAAAGTATATAATTAAAATATATGATATACGAACATAAACATATAAATAAACATAAACGAACGTTAATGAACACATAATCGGACGTTCACGAACATAAATGAACGAACGTGACCTTTGTTCATGTTCGTTCATTTAACTAAACGAACGTAAAATATTGTTCATGTTCGTTTATTTAATAAATAAACGAACATAAACGAACTTTTTACATAAATGGTTTATGAAATGTTCACTGAACGTTTAGTTCGTTTACGGCCCTATTCCTATTAGTAAATGGATACCAAAACCAAACCAAAAAAAAAAGGTTGTTATCGTGTCTGTTAGGCAATTCTACATCACTATTCACTTAATTAACATTAACAGCTGGAACAACGTGTTATGATTACAATTTACACACACAAAACCCACACTGTATCACACTCTACCTATATATACAAATATTCAACACTGAATAATAAACAAACCCCCCACCTTGTGCTTCTCAATTGCTACCAGATCCCATACCTTCAGATTTGATCTTCAATAATTTTGACTCCCGATCTTTTGCGGTTACTTTCTATCGATTTCACATTCACACATTTGTAGTTATTGTCATTTACTTAAATTTAAAGTTTGATATTGCTTTTGTCAGGTGTTGGTGATATCAGATTTAGATCTCTTGTTATGATTGATTGCTTGATTTGATTTTATAATCAATTGAAGACATGGAATCTGAAGGAGAGACTGGGGTTAGCTACTACATTTTTTACTATTTTTTTTTTTTTTTTTTTTAAATCTCATTTTCACACTTACTATGTGTTTTGATTTTAACTCAGTATATGTTTCATATTGATATTTTGATCTTAAAAATTTCGGTTTTAACTGTGCCTAGATTGGATCAATGGAAATTTTGATGATTTATTCGTTGAATTCTTTGGCTCATTTGACTAATTTGGATGTTTTTATATTGGATCACTAGAAATTTGTTTCACATTTTCACACTTGGTATGTGGTAGATGTACGATCCAGTGAACGAGTGACATTTAATTTGATTCTAAGTAAATTTATTCCATTTTATGACTTGCTACGTGTTTGATGTATGAAATATCAAGTGATATTTCTGGTATTGAAAAATGTGGATTTGATTTGGGCTTATTATATGTAATGAGTTTGGTGAGTTATTTTTTTTTTAATTTTTTGATTGTGCAGGGGACGTCTATGAAGAACGTTGGTGGTCAGGTTTGCCAGATCTGCGGTGATACTGTTGGCACAACAGCGAAAGGAGATCCTTTTGTTGCTTGTGATGTTTGTGCGTTTCCGGTTTGTAGGCCGTGCTATGAGTACGAGCGCAAGGATGGCAATAAGTCTTGCCCTCAATGCAAAACCAGATACAAACGTATTAAAGGTTGTCATTTCTTATATTTACAGCGCTTGTTTTAATGGTTGCAGTACATTTATAAACGTGATTTGCAAAGATCTTTGTGATCCAAGATTTGTGAAAGATGTTTTTTGAACGTAGATTTAATTTATACGTAACTTGTTTGAAAACAGGAAGTCCTGCTATTCTTGGAGATCGTGATGAGGATGTTGATGTCGATGACGAAACTACCGACTTCCCCTTTTCTTCACAAGCTCAAAATGAGAAACAAAAGACTTCAGATCGCATGTTGAACTGGCACATGACATATGGTCGAGGGGACGACACTAATGCTCCAGTTTATGATAAAGAGGTCTCTCATAACCACATACCTCTACTCACTAGTGGACACGAGGTATGCATCATTTGAATTTTTCATTACTTGCTGTTATCCGATGTGGCAAATCTAATGCTGTTTTTTTAGGTTTCCGGCGAGTTATCTGCTGCTTCTCCACAACGCCTTTCGGTATCCTCTCCTCCACCCGGTGGAGAAAGACTCACACATTCACTCCCTTATTCTGCATATGCGCATCAATCCCGTATGTCTTTTGCGATTTAGTAGTAAGAAATGAGTTATTTCTTATGTGAATAGTTCGATTATTAAAGGTGGTATACTGTTGTTTGCAGCTAATATTAGAGTTGTGGACCCCGTGAGAGAGTTTGGATCTTCAGGATTAGGAAATGTTGCATGGAGAGAACGAGTTGATGGGTGGAAACAGGATAAGAATGTGGTTCCAATGACAACTAGCCGTCCTGCTTCCGAAAGGGGTCAAGATATTGATGCTAGGTCCGATGTGATGCATGAAGATATGATGTAAGTCTGCTTCCTTTTGAAAGGAAACGTTATGTGTGAAGTGCTTGCTTTTTGTTTTCATTAGTTTGATCCATGTTTTATTTTGTTAATAAATATGATCTGTGGTACTTACGTAGGAATGACGAAGCCCGACAGCCACTTTCAAGGAAAGTATCCATTGCATCATCTAGGATAAATCCATACCGGATGGTTATTGTCCTTCGACTGGTCATTCTTTGTATTTTCTTGCACTACCGTATAACAAATCCTGTGACTAATGCATATCCATTATGGTTGCTCTCTGTTATTTGTGAGATCTGGTTTGCGATATCTTGGATATTGGATCAGTTTCCTAAATGGCTTCCAATCAATCGTGAGACTTATCTTGACCGGCTATCTTTAAGGTAATACAATTTTCTGATTGTTCATTTTTGATATTTAATTATTCAAATTAGAATTATATGATTAGTTAACATTAGACATACTGTTTGAGATTGTGTTTGGATTTATTTTGGCTGTTTGATATTGTAGTAATAAGATAATCAGTTGTTTGAGTATCTGATTAGTTTGAGAAACTGAAAATGTGAAATGATCAAAAGTTGACATTTTGTGATAAATTGTTTAACGTCTTGTAATATACGAATGGAATTCATTAAAAAATAGTTTCAGTATAGAAGGGATAAATAAGTAATCTGTTTTTTCGTAGTTAGTTAAATTATTATTTGATCCCTAAATGACGAGATAGTTAAAAACAGGTTTGTACGAGGTTAAGATTAAGAAAACATTTTATTAATATAGATACTAAAACACATTTATTTGATAGGTATGAGCGGGAAGGAGAGCCAAATCAGCTAGCTGCTGTTGACATTTTCGTGAGTACCGTGGATCCTTTAAAGGAACCTCCACTCGTCACAGCAAACACCGTCTTATCTATCCTGGCAGTTGACTACCCGGTTGACAAGGTTTCATGCTACGTGTCTGATGATGGTGCTGCTATGTTGTCATTTGAGTCACTGTCTGAAACATCAGAGTTTGCTAGAAAATGGGTTCCTTTTTGCAAGAAATATCAAATTGAGCCGCGAGCACCGGAATGGTACTTTGCCCAAAAGATTGACTACTTAAAAGATAAAATTCAACCAACATTTGTCAAAGATCGCAGAGCTATGAAGGTAAGGATTTTTTCCATTCTAGTAGATCAACCAATTTATCTCTGTGGCATGTTTCTCTTTGGTGTATCGTCTCTTACTTTTCTTACAATGCAGAGAGAATATGAAGAATTCAAAATCCGTATAAATGGTCTTGTTGCCAAGGCTCTGAAAGTTCCTGATGAAGGATGGATCATGCAAGATGGTACACCATGGCCCGGGAATAACACTAGGGATCATCCAGGAATGATACAGGTTATTTGACATGTCATCATATCTAAAGTTGAACTTTTTATAACCTAGATGTCGAAGTTATTACTGTCGAAATTATTACTTTATTGCCGTCTGTTGACATAATAAAATATATTCAATTTCATTTCAGGTTTTCTTAGGTCAGAATGGAGGGCTTGACAGTGAGGGTAATGAGTTGCCACGATTAGTCTATGTTTCAAGAGAAAAGCGTCCTGGATTTCAACATCACAAGAAAGCTGGTGCCATGAATGCACTTGTAAGTAATATTCATATATGAGCATTGTAAGTTTATATTTTTGGATATAAATGACTCACACCTTTCATCTTTGCTACTCAGGTTCGTGTATCTGCAGTCCTTACAAATGGCCCCTTTTTGTTAAATCTTGATTGTGATCATTACATTAACAACAGTAAGGCTATTAGAGAAGCCATGTGCTTTATGATGGACCCAAATCTCGGAAAATATGTATGCTATGTCCAGTTTCCTCAAAGATTTGATGGTATTGATAGAAACGATCGATATGCAAACAGAAACACGGTGTTCTTTGATGTGAGTTCTTTCATTATTTAATCTATCTTAACTTGTAAAATTGTTTATATGTGCGCACATATTCATTAATAACTTTTTGACTTAATAATGAACAGATTAATTTAAGAGGTTTAGATGGTATTCAAGGTCCGGTTTATGTGGGTACGGGATGTGTGTTTAACAGAACAGCATTATATGGTTATGAACCTCCAATTAAGCCTAAGAAGAAGAGAGAAGACGGATTTTTCTCTTCATGTTTTGGAGGATCGCGAAAGAAAAGCTCAAAATCAAGTAAAAAGGGCTCAGATAAAAAGAAATCAAGCAAGCATGTGGATCCCACTGTGCCAGTATTCAATCTGGAAGATATCGAAGAGGGGGTTGAAGGTAAGCTTCTATTAAAAGTAATTTCGAAGTGTCATCATATATAATTGTTATTGAATGTTATAATTTTATTCAGGTGCTGGATTCGATGATGAGAAATCATTACTGATGTCGCAAATGTCACTTGAGAAAAGATTTGGTCAATCGGCCGTTTTTGTGGCATCAACACTTATGGAGAATGGAGGTGTGCCACAGTCCGCAGCACCCGAGACTTTACTTAAAGAAGCTATTCATGTCATCAGTTGTGGTTATGAAGACAAAACAGATTGGGGACTGGAGGTTGGTTGGTTTTTATACATTAATAATTATATAGATTCGTACTTTTAAGATCAAATTTCATTCTTTAGTTCAACTTTTGATATCAAAATCTGCAGATCGGATGGATCTATGGTTCTGTCACAGAAGATATTCTTACAGGATTTAAGATGCATGCACGTGGTTGGCGGTCAATATATTGTATGCCTCCTAGGGCTGCCTTCAAAGGTTCTGCTCCTATTAACTTGTCAGATCGTCTAAACCAAGTGCTTCGATGGGCTTTAGGATCTGTTGAAATTCTTTTCAGCAGACATTGTCCTATGTGGTATGGCTATAATGGAAGGCTAAAATGGCTAGAGAGATTCGCATACATAAACACAACCATTTACCCCATCACTTCAATTCCTCTTGTCGTCTACTGTACTCTTCCAGCTGTCTGTCTTCTTACCGGAAAGTTTATCATACCACAGGTAATTTACCACTGAAATTTAACTGGTTATGGCTAAAAATGCGGTCTTGTGCTTAAATTATTTCCGTGGTTAATTTGGTCTTCAAAGTTTGAAAGTGCAATTTGGTCCCTCAAATTTGAACCATAGAAATACTTAATGGATTTAATTGCATTTTTATTGTAAGCATCCTTGAGTAGAATTTTTGTTCTAGTAATGTTATTAACTCTTTAGTTTTTTTATGATTGCAGATCAGTAACCTTGCTAGTTTATGGTTTATATCCCTCTTTCTTTCCATCTTTGCCACCGGTATACTGGAAATGAGGTGGAGTGGTGTCGGGATTGATGAATGGTGGAGAAATGAACAGTTTTGGGTTATTGGTGGTGTGTCTGCTCATCTTTTTGCCGTCTTCCAAGGTCTACTTAAAGTACTTGCTGGTATTGACACCAATTTCACTGTCACATCTAAGGCATCAGATGAAGATGGTGATTTTGCTGAGCTTTACTTGTTCAAGTGGACAACACTTCTCATCCCACCAACAACTCTCCTCATAGTTAACTTGGTGGGAGTCGTTGCTGGAATTTCGTACGCCATTAACAGTGGGTACCAGTCATGGGGTCCTCTTTTTGGTAAACTGTTCTTCGCCTTTTGGGTGATTGTCCATCTTTACCCCTTCCTTAAGGGTCTTATGGGGAAGCAAAACCGCACGCCTACCATTGTTATTGTGTGGTCGATTCTTCTTGCCTCTATTTTCTCTCTGTTGTGGGTCCGAATTGACCCCTTTACCACGAAAGTCACTGGCCCAGATGTCAAGTTTTGCGGAATCAACTGTTAAATATATTTATTTAAGTTACCTTCTTTTGAACGATACTTAAGTTACCTTAAGATATGGATATTTAAGCTCTTTGTGATGTAATGTTATTTTGTTAAAATGATCAAATTACTTGATACTTGTAAGACTGGATACTTATGAATTACTTCTATTCTTTTTACAATTTTGTATGCTATATCTATAAACCTTCTTGTTGCATTTTGTATTTTCCATCTGTTTAAAGTTTCTTTGAAATATACCTCATTAAAATTCATTTGGGTTTTAGAGTTCTATTTTGGGTGAAATAAAATTTTCTTTTATCTGAATTAATATGGACCTTAGAAAACAGAATCCAAGGATAAGACAAAGATGCCCTCTATCACCTCATCTGAATCCAGCTGTATGGTGTACACATCTTAAATAGTCTTACAACTTCACAACGAAATTATGAATGGAGAGCTATGGCAATGACTGCAAATTCGAGTGCATGCCCATGTTTCGGCATATCTGCAGAGACGAAATGTAGCCTAAAAGTGAGGAAGAGTAGTGCATACAAGAATCATGTGGGCATGAGAAAACTGAAGTCCATGAATTCAAATCTGAGAACTTCTTTCTTGGATGATGAATGGTATGCAAGAATAGTTTGTTTATCTTTCAGGAATCATAGGCAGCAAAAGAACAGAAAAATGATTGTTAGCGAGCTTGGTGGGCAGTATGAAGAGGTCTTCAATGATGTTAAATTGGTATGTTTCCTCTCCTGCTTCGACTTTAACATAGATGTTTTAGTTCTTGACAAAAATCTTGTCATGTATTTGCAGGAGCTACGCAACTGTATCACAAAGAAAGCAGTTAGAACTGTTCTTTATCAGCTCTACGAGATGAATCCTCCTCAATATATCTGGCTACACAAGCAAGTGAAACCACCATATATCACTCACTTTTCAGCAGCATTTTCTTCATTTAATCATGTTTTATAGTATGATTTTTTGTTCTTGATTTGCAGTTTCATTGCAGAAAATGATCCTGCTGATGGAAAGGTATTTCTTCGGAATCTTGCAAAGGTATTTCCTTTCGAACTCAGAAATACAAGATTGAATTCTTCCACTTCTTTGATCAGTTCTTAGTGTAGAATACTTGTTTTTATATAAGAGTGGGGTGAAAATCATCAAAGATCTGGTTCAATTTGCTACCTCCAACCTTATAACAATGATAAAAACCTCCAACTTTAAGGGGTGTTTTTTTTTCCTCTTAATGAGTGGGCCAAACCTTTGTTTCATCTTAGTGAGGAGGTCCACAAAAATCTCCCTTTTCTCAATTAAGTGGCTAATAATATCTCCAAACCACTAAGTGTAACTACGGTGGCAAGATGGGCACGTCACATAACAGGTAAAATGGCTCGGGCCGTTCTGGCCGACTAGCAAACACTTTGTTCTACGTTTATTTATAAAAAGTTAATCGATGATTATGGAAAAAAATAACGATGACCAAGTGACCAACCGTGTATTTTCCTGCATAAAACAGTTTAAGAGGTTCATTAAAAATATTTTTTAGCTTCGGACCCTACCTATTTGACACGTTTCCCTTTTTGGTAAATATTTATTTTATTGACCCGTTTAACTCAGTTGACCTCTTTTAAATTAACTCGCATATGTCTAACTTATGTGGGTGTGAAATAGTGGCGGAGCCACGTTACGGTGAGAGGGTTCAACTGAACCCACTCCGTTTTCAGTTTGTGCTACACTCTGCTTTATGCCTACCGCTGTTGAACCCTCTGATTTTAGTTCAATGAACCCGCTGCTTTGACTGTTGAACCCACGTTGGTTTGATTTTGACCGAGTGCAAGTGAAACATGGTCATGGAGGTGAGACGGCCGAGAAGATGATGAATTTATGTTATAAAAAGTTAATCGATGATTATGGAAAAAATAATGATGACCAAGTGACCAACCGTGTATTTTCCTGCATAAAACAGTTTAAGAGGTTCATTAAAAATATTTTTTAGCTTCGGACCCTACCTATTTGACCCGTTTCCCTTTTTGGTAAATATTTATTTTATTGACCCGTTTAACTCAGTTGACCTCTTTTAAATTAACTCGCATATGTCTAACTTATGTGGGTGTGAAATAGTGGCGGAGCCACGTTACGGTGAGAGGGTTCAACTGAACCCACTCCGTTTTCAGTTTGTGCTACACTCTGCTTTATGCCTACCGCTGTTGAACCCTCTGATTTTAGTTCAATGAACCCGCTGCTTTGACTGTTGAACCCACGTTGGTTTGATTTTGACCGAGTGCAAGTGAAACATGGTCATGGAGGTGTGACAGCCGAGAAGATGATGAATTTATGTTATTTTCATTTTGAAACCTTCATTTTATATATATTTTAACCTATTGTCCTAGTTATTCGGTTTTATATCCAAATGAATACAAAAGAGTTTCAAATTTAATAGTCTAGTCTAGTTTACTAACCCAATTTGAGAATACTGTTAGGAATGGTCCAATTTGTTTATGTAAATGTCACAATTATTAGTCTTTACACAAACTAGAATTAGTCACACATATTTGACGCGTTAACTAGTGGCCTTACATTAGTAGATGTCCTAAAATACCACTTTCCTTGGTATCAACTGACCATAAAGCAATT
This sequence comes from Artemisia tridentata subsp. tridentata, assembly GCA_021014915.2. Classification (NCBI taxonomy): domain Eukaryota; kingdom Viridiplantae; phylum Streptophyta; class Magnoliopsida; order Asterales; family Asteraceae; genus Artemisia; species Artemisia tridentata. The sequence goes on along the minus strand of CP139502.1, from coordinate 123,310,618 downwards.
GGTCTTTTCTAGGAATTTCAAGATCTTGCTGAAAGAGTGATGATCACGCGACTTCACCTATATGGAAAATGGATTAAGGTAAACTCATTGGTAGATATAACCATATAATCTTGCTTGTTGGAGATCCAAACGATTTAAAATGCTAATTTGTGATGTTAAATATTGTGATGTAGCAATGTGATCATGCTGAAATATACAAGGAAATTTCGGACGAAAACTTGGAGTTGATGAGGGAAAGGCTTATGGAAACTATTGTATGGCCAACTGATGAAAAAAATACAGAGTAGATGTTGGCTTGTACTCGTTGTCTATACAAGATATATAATGTGAGCCTTCTTGTAAATTTTTAGTTATGGGCTACTAATAACTTCTTTTAAAATCTTAATTTTTGATCCAAAATTATTAGGCTAGAAGTATCCAACTCGACACCTCGAGGTCTTCATCACTTTATGCCATCTCGGACTGCTTACCCTTATAACTTTTCATGGGTGGAGTGGACCCGACCGTTGTTTAATTCCGCCTTATCTATCATCTCATATTTCGTGAAGAAAATTAGAGGTTATGACAGGGATCCTTACGCGCGCCCACGTTTCTTGATTTGATTTGGATGCATTGGGGTTTTGTTCCCCATCTGCATTCCTGAAAACGAAAGGGCCTATGACAAAGAAGGTTTGATAAATTATTAAACCACCCTCAAACCTTTGCTTAACGTGGAAGGATTATGCACTCCAACTTATGCCTAACATGGTTTGGAAAGTTTTACTCTACTGTCTTTCCCATACCTGCATAATATTTATATCAAAAAATGTTAGTAACAAGGATTTTCAAGTCCTCATTAGATTCAATGACTATCCACGAATTTGGTTTCTATCAACCGGGTGTATTAATCTCATCTAGTTTAAGTCCTCTTTAGATTCAATGTTTGGCCACCAATTTGATGTAGTTTATTCTGATTTGATGTATTTCGTTATACGAATGTATTTTTGTTTTGTTTATGCTTTTATGTGTAATACAAAATAAATTAATAAAATCATATTCTCAACATAATTACTTTGTGTTTTGTTTCGCGTACCTATGCCTTTTTTGTTTATTACATGCAATAATTAACGTCGTTTCAATATCCACCAAACATTTTAGTGTTTCATTATAGTCACGATGTTTTATATAACTCAATTCCACTCTATAAGTAACAAACGGTCATTCTCACTTTTAAAAATTATCATAATCCATATCTTCAAATTTTAAGCATGGTGTCCTCCTGTTCTTCCAACAATCGTTCCAACAAAGACAAACGTCCAAAAATTCCATCCTCACCGCCAACACAATCAATGGTGTCCAGAGCATCAACACCAAACATCTTCCCGCATGCAAGCGTCTCAAATGAAGTTTTGAAAAAGCGCATAAAAAAAGGTAATGTTGGGATTTCACATATAGCTACTTAATCAAGCAGTCGGAGATATAGAACAGAAAAGATGACGATGCTGTATACGAGTTGCTCAAACGGGTAAACATTTGGAACGAGGGAATTGCCTTGTGGGAGGAGTAGAAAACAAAGGAATATACAAAGAGGATTTACAATCAATAATCTTAGAACGCCTATCATAGTATCATCTTATGTAATCGTGTTGTAATGGGAATTTCTTTTGTATTTTAAACATTACTTAGCGTCTCTAGGGTTTATTTCCAAGATATCCTATTTTTATTGCTCATAACAAGCATCATAATTACTTATAAATAGTTAACCAAATTATCATGATTTTTCATCAGTACTTTGTGCTTACGATCGATGAATCATACATTGCAAAAACGAAAATTAAGCTGAAAAAAGGCCAAGATAACATCCGTCATGGCCCTTTGTCACGGTCCTTAAATGGGACATTGATTAAAAAAAATGTTAACATCCGCCGTGTGTAAATAACAACCATCGTGGTTCTAACACCTTCTTAAAAAGGAGTACCTCTGGAGACAGAGGTCAATGGTTCGATCCTCACCCCTTGCAAGGCCAGAGGTCCTTTTCTACCTTTGGTAGAATCGGAAGCAGCCTCTTTACCTTATGTAGGGGTAAGGTTGTCAACGTCTCAACCTCCCCCATACACCGTGGAAGACGGTATTGGGACCCATAACCCGTGGAAGACGGTATTGAGAGTTACTTTACTTTACTTTACTTTTGTGGTTCTAACACTTTCTTAAAAAGGAGGAGCCAACAAATGTTTTGTTAATGACAGAGTGGTGAAAGACTTTCACTTACCCAAAACCTGAACATGAAAACTTGCAAACTGCATGGGGATTGTCTTTGTTTGTGTATGTAAATATATAAGTATTGTAAAAGGAAACTTGCAAAATGCATGGGATTGTCTTTGTTTGTGTATGTAAATATATAAGGAGCTAATTCCCAAAATAGTATTTTAATTTATTTTTTTTTCAAAAAATAGTACAAAAATAATGCATTTTCCCAAAAAGGTCATGTGCGAATGTGCGACTCCATTAAATGTGCGACACGTGTTCTATTTTTTAATAATAAAGTACATTGGTAGGTGGGATATTATCTTCTTTGTCTTATTATTGAAGGTGTTAAAAGACTATAATACCCCCACCAGATCTGTTACTACTCCATCACCACCACCCATCTACAAAACCCAGATTAATCACAAAAATCCTAACAATCTTAGATCTACAAAACTCAGATTCATCTAAAAATCCTCACAAGCTCATTTGTAAAGTGCTTTCTCCCACCAAATAAACAAGAAAAAGGATTCTAAGTCTATAAACTTAACATCAACCAACAGTAGCATATACATATATTCAACCAACAGTAGCAGATACAAAAATTCCGGCCGCCACCCATCTAAAAATTCTGGCCACCACCCATCTTAGATCTAAAAACCCACACCACAAAAATCCTAACCATCACCATCACAAACACAACCACATAATCGGATTTGTGGGTTTTAATCGGATTTGATGGGTTTTAATCGGATTTGATGGGTTTTAATCGGATTTGTGGGTTTTAATCGGATTTGATGGGTTTTAATCGGGTGCCAGAAGAATCGGATTTGTGTTAAAATGATTAAAACCAGGTTTTAATCGGAAGTTATACTTTTTGTTTGTTAGCACAGATTGTTGGGGTGAAAGAATCAGGGAAGAAGTAAAGAATCAGGTGGTGATGGTAAAAAAAATATGACTCGCACATTCGCACATTTAATGTCGCACATTTAAAATAGGGTATTTTAGTTTTTTTAATACTTTTATAATAAGACAAAAAAGAGAATATCCCACCTACCAATGTACTTTATTATTAAAAAATATGACACGTGTCGCACATCTAATGGAGTCGCACATTCGCACATTTGTACATTCGCACATTCGCACATGACCTTTTTGGGAAAAACCATTATTTTTGTACTATTTTTTGAAAAAAGTTAAATTAAAATACTATTTTAGGAATTAACTCATATACAAGTATTGTAAAAGGAAACTTGCAAAATGCATGGGGATTGTCTTTGTTTGTGTATGTAAATATATAACTATTGTAAAAGAAATGGTAGCATATTTAATATAAAAAATATTGAAATAGACATGTGCATAACACGCACGATAAGGGAGTGTATGAAACGTCGTCAAGATGATGATGGTTTGGATTAAAAGCATAGCAGTAAATTACTCTCGGGTAATCAGAATGTCAAATCCATTGTGCCAGCGGTACACACAATAGCCAGCAATACTTAGTTTCCCAATGAAATAATTATCGAGGTAAGTAAATCATCACATCGACACTGTCAAAACAATATCTACGATACCATGCGATAGATATTTTCCCAATAATCTCATCATCAGCCTAACTGACCCCACAGTAGACCACATTGTAGACTAACAACTCTACTATGACAATCGATATAGTATTTAGAAGTATCGAACTTTGTTTTATCTCATTGGGATTATTGTGTTAAAACAGATAGGGTTAAGTCATTATCGATTGTTATTGGTCAGTATCAGTACTTTCAGTCCCTTTATTTTATATCTTGCGTTAAAATAGACCTAGTTTAGCGGATGATCTTCATTATAAAATATAATTTGGACATGATATAAAATAATTTACTTCCGTACTATTTATCTCATACTTTTTTCATAGTATGAGAACTATGTGCACAAATTCTTATTCTCACTCGGCTTCAGCTTTCCGAACCAATACCACCGACAATTGAAGAAGTTTTGACACATGGTCCTCATCACCAAGAAGTGGGGCTCAAGTTCTCTTGAAGCATATGCAATCGAGTTTGAGGTAAACACCAAATCAGGAAGATAAAGAAGATGAAGACTACTGATTCGACCATCTACCGGCGTGAAGTGATCAAGACTTATACTAATAACATTATGTACCTTTAAAAGGTACGGGTGTAATATATGTTAAAAAAAAAAAAAAAAAAAAAAAAAAAAAAAAAAAAAAAAAGTTATACAAATGTAAGTCATGAATGAAGTGTCGAGGGGAGTAAAGAAGTTAATATATGTACGGAGTGAAATTTAATACCACGTGTTACTCACACGACAACATTCAAATTTAGTATATTTAAGATGAAAAAAAAAAAAAAAAAAAAAAAAAAAAAAAAAAAAAATATTAAAAAAAAAAAGAAAAAAGAATACCACTGTACAGTAACTAATTAAATTCAACAACGTTTTATAATCTTAAAACAATTTAAAGAAAAAAATGGCCACAAACGCCTAGGAGTACATGTTTGTAAGGATATATTATGTCGTAAGAAAAGGTAGCCACATTTTCAACTTTCATGCTATCCATCAAAGTTCGTTACACAAAATAACAGCCAGGTCCAAAAATAGCATCCGGGATTCCAAAGTTTAAGGATATTGATGATGCCTAAAACATTGGTGTTTGTATTTGCAATTGAAATGACCAACAAATTTTTAATACAACTAATTAGCATTTTATACATAGGCTATGTTTGTCAAAAGTAGCTGTGAGCAGTAGCAGTGAGCTGTGAGCTGTGAGCTGCAGCCACAGTTCACTGCTCACCGCTCACAGTTTCTTAAAGAAGCATTGGAAAAATGAGCTTTCCTAAAAAATCGCAAAGCTCACCGCTCCTTTGGCAAACGAACAATAAAAATCAAAAAGCTCTTGCTCACCGCTCATCGCCCCAAAAAGCTCCGCGCCAAACATAGCCATAAATAAAGATTGATCACACGTGCATAGACTCAGGCGGAACATAAAATGGCCCGGGAGGTGTTATTGGCCCCCAAAAAATCTAAGTTATTGTTACCGTTTTTGTTATGCATGAGCACGAAATATATGCACTTTTAGGAGGTAAACAAGGAATCTTTATGAATTGATGAAAAAGAGACGGTTGAGAAAACCTATTAAGCCTCACTCTCCTAAAATTCAGGAGGTAAACAACCAAGCTACATGTTGAAGTAAGCCAAGCAACCCATGACTATTATTCAAAGGTGTTTAGTTTTTATATTTGTTGCTGTAGATATACGTACCACTTTGGAGTTTTTCTGGCTGGAAGAAAAAGATATTTAGCTTGTTCAAAGCAACGCATGACAAATTTCAAATTGTTTTCTTTCTTCTTTTTTTCAAAAAAGTTTCTATTGGTTCATGGGGTTGTCCTTGAACCATTTGTCTAGCCTTTTTAAAGTGTTATTCCTTTTTTGCGATTAATATTTAATATATCTTAACTTTTCAATAAAAATAAAAACAAAGCCTAGACTTCCTTACGGTTTTCCATCAAGACTAAGGGGGTGTCTTAATGATAGAAGGTGGTGTCAGGGGCGGAGCCAAAACTTTATTATCGAGGGGGCAAAATATGATAATTTTTAGAAACTACACTAAAAATTGGTCCGTTGGTGGGGCAAATTACACAAATAGCCGAAAAATTTCAAAAATTTACACTACAATTTTTTTCGCCGGGGGTCACGTGACCCCCCGGACCCCCTTTATCTCCGCCCCTGATCTTAATGATAGAAGGTGGTGTAGTCGTAGGGGTATTGTCCCTTTACGCCAGCACCACCATCACTTTTTCACCCATAACTTCTACCCTCGTTAAACAAACACAAAACCCTCTTTGGTCATCAATGATCTGCGGTTCTGCACCACCAGTTGCTCCATTTATTTACCTTATCACGCATGAAAATGTAACAAGCTTTCACATATATAAGGAAAGGGTCACTCGTAAAAAAGTCTCACGTCACAGGGAGTCTAAGGAAAAATATTTGTTATGATACTATATGTCGTAAGCAAAGGTAGCTACGTCTACAGATTTGATTTTATCCGTGTTCCATTTACGGTCGTTACACAAGATAACAACCACGTCCAAAAATAGCTTCCAAACATTCCAAAGTATGAAGATAATGATGATGTCCCAAAGTATAGTATTTGTTTCTGCAATTGAGATAACCAACAAGGATATGTAACACTTTTTGTAAATAACATAACATGCTTTGACACAATTCGCAAGAACAAAGGGAATTAAAATGATCACGTAACGTGTTATATAGATCCTATCTCTTGCCAGTTAAGTTAGGTCACACATTGTTTTGCATAGACCGTAGCATGATTGACACCTCAAGGTTTTTTACATTGTGAACCTCATAAAACAAATGGTTTTAGCGTTTTTAAGTGTTAATTATAGTGCATCGTTTGTCCAAGAAGAACCTAGTCTACAACTCGACATCATATATTGTATAGACTAAACGGATAAACAGAAAATAATCCGTGTTTAATCTATCCGGAAAGTTCAAGACTTTTGGGCTCTCATGTATGCAACAAATTAGTCGGTATTCATGACCGTCTCCGAACAAACCTGTAAACTATTAGGATAGAGGAAATCGCAAAAACAATAAATGGACGTGCTTGATTTTTTATAATGCAATATAACCGATTACATAAAAGTGGGTAATGAGCCATTATTTACTAAATTGGAGGAAATGAACTTTATAACCTTACAAATTTACGATTAATTAGTTTTACCACCATGTTCTCCTGTAAAAACCCCTCACTCCCATGACATGACGATCAAGAAATAAACTAGTAATTTCATTTTAAGGACATGTTTTGTGGCTTTTTTTTTTCTTTTCTTTTTTCTTTTCTTTTTTTGCTCAACTGAAAAAAGATACAGTGAGAAGAAAATATAAAATAAGAAAGATGAAACAAATTACTAGCTACACAATAGAAAGGAGAAATTAAAGAAATGTATCTATAATTAAAGAAAATATAATTCTAGCTTGACATATATAAAAAAATCATAGTTAATTTAGAAACAAGTTTTGAGGTTTCTCATAAGACTGCAATTTGTTTATCTGAAAGTTTCTCCTTTCGCAAAACACGAGAAAACGTGCATTGAAAATCAACATGTTTTTATTCCTTTCGCATTTGATACTTTTGGTTTCCTTACACCTGAGGTTGTGGAGCTCCTCAACAGAGTCCAACGAGTTTTGCATAGCAATGTTATGATACCTAGATCTACAAACGGAGTTTTTAAAAGAATTAGTTTTACAATTCCAAAAGGGCTAGTTGCGCAACTTGTTGCTCGTTTGACTTGCACCTCTATTTAATCGAAAGAATGCAAATAAAAAGGTAATTATTAGTTAGTTTTACATTTTGTTCCATCTTACTAGTATATAACTTCCCGAATCAAAATTTTGTGTTTAGTTATGCTGTGCGGAGGTTGTAAACTTGTAATTGTGTTTCAATCTTAGTAAGTTGAATAACTCATTGGAGTATTCCAAGGTATCAAGCGGTATTAATACAATGATAATAGCTCTTAGCTATTCCTTTTTTGTTCTCTTTCATTTCTGTTTCATTTTATGAACGAAGCACACTCTAAATTACAAAGTCACTATAAACGGTGAATTATAACAAAATTTAAATTGGCAACCCTCTAATAGGTAACTCGTATATAGATAAATCATGCTTTAAAACACGAGTTAGCTATACAAAGCAACGTATAATTAAAAAAATATCTATTGGTTAAAAGTACACGAACATAACATATACCGAGACATATCCAAAATGATGATCTCATTATTCAACACGTAACCAATCAACGTGGCATAATACTAATCCCACCGAGTGCCTAGCTTCAAACACGTGTCCATCACCAGTTGCATATCAGAAACATTTATAAATATCATAATTCATCATGCCAACATATTTCACCAACAAAAACTGTAGCAACTTTTGAGATTGAATAATATTCGCATTTTACTCCCGGGAAAACAAAAAGGGTATAGTAGGAAATACTTTTGAAGAAACTTTTTAGCAACAATGGCGGTTACTACAATAGTTGAAGAACCTATGCTCTCTAGACTTGATCGTCTAGACACCATTGTAAGTTATCATACATATTCTAGCACAGTCTAAGTTGGTTTTGCGTAAACCAACTTAGAGGCTGTGTTACCAATATGATAAAGTTTGCATCATGGTGTCATGGTGTGTTAATTCTTATGTATATTATGTTTCTTATTTTGTGCTTGAACTTGTGCATAGGTGAGGCAATTAGAAGAAATAAGAGGTGGAAATCGGAGTCCGAAAAGCTCGTGTGCATCGACACCATCAAGTTGTACACTTACTAGCGATGGCCAAATTTCGTCTATTGATTTTTCTCCTAGGAGCTTAGAAAAGCATTGTCGACCTATAGATGATGTTATTATTGAGACAGGAGTGAAAGGAACACTTATTGAGAGACTAGTTCATGTGGAAGACCGTGTAGCTAAGGTATTAAAAAGTTATCCTACATATTTCTAAGCTGTATGCCTGTATTGAAAGAACAAATTAAACCCGGAAAGTTTATTCAAAGGAGTTCTAAAATAACCTGATTTTTGGATATAATACATAAATTTGGAACATGGTCTTGTAAGAGGAAAACTAGCCATGAAAATGGGCTTATAATAATATTAAGTTGACGAGATGAACACTTCATAAAAATGTTTTTAATTAGTTGCATGGAGACAAAATGTTGAGTTTGTTTTGTTATTAGTTGTGCTTGCAGTTGGAAGAGGAAATAGAGGCAGAGAAAAGGCGAGTTCTTCGACAAGAAGAAGAGGAGAAGAAGAAAGAAATGATGCTGAAGACGAAGAAGAAAAATAAAGGTTTTAAGCAATTGATGGCATCTTGTATTGGGGGCAGTAATTCGAAACAAACATAATGGATCAATGATTAGGCACTTGTCAACTCTTTTTGTGTAATTGTATCTGGTTTTTTTGTGTCTCCCTTCTATTATATGGGAGATTTCGTGTTTACCTTCACCTAGAAATTAGGTTTCAAGATTTTGTATACAAGTCGTCGACTTTTTAACAGTATCGTATTTACATTTTGAGAACAACTATCTTTTATAGTACTTGCTCTTTTTCGTCTAGTACGTAATCTTTTTACTAGATAAACCAGTGGTGTTATCAGGGCGATGCTAGACATCTTGTTGAGTAGATTCCCAAAAAAAGTTTAGTACACAATGTTGGTGTGGGTTCAAAGCTAGTGAAAGTGGAATAAGTAGAAAATTTCATGTTAAGTCGGCTAATATGTTGTTTTACCTTCTTGTAAGGTAAAAATATTCTTGTGTAGGTTACTAAACGATAGGTAATTAAGGCGTTGTTTTTTCTACTTCAAATATCCTTTCATGTAATTATAGGTCTTGGTAAGATATTAGATGGAGCTGATATTACATTTTTATTAAATGGCTAGTTGTCTTATGTAGAAGTTGATATGATATTATAAAGCTTATATGTACGAAATGATATCTTTTGGAGAAGATGTGGATGAGGTGATGTTTTTTCTTGTTTTGTAGGAAGATGTGGATAATGGGGTGGTGATGTACAGTAATAATTTAGCTATCTTGAGGGAGTTGATAAGAGCGGGTGTCATCACTCAGGGTTAAACTTTCATCCAGTGGCACGTTAGCGTCATATCAGCTTTAACTTTTTCACCTTAACTAAAAAAAAAATCACCCCTTATCATAACTCAACTATTTTCAAAATCAACCCCTAAACTAAAACTAATACTTCATTTAATAACTAACATAACATTTAATCTTAAACATTTTACAATAAAAATTCATTCAAATACGGAAATAAACGTTACATAATAAAGATTAAATAAATGTTACATAAAATACACTATGATACGCTACCATACATATACATAATTTAATTTGAGTGCTCCCCGCATGCAGAAGAAGGAGACCTATACCCAGGAAATTCTTCAATGAACGCGTTACGTTCTTCTTCGCCCTTCCTGCGTTTCTCCTCCCACTCTTGTTGAAGCTTTGCTTGCTCTGCTTCAAATTCTCTGAACGTCTGTTCGCCAACGCTTATGTCATACAGCTGTTTTGCAGTTAAGCCAAAAGGATTATCTGCCTCGTCGGCATAACCCGTAAATGGGGGAGACTGTTGTTGCTCAACAAATCTAGGTGCATCAGATGAAGTTGAACCATGCTCATAACCAGGAAATTCAATCGGATTTTGTTGCTGATGTTGGATTGTATCTGTGAAACACAACCCCACAACGTGTCCTCAATGGCCTCGTCTTTCTTGGCTTCCTCGTTCAAAAATTTGTCAATCACAGCTTTTCTTTCCGCAGAAATGTCTGTGCATTCCGCGTATCGTTGTCTCATACGTTCTTTTTTTGCTTTTGCAAGCCGAAGCTGATTCATAACGTCAATGATAGCCTTTTGTCGATCAACATCTTCTTTGTCGCATTGTTTTTTAATAAACACTTGCATTTGTTTGACGGAATGTGGCAGACGACAAGCCATGGCGTTTGTGTGTGTGTGTGTTTTTTTTTTTTATTAATAGTGTATGGAGTGTGTTAAATTGGCTTGTAATCGTTGGTATTTATAGTGGTGGAAAAAAGGTTTTGAATTTTTTTTAATGCAACTAGTGGTTTATAAACGTTGGAGGGCCAAAATTGTAATTTTTTTTAAATCCAACGGCTAGTTAAACGTTGGCAGGGGCTAAAATGGTTTTTTTTTTTTTATTTTTTATTCTTTTTATTAATATTTTTATTTTTTTATTGATTCTACCCTTAACGTCACGTTAAGTTGCTAACGCAGCACTTAACGCACCTATTTAACGCAGGGGGCGGTGTGGGTAACGCGACTTTAACTCACCTGCGTTAAGCATTAACGCAGCTTTGGAGTGAACACACCGTTAATAAGGAAATAACTGATTCTGATCTTGCGATTTACAATCTTAAGAAACGGGGCAAGATTCGATTTTCTAAAACTTGATCAACAATGGTATTGACAGGAACTAGCGAATTTGACATGCTTAAAAATTTGACTAGTTGACTAACTTGTATACACATAGACCGTCTGTAGTAGAAGAGTCAAAACCGAGTCTTGACCCAATGAAGACGCGTCTTCATTGTCACAACCCCTCACAACACAACGCATGTTGTCGATGGTAAAAATCAAAGTCGTCACAGTATAAGAGTCAAGACCGAGTCTTGAGCCAATGAAGACGCGTCTTGTCGTAAAAATCAAAATTGTCACAGTAGGCGAGACCAAGTCTTGAGCCAATGAAGACGCATCTTCATTGTCACAGCCCCTCACAACACAACATGCGTCGTCGATGGTAAAAATCAAAGACCCCCATAGCACAGCACGTCTCGTCGCAAAGACTCGGTCGTCCAAGTCATGAGTTATTAATGGTTTTGGTGGGTGATGGTAAAAATTAAAGACGTGCAGACGATTGAGTCGTGAGAGGTTTGTTGTGTGTATCTATTAAATGGTTTTGTTGGGATATATATGTGTTTTAGTGGAGTATGTTTTGATTAGAGGTGGCAAAACGGGCGGGCCGGGCGGACACGGGCTAGAATGGGCACCGGCTTAAACGGGCACATCTTATACAAATCGTTTTTTAGAAGACAGAAAATGACGAAATAAATTTCTTAAACGTAATACCTCATTTATATTTAAAAAAATTATATTATATATATATAAGTTTTTCTTCAAAAACGATTATCATGTTCTCTAATTGAGAGAAAATATGTGCCCGTTGTGCCCATTTAACTTTTCAATGGGCTAAATGTGCCCATTTCAAAAAAAGGAGTGGGCTAAATGTGCCCAAATCTTTTACAATGTAGTCAAAATTAGCCAATTTTTTTAATTTTGCGCACAAATTGCCACCTTTAGTTTTGATGATGAAATTGATTGTGTTATTACATTAATGGTGAAGTTGGTTGTAGAAAGTTAAAATTGAGGTCACGATGAGGCGACGTTGATAAATTCGATTTCAAAACTTCTTTATTACCCTTAGTCTTAGTTCAATTAACATTCAACAAATTGTCTGTTCGTTTTCTCACTCTTTACGCTTATAATCAATGGTGACATATGCTTATATTTTCTCTACACAAATTAGTCATCCCGATTCTTTAGACAAAATTAGTCAATCCAGTCATTTTCCGTAAAAGGAACGCGAGGTGAGGTGTTTCATGCAAGTACAATAACATATTTGTTAGAACCGAAATTGTTTCATGCAACTACAAAACATATTTGTTAGAACAGAAGTTTTTTCTTCGAATGCAAGAAAAAAAACTGTGCAGTATACATACAAGATAACACGCATAGGGCATATATAGAGTTCCTTTATGTTTCTTGTCAGGTATGAGTTTAACTGTCTTCCGGACACATACTTCATCATTTCACATATAACAATTTCTGAGTTTAACTGTCTTCGCATTCTCACCAAAATACGTCATCATTTCACATATAACAATTTCTGATTAAGACCCGATTCTATCTGGTTATACACCGCCACAATCCATTTGTGCCTGCCGGCTTGGTTTGGTAGATATGGATGCCTCATGTGCTAAATACCATTTAACCACGGGCAGAGCCAGGATTCGATGTTAGGGGTGTTGCTCTATTACCAATTAAGAAAATAAAATTTGTGTTCGATTAATATAAAAGAATTTTTGACCGGTTAAGAGGTGCTAAGCACCCACCAGTCACCCTACTAGCTCTGCTTGGTGTTCGACGTCCTATTGCCATTTCTATCTAATACGAGTACCCACGCAGATGCAATGCAAACAGTCAACTCTTTTTACCTATATAGTTATGTCACAATGATAAACTGATAATCTGTCATTACAAAGTGTTGATTTTATTCATTTCAATGCTAAAGTCCTCAATTCATTGAGATTTGAGGATTCATTCTGATCGCGACTTTGTTTACCCGGTTCCCCTCGCGGCTAAAGGCTGTGAACAATGGTAGTTTAGACTAAAATATACAAAGACATCCACAAGCAGTTTGCCATAGCTGTACGTGCATATAAGCATGTATGAACCGACTCAAATTAATAGAAACACATGTTTTAGTTTCATCCAAGTAAACAAATAAGACTGGACTTGGGTTTTCTGACAGTATAATTTGGTCAACAGAGGATCCAACACCACCAGTCCCAAACATAATGAGCAGGTGACTAAGGTCCTCCTGACTTATGAGACAATACCAGACGTTTTGAGGTTCTAAAATGTACAACCTTTTACCTACGTGGTACAACATCACATTGCACAAAGGGGTTATTGGATAGGTTAGTAAGGTCGCATAATTACATGAACCCTGCATCCGATATCCCTAACCCCGTAGAACACAAGTAACCAAAGCCAAGAATGAATTGCCCGAAACATGAACATGTATCATGAAAACAATATTTGTTGCATCCCTGCAAGTTCGAGAAAAAAAAGAAATTGTCAAAAATTAATTACTTGGCCACTTCACCTCATTTTATGAGAAATTTTTTGCCCACCAGCAATATCAAGAAAACAAAGATAGTTGCCTCGAAAAAAATTGGACAAAAGTCGATTTAACTTTAATATGATTACCCCTATATTAGAATGACGTTAGGTTAATCACTCATAAAGGTAAACACATCTCCAAAATTTTTGTTTTTAAAATTTAGCCATAAAATGGGATAAGCGTCAAAAGGTAATGGACATGGTTCACAGCAACTAGGTATAGAGAGCCCGAAAAATTATATCCATAGAATACTGACCTTTTTTCAATTGTAATATGAGTCACTTTCCGAAACTTGATTTAGCATATTACCCTTATCCCTTTTAAAGTAATGCACCCCCTCTTCCCTGCCCATCAAATGGAAGTTGTATGTCGATGATAAACTGCTGTGACCAATCTTATTGCCATTTGAGGAAGTGTTTCTTTTGAGCATATCTTCAAAGATTGAAGAATTTCCGGAGTAATCGGTAGACAGATGATCTGAACCTGGTGAGTTGAATGACTTCATGGATATGGCAAGACCTGATTTTGGTCCCTTCTGTTGCATGGAATTTGTGGTTTTGTCGCTATCCAGCTTTTTTGTATTGAGGAAACGGCCTCCACAGCCTCGAGCCCTTTTCAAAGCGTGTTGGTGTCGCGATTCATGGAGATATGGCTAAAATAGTGAAATGGCATTAGAACAAAGCATGAAAGTCCACATAAGTTGATATTTGTGAGTCGAAAGATGCAAACTTGCGCTACATAATATAACTGAAGGTGGCAATTGCATCTTATTAACTTAAAAGGTAACAGGTCATATAAGTCAAACATCGACCGAAGTATAATTCTAATGGATAAAGTGCTCAAAACGATTCAATAAGATTTAGATGATCAATGAAAGATAATACATGCAAGAATGTTTGACTCATTGTTAATTATTATAAGACTTAAAATTTTTTGGAAACAAAACGTGTTTCAGGTCAACCCAAATCCTTAAAGAATTACCAATATTGATTCAGTACCCACGCCACATACTTTGCCACCTCTAAATAAAGCAAAACAATTCTTTTATTTGTAAAAAACTGAATCATAATCATTGGCTGCTCTTTCATTTCTGCATCACCATTTGTAACCAACTCTTTTATGATAAAGCTTGTTTAAAAGTGAGTTATAGCTACCAGAAATGTTACCATCTAATGCAGCATATGTCCAAGAGGGAGTGCAACTATAAGGAGAGAATGTGCGTTGTCTTATTATTGTATGAAACAGGACATCCCATATTCCATATTTTCGTATAACAAAGGAATCATAAATTCAAGGATAAAAAAAAGCGAGTATAAAACTCATACCTTTCTAGATTTAACGACTTTCTTTTCCAATTCCGCTTTAGCTCTTGACTGTCTTCGCCTCAGGATCCCATTATATTGTTTTGCATTTACATAAACAGGCTCCTCTTCCATTTGAAGTGGCAACGCCATTCTACTCTGATGGATCCCAAGCAAGTGCGGGTGTGCCTGCTTCCAAAATATGGTCAGAAAAAAACTAAATTAAACAGAAAATGCTTATAAAATAATAACAAAGAAGGAAAAAATCGCCCAACACGTCTAACATACCATCATGGATGATCTAGTAAAAAATGAGAGTTTTCAGATAAATATAGTAATGAATGAACCTATGCTCTTAAATAGTAGAACGTAACCCTCATTTGCCTTCCGCTTCCAGTTACCATCACACGCACTACCTTTATAAAGTCATACCCTGTTATAAGTCACATGTTGACCACATGTGGCTTGAACAGCATCTAACATTTGCCTCACTCAACCATCTTGTGACCCAAAGTTTGACTTCACGTCACTCTCTCATGGCTATTCCAACCTCTGTTCAATCTTGTAAACCCAAAGTTAATTCTACTGTGTCGATCAATTGCGATATCCCACATTACTTTTAGGGATGAGTTCTTAACTACAGTTCTTAACAACATACATGTATTCAAAATTACATTACGCTAGCCTCGTAGGAGATCTACTACAGGATACTACAATCACTTAGGTGGCAATGAAATAAAAAAAAAAAAAAGTTTTGATATGGTCCAAGTGTCTGGTATTATCGATCTAAGACTCAAACTGCTTCCGAATTAGGGTGAGTATGACGTCTGACAAAAGAGTCAAAAGATTTTTTTGGCTTGAAAAAAAAGGAAATGTATTGCAAAATGAGGGATCAATGCACATCTCCAGGTTTCAAAATTTTCTTGAGATAACAAAACATATCAATGTTTCGAGATATCAATGTCGACTATTATTATGAAAATGCATTGTTGCAATATAATGTGTGTCCAGTTCTCACCCGTGTTCCGTAAGTCATCATTCCTGCATAATGTGGATCCTGATATGGATTAGAAGTCAAGACCTGCAAAATGCTTTTAATTAGTACACAGAGATAGTCATTTAATAATTTCTAGGTCTATTATCTAGTAGTGGTTCCACATACCAGTGTTCAGTTAGGTCATTTTTCACAACTATCTACAGAATGCCGGTATAAACATTTATGTGGAAAGAGAAAGATTACTATTGAGTGTCCTAAGAGCTCCATTGGTGAATTTGTTTCAACCTGTTTGGCTTGTTGATGCTCTTGGCCATTGTTCACTTTCAATCCTGAAATGTTAAATAATGTCATTATACCACTTCTATTGGTATCTAATTTTATACAGAATGATAGTTAAAACAGAAACTGAAGGCATACAAACGCATTATTGCTGAAGCAAAGAAAATGAGTGGATAACAATAAGAAACACAAATGATATAAGTTCACATAGGAGTAAACTTCTGCATAGCTTCTCGCGATTCACGAAGCCTAAATGCTGAGTTGCTGACACTTCCAATTCGGCCTAATAAGAATAATCTAAGCAACCGTAATCACCTTTAATATGGACAAATAAATGGAAACATTACTTCAATGTATATAGCCAATAAGAAGCGTTTCAGCAGATGCATACTGTGATATCACATAGTTAAATAGCTTTTTCGGCCAAAAGGAAGTCAGGTCAAGGTTTTTATATCTGTGACGCATTAGCCTACCTATATCTAAACCATACAACCTAGAGTAGCGAGAAAAAGGACAATCAGCTAAAAACCAAATTATAAAATACTTTGTTAAGGTAGGTATATGAACATGATTGGCGTCACTTCACTATCTGTTATATCGGTTCTCGTTTGAGCAACTAAAGATCAAGTATCTTTAATGAGAACCTCGAATTCAACCTGAAGATAGATTCTACAAGTATCATATTGTGCACTTTTTTCACCAAACGGAAAAAAGAGAAGTCAAAATACCAGCCATGCTTTTAGGAACAGACACGCAGGTTTTTTAGCTTAGTAAAATTAAAGACAAGTTTACACATCGATGAAACGAGCAAATAAGAAACACTATGAGACTATTTTACACCAGTTTGAACTTTTAATAAGTATGCAATAGCTTATCACACAATTATCACAACTGTCATTAAACACGGGCAACTTAGTATCTATTACATAATATATTACCAGACTGTGGAGCTGTGGATGAATCAGTGTCTTCAGCAACACCATCACCAGTGGTTTGCAATTGAGCTCCAACCTTTATTACCCCATTTGTTTCACCAAAAGCGCTTCCGATACCATGCCACCAAGGTTGCGAATAGACGCCTGAAGGTGAAATAGTTTGCGCTTCAGCTTCACTATGCCGATCTCCATCTAGTCTCTTTGTTGGCATTATTCTGGATCCCTTCAAAAAATTAAAACCCACGTAACCAAAAAGGTAGCTTTTTGTTAGTCGCATATTAAAACCTTAATCACACATGAACATGAACAATGAGCAACAACAACAAACCCAATCCCGCCGGGGCAGGGTATGGGAGAGGTAGAATGTAGATAGATCCTACCCCTACCCCAAGGTAAACCCGGGAGTAGAGAGACTGCTTCCAAAGAAACCTCCAGCAAGTGCATGTGTGCGCGTAAGAGAGCAAAGGCAGGAGGGCAACTGAGTCAGAGCACAACAGGCAACAAGCAGGCAAAACAAGCAAACACATAAACAGAGCAGAAACAAAACAAGGGATCCGAAGAAAGGCAAAGAGATAAGGGGGCACGGCCGCACGGGCAGAAACACAGGCAAAAAGCACAAAAGCAAAGAGCAAAGCACCAAAAAATGCAGGCAAACCTAAGGGAGCAACACAAAGCAAAGCAGGGCAACGCACGGGGCTTAAAGCTAAGGCAAAGCAACCAAACACAAAGCAACCAAACACAGGGACAAGGCAACAAAGAGACGCCAAAAAAAAAAAAAAAAAGCCAAACGCCAAGACAACCTAGACCCACGCACACCTAGCCTGAGCTACCCGCATATCCTAATTCTATCTCTCCATGCCTTCCTATCTAAGGTCATGTCCTCGGACAAGAGAAGCTCCTTCATGTCGAGCTTAAGTCTATCCTCCCATCAGAGTTTGGGTCTACCCCTCCTTCTCACACCATCCACTACTAGCGCTTCGACTCTTCTTACGGGCGCTGATTGTGGCCTCCTCCTGACGTGACCGAACCACCTTAGCCTTCCTTCTCTCATCTTCGAAGTAATAGTCTCGACCTCAAGTTTAGCTCTGAAAATTCTACCATTGCACGAGGAAATAAAACACACACACACACACACACACCCCCCTTAAGGGGGTGTTTGGACATGTGTTTCAATTAGAATTAGATTATCTGATCATCGCCATTTTTTGGAAAAAACAAATTTACACATGCATATAATCAGATAAGCAGTCCCAAGACACCTTATCCAGCTTATCTGTTGTAACAAAATGCAATAAGCAGTTATAACAACTAATCATATTCATCCAGCTTATAACATCATCAATTACTCAATTTTATAAAAATTAATTAATTAAAACACTTTAAAACAATAAATTAACAAGAATATAATCATACTAATTCATCATTAATTAAAAAATATATATAAAAATTGCTAATTATAACAAATAACCAATGAAATTGAAAAATTAAAAGATGGATAAGACTGACTGACCTTATGA
The DNA here is from genome assembly GCA_021014915.2 of Artemisia tridentata subsp. tridentata. Classification (NCBI taxonomy): domain Eukaryota; kingdom Viridiplantae; phylum Streptophyta; class Magnoliopsida; order Asterales; family Asteraceae; genus Artemisia; species Artemisia tridentata. Next base: position 123,291,846 of record CP139502.1, on the reverse strand, counting down.
TTTGTTGTTCAGAAACTAAAAAACTGGAATCTTTAAGATAACACTGAAACTGAATATAAATCCATTAATTTCATTTGTGGAATTAATTAATCACAGATTAAACAATTATTACGATTTTAATAATATTCAACAAGTTGTGTTTTGTTTAATTGTTTATTTTGCGGTTTTTTAGAGTTTACGCCAACGTTGCTTTCTGTGTCGCTGTTAAGGAGAAATTAATAATATCGGAAAAAAACCGTCCTTTTCAGTGTTTATTTACACAAGTAGTCTTTAGTCGTTGGTTTATTAACGTTAGGACAAAATTAATAAACTAATGCACCTCGAACAGAATTACTAGTAGTAAGTTTACACCGGCCAATAGGGTGTTCATGGATCGGGTAATATCCGCAGTAACCGAAAACCGAAACCGAACCGAACCGAACAGAAAATAACCGAACCGAATTGGTAAAAACCGAACCGAACCGAACATTTTAATCGGTTTATGGTTCGGTTATGGGTTTAGCATATTGACAACCGAACCGAACCGAAAACCGAATTATAATTAATATTTAATATTTTTTATATATTAATTAAAAAAATATAACTTGACTAACCCTAGTTCCTATGATGTTAGGGTATTTTGTGTTCAATAGATGTTAAAACTTGTCTAGGTATGTCGTTTTGCATATATTTTGGCATACCGTCATGGGGTTATGTGCTATGATTAGTTATTTCTTAGAAAAGTTTATGTATCTGGATGATGTATGTTCTATTCTCTAGGTTTAATCATTTGACATACATATCAATATGTGTATGCAAGACTGTTATGGTTCAATATTAGAGCAAATATAAATGTTGTTCAATATTCAAGTACAAAATTTCGGTTTTCGGTTTTGACCCATAACCGAACCGAACTTCGGTTCGGTTCTCGGTTCGGTTCGGTTCGGTTTTCGGTTATGACACAAATATTTTCGGTTCGGTTCGGTTTTCGGTTATGACTCAAAATTTTTTTTTAACCGAACAACCCGAACCGAATAAACCAATTAACCGAGAACCGAACCGATGAACACCCCTACCGGCCAACATAATGGGAGCTAGACAAAGAGGGGTTGTGGCCTACGTAGCGTATTTTTTAAAGGATTTTATACAGTAAATTTCTTTCTTTTACATTTTAGCCGGTCTATTTCATACAATTTTTGATTATGTCCCTCCCACAATAAAGCGTCAGCCGCACTGATGCATCTCATTGCGCGTGAGGTAGTTGCGTTATCACGCGTGAGGGTTGATGAAGAGCTTTTAAATTATTCGCGGTGATCACCATTGGTCGAATGTGTGTTTTGTGTATATTTAGTGGGATAGAGTTAAGTGTTGAGAGATGAGTAATTATAGGTGAGGAGGGAGGGAGGGAGGGAGAGAGAGAGAGAGAGAAGAGAGAGGAGAGGAGAGAGAGAGAGAGAGTAGAGTTAATATCATAGGTGTTAAGATTTCGATCCTGATCTTAGGATCTTATGATTCTACGATTCTACAAAGCAAAAACGATTCGTATCCTGTGTAGGATCTTAACAAACTTAAGATCTTATAGGATTCCGATCTTAACCATAAGATCTTAAGATCTACTCTGATCCGATCTTACTTTTCTCCAACCGTAAACTTAAAAACTATAAACTTATGGTTTATGTTTTTATATAATTTAAAAAATAACATGTGATTCTTATTAAACATTTCATATTCATAATTTATGATAACATTTTCATGAAACATTCATATTTTCGTGTTTATGATATATAATAATTTGTGGATTTGAATAATATTACAAAAATTATTAGAAAATGACATTATAGTAGGATCTTAGGATCCCGATCTGATCTTACGATCACGATCTTGCAAAGACGAAAACAATCTTAGGTAGGATCCCGATCTTAAAAACCTTGGTTAATATAACGATTAAGTACAGGTGGTGAAGGTCCTCACCCATATTCATTAAACTCAGTCTCATAAGAGCACAGGCTTGTAACTTTTGTTTGTATATAATATACAGTTTATGAGAGTAGTTGTTTACTATATCATATTTTATCAGAATTTGAGTTAGCTGAATAAGTTTTTTGCATAAACTTTTTTTCGAACTAGTAAAAGTCTCTTTTAGAAGCTCAAATTCTCATAATCATTTACAAAATTTGCACAAACATGTGTGTGCTCATTTGAAGTTTGAAGTCACATGCAAAACACAAGACCCCGCAAGACCTAAAACAAATTTATATGCGATTAAAAACCAATTAAATTATAAATCATATTTGCTTTTCTATTGGAAATTATTGAATCTTTGCTTTTCAAAGACCTCGCATAACACAAGAACACAAAAATTATTGGTACAACAACAAGAAATAAACAAAAATATATATATCTATGTTTTCTAGGGAAAATGATGCATGCAGTTGGGGGCAGGCAATTGCCTGCTTCTCTTTGTAAAAAAGGGTGGGGACAGGGGGAAAATGTGTATCAGTCACTTACCGGAAGGGCTAAATTGTACATTTTTCAAACTTTTTACAAAGGGGAAGGCAGGCAATTCCCCTGCCCCCCAACTGCAAGTATGTTATCCCCTATATATATATCTATGTTTTCTAGGCCCCCTCCTTGGAGCCTAGTTCTTTCTAATATATCTTAGCCTTAAAAAAATATTAACTTCACATGCAAAAAATTTCTCAAATTATTGAAACTTGAAAAATTAATAAAAATCTTGAGTTAAATAACTTTAAATGGGTTATACTATACAAGCCCCCCCTATGATGTCACATCATAGGGGACAAAGGGCATCTTTTTTTTTTTTTTTGCAGTATTACACAGTTTTCTGTCAGTTTCTGTTCCGTATTTCTGACAGTTTTTGGCGTTTGACATATTAAACTTTATATTTTCTGTTCCGTACTTTCAGGTTTATAGTTTTTTGATATAAATAAAATTATAAAAATAAAAAAAAATCAAAAAAAATAAAAAAAACAAAAAAAACATGGGGGGGCTTGGATAACAAAATTAGGGGGGGGCTTGTATAACTTGTCCCAAATAACTTTAAATTTGTCGAAAGTGTGGACCACTATGTTGAGTGGGATAGACAGGTGCTAACTGGGGCAGGTAAGTTTGATGTTGACTAATTAACGGGCAATTCGGGCAGGAGTTGGTTTGGCTTGATCCTGGGTAACAACCGCAAATCCATAAACCACGTTTCCTCTCTATGTATCCCTTGTTCCCCGTCACTTGACATTAACATTTTTAAATGTCACTTGACATTAACATTTTTAAATGTTAGGGCACTAGGAGTGGGGAGCTCTAAATTTATCATACCTCACAAATTCAGCCAATAAACTTTAGCTAACTCATTTCATAAATTATCATCTTTCCCAACCTAATTCACTGGCGCCCGATAAATTCTTATCCCTCTCAAAAAAAAATTTTCTTTTTTATAATTAAACTAAAATCAATTTAATTAAAAACATAAACATTTTATTAAAAACATAACATTTCACTACAAACTAAAAAAAAAAACTACATTGTAACATTATTTTTAAAAATAAAAAAACTACATAATACTAAATTAAGTCATCAATCGGTGGTGGTTGAGCCGTTGGGTCATCGAGATATGCCAAGTCTAGACCCGCTACGTGCTCCGTAAGATCATATTGGAGACGATGATGGACGTTTTCGTCATGTAACTCCGGTAGTACACTTGGGTCATAAGATACGATGACGACGAAGTAGTCACGCATTAGTATTTCGTTAGCTTGTTCCCGGTGTCGCTCAATATAAGTGCGTGAATCATTAGAGCTTCCCGAGTCTTCAAGGGCTTCAATATCTTTTATCAAGTCTAGAAAAAGGCACATGAACTACCCGTGGATAAATTGGGTAGCATAGGTGGGATGATGATTTCGTCGGAAGATGAAGACATTTTTTTTTTTTGTGGAGTGTATATGAAAATGGGTGTGTTTTGATTGAATGTTTGTTGATGTTTTTGAAATGGAAGTAGGTATGTATATATAAGTGAAAAAGGGGTTAATTTTAATTTTAATTTTAATTTTTTTTTTTTAATGACAAACGGCTATTTTTTTCCTCCCAATTCATGTAGCAACGGTCACATGCGAATTCATGGCTACCGGTGTATAATGCCGTTGGGCATAAATTTTGGCCAAACCGTTGAGGCCGGCGGCGGTGTTACCGGCGGTATGGTCCATAAATTTGGCCATACCGCTACCACTCCTAGTACCCTTAACCACATATTTTTATTCTTACGTATGCAATGATTGGTTGTGCGTTTTAATTATGACGTTTGAAAAATCAATACAAATACAGTAAAACCTCCATAAATTAATGATGTTAGGACCATAATATTTTATTAATTTAGCAAGATATTAATATATCGATAAATTAATAATTTATTGATTTATAGAGGTTTTACGTATGACCTTTAAATTTCTAAGTCCAATATACTAATTAAAATGTAGACTAGTTAAAGATGAAAAATAAATTAAAAAAACAGGTTTCAATTAACATTTTATGTGTTCAAGGCATTGAAGAAATTAATGAATGTTACAAGATTCAAGTCATTGAAGCAATCAAGATTCAAGTCATTGAAGCAATTATGGAAATTTTTTAATATTTTAATTTATAGTTTTGTTGGGATTAATATATATACACTAGGGTTTTAAAAAAATTATTATTTTATTATTTTATCGATTGGTGTCTAAATTTGTACTGGTCCTAAGTTGGAACTTGGTAAATTATTAATTTTATCGAGGTTATTAATTTATCGATAAGTTTTGGGCTATCCCTCCAAAATTTTGAATTATGAATAATCGCATAACCCAAAAAAGTTTTGGACCCGAGAGGAGTTAAAAACAGGAACATTACAAAAACATCGTAAATGAATATCTAACTAAAAAAGTTGCGTTTTTCGATAAGGACTTCTTAATTTTCAGACCTGATCTAGGCAAATTAAATGCGGTAACAAAAATGGAACAAAAACTACTAAAATTTTACATTTTATAGATGTTATACGTAATAAACATGTTGATGTGATGATTATGCACCATTTGTAGATTGATTATCTAATGTTTTATTTATGCGTGTATATTATCTTTAGCTTCTTTCTTCATCGTTCTATTTTTGTATTGTTTCATGTTACGTTTTCGGTGAGTTTTTTGAGTGCCGATTGTCGATCAAAAGTTCAGATTGTTGTTACATCACCATAATCCGGCCCAGCCCAAACAAACAAATACAAAATTACACGCTACCCCTCCATCTCACCTCCTTCAATCCCCCCAAACCTCAAATCACACACAATCACCAAACCCTAAAAATGCTCCGATCACTTCTCCGATCAGCAACCACCGCCACACAGTCATCACTCATCGCATCCAGAACCGTCGCCACCAAAAAACCAAAACCCTCAAAAGGAAATGACAAAAAACAACAACAGCAGCAGCAACAGAAGGGTAAAAAAGCCAAGTTCAACAAGAATGAAGAAATGATGATGTCATCCAGCTTAGATGAGGCGGTGCATGACGTCATGTCTGATGAGAAGAATAGGAGGAGGTTGTTGGAGGAAGATGAGAAAGATAAGAGTTTGGATGTGGGGCCCAATGGGAAGATGCTTTTTACGGATGTCGAAAATGTTACTGATTTGACTAGGAAGGATGCTGGTACTTATATTAAGTTTAGGTAATTCTTTTTCTATGTTTCAACATTAGTTTTTTGATTTTCATGTGGCTGTTAGATTAGTATAGCTATATTGATGTTTAGGAAGTGAAATGTTATTAACTACTTTCGTTGTGTCATATCTGTTATTTCGCATCACTTACAACCTGCATCAGTATAGCTAAGGGTGACGGCTTATGGTCTTCTTTGAATTTGGAGAAGCTCGTAAACTCACTTTTTCCGGCTTATAAGCTTATTAAGATGAGCTTATGGCTAAGCCATAAGCTTAAGTAGATATGCTCATAAGTCGAAAAAAGTGAGCATATGAGCTTCTCCAAATTCAGATGAGCCCATTCACCGACACCCTTAGCTATACTGATGCAGATTGTAAGAATGTTAAGTGATGGGAAATAATAGATATGACACCGAGCATTGTTAGAAGTAAGTTATTGGTGGTTAAAGAATAAATATAAAAACAGGTATTGCAATTTTGAGTATTTCAGTATGTCTACGTTTGTTGGAGTGGGAATATATGATTATATATATATATATATGAACTTTGTTATGTGTAACGATTTAGGGGGTAACCGGCAATTGATGGAAAAAGAATTGACATGGCACCTAGTATTATTTAACTTTAAGAAAAAGTCCAGCGTCTATAGCTATACTACCAAATTAGATGGTCAAAGAAGAAAAAACAATTTATTATAACTCACTTTTTTGGCAAAATTGATGTAAACTTACAAAGGTAGATGGATTTTGTAAGTATTCGTAGGGTAAAGTGTGTCATTGGATAGGAGTAAGCTTTCCACTATTTTGTAAATTGAACGGGCTGTGTAGCTCTGTTGTAAGGATTTAAATGTATTTTTTATGAGGTAGCAGATAAGAATTTTGTGTTTGGCATATACAGTAGGAAGAAACTGGAGGAGGTGTTGGCAGAGAGGTTGCCGGCTGGGATGGTGAAGGAGTTTGATGAGTCGATGAGGGAAGCATTGCTTGTGCGCCACAGCTTCTTGGATTTACGAGATAATTTCAGGCGCATTGTTGATCCGACGTTGCAATCTAGTAATAGTAAAGGTGTGCTTTTGGCTAATTGCTCTTATGAGACATATGTTGTTTGCTAGTTAATAGAAAACATAAAATGCATAATATACAACGTTGAAATTTGTATACGCCTTTGAGATATTATTTGTTTGTGGTTGATATGAAGTTAAAATAAGCTTAATAAGTTGCTGAATATTGTGTACTTCCATTATCAAGAAGTGCATCCACGGCCTGGCCTGTAAAGCTGGCCCCCTTAAAAAGCCATTGCTGATACTTTGAGCGGCATATTGGCTTAGTGAAAGATAGTTCCTTTTTTAAGTAAAGCTATAATCAGTATCTTCATCAAGATCATTAACTGTATATCAGTCACCCACATCTTATATTTATGTGCTAATGTGCGTATTTAGAAGCTCACAAACAGATTCATTTTCTTTTTCTTTGTGCTTTATAATGGAATCCATTTTTAATTGGGGATGTCATAGTTGTCAACTTTGATTGGGTTGGTCATCAGAATCCATCTTTAATGAACTGCAAATGTATCAACTTGGGTGATTTGTTTCAGGGAGTTTCATAGCTACCGTAAATTCAAGTAATCGCTTGCAAACACACATATATCCCACAGTGAAGGAATGCTATATGTTAGTTAGCCACATGACAGGATTATCTGATTCAAGTTCTAGGACACTGTCACAAATGTACCTTTTGAGTCCCACATTGATAGTTTCTGAACCATTGCTTGCTGACATGAGAGTTTCCTAGATGATAATAACAATGGTAATAACTTAACGTAATAAGAAATTAATTGTGGATTGAATCTTCACTTTCAGGTGTGATTGCTCAGAAACAAATTGTGTTGGATGGCCCTGTAAGCTGTGGAAAGAGTATTGCTCTTGCAATGCTTGTTCACTGGGCACGTGAACAAGGTTGGTTGGTATTCTATGTCCCAGAAGGTCGAAGTTGGACTCATGGAGGACTTTTCTATAAAAACCCTGATAATGATTTGTGGGATACCCCTGTACAAGCAGCCAACATTTGCCAGGCAAGAGAACCATTCAAATAAAATTTAACTTTGTACTCTACATGCTCAATGTATACTTATCTGTTTACTTTCATTCATCATTATCGCTAATAAAAATATTTTTCTGCTCTAAAGGATTTCATGAAGTACAATGAGCCAATGCTAATGAAGCTGCATTGTAAAGTAAATGATCCTATACCACTTGGAGAAGGTGCTGGTGTTGGGAGGACGAGAGATACAGATTCAATGGACTTGCCTGAAGGTTCAACTCTGTATGACCTGGTTCAATTGGGGATCACTAACACACATGCTTGTGTTGGAGTGGTAGTTCGTTTGAGAGAAGAATTGTCACTTGTTAAAGATATTCCTGTTCTTTTTGCAATCGACCAAGTGAGTTGCCTTTCTCTCTGCAAATTTGATACTTTATTTGTTACTTCTGACCAAACTCCTTATTGCTGTTTGCAAACAGTATAATTGTTGGTTTACGTTTACTGAATTCTTGGAGCCAGTTACTGACCGGTCCGCCCGTCCGATCCATGCGAAAGAAGTTGCAACGGTTAGTTGGTCGTTTCCTTCTTCATTCTATTACCATTTATATTTATCAATGTCTCAAGTTACTTGGTTTATGACAGTATTATCTTGGTTTATGATAGTTGTTACCTTTTTACATCAATTTTTGTAGTGATTAGTGTTTTCCTTAATTATTTGTCTTCAGGTTAAAGCATTTAGGTCTATGATGCATGACAACATGATGGTGGGTGCCTTCTCTCATTCAACAGCAGTAGGCAAGCTAAGGAAAGACTTACCAGATGTACCATCAAATGCTCGTGTCATGTTTCCTCGCTACACTCTAGATGAAGCTGCTGCTGTGTCTCACTATTACCTGAGGTATGTCTCTTCCCTACTTTCTCAAGGAGTTATTATTTGATTTACAATCAACACTAATATGTGTGGAGAAAAGATTGTTACAAGTTTTACCAGAAACTTTTAGTCTCGGTGCACAGTAAGAAAAGGGAAACAATGGGTTGAGCAGGACAGACGGGTTGAAAGTCATCAAGGGTTATTTAAACGTTCAAATCTCCTATACCAAATTTATATGATAACTCTTGTAAAGGTTACTCAAGTCATTAGTCGATTATAAATTTCTCAAAAGAAGCTGAAAAACGGCTGCCAGTCTACCCAATCAATCTTGACCTGCATGAAAATTTTAATTTATTGACCTTAACATGTTTTGACCTGTAACCCATTCTTTGGCTTCAACATAAAACTAGGACTTTTGTGGCTTTTCTCATAAAATACTTGTTTTTATGGCAGGCAAAGATTAATACGTCGTGAAGCGTTTTCAGATGAGGGATGGAAGAAATTATATCATCTTGCGAATGGAAACGGGTCAGAAATGAGATGGTTGCTTCCCTTCATGCGGTGACCCAGATCGTTTATGTTACTGGATTAGCCTGATTGCTAGAAAGTCGTACACAGAATAGAATTTGATTATTGGTCATTGCCTTTGATCTTTTGTGCAACTGAAGCATCTTCAACTAGTAAGTGAAGAAAATAACGCTGCCTTTTGGACTTCTGAATATGTCTAGACAGGTTAGTTTGAACACGAGTTACGTTTGTGTTCCTATAGTAGGCTAAAGAAGATGAAATATTGTGAAATCGACCAAACTTTTATGTTTGTTCCTGCACTTTCGTGTTTTTGTTTGGGTGTATCCAGGGCAAAGAGGGATACGAGCTATTGATTTTGTTGTTAATGTAACCGAGTAGTGAGGCTGTTTTCAGGCTCAATAGAGTCAATTGTTGTTTAAATGGAGCATATGTTTATGAGTTTCCCTTTATTGTTCCGGATTTTGTTTTCTGAAATTCATCGGCTTTCTGCCCCAACATTGGAGACTTTTTTTTGGAAAGCAATTTTATTACCAACCAACAAGGAACAAAACAACTACAAAACTAAAGGACATACCCCAAGAAGGCACAATGCATCAGCAACTGAAACTAACCCTCACAAGATACACAGAGCAATAAAGCAAACAGTGTACCTCAAACAAGTCCATCAGCAGTCGACGATATGTAAACAAAACCATTCACACTGATCAACCTTAAACTTAAGGTTATCACTCTAAATGATGATATGTAACATGTTCTTGGTCTCAAATATAATCTGCTCCAAAGTTTGTTCCACCACCGATGTGGGACAAAATCAAACCATTTCTAAATTTTACGCATCTTGATCCAAGTATCTCTCTGTGAAACACAATACTCAAATATTGGATACACAGTAGCTTGTTGCGAAGTCTCATTAAGGTGAACGCAAAACCACAAATTAATAAATGTGTCCAAAGTTGGCAAAAAGTCGAACTAATTTCTAGCATTAATCAAGGCTTCACGTTAAATAATTGGGGATACATGCAGTATCCTTTGAGTTTAAGGTTGTCGAGGTAACTTTGAAAAGTTTGGAGGCCTGCGTTCCATGAATGCCATCTTTCTCACGTTAGTTCTATAGAAAATTAATGACTGAGTTGCATTTCCTCCTAGTTCCTGAACGAGAATCACATGAACGATTTATTAGAAAAATATAATGGAAATGGAAAGGAATAACAAGAACTCGGAAATGATAATACATATATATGGTGTCCAGCATGCCCATCATCAACTGAATTTAAGGATGATTTTGGCACCCGAATGGCAGTTGCAGGGACGGAGCGGTGTGGGTAGTAGGGTATGCCATGGCTAACCCATAATTTTGAAACAAAGCCTATATTTTCCTTAAGACTAAAATACAATGTCTCAAAAAACTTCCAAAACCAAAATACCAAAATCCCGACGCCAATAAAACGTTCCAAACTTTCCAACACCGGATCCTAATTTTCGTTTGACCGGTAACTCACCAACCATTAATTTTTAACCCGCAACCATTTTTAATTATTAATGAAATTTAAATTTTAGTGTTTAAAAAAAATGATGTCCTCAGTCATCCCATTACGGCCAGTTGGCCAAGAAGTTGTTGTAGAAAGAGAAAGCTGATGTAACAGTGGTGTCTTCGGTCATGTGTTGGTCACCATTACGGGTAGCCTTAGGGTTACTTTGTCGTATGACAAAGACATTGTTGAAGAGTGATAATGTTATATTGATGAATTCAACTAAATTTGAAAACTTGTACTCCATTACACAAGACGCTTCATCTCCAAGAACGTGTTTCTATTAATTTATCTACTTGCATGATTGTTACAACTTCGAATAAACAAACTGATGCAATACCATCTTTGCAAACTGTTTTGTTATAAGTAGTTGCCAAAATCCAAGTTATTCAATTATCACAAAAACTACACATCCAAACACCAATTGACCTTGTGTTCATGACAAGCATGATCGCAAGTTTGAAGAATGAAGCTCTTAAACTTTTGGTTTATTCTTTCATAGAAATAATGTTGAAGCCTTAAAACCAGAAAATGATATCATGGGACTCCAAGAAATATATATTTCTATTGGCAATGAACTACCGCTTGATGCGTTGCGATTAAAATTCAAATACAAAGATATATTAAGCAGCAAAAAATAAGAAACATGGAGCCGGAACCGGAAAACAAAGCGCAACTGATTCAAAACTGGATGAAAACTGGTATACTAGTTTTTAATAGGTAAATGGGTCAAACATTTGCACCCGGTTAATTGACAGAGTAGCTACATTAGTTGACGGCGTTCTAAATCTCCCGGATTATATCGCCATAAAGGTTTCACGCCGAAAAGATTTACAAGAAACACTATATAGTCAACGTACAAAATATCCAACTACCTACCGTCAATTCAAACTATGCATGATTAAGATTGTGTTTCATATACAGTCATAAGGAACCATAAACCCATTACCAGTAAGTCTCATCATCATCATCTTCATCATGATTCATCAGCATGTCATCTTCTGACAGATCCTGGTATCGCATAGTTTCTGATCCTGAATTATCACTCTTCTCTTCCTCTGAATCCTCGTTAGGGCTTTCACTACTTTTTTCTTCCTCGTCTTCCTCCTCTTCATCGGGATAATTGTTCATGGGATTGTCTTCGGCTGACCTCCCAAAAGAAAATAAACAGAACATAAGAAACACCTAAAGATGCCTACATGCTTTTTAATCAGAGGTGGCAAGATGGGCATGTTGGGTTCAGGAGTCAAACAAGGTACAAGAAACTAAAGAAAACGGGTCATTTTTCGTATGGGCCGAAGCGGGTCAGTTGGGTTGGCCCACAAACAGTTTTTTGTCCATTTTAAGCATCTTATAATATTGCTCTAAATTGTTCAAAATATAACAGATTTAGTACGATGTATTCGTTAACAACAGACCTTGGTGGCTTCCAATCTATTTAACCCATTCCCCTTTTAGATACCGGTTTAGGATAAAACACAACCACTATCGACCCATTCACAAGCAAATGGTTCAAATTGCCACCTCTACTTATAATCATATACACGTAATGAAATATACCGTTAGAATCATCAGTATCGTAGTCTGAATTATCAGGGCCATTGTAGAAATCATCATCATCATCAACTTGGACACTACCAAAAATCCAGAAACGGGGTTTAGAAAGGTCAGGTCTTTAAGAATTAAGATAATTAAATGAAACATAGAGGTGAGTGTCAAATCCTTACAATGGAAACGGAGATGAACTGTTTTCCTCCATCATGCTGACATTGCCATCCTTGACAGCATACAGATCATATACATAGTCATCCTTGGATGCTGTTTAATTATCATAATAAACAAGATACAATGAACAAAAAAGAGTTGATAAGATAAGATTAAAAACTAAGAGCAAGACCTTGTTTTACGATTTGATGATCCATTTCAGTTTCAAGTTCCTCAGCAGCACTTGGGATGAACTCTTGTAACAGAGGCAAGAAACTGTACATTAGTCTCTGATCATCCTCATCTCTGCATCAATATTAAACTGATCATTAGTGGCAATATGGGCAGATTCGATATAAAGCCACATGGAGTAATTTAGATACAATACGGTCAGATTTGGTTGATCCAAAACACCATCCCAGAATTATTAAAAAGAAATCGTAAATAATCATTGTGCCAAAATGATTAGGGAAATTATAATATTTCAGTTATTATCAAACATTTGTTTAATATAATGAAAGGAGGTTTTATTCATTAATAACACACTTTGGAGTTTGATAAACTTACCCCATTCAACCCAGTTTGTTCTCTTTTAAGCTGATTTATCTTGATTTAACCCATTTGACCCGTTAGGGGTAAAACATGACCCAAATAAACTCTTTCAAAGTAAGTGGGTCAAAATTGACACCATAACAGACAGTTGACAACTTTAGATTGGCTAAGGACACGAGAACAAGTAAAAGCGTCACTCACTCTTGTTCATGCACCCCACTAGTCTCCCCAGCATCAACACGTTCAACATCATATAGATGATACATGTCCCGCAATGCATCATCAGATGCATGGGTGCCATTCTCCTTTCGGCTTTTCCATATTTGCTTAAATCGAGCATTCTTCGCCAAAAGCTGATGCAGTATGATTACTAGTGAGTTGCATCTAATATCGTATATTAAAAAGATGGTCAAGTTACTGGCATTCTTCACAACTGTACATGAACATCAAACTCAAGGGCTTAAAACCGAAAGCGAAAATTGGCTAATATGGCATATGCCAGTCTGTTACTTTGAATCATTTGTTGGTGATTGACACAGCAATTATAATGCATTTTTTTTAAAGTTACCATCATAAGTGAACTGTGAACCCGACAAGCAAACATGAATGTTAAGTCATCTTATAGTATATAATACGGGGAAATGCATTAGCATGTACCCATATATGAGGGAAGGGAATTTGGCTATAGTACAAAAACTAGCAAAATATATTTCGAGTATACCTCTTGTGTTTCTTTAGCTTTTCCCAGCAACTTCTTCTGTTTCTGCAATAAAAAAGAAGGGAAAAACAGAGCATGAAAAAGTTTAGCATCTCAGCTAAAAACAGGTTCAGTTAGAATCAGACGAAAAAAAGGTAGCACCAAGCAAGCATATTGGTCTTAATATGTTAAATGTAGCACCAAACTAGCAAAGTTCTTAATTGTCAAAACATTAACTGAGCACATGTTGATGAGTCAAAATATTCTCACATTACCATAATTTAAATAAACTGCATGTCAACTTTGGTATCATTTTCGAAAGGGATACCAATAGAAGTCCTAGAGATATCGTTAAGTAGCAAAACTCAGTTGAGCGACAGGATGATAAAGGAAGATATAACATGAGACAAACTCATTTTGACATTAACCAAACAACGATAGCTCATCACTTATCAAACTTTCTAACACGGAAAAACATGTTTAGATAGGTTCCATGAAAAAATTTATCATTTGTCTGGCAGCCCCAAGATTATAGGTATGCAATGTTTATAACTTTATAAGTGACATAGTTTGTGTAAATTTCTTCATATATCCAGAAGACCATTAAAAGCATTGTAACCAATAGAATGGACTAGAAGAGAATATTCATAAACAACACCTGAAGTTACTAATCATATCCCACATGCATATAATCCTATCAAGAGTAGACCTCAGCCCTAAATAATGATAAACTGAGATCATTTCTCTGATTGTGAAAGCACCACAACCACCTTGGGCTTGACCTTGATAAATAACTACAAAACTATAATGCTAAACCTGTAAGGAGATTAGATAAAGCAAGAGCTGATAGACAGCATGTAACCAGATAATAATATTTGTTCAACAATCTCACAGATACATGGTCATCAAGCCCATTTCAAGTTCCATCATTAAAAGGTCTATAAACCACTATAATCACAGTACACTACTACACAGGGGCGGAGCCAGGATATTTTCCGAGAGGGGGCAAAATATGATAATTTTTAGAAACTACACTAAAAATTGGTTCGTTGGGGGGGCAAATTACAAAAATAGCCGAAAAATTTCGAAAATTTACACTACAATTTTTTTCGCCGGGGGGTCACGTGACCCCCGGACCCCCCTTTATCTCCGCCACTGTAATCACAGTACACTACTACACATAGACGTAGGTATGCAGTAACAGGAATCACATAACTAGTATTATACACGTATGCAGCACACAGAATGCACGACGTTAAATACAGGAGAAAAGCAGAGAACTTACATTGTCAGTCTTATTACTACGCCTTTGGTCCTCATGTTTTGTTTTGGTCTCAAGTGCATCAGTAGAATCAGGCTACTTGACAAACAGAAAACAATAAGAACAACCAACAAACAAATACATTACGAATGACAAACAATGATATGGCTAATCACACAAACACACACGTCCGTAAGAAGAAAAGTAATCAAAGATTACCTTACTAGCGACAAACGACTGAATAATATCAACAGCAACTTCATAGCTGCTCACAGTCTCAAAGTGTTGCACAAAAAACTTTTTACTTTTCAATTCCTCAACTGCAATATATCAAACTTATTCATCATAACCATTTCATATAATCATTATTTTACCGACACACACTTCATAATCACAATCCACTAGTGACATATAAGCATTTATCTCATAAAGTCATAATTGTTTTATCATCTAAAAGAGTGTTTAGGATTGCTTAGTTTTTATACTTAGCAGATAAGCAATTTAGAGAGTTTGGGGCAAAATAAGCAATTTCAATAACCAGGCTTGTCGTTAGAAAAAAGCATCCTTGTTATTACACTCTTCTCACTCATTGCACGTATTTCTGAGCACACCTGCACACATACACTTGCCATAGGTCTCCTTGGAAGCAGTCTCACTATTTCCGGGCTTATCCCGAGGTAGGGGTATGACCTGTCTACATTCCACCTCCCCCATACCCTGCTCCGGCGGGATTGGGTATGTTGTTGTCGTTAGAATAAAGCAGGTTGGGACCTACATATTTGTAGGTGCTTATTTACGACAAAACTAGAATTCCGTCATATCTTATCTAAAACCCGCAATTAAAAGACAACCTTTCAAACAAATTATTCTTTTAACAGCATAAGCAAATCCAAACACCAACTCGTGAAGTCCTTATTTCTAAGCTTGATAAAATAAAATATATATATAATACCTTTGGAGGGTGAATCATTAATAGAGAGTTTATGAAAATCAAGCAATGGACGCTTCACTGGTCGTTCATTTACTTCAAGCCCTAATTAACACAAAAATATTTATCAGAAATAGTTGTAAAATAATTAATCAAAAGTGTGTCAAATAAAGGAGTTACAAAAAGCTTCGAGTGGAGACTGGTAGCTTTTGCGTTTGACTCTAACGATCACTGGCTTATCTTTGTTTGGTAGGGCGGCTGATGATGATGATGTGGCTGGTTCTGCAGCCATTTTGAAAGTTTATGGTGAGGGTTTGAAAGGTTTTGTAACAAGAGGGCTTAGTAAGTGCTAAAATGTGAATTAAATTTGCTTTCTATTCTTTTAATCATTATTTTTCGACCATTCGTCGACTAATTTACGAGTTTTGAACTCACTAATTTACGAGTTTTGAACTTATCACCGCATAAATTCAAACCAGGTAACAACGTAAAGCCCTCTCTTTTCTCTTTTCAAGAGTTTAACGTTACTATCGGAAAATGTAAGCTATACGGGTACAGGGACCAACATTTGTTATAAAGATAGCGTGGTCATTATATAGTTTTGGTTTGTATTTAGTTGTTTTGCAGGACTATAAAGACCCAGAATCATAAAAGATATAAAGATTAGTTCTAGAAATGTTCCCGTGTTATTTCTTCAAAGGTCCAAAGTGAACACCCGGCGATAAATAAGACTTATCTCTTTATTTTTATTCAGTTGTTAAATTTTTGTGTGTGTTGGGAGGTATTTTGTATTAAGTTTTGACCTTGTAATCGTGTTTTTTTTTCTTCTTTTATATGTTTTGTTTTCTTTTATATGTTTTGAACTTAAAAATAGCACACCATATTGTACTAATATGGATATGCTGTTTTAAAAGTATAAAAGGGGAAGTTGGTTGTATTCATAAATCTGTTGTGTTTATAACCTGAGTTTGATTTACAAGTTTTAATATGGTATAAGAGCCATAGCTTTGTTACACATATTTTAGCTGTGTCGTTTTTTGTTAAAAAAATCAAGATCTAAAAATTAGGATTTTGAAAATTTTTGGGGTTTTCAAAATTGGTTTGTTATTCGGTTAACTGGTGTTGAATCAAGTCGATTCATATATTAATTGTATGATTTTGTTGATTAGATCGTGAATCGAAAAAGTTAGGGTTTACTGTATCAAAACTTTAATTTTCAGGTTTTTGGTGTCTTTTCTTTGATATTGCTATATATCTATGTTGTTATTAGTGTTTCTAACTGATTTGGCTAAACCCCTCAATTTATGAAAAATTAGGGTTTTAAAATTTTTAGATCTGCTAAGATTACTTAGTTATCTTGTTGATTAATTGTATTTGTTATTTGTTTTAGGTATTTCCGTTGTGTTATTGATTGATTGTTGAGATCTTCTTGATCTTGTGGGTTTTGGAAGTTTGCGTGCTCTATAATATCTCTCACGCCCCTCTTTAGGTTATTTTTATAGGTTTTTTAGATTAACCAGTGGATAGGTCAAGAGGATTGATTGATTGAGAAGTTGTTGGAGTTTGATGTGTGTTAAGTGGTTTTCTATGTGATTGAGAAGTTTGGCAGGCCTTGGTTGATTGTTCTGTTTGTTTTGTGTGTTATTTCTTCTCTAATTTGCTTTGTTTTTTGGCTGTTTAATAGTCAAAATTAAGATTGTTAAGATGGTTGATGATAAAAAGAATGATGATGGTAAAAAGATGGAAACTGAGTACTCTGGTGGTAGTGAATAAAATTTACATATTAATGATCCATTATATTTGCATGCTAATGACACTAATGATACTCCACTAGTCACTTTGAAACTTGTTGGGACTGATAATCACAAGATATGGTCTGCTGCTGTTAATCTAGCTTTACATACTAAAAATAAACTAGGGTTTATTAATGGTAAACTTAAAAAAATATGAAAATGATGTTCTTCTTCAAGAACAATGGGATATATATAACTCGGGAGAAAAGTTAAATGTAGATCTCAAATTCTCTATAGATCAAATGAACAAATCTTGGCCATTTATTTTTTGATTAAAACAAAAAAAACCACCTTCCTCCTTTTTAAAAAATAAATAAATATCCCACAAACCGTTTACGCAAAACGAATCATACCATCGCGACGAGAATTAAATCATCTTTCTATAGAGGGGCACTTCTATATATTTTCGACGAACTTTTTTTTCGATTTTTTTTTCAGTTGCGTATGGAAAAATCACATGTGATTTGTATCAAAATCATATGTGATTTATGAAATCACATGTGATTTGTAATACAAATCACATGTGATTTATGAAATCATATGTGATTTTTTCAGAGGTAACTGAAAAAAATCGAAAAAAATATCGTCGAAAGTATATCGAAGTGCCTGTTTACTGAAAAATAAAAAAATGCTCGTCGCTATGGTGTATTTTTTGTCGATTAACGATTTACCATTTGTAAGATATTTTATTTTCAAAAAAAATGTGAAATTTTTTTTTTTTTTTTTTTTTTTTTTTTTTTTTTTTTTTTTTTTTTTTTTTTTTAATCTTGATGAAAAAAATAAATGGCTAAGATTGATTCATTGATTTATAGAGAATTTAGGATCTATATTGAACTCAACTCTATAACTCAGTTGTGTTATCTTGGATTTTAGGCTGAGTCTCAAGAATTGTATAAGGGTCAAAAAAATTTAAGAATGCTAAAGATGTGTGGGATGAATTAAAAAAAACTTACAATAAGCAAGATGGTTCTGTAATCTTTAACTTTAGTGTAACTTTTTGTGGTGGCCTTTTGACTAACTTGTTGATCTACCTTCCTGCTCTTGTGATAGTGCCCCAAAATTTAAGGATCATACTCAACTCCTTTGGTTGATGCAATTCCTAATGGGTCTCGATGATGTCTATGAACCAGTTAGGAGTCTAATCTTGACTAGTGATTCGTTACCTTATGTGAAATATGCATTTGCTACTTTGTCTAGAGATGTGTCTCACAGAAACAGTTATACTGTTTCTCAACCTGCTAAGACTGGTCCATCTGCTTTTGTTGCCAAGCAAATGTTTGGTCTGCAAATAAGAACAATCAAAATGCTAATAAAATATTTGGTAGGGTTTCAAATCTTGTTTGCAAAAACTGTAATATGGCTTATCACACCATTGATAGGTGTTTGGATTTGGTGGGATATCTACCAGGTTTTAAAATGTGAAGTAATAATCTGAACACTACCAATAATGTGAGTTTACCTGAAAATTTTGATGACTCTGAAAGTATATCTCATACTTTCACTTGTGCTCAATACAATAGACTAATGAGTTTACTAAGTGATAAGGTGAGCCTAGTAGTATGCAGACTAATATAACATGTGTGTTTGCATGTTCTAATTTAATTTCAATTTTGATATAATCACATACATTACTTACGTTGGTTAGATTATTGATTCAGGTGCGAGTCAACATATAACTTTTTGTGTGCTAAACTGTTATTTAGTTTAATCAATGTTAATCACTTAAATCTTATTGTTGCACAGGTAAAACAAAATGGAATTTATAAGTGGTCTAAAATTTTGATTATTCATGATGTGTTGGTGGTACCTGGTTATCATGTGAGTTTGTTGTTTGTGCATAAATTGTCTAAGGATACAAAGGGGTTGTTTGATAAAGTAAAATAATTTAGCGCTGAATGATTTTGTTCCCTGAATGATTTAGAAGCTCTGTAGGATTTGGTTTCGACTGTTTGATAGCTATTTCTGAATGACTAGAAACACGATTTTTATATTTATCATGCCAATTATTTTCATAGTTTTATTTGGGTACGATATCATTTTTTTTCACTTTAAACAAGAACTAAAATATTCAAGTACAAGAACCACTTTGTCATTTTGTGTCAGCTACTCAGCCACTATGTAATGAATATTAGGCTATGCACAACCCACTGGAAAAACTTGTTCGGTCACCATTCCAATCACAAACCGACCGATACATATATCGGTCACTTGAGTGTGTAAATACTCATCATTTTACACCCATAAAAGACACAAAAATGATCAAAAACACCCAAATAGACCATATTATACTGTAAATATCCTTGGTTTGTGTTTTTATGTGTTTCAGGTACAAAAGGATCGAAAACAAGGCAAAAACGAGCAAAGACGAGCACGAGATTGGAAAATCGTGAAAAGCCGAGGACGGGGACGAAATTTACAAGTTTGGACCGGGATAGTGCTCAAATTATCAAAGTCAACTTCCAAGAATATTGAAATGTCACAAATAGCCCTTGGAGATGATTTTCAGAAAATACAAGATTGGTCCCTGAAGTTTGCAAACTTGGCAGATTTGGCCCTTGAAGTTTCCTAAATTACAATATTGGTCCTTGTGTTAAATCCTATCCTAAACTAAAAACAATAATCGGACCAAACAAATACCCTTTAATCCTTAACCCAACCCACCAAGCCCATTTCATTTCCCAAGCCCAACCAAATAACCCAAAATACCCAACCCTTTTTATCCCTGAGTTAACCAAAACCACGTTTGACCTCGGTCAAACGTTTCATCTTCAACCCACTTGCCCGCAAAACCAAACCACCCTCACCTACCGTTTCTCTGCAATACCACCCCTTATCCTCTAACAATCCACCACCCTTATCCCTATCTTCACTTACACACTCTAACCCTCCCCCATGTGCTCAGAAAACGTTAAAAACCCACATGACCATTTTCCCGCCAAAATTACATTGAACGACTGGGATTGCTATTAAAAGAGATAAAGACACAAAGAAAAGATTGTCACCGTTTTTAGACCATTCGTAGTGTAGAATTACTTATTGCTCAGTTCAAGTTTCAATTTAAGTTTTCATTGTCATTTCAAGTTTATTTTAAGTCATCTATTACTTCTGTATTGTAATCATTCCAAGTTTTATAATATTTCAAGTTTTCATGTTTCTTGTTAATTCGTATTAAGCTCCCTTAGTTATTAAGAATCCATTACAAGCCTCATTACCATTTATATAAGCTTATATAAGCTGCTAATAGCTTTTTATAAGCTTGTATTAGTTTACAACTGCTCTAATTTCAAAAGTCAAGAAAAGTCAACAGAAGTCAAAGTTTCAGTCAAATAAGCAATTTGGTGGAGTTAAGCTGGAGTGGATAAGCTGAGTGGGGTTTAACTTGGTATTGACAAACCAAGTTTAGTTCTGATCAGTTCCATTGTTTCATAATCTCACAGTTGTAAGAATTTTCAAGTTTTTGCATAATTTTCTATTTCACTGTTATATAGCTTAATTTTAACTTATTATAGTCATTTTCTGCTTATTAGTAGTTTACAATTGTATTTCTTCAGTCTTATCAGTATTTCATAATAGTTGCTAAACTTTTCTTCAAAATCATTAAAAAAGCCAAAAATAGCTCTTATATAAAATAGCTTATCAAACTGCTTAATTATAGTTCAAATTTACTAATTAGAACTTAATATAACCTGTTTTCATCATAGAATACATAACTTAGCTTAAAATTGCTTTTTCTCTTTGAAAATCCAACACAGCCTTTCTTTAAGGGGTGTTTGGTTTAAGCTCATCCTTAAGTTCAAATATAGCTTGTACTGTGCATTTGCCAATTTGCCAGTTTCAAATTAGCATAACTTGAGTAGAATAAGCTGTTTGTAAGTTTTTTTAAATCAATTTAGACAGGTCCTATAGCTTTTTAAGGTCTGTGGTAACCCTAGGCCTCCAACTGATCAAATAAGCCAAAACAAGCAATAAGTTGTTCAGGCATTTTCTCTTAGCATTTTCTTGTTCCTTTTTGTCCATTTAGAGTAACTAAATAGCCTGGTCAAAAGTCTTTTTGTTTTGTGCACATCTGCACATGTCTGCACAAAACAGACCATAACTGCACATACCTGCATCAGTTTTTGGTTTCCAGACCATCTGATCTAGGGCAAATTTGAATAAGCTATTGATCTGGGAATTTGGGCATTTTTGGTTTTTAGTGTAGCCTATAGTACTAAGAAGCTTTTGCCCCCATAAGTTCCCACTAATCAGCTTATTTGAAGTGCTTATTTTGATCTGCAAGTAGGGGTCTCAAGCTGTCATTTCTGCATAATCTTGAATCTGCATAAGTGCTTATTTGGCTTATTCTGTGAGTTAAGCTGTTTGAATTAAGTTGTTTTATGCTTAAATAAGTTGTTTGAACTGTTTCTGAGCTTGTGGTATTTTTTAGTGCTTAAGTGCTTATTTTAGTGCTTATTTCCAAACTGCTTATTAGCCCATTTGCTTATTAGGGTTTAGATAACTTCTGATTTTATTTTTCCTAGATTAAGAATAACATTTTAGATTTATCTGCAAAGTTTCATATTTTTCTAAAGTCATTTACTATTTTTAAACCTTTTAATTAGCTTCTAGTAGTTTTTAAATCATAATAAAAAATATAAAAGTCAGAAAAATATAAATCTTTTTTCTAAAATTTTCTTTTGTTATTTATAACTTAGGAAAAATAATTTGGTACTTGTAGGATTTATTTTTATAGATTTCACTTTTTAATCCCGTTTTTAGAATTCTCGTTACGCGTTTTTTATATAATTTGCTTTAATCTTAATTTTATTTTGAGAATTTGTTTCTCATTATTTAATTAGAATTAAAATAAAAATACAAGCAAAATTCCATATCCAAATCATCAGTCACTCTAATTCCAAACCTTAAACGGTTGTTCATTCACACCTCGCTGGGACACGACCCGGGTAATCACTTACCTGGTATCACACATATCACAAACGTGAGTTTTTGCAAGTTGACCTTTTTCCTAAAAGGTTGATTTGTCTTTATTCACGTGTATCCTTCTGATAGATATTATTTATATATACGCTTTTGAGACGGATCACCGACCGACACAAATATCGGTCGCTTGGGTTGTAGAAGATCGGTCGCATGTCTCCCAAAATCAAAGTCGGTCCTTCAACCGACCGAGTTTAAACCATTTGCATCAAACCAATCAATACACATTTCCAACTAAATCAAACCGTTGCAATTAAATTAAAAAAAAAAAAAAACCTTTTCAACCTTATAAATACCTACCTCAAACACACATCTAAACACACAATTTCAAACACAATTCATATTCAACTTATCATCCACAAACAACTTCTCATCATGTCAAAGAAAAACACTCCCACATCAAAAGACCGACGATCCCGACTACCCCAAAATGCCCCGAATTTGAACTTCTCGCCGGAAAACAACTTCCAACTAACCGACATAACACCACCACAACAACGGGGTATTCGATTTCGTGCACCCTCTTTTGAATATTCATCACGACTACAACAACCCAATCAAAATCAAAACATGTTTTACCTTAATCGTCCATATGTTCCACCGTATCGTCCTAATACGGATTATTACCAAGAACCAAGTGGGTTGTCGTATCGGCCTAACATGGATTTCTTGCAATCTCCCCAGCCGTATCAAGATTATTCCCCGATTCGGGATGTTAATCTTGAGATGGATTTTGAGGATTTTATGGACAACCAAGCGACGCAACAATATCCGACTCAAGATGCGTCGATGGGGCAAGGTTCGGGTCACGGTTCTTACCATGGTTCGTACCACGGTTCTTTCCCCGTTGAAGACGATGATGATGTCGAAGAGACATCACCCGTCAAACCAAGGACCGCTTCGCGACGTGCTACAAAGGCGAAAGACAAAGGGAAGAAGGCCGAACCGTCCAAAAAACAGGCATCATGAACAAAGGCGGAAGAGGTCGCTCTTTGTAAAGCTTGGGTTTTTGTGTCGGAAAATTCCCAGCGAGGAAACGCTATTAACAGGCACCGCTTTTGGGAGGAGGTGATAGCGTATTTTCATAAAGAAGCCGGTACATTAAGAAGCTACGACTCTATCAGCAGCAAATGGAAGAATCGGATTCGGAGTAGGGTTGAAAATTTTGCTGCTATCATGGATAATATCAAGCTTAACCATGGTAGTGGTGAGAATGATGTTGATGATAGTGAGAAAGATTTGAGGGAATACCGTATGATTTACGGTCATGATTTCAACTTGGTGGAATTTTGGAAAATCTTGAGGCATCACGATGCTTGGAAGACGGAGGGGGAAGCTATCCGAACGAATAGTCGGAAGAAAACAAAGGGCTCTACAACAACTTCGGGGTCAACACAAGGTCCCTTGAATTTTCAAGAAGTCGATGATTCTGAAACTGAAGACGATACTAGAGAATCACGACCAGAAGGTCGTGACGCAGCTAGGAAGAAATCATTGTCCTCCTCTCGTGATCCACCACAATCGTTTGTAGCTTTACTAACCAAGAACTTCTTCAAATCGAAGTCGTCAAAAGAGGAAAAAAGAAGGTCGTTGAAGATGAGTATCTGAAGATGAAGCAAGAAGAGCTGGCCATGAAAAGAGAGAAAATAGCACTTCAACGAAAACAGGTCGAACTCATGGAAAAATCAACCAAGAACCAAGAGTTGATCTTCTACTACTCCAAAATCGACCCAACTTTGCCCGAAAGTCACCAAAATCATCTTAGGTAGCTTAAAGCAGACATCAAAGACAAATAAAGTTTAGTTGATTAGGTTTTTTTTTTTTTTTTTTTTTTTTTTTTTTTTTTTTTTTTTTTTAATTTCTTATTGTAATGTTTTTAATTTAGTATTGTAATGTTTTTATTATTAATGAATTTTAAGTATTTTTTTAAATGTTTGATTAAAAAAAAAAAAAAAAAAGGTCGGTCATCGACTGTGGCACTTTGGTCGCTTCTAGTCGCCGGTGACCCAGGTCGTTTGGGTCAACGACTGTGCATAGCCTTATATATTAAAAATGGAACACGACATTATAATAAAAGATTCCTCTTGTGTTAACCACTATGGGTTATACTATACAAGCCCCCCCTATGATGTCAAATCATAGGGGACAAAGGAAATCTTTCTTTGATTTTACAGTATAACACAGTTTTCTGTTCCGTATTTCTGACAGTTTTTAGCGTTTGACATATTAAACTTTATATTTTATGTTCCGTACTTTCAGGTTTATAGTTTTTTGATATAAATAAAATTATTAAAAAAAAAAATAATAATGATAAAAAGGGGGGGGGGGGGGGGGGGGGGGGGGGGGGGGGGGGGGGGCTTGTATAATAAAAGATTCCTCTTGTCCCAGCCACTATATGTATAGAAAAAGAATGTCATCATTTCAATGCTGAATGGTTTAGGGACAATATCACGTGGAATCGGTAAGCCCTATTTCATTCATTCAAGTCGCATTATTTCTCACAGTGAGTTTATCCACACCCTCTTGTACTGAGGGTATTTAATCATTTAATATATCGCTGGCTTGTATGATGTGCATCACAAGTTGTATGGTTTTGACCAAACCATCCCTGATGTGACAACATAGGAAGGGTATGTATAACACATCCCTATTTCTTAGTCAAACACATTGTCCTTTGCTTGTTTCAGCATTCAGCGCTGCCCCATCCCATTAAGCGCCAACCAAACACCCCCAAAGTGATTGTTATGTTTAATGAAAGTAACCGTTTAATTCGGGATTCAACACAAAAATCCGTACCCGACACAACACAAAAATCCTTGGTACGGATTGGTAGTGAAAGAAGTGGTATCTACTTTTATGATGAAGATAAAAGACTTATCAATAGTAGAATTATCAATAGTAGATTTCTCCACCGTTTTGGCCCTCCTCTGTTCATTGTTGTGCAACATTGACAGCGGTTTTATCTATAACATAAAACAAACACCACACCATAACTAATTATCAATTTACACTTAATAATTTCAACCACTAACAAGAAGTTCTAATAATAACAACAATAATACTATTAACAATTAACTAAAAGAAGTTTAACTTTTTATGTGAGCCACCACCCTTCCAGGTTTTTTCAAAATGAGGACCATTTGCATCTCACTTTCCTATTAACGTAGTGTCAAATGCTTCACAATGTTAATATTATTTGAATCTTTTAACCAAAAAACTGAACCAATAAATAACTAAGTAAACCACGTTCAGCAATAGTGTAGACATCATAAAGAAAGAATAAGGTAAACATTAAAAACACCAAAACCACCATATATACGTCCTCAGAATGCCTAGTATCAGCCTGACGTGTATGACATGCCGTGGTTCCTCTACCGCATGCTAACAACAAGCATAAGGGAGCACCACAGTTGCAAGTTACATGTACATATTCAGATTACTAAATAATTCATCACCGGGGTATTATGGACTATGTTAACAAAGTACAACAGCAAAGGGAATGATGGTAAAATATTTTTCATGACAGTAAAGTGTTACCAGCAAGTAATAATGGTAAGTATAACTTAACAAACAGTTTTTATGACGGTTAATGTATAGTAAAACGGATTTACTTTTGCCAAAGTATCATTTTAGTAATTAAACGTCTTTTTGGCATTATAGGTGGTTCTATAGACTCCAATGGTAATCATTTTCCAATCTTTCAACCAGTAATCGACATGCCCGGCCAAATTGTATTAAGTGAAATAATTTATACTCCAACACACCAACATGTATTTGCTAATGTGCAAGGGTAAAAGAGAAAATTGTATCTTACCATACTTCCTATTCTCTTCCTTACCTAAACACAGCAAAACACGCAAGAACACTTGAGTGTAAATTATACCACGCAAGACATTTTGGGCGTTTATGCCGATTACTTGTTGATAAATTTAAAAATAATCCTAGCAATTTTAGTCTATCAAAATTTCATATAATAATTGAAAAAGTTTATTTACTAAAACAATCAATTGACAAAAGTAATGTCTATTCTATGACATTAGCCCTTTTCTATAAAGATTTATTAGAAATGACTAAATCATTAAAAATAATCTTGGATTTACTTGTTAAAATTGCATTATTATACAACACATACTTATAATTTGCTAATATGATTATTTTCTGCCTTTTTATTTTGTTAGCTTAACAATGCATAAAAAACAATCAACACAACAGGAATAACATAATCAGGCTCAGAATTTATAATATAGAAAGATAAACATCTATTTCAATAAACACAGATGCATACATATGTAACTTTAGTTACCTAATTAATTAATAGAACCAAATCGCAGTGCAGATAGAAAGATAAACATACATGTAACAAGTTACGGCGACAGGATTTTTTTTAGGGTTTGGTTGTGTTTGAGGGTTTTAGAAGCGTATACTTTTTAAGTACTACTCTTATGTAAACTTGTAAAGTAGAGAAGCGGGCTGAAAGAATGGTTTACTTCAAAAGGACCACATATGTTTTAAGGTATTACAAAGATACCACTTGATCTTTTGAGTGATTACAACAACTCTCTGGCAAGTTACACTTCTGTTGTAAAACGGGGCGAAAACGATAGGAGCATTGTTCATATTAGTTCGTTTAGTTTAAGAAGACAAATGAATGAACACGAATGCTTAGATGGACAAATTTTCTTTTTCATGTTCGTTCATTAAGAAATGAGTTTGTTCGTATTCGTCCATTAACAGATTAAACGAACGTATACGAACAAACATAAATGAACGTATGAATACAAACAAAAAAAAACAAAATGTTGTATTTTATGTGTGTTCGTTTGTTTAAGTATACCGATTTTTAAATCATCTAATAAAAATATACGATATAGCGACCATTAACAAATAAACGAACATATACACACATTAACGAACGTATAATCGGACATTCACGAACATAAATGAACGGACAAGACTTTTATTTATGTTCGTTTATTTAAATAAATGGACATAGAATTCTGTTCATGTTCGTTCTTTTAATAAATAAACGCACATAAACAAATATTACCACACGTTTCATCAAATGTTTCACCAAACGTTCGGTTCATTTACAGCCCCTGGATATTACCACTCCAACACTGAATACCAGTAAATCATGACGCTAGTTGAAATGTGTTTTGGTCAAGATCGAACAGTCAACATGTCCAAGATAACTTTGGATTGCATTTAATAAGAAACTAGAGCCATTTGCCAAAATATGTTTACTCTCATGACGTTCAACAGAACAACAATTGTGATGTCCTGCAAATTTGTTTTAAGTGATATAATCTAAGATAATAAGTTTCAACAACCACCTATATACCTGGTCAACGCCTTGAGTACCAACTCTTGCACATATGCTATTTTCTGATGTATCCAGGTTGGTATAACTAATATACCGGCGCTGCTATGTTACCTTTTCTGTTATCAGAAAGTAAGAGTGATGTATAGTCGAACATCGGATATTGATGACCTTAAAAAAATTTGCATAAGGGGTAAACGGTATTATTTTATGTCAAACTTTTTACCTCTGTACTTGATACGAGAAATTAACGAAATAAAGACATTTATATCATGTAGAGTAATAAGTATTGACGTTTATACACATGGATGCATATTTGGATACTATGGAAGTGTATATATCATATCACTGCTAAGATACGAACTTCTGTTACATGTTATAGCATGTTTTCTTTACAGTACGCTTCTGCATTAACTCGAGTTAACACTCCAAAAGAATCAGAATTTTGCTTGTTCCTGAATTTGCTCCTGTCAAGAGATTACAAAATAGCCACAACAAATTTTTTATTAGAATAACCAATTTATGCAAGATAACAAGGGTAAAAAGGACAATGTTCGAAAATGTTATTTACGGACCTCTGTGACAAAGAAAGCATGGAAACCATATGGAACTCTATGGGGCAATGGAACAACTGCAACAGGATCTGGAGACATTGTTTTCGCATCTATAACTGTTACTGATGATTTCCTGTAAACACAAACAATTATCATAATCATATATTTCAATGCTCTCTGATATGATATAAAGAATAAAAAGAAATGTATGGTATTTAAATTTTAAATGTATACCCTGTGTTCTCATCATGTGTAAAGAAGATCAAGTAGCCATCGTCTTCTTCTGAGTCAACTCCTGGTTGCTTAGGAACAAATATTGCCTCTGAACCATATCTACCGGGGCCCAGATCATATATGCCTTGAACATTTCCTCCAATTTCGATTTTTTCTTTTCCAGCCTCGGGTTCTGCAAGTAGATCAAACTTTACAATCCCAGTAACCTTTGCAATGCTGTCAAGCCTAGTTGCATACACAAATCGTTGTTTCCTGAAGTCAAAATAAAAAGGAAACGGGAGAACTTGTTACCTTACAGTTCAGAAATTCTGAGAATTATATAGTTAATTAGGGCAAAATTCATATATAATTAAGTTCCTTTTTTGCTCCTAATTGATAATTATTTTCTAGCAACGAAAGTTCTTATGCTGCATTCACTTTTGTACACCATAATTACCAAACAAGCCAGTTCGAAAATCTTAAAGTACCAGTAGGAACATGTAAACGTATCATTACCCAATTAGACCAATTTGAGAAGTATGTTGTTATTTAAGGGTAGTTTACAAACTAATTAATAGTAGCATCTAACTATATTTTTGCACCTGCCAGTGTAGTATTCGTTCACCCTTGGAAAATCAACAGCAGACTCTGATAACTTTTTCTGAGTAGCAAGACCAGTTTCCATGTTGAATCTCATCTCATACCTGACAATTAGAATTTCAATCAGGAAAATTACTAGAATTACCTATATCTTTTCATGCCTATAAAGGATCAGAAGCTTACAGCTCATTTGAAAAATTCTCACGCTTTTCATCAACACCTCCACCAACCTTATCCAAATTTGGATTTTGAAGGCGACACGTAATCAAAACAACTTCATCTCCTTCTTCCCATGCATTGGCTGTAAGAGTTATAAGTTCATTTTTAGATGACAAATTTCAATTCTGAGTACTCCTTCGAGAAATGGTATATATAAATGGACAACAGAAGCGCATAAAATATAATCTTCGCTAAGCAATATCATATAAAACTCGTTTAAGCAAATGGTACAAGCTTTTCAACATATTGAAGTTTTTAACATTCATCATGGCAAGAATTCTACAAATTTTGTAAGTAATCCAGTAATACTTCAAGGAAGACTAGCAATGGAAACACAGAAAAAGAGTCTCACCGTTGTGAAATATAAAGCAGTTTGGGAGCTCAAACCATTTAATCTGGAGCTCGTTCTTTGCATACCGAGGAAGTATACCAAATCGAGCTTTCTTTGTTGCATCAAATGTGAAAATCAACTTTTTCTCCTTCACCATATCCTAAGAGTAGCAAAATAGCAAAAATAAGACAAATCCTACCATACGATTTTCAAGACTCCATGGATAAGGTCAAAAGATATTTTTATTTATTTTTTAATTTTATCATCGTAGAGAAAGTTGAACTGAGATTAGAATAATATTTCATGTATATACCTATGATCTTTATTGTTTATATCTACATATATTTTTTTTCTCAAGGATATCAATCTATAAGATATAACTAAAAGAGTGACAAGAAAATAAAAGGTCACATACTTTTGGTCTAAAGTATAAAGGTAGATCCATGAAGATTGCATAATTCTCAGTAATAGCAAAGTCATGCATCATCACTGATTCTGGTATTGTTATTGGCACCGGCTCACTCATCACACCTTCCTTTGAAATCACACGGTATGTGCAATATGGTGGTGCTTGTGCATATCCAAACGTAAACATTTCACCTGTAGGCAAAAACTATTTAGTGAACCAAGTGATATTATTGCACAAGATCAATAACCGGATTAGTGGGGTATAAATGGATTTCACCTGTGACTGGATCAATCTTTGGGTGAGCGGTGAATGCGTGAGAAAGCCTCTTATCATAATCCATCAAGCCAAGAGTTTGTAGGTCACCATCCTCCAGAACTTTAATGGCGTCTGAAAAAATATATCATGGTAAGATCATATAAAAATTTCCAACAAAAAAAAAAAAAATCCATAAAGTAGCAATCTTCCTGTTCGTATGCTGAATACGAGTAAAATGCTTACATGGTTTATCTCCTTCTGATAGTGCCAATAGCTTTCCATGATGATATATGAGAGCTGTGTTACCTAAAAGAAATAATAATGGATATAAGGTTTCTTTTAACAGTAACTACGGCGAAATACGAGAATTGTGCATTTGTAATTGACAACCAAAGTGTTTAAATAAGATCGTGTAAACAGGAAGCCACAAGAACTGAGAATATATTGAATCAACCAACCTGTCCCCTGGCCATATGTAAGATCTAGCACTTTCAACTTTGTTCTAAGCATTTGCATTTGGACCATCACTAATCCAAAAAACCCTTTAAGATCTCCAATCTGAAAAAACAATAATGAAAATGTAACTAGGACAAATAATGCAAGAACATTCATGCTGATGATATAACCTCAACAATATGTTTAGACAAATAATATGACAAGTGGGCTGTTAAATATACTATTGACTTTCTCCTTTATTATATCTGCATAAAAAATTTACAGTTTGTTGTACCACCTTTACTTCTACAAAGTTATATAATGATAACAGACAGAAGCATATTTCAAATGGCCTACTGGAAGTGTTAATTACCCGACAAAAGCTATAGCAGACAACAGAAAATATAAAAATGTTCCACGCCAACCTTCCTGAAAAGGGGAGGGCTTTACCCGATTTGAGTCTGTGTGGTGGTGGGCTCAAATCCCGTGGATTAGTCAGCCAAAAGGTCGGAAACCATGGTTACCCGAGAAAAATAAAAGATAAAAATGTTTGGTAATAGTTTTAGAGGAATACCTTCATAAACTTTGCTCCTCCAAAATATTCTTCCTGTTCCAAACGGGATGTCTTCACATAACGCGAGAGATAAGTTGCTTTTCCATCTTTGATGCGCAAGCCATGGATCATACTGCAAAATAAAGTAGTTCAGACAATAGTTTTGTTTCACCATATAATCTTTATTAGAAGCATCCGAGTGATCAACCCAATCCTTCACAGGCTTCCGTTAGCTACTATACAGACATGGAGTGCTGCATATCATACACAAGAAGTTTATAAATATAGATGAAGGAACAAATAACACGTACCCATCTCCATCAAACCTGCACAAAAAAATAACACAATATTAGTAAGAGTTTTCTTTTTCTAACAGAAAGATATTAATCAACCATGATCCTTTGGTGTAAAATAAGGAACAAGGTAACCATGATTAAGAATAAGAAACGTGAACTTTATTATTCATTTATGGCAAGAACCATGTAAGTTTCGTACCAGTGATATCCAGCCACAGGAGCAAATTTCGGATTGGGACCTACTCTAACAAACTCTCCATTCAAGCAGTCCTGTAATCAGAGAGATATTGAAATGCCTATTAGTACCAGAAGGCATATACATTAGATGTGAGAAGATTACAACTGAAACAAAATGACAACACAACTTAATCTAAGAACACAGTAACCAAAAGGAAACACAAATATCACAACATACATTGACACCTCTATTTTACAAATTTCAAGCAGAATTTCAAATACTAGTATGCTAGAAATAATGCTCAAGCAGGACAAAAAACTGCTACGTACTTGACAACACTTCAACAACAAGCATTTATCAAACTGATTCCATTAATCAAAAGATAATTTCTTTGTTTAATACTCAAAGCAATTTGAAATTAAAGTACGATTCAACATATAACCATAAAATGCTCAATTGAACGTCTAAACTCTAATCACAACAAACACACAGATTAATAACTCAATGATTCAAAATTTACCTTACACTTTAACATTCAAATGCTAACAGCCTAACATGCTAAAATCAACATTAATTCATAACAAAACACTATTTTATAAAAACTTCAACAACAAAGACAGGTAATAAGTAAATATGAATCCGAAAGTAAGTATGATTCACCATACAATGATACAAACCCTGGCATGCTTGAACCAACGTCTAATCACAACAAAACACTAATTCACGATAATTCAACAACAAACACAAGTACACAACAAATAAATCAAACTTATTTCGTACTTCAAGTAGGACTCAGTGTATAATCCCAAACATGCTCAAACGGACACTAATTAACAATACTTCATCAACAAACACAAATTAATAACTCAACATGATTAGTTAACACAAGTACGATTGCAAATATAAACCATAACATGCTCAAATCAGCGTCTAACCACAACAAAACACTAATTATCAACACATCAACAACAACTAAACAGAAATCATTAACATGAACAAACTTACAGAAAATTTGCATTAGAATTAGCAACGAACAGAGAATATTGACTCAAACTGATCACGTAACACAAGCACAATTCAACATTCAAACCCTAAGATGCTAAAATGTCTAATCACAACAAAACACTAATTATCAATAATTCATAAACAAAAACAAATCAACATCTCAAAATGACCCCAAATTCAAGTAAGATTCGATATATAAACCCTAACATGCTAGAATCTACGTTTACGCATCAGAAAACGTTACTCGTATATTTTAGCACTTTACCAACAAACACAAGTTAACAACTGACATTAATAACAAATTTACCGTGAAAAACACAAAATAACTAACTGTCAGCTACAACAAGTCGAAGTACAAGATACTAATCATTATAACTTGAACAACAAGCACAAATTAAATAGCTCAAAGCGATCCGAAAAAACCAACCGATAATCACAAAAAATAAAGCTCGTAACAATTAAATCAACAACTGAAACTGATACCGTAACAAATATAAGAATCAAAACAACGAAAACCAGGGGCGAAGCTTTATAGGGGGTATATAGTTTTCGTGTAGAAAAATTTCGGTATATTAGGTTTCGACCCCCCATTTTAATTATGAAATTTCGGTATATTAGATCCCGACCCCCCACTAAAAGTTGGCAAGCTTCGCCACAAATATAAGAATGAAAACAAGGAAAACAAATAAACAACAAAATCACCGTAAAAACCATACTAGTTCAACAACAAACAAACTTATATAGCTCAAACTAATTTAACAAACTAACCGATAATCACAATACAACATAAAACAAAAAATTAACAACTCAAACAGATACTTTAACAAATATAGCGATTAAAAAAAAAAAATAATAACTAACCGGTATAAAACATCAGCGATAATTAAGTTAACAGCTGTAACAAGCATGGCGGTAAAGATAAAAAGTAACTAACCGGTAAGTGACCGATAACATCGAGGTCTTTACAAGGAGGAGTTTCATCAACAACAGGTGCAAAGTTACCAAACAACCAATGATGAGGCTGTGATGAATCATACATTAGCTTCACTACTACCTTCTCAATCCAATCCACTGCTTTTGATGTCAAGCCATTGTTAGGCTTTGGATTTACTGCCACTACTCCGTTACCGGTTATCTCCGTCGCCATTGAGCCCATTATTGGTTTGGATGAGTGAAATGAGAGGTGTTTGTTTTGTTTTGGTTTGTTACGTTATGGAATTTGTTGGAAGGGATATTTGCTTGGAGGATGGAATGTACACGTGGAGGATTGCTGGACTATTTTGTACATGAGAATCTTTTTGTAAAGAGTATTTTTTATTTTATTTTTTTACACTTACCTGATATTTAAAACGTTTATATATTTGTAAATATTACAGTATATTATTTAAAAAACAATGATACCATGATGACTTGATGAGTGTGCTGCAACTTTTTTTTTCTTGGTAGTGTCATGAACCAATAAATATTATACTACAACACAATCTCCGCCACCAATCTCCACTATCGTTAAAAAAAGTTAAATTTGAAAAGCCTAAAAAAAATATCAAAAAAAAAAAGGAATGATACACTCACAAAAAAAAATCCATGTATGTCAATGATGATTGACTTAATATGAGAGAAACTATAGCAAAATACACCAATCATTCCCTAACACCTCATTTTGTGTATTATTGCGGATGTTTTTTTTTTGTGAGTGTAGCATTCCTCCCAAGGTTTTAGATAGCGTGAGGCGTGGCGTGACAACATAGTTAAGCCTCGCGTCTTATGAGCTATGGCTAGGCCTTAGCGTTTATTAAGGCGTGACTTAAAGAGGCAAACAATATGAAATATTTATAGATTTATATATTAACTATCATATTTCATATATATATCGAGTTTACAAAAAGTGTTATAGATAGGAACTAAGTCATTAAACTATCATTTCATTCAGTTTTCGTCATTTACTAAAAAAAACCACTTTCATCGTAGTTGAATTCAAAAAAGGTGTCACGCTTCACGCCTTAGCGCACCTTATTGCGCCTTTCTACGCCTTATCTCACGTCATGCCTTGAACTGATGCATTGGTCTATTGCGTAACGTAGAAGTTACGCCTCGCGCCTTTACGGCGCCTTTCCGTCGTCATGGCGCACCTTTTACAACAATGATTCCTCCTAATAAATGGAAACCCATAAAATCTAATTCCTAAAAATTGCAAATTGAAACCATGATCCAGTTAACATAAATGAAACCGCAAAAAAATGAAAATGTGATTGATAAGAACTATATAAAAAAAAATAAAAAGAGGTTCATGGAAGGAAGGGACGGTTGTGGCGTATACTTGCGCTGCCAGCAGGTGCTGGGGCCGGCAGCGGGGTGCCGACAAGTGGGATGCCAATGCTCATCTACTTTGTTGTGATACACGAACATAATTGATGGGTAAAAAACTATGAGGTTGGATCGTATATTAAAGTGATAAACTAAAATGCTACATCATAAATTAATGTCATGTCAGCTCATATATATACTATATATAAACAACTCATATATATCAAAGTGGAAAAGTGAAAAATTAAGTAAACTATTTATGGAAACTATAAACTTTTATTATTATTTTCGTTTATAACTCATCTTATTTTCATTCAGTTTAAATAGTGTTAGTGTTTAATCAATATTTTGAAAACCGGGTCTCTAATCGACCCGGTCGAGTCAGCGTGTCACCGGGTTACCGGTTCGACCACCGGGTTAACCCGGTTTCGAAAATATAAAAAACCGGTTTAATTGACCATTTTTTCGACCAGAACCGGTTCAACCAGGGGAACCGGCCGGGTCGAACCAGGTTATTTTTCGTTATAACCCACAAACTTTTTTTTTTATCATTACAACTATCTGCCCTATAAAATCTCGTTGGTATGCACGGGTACTTGTTTAGTTAGAAAAGAAAATGGGTTAAACATGAAGTGAGACATTGTATACCGATTTATTTATGTCACACCCCCAAATACGGACTTGCAGCGGAATGGAACACTTGGGGACATGACCGCCATAGCATCACACTTACAGTTATATTGAACGACCTAAAGTGTCATTTTAAAAGTACATCGTTTGATTTCATAAAACATTCAGAGTTTACAAAAGATAGGTCCCAAAAGGGGTTTCATGTTTGCGGAAATAAGTTTGTTACAAATCAAACGATAATTAAGTGCATAAAATACATGTGAGACTCGTCGTCACCGCGACTCCAAAATATGTCCATATGCAAACCATGATGCAAATACCTTAGTTACCTGAAAATACATTGCTAAAAATGGTCAACAATAATGTT
Organism: Artemisia tridentata subsp. tridentata; assembly: GCA_021014915.2. Classification (NCBI taxonomy): domain Eukaryota; kingdom Viridiplantae; phylum Streptophyta; class Magnoliopsida; order Asterales; family Asteraceae; genus Artemisia; species Artemisia tridentata. The sequence goes on along the minus strand of CP139502.1, from coordinate 123,255,627 downwards.
GGTGAGATCATAGGTTTATGTAAATGATAAGTCTCTACGGTAACCACAAGTATAAAGTGAATGACAAAAATGTCACATAAAAATAATACATTGGCTCTTAAGCTCATGACCCCGAAGCTAGACTGAAATAAATGCCCCAAACTGAGTGCTTTGCCAGACACTCTGATATGATTCAAATGAAATGCGTTCGTATGACTAGTTGGCGCTACCAACCCGAACGGAGGCGTCAGCCTCAATAGATCTATTCACTCACTCTCGCTTACATCCAAATTAACGATCCATGATAAATAAAAGGGGACTTTAACTGGGCAATGATGGTAACTTAAGCAATGTAAATGAATTTAATACTTTGGCCCGCATAAAAATAATTGATGCAATGTATTCTCCCCCGTAGGTTTGAAAATGAAATTATAAATTGAAAACGGGGCTATGAAAACTCACCTGATGCAATAGCAACAATGACAATAGTGGATATACTGAAATGAGGCGCGATCCCTAGCCGCAACCTAATACGAATGATATGATCTAATGTAAGTCATGAAATGATGCTACACATGCAAATACGTATGTTATCGATACCACTCGTGAAATTTGAAAATAACGTTTATCGTCAAAAAATATATTTTTTACGTCTCGTTAAGTTATAAAACATTTTTCGTGTAAATACATTAAAACGATACTCCACGATCGTCGTTTGGAGATCTATCGATAAATATAGTGTTTTTCGTCGCAATTTAATATTTTTCACAACTTATAAAAATGACTAAATGGCTTCGCAAAACTAGTCATAAAACGGTGTACATTAAGTGTTAGTAAATAAACTCGGCGTTTTTAGAAACCTTGTAACAATATCTTGAATTCGTATCATCGAAATTTTGTCCATACGCGTCTCGATCAATGAGAAAAATGGCTCTCAACATGGTGTCTCGCAAAAACAGTTTTTAACTTAGAAACATTTTTCTATTAAAAGCTGATAAAAATGTTTTGTAATCATCGGTTTTCAAACGCTTGTATCTTGGTCGTTATAAGCTCGTTTTCTACGTTCTTTATGTCCTCGGATTCGTCTTACAGCGAACTAATAGATTCTTGGTATGTCGGCTCATCTAGATCACATTCAACGCTCCGTTTTACCCGTTGAAATTCGTGCAACAGCACGCTATTTTTCAGAAAAATAGTTTTCGTCGCTAAAATTGAAATTAACGTATCTTTCTCGTCGTAAGCTCGTTTTTGCTCATTCCAGCGGCCACGGTTTCGTTTTTGAGTGTATTTTCTAAAAATGTAAGCCAAAATATCCCATGACCTACTGAATTTTCCAGATTTCACAAAAATGGACAGAACCTTTTTCTAAATCTTGTAAAAATCAATTTTTCTAGTTCAAGGCTTGTATATATCACTTCCAATCAACACCAAAACTATTCTAAGCCTACCATACACCTTCTTAGGGTGTCATGGGTTCCTAATCTTCACCAAAAATAATAGATCTCACAAGATCACTAATAAAAATCTTAAAAATCATTTTAGTAAGAAAATAAAAGTGTTAAGTGGTATATAACATATGTACATTTGCATGATTTGCTATTAGAACATCAAAATAGATTTAATGGATGTATAAAAGAGTAGAAAATTTATGTAGAAGCTTACTTGAGGTTTTGATGAGTTTTTGTTGAAAAATACTTAATTATCCTTGAGGTTTTTATTTCAAAACCTTAACTAGGACACTAATAGGACTTGAAATATACTTGATCTTGAAATTTTGGTGAGTTTTCTTCTTCCTCTTTATGTTGGCCGATCACTAAGGAGAGTGGGAGAGTGATGATATTTTTTTTTTCTAGTCTTGCACTTATGTGAAGTATATGTGTTAATATGGAGAAAGTCTTGATATTCTTTTAGACAACTAGTACAAGCCATTTAATGAAGTTAGTATAAAATTTCAAAGATGATGATGGGGGGTATGGGAGGCGGCACATGAGGGATGGGGGTGAAGAAAATGTAAGTAAACTTTTGACTTTAGGTGTAATTTAGGTAAATTTGGCTAGTATAGTGTGTTATCGGGTACCGAGTTAGCTAGAAATAAATCTTGACGGAACAAAGTAAAGTATGACAAAGTTGTAAAAATTATAAAATCACATTCCTTTCAAGAATCGGGTGTTCAAATAGTTATCGTGTTGAAATTTCGCAAACCGTCGTAGTTATAAGCGTTTAACGGAAAATATAGTAAATGATTTAAAAACACCGGGTAAACTAATAATATAATTCTTATATCATTATAATGAGTGTGAAAATATATTAGGATCATAGTCGGGAGTGTCGGGTATAATGTTAGTAGTAAATGATCGAGTGTTAGCGTTTATTTAATAAATAAATATACGTGAATAGAAAATTATGCAAACCCTTGCATGACCTAATCTGAGATGATGTTACTGATGATATGTAGACTGCTCTAATCTATATGATGTGTCCTTAATGATGATGCATGCGCAGCTAAACCATACCGATTACGTGAATTTTAATACTAGTTTACGAAATGATGAATAATAACCATGAATAATGATTTCCCTCCGGGGATGAATAGTGCTTCATGAATAGTAATTTTTTTGAAAACATCTCAAAGTCGCAAACTGACTTCAAAAACGATGAATAGTGAAATGATGAATAGTGATTGATGAATAGTGAATGATAAATAGTAATCCATGAATAGTAAATTGTCGAGGTTTGGAAAATGATCTGAAATTATGATTTGTCACAGTCGTCCACCCTAAAAGGAATTCAGTCCCTGAATTCAGTTGGTGTTGGTCTCTGGAGTGGACATTTGAGTCGCCGATTTGGAACTCTAATGGTTTGCGGCTTAGGTACACCTAATTCCAAGGATTTGCGTCATGTACCGACCTAACCTTTCTATTGTTTTCTTGTTGCTTGTAACTGATTCTTGACCTGTACTACTTTCCTTTGTTGTTTCACAATTAAGTTCTAAACTAGTGAATTGAGCTTTCTGATTTCGGTCTGTCAATAGGTAATTGGTACTTCGACCATAGGGTGCCTTAAAGGGTGCAGTCCTTATATTCCGGTGATGGCTATTGTTGACGATGAAATTTGTCAATGTCAAAAGATTATCCTAAACAATTCAAAGTTGATTATACGGCGCTGAGCACGTCCTACAGTGTTTGGATAGTTCTCTTAAATGTCCATTGGTCTAAGAATGGTAGAGCGTGTGTATATCTGATTGGAAAGGAAATATCTTAAAGGGATTGTCAGAAGTTTGAGGCGTATCGTCTATCCTTTATTATGAGTATTTGAAATTTGCACAACATGTCTCGTGACTATTTCTACGACAATAGGTTTGTTGAAAAGGTGTTATCGGGAGGGTAAAGTTATGGTAACAGTTTTTGACTCCTTGTGTCTTGCTCTAACTGATGTTACGATATGAGTCTCCCTTTGCCTAAGGTGCTTAGTCTTCTTTACTGAGATTCTACTATTCAATAGTATCTCCCTAGATTTTCTTTATCAAATTCTTCCATGCTACCGTTTGTCAATCACAAGATCCTAAATGTATGAAGTGTTTTAGTACGGTGGCAGATTTTTGAAAATTGACTCAATATGGAGTGTTTGGTTTGAAGTCCTTTTCTGAATTTACAAGTTTGAATATATAACTTTTCAAGTTTGAATAAATGAAGTTTCTCTCTCGATATGGAGTGTTTTGCTTGAAACCTTTTTCTGATTAAATGAATTCGTAAGTTCGAATAAATAAATTTTTATGTTTGAAAGAATAAACCTTTCTTTCGGTTACAGTGTGTTTTGTTCGAAATCTTTCTTTGAATAAATGAATTGTCAAGTTTGAATAGTTTCAGTGGTTATGAAATGTTGGAGTGTGTTCAAAAGTGGCCCCAAAGTTGTATAGACGTGATTGCGTGGTTTTGTAACCTTACAACAGGTTTTACCTCTCGAGGGATCTCAAGAGGCTTACAACCCCACCAGGCAGTGTACCTGACCGATGTAGTATAGTGTAGTGGTAAGTACGGGGGATTGATCGTTCTCCACAGGGAATAGTGTTCGTTAGGTATGAAAAATTACTCTAATAGGTCTAAGGGTGAGAGAAGATTCTTTTTTATGTTTTTATAATTTTATGAAAGCAAGTAAAATCTCGGGTTTTGAAGGAGTGGGCGGAATTAGTTGCTAGTCAACTAACCCAAATTACTACGAATGCCAATAAAATAAAATAACAAAAATGAAATGTGGTGAGAAACTTATGTGTAGAGAAATGTGTTTACTTAGATTTCCTTACTCCCTAACTATCTTTTACCGGTTAATTAGTGTGTATTAGTCGCGTGGATGACGGGTGTATTCCTTAATACCATTCGTGGGGTGGCGTACTTACTTCCCCAACTCTACAAGCTCCTACTTCACTCCTATGTCGAGCCGGCTAGGAAGCTCCTAACATGGGATCACTAGAATTCGCTTGTGCATTAAATACAACCATAAAAACCTTTAGTACGCATTTGGTTCATGTTTCTTAAGACGTTCAAGCAAGTTACCGAATAGGAAGTTAGCCAGTTTTCTTAAGCCTAACATAGATAAACAATCATCCAATACAACTAACAACACACTAACAACCAATAATCAATAGCTAAGTTTCATTAGATCTAAGCAAACACAAGATAAATTTAGCCTAACATGTTAAACAAAAGACAAGAATAAGATAGAATCAAACAACACATAGACATATTGAATGATTACTTGATAACTTATCTTTCAATGAAACATGGAAGATCTCAAGGCAAAAAGCCCTGAAAAAGTAGCTAAAATCGTCTTAGGGTTTTATCCCAAAATTCCACACACTAAGCTCTCCCTAATGACAAAAGATTAGAAAACTATATATAGATTTTTGGATCTGACGGCGTCACCTTATGGAGTGTGACGCCGTCACCTCGCCGCTTCTAGGGTTCCCGGATGACCTTCTTGACGCCGTCCCTCTTTAGCTCTTCAAAAATCCATTCTGGCTTATCAAGGCTTGACGCCGTCGAACCTAGAACGTGACGCCGTCCCCTTATGATTTAAGCCGTGACGCCCTTGATCAAGTTAAAGCGTGACGCCGTCAGAATTCACATGCTATTTTCACTGGCTTATCATGAGTAAATTTCACGTCCAACTTTTCTTGCCAAAGCATGACGCCGTCCAGAGTAAATTGTGACGCCGTCAAGAGTAACTTTTAGCCGATTTTTGAGACTTTGTCGTTTTCTTCACTTTTATGCTCCAAAAACGTCCAAAATGCCTCCTTTTCCAGATTTCTCCTCAAAAGTACCTAAAATGACAAAAGGAACGATTTAGGGCAATATTTGATCAAATAAATACGATTTAAGGCTTAAATGACCCCTTAAAAGCGGTACACTTTTCGCTTCATCAAATACCCTTACACTTGAGATTTGCTTGTCCTCAAGCAAATGCGCTTTTATTCTAATCAAAATACAAGTTAGGGGTCATTTAATGCTAACATAAAAGTAATTACAACAAATAATCGTTCCACTTCAATCATAATAAGCACGGAGATTATAAACTAGCACCTCACAAGTAGTGTTTAGATACTCACATCTCTCAAGTGTCATCAAAATAAATCTCATAAATGAAAACGGATAATATCTCTCACTACCTGTCATAGCAAATAGATTACCATAGGCTTGGGAAAGGATCGAAAACCTCCTCCACTAGGCGTAAGCACCTAAGATAAACTATCAAAGAGGGCTTTTAAATGGGTTATAACGTTAGGTGTAGGGAAAAGGAAAACACGGTTTTGTTGGATACGGGATATTTTACTGGTGGCGAGTTAAAAATCTTGATCAATTACATGTACTATACAATGTTGCTAAGCCAAGACTAGACTCGATCTTAAGCTAATGATAAAATAACAAAAACATAAAATAAACATAAAATAAAACGGGATGGTAGTCCGTATGTTTTTTCTATTTTTCTTTTTCTCATTTTTTTGTGTTTTTCTTGATTTTTTTTTTTTTTTTTTTTTTTTTTTTTTTTTTTTTTTTTTGCATACACTTTTACCCTACCATCCAAAATAATACATCATAGGGGCATTGCATCCCCCTTACACTTGAATTTTTACATAACTTTACAAATACTAATCTAATGACTCGAATTAAGATAATTGAAAAACTTGGAGTACTTTTAAAATATTTAGCACATATGGGGGTAATAAATGATGTTCTTCCCCATTACTCCATTACACTAGTACTTTACCCATGAGTCCCAATCGTCCCAAAACAATATGTACAAGGATATGACTCGACTTAGCAACCATGTAATCAATTAGATAATTAACTTGGGTTTAAACAAATGTTGTAACAATAATGCACTAAAGATGAGTGCATACAAGGTAGGCTAAGGCGATTTGGGTGTACATTTTAGTGGGGTGTAACAAATTCTTCCTTTAAGTAAAATGCTTAAAGGTCGAAACGAAAAGATAGGCTCTGAGGGGTGTACTAGGGGTATCGTGTACTAAAAATGAGTACAACGCAAAGGGTGTGGGAGAATTACTTGACCAATGTAGCCAACGTAATTATAACAAAAACACAGGTGTAAAACAATGGGTTAATCCTAATGCCTCTTATCATGTAGTAAATCTAACTACACGAATGTAGTCTCACTTGTGGCCTTGGAATGGTCCTAACGCAAGTTCTAGAATCTAAGTGCTACCGGTACACACATCATAGCATAAATGCTTTTCCTACCAATTCTAGGGGCGAACCTCACATATTTGGGGGTGGAAAATTTTTTAGTGGTACGGTTTTTGTGCTAGTCATATAACTCCTATCCGTGAGACGCTCATTAAGATCAAAGTTTCACTCCTATATGTTGTAAAAAATTTTAAATTTGGCACTAAAATTACCTTAACAAGTATTTCTCTCAGTTTTATTACACATCTACCATCAAACAAACAAAAACAAGCGCAATTGTATTCTCTAAAATCGTACTTTTACCCTCCCCTTACACTTAAGATGAACATTGTCCCCAATGTTCAAGTAATAAGATGTAAAAGCAAAAAGTAAAAGAATGAAATCAAATACTCCCCTGATTCGCTCGGTGGATAATGAAATTACACGGTTAAATCTTCCTCCAAAGAGAATGTTGAAGCTCCATGACTAATGCATCGCCATAAGCTTGATTCCAAAAACATCTCCTTGTCCAAAACAACCTGTTAAACCTGAGAAAACAAACACGAAAACCTGCATAACATCGGCGGGAAAAATCTATATATAAGGATATAATGCTTGTGGAATGATAATTTTGCAGATTCCTGGAGATTATAAGTTGGAGATTTTAATAAAACTTTTTATGAAAACAAAACTTTCAAAAATTTCTGGAAATTAAATCTGACGCCGTCAGGTTATAACCCCTGACGCCGTCAGAAATGACCTGACAAAAATTTTCATTTTAAGTTTCCGGAAAATTTCTGGAAAAACCTTTACCTTACTTCCTGGAAATCCTGCAAAACCTCATTATGACTCGATACAAGCATTTGACTCAAACAAATACGAATATGTATGCTAATTTATTATTATTACGATTCATGTTCATTTGTGTTCTAATAAACCGATTTAGATTTCCCTTACACTTATCTTTTGCAAAATACCTTTATATGTAGTTAAGACGAAGTTAAAAACAACATAAAGCATTTTCACAAATTAGTTTTTAACATGAACCAATAATAATAAAAATTAAACACACATACGGAAACAAATAAAAACAAACAAACAAATAAATAAACACACAAAGCAAATAAAACAAATAAAGCTTGGGTTGCCTCCCAAGAAGCGCTTTTCTTTATTAACGAGTCTTGTAGCTAGACTCAAAGTCACGTACATTACGTGATTCCATCATTCATAATGACGTATCCCTGATAGATATGATCCTTGTTATCATGGTGGTGGTGTCTCAATCGCTCGACATTTGCGGTCACTTCACCTCCTCCTTTGCTGGTCAAGCTTACTATCCCATCTTGTTGTAAACCTTTAATTGTGAATGGTCCGTACCACCAGGGACTTAGTTCATTAGTAGGTGCTTCTGTTTCTGAATGCCTTAGGAGCACTGAGTCTCCTTTTGTAAATTCAACGGGGTCATTGATTTGCTCATCAGCCTCAATATAATTGTTATTTCTACCCTTACATTCTCTAATCTCATTTTCCATATAACTCTTAATCCTTGCCTCCCATGCAAGAATTTTCTCTCGAACATTACCACGGACTACATTAGTGTTAGCCTCCATCTTCTTCTGCAGAGCAATATCTCGTATATGTCGTGGGATCGTTGGGAAGTTTATTGTTTTCTTCCCCTTCTTCATTTGGATGGTGCTATTTTCGTAATTGATTTGTGCTCTAGTGGTAGCGAGAAAGGGTGCCCCAAGGATTATTGGCATATTCATATCATTTCTCTCAATGATCATGAAGTCGACCGGATACAGGAATCCGGCAACGTTGACCAACACATCTTCTGCAATTCCTAGCGGATACTCATAAGAATGCTTTGCAAAGGAGAGTTTAGTATGGGTGATGGATGGCAACTCATCGGTTAACTGAACATAAACGGATAAGGGCATCAAATTTACGTCGGAACCTTGGTCAGCTATCGCATCCAGATACTTGTGTTTTCCAATGCTGCATGGTATTTCAAAGACCCCGTAGAATTTCTGCTTTTCCACTAACTTTTGTCCTATGAGGCATTCATACAATTGCCCACCGGGTAATGTGTCAGATTTATCATCCGGTTCCACCTTCTCGGACTTCTTGTTGGGTAGATGAATACGTCGATAGTTTCTCACCCAATCGTTTATGGTCTCCTTGTTTATTTCGTGCTTCAAGTAATGCTTCACTTGTTGTGACACTGGCGGTTCAACCAATTGGCGCTCCTCAGAGGGCGCCTCCTCTCCTTTGTCGGAATCGCATTTGTACGCATTGGTGTTTCCATTATTAAGTGGGATGAGGTCAATTTTGTTAACTTCCATAGTTATGGATTTCCCTCTTCCATCATTTCCGCCCTCTTGGACGACGGAAGTGGCCTTGACAAATTTAGTGTTAGGAACATCAACGTCATTCCTCACCAACACTTTTGCAGGGGCTTTTGTATTTGTGTATTCTTTCAAAAGATTCATCATCTCCGCCATCTTCTCCTCCATTTCCTCCTTCTGCTTGTAGACGGCTTCCTCAAATTTTGCCAACCGTTCGGAGTGTTTTGACATGTACTCTCTCATTCGAGCTTCGAATGTTGGACTAAGTTCCTGAGGTGGTGAGTTGGGTGGGGCGTGCTTATGGAAGGGTTTAGTATTTTCCCTACGGGGTGATTCGGACAATGGTATTTGCTTAACGCTTGAGACTGAGTTAATTGTTGCTTTTTGTGGACTTAAGGGTCTCTTTTGCTTTTCCATAAGATATGCAACCCTTTTCTCAAGTTCACTAACGCTTTCCTCAGTGATTTGATTGGCGGTATCGGGCGATGAATATGTCTTGACTGCCGAGCGCACGTCGTGGGAGACTTGCCACAATTCATCATCGTCGGATGCAAGCTCATCAATGATCTCCCATGATTCCTCGGCGCTTTTGTCGCGCAATCTGCCCCCGGCGGCTCGATCGATGGCACGCTTGGTGTGGTAATCAACATGGTCATAGAAGATTTGGATTTGAAGCCATAGATTTATGCCATGGTGAGGGACTTTTTGAAGTAAGTCCTTGAATCGAATCCATGCCCCGTAGAGGGTTTCGCCTCGACGTTGTTCAAACATCAGGATATCCTTCCTTAGCTTGGTAGTTCTCCCCGGTGGGAAAAACTGAGCAAGGAAACGAGTAGTGAGATCATCCCAAGAGGTGATGGATCCTGCGGGTTGACGTTCTAGCCACTGACTAGCTTGGTCCCGCAAAGAGAATTGGAAGAGACGCAATCGGGTCGTCTCTCGAGTGGCAACATCAAGGTCTATAGAATCAACGATTTTAAGAAAGTCCTTGAGATGTTGATTAGGATCTTCAGAACGAAGTCCATGGAATGCGCATCCACTTTGCACCAACCGGATGGTGTCGGATCGCAAGGGTGTGATATTGGCTCCTTGAGTGAGCTCAATGGTGTTTCGATAGCCATGGTGGCTAGGACGGGAATACTCTCCTAAAGTACGGGCTCTAGGAGGTGGTTGTGGTTGTTGTGGTGGTGGGTTGTGTGGGTTAAGGATATTACCATCTTCCATGATGTCGGATGGTATGGTTACGAACAAAGACACGAAGAAAATAGATAGACTAAAGAAAATCTAGAAAAATAAAATAAAAATCTCACTAGAAAGGAATCTAGTGAGTAGACCTAATAGAAATAAAAATTCAACCTAAACAATAACTATTCCCCGGCAACGGCGCCAAAAACTTGATTGCGTGGTTTTGTAACCTTACAACAGGTTTTACCTCTCGAGGGATCTCAAGAGGCTTACAACCCCACCAGGCAGTGTACCTGACCGATGTAGTATAGTGTAGTGGTAAGTACGGGGGATTGATCGTTCTCCACAGGGAATAGTGTTCGTTAGGTATGAAAAATTACTCTAATAGGTCTAAGGGTGAGAGAAGATTCTTTTTTATGTTTTTATAATTTTATGAAAGCAAGTAAAATCTCGGGTTTTGAAGGAGTGGGCGGAATTAGTTGCTAGTCAACTAACCCAAATTACTACGAATGCCAATAAAATAAAATAACAAAAATGAAATGTGGTGAGAAACTTATGTGTAGAGAAATGTGTTTACTTAGATTTCCTTACTCCCTAACTATCTTTTACCGGTTAATTAGTGTGTATTAGTCGCGTGGATGACGGGTGTATTCCTTAATACCATTCGTGGGGTGGCGTACTTACTTCCCCAACTCTACAAGCTCCTACTTCACTCCTATGTCGAGCCGGCTAGGAAGCTCCTAACATGGGATCACTAGAATTCGCTTGTGCATTAAATACAACCATAAAAACCTTTAGTACGCATTTGGTTCATGTTTCTTAAGACGTTCAAGCAAGTTACCGAATAGGAAGTTAGCCAGTTTTCTTAAGCCTAACATAGATAAACAATCATCCAATACAACTAACAACACACTAACAACCAATAATCAATAGCTAAGTTTCATTAGATCTAAGCAAACACAAGATAAATTTAGCCTAACATGTTAAACAAAAGACAAGAATAAGATAGAATCAAACAACACATAGACATATTGAATGATTACTTGATAACTTATCTTTCAATGAAACATGGAAGATCTCAAGGCAAAAAGCCCTGAAAAAGTAGCTAAAATCGTCTTAGGGTTTTATCCCAAAATTCCACACACTAAGCTCTCCCTAATGACAAAAGATTAGAAAACTATATATAGATTTTTGGATCTGACGGCGTCACCTTATGGAGTGTGACGCCGTCACCTCGCCGCTTCTAGGGTTCCCGGATGACCTTCTTGACGCCGTCCCTCTTTAGCTCTTCAAAAATCCATTCTGGCTTATCAAGGCTTGACGCCGTCGAACCTAGAACGTGACGCCGTCCCCTTATGATTTAAGCCGTGACGCCCTTGATCAAGTTAAAGCGTGACGCCGTCAGAATTCACATGCTATTTTCACTGGCTTATCATGAGTAAATTTCACGTCCAACTTTTCTTGCCAAAGCATGACGCCGTCCAGAGTAAATTGTGACGCCGTCAAGAGTAACTTTTAGCCGATTTTTGAGACTTTGTCGTTTTCTTCACTTTTATGCTCCAAAAACGTCCAAAATGCCTCCTTTTCCAGATTTCTCCTCAAAAGTACCTAAAATGACAAAAGGAACGATTTAGGGCAATATTTGATCAAATAAATACGATTTAAGGCTTAAATGACCCCTTAAAAGCGGTACACTTTTCGCTTCATCAAGACGGGTTTTCGGTATGATGTGAATAGTACCGTTTAGTAGAAATTGATGTTATACCGTACGATGGTTTTGTTAAAGGCTGACCATAAGTGATCCATCCGTCAGAATAGGTACTTTAGAAAATATCTTTCTACAAGGTAGATGATTTGTATAACGCACTTTAAAGAAAATTTCGTTTGAATTGAAAGCATTGCGAAGGATAAAATAGTCGGGTAGGTATGTCTGCATGATTGCTTAGACGTCTAATGTTTTGTTTCTGGTGTTGGGTAATACCTATTGGTCAATATTAAGCTAGATCTACCGGTATGAGCATTCAACTCACTTGGTCATTTCTAAAATGGATTATATCTTAGATTTGTTGTCTTACTCGGTCTAGCTAGTACTTCTGAAATGATAGTGTTTGGTGACTATGCCGAAGTTAGTGATTTGGATTGCCTTGTGAGATCTTATGTTTTCCGTTGCGATACGAATCAACTTACTGTACATTTCTAGTCCTTGTTTGTGATTCCGAAACCCTTTCGTTGTTTTCTTATGTCATGAATTTCTCCTCGTAGCTAGAAAGTCTCTCCTAGGAAGGTCAATGGTGAAGATCCAACTTAACGGTTAAGTGAGTAACCAGTGGTGTAGGTATCTAGAGAGGGTCTGTCAAAAGAGATGTTTATGAAGAATTTACTTGTTTACAAAGCTTTACCTTTTTGGGATGTTTTGAATGAAGATTGTTATTAGAAATTTTGGAAAGATAATTCTTTCCTTCATGGCATAATCCTTCCTGAATTAGACATAGGTGATCAGGTTATGTATAATTGAGGACAAATGATGCGATGCTCGGTTCAGTCAAAATAGCATTACTTTTCTCAAAAGTTTTAGATGGTGTTCCACGTGTAGTTTGGTAAAATGGTAGTTTAAATTCCGTTTTTAAAAAGAAAATCGGTTCGTAAGGTAGTAAATAATTGGTGGAGTGCTAGTAAATCAATTTATGAGATGATGATAATATAACATGTTTTAAAATCTTGTGAAATAATTCCCTAAGATGGTAGTAGAATAGTTTTGAGTAAAATTATATGAAATGGTTTTATGAAGTGGTAGTAGAATATCTTGCATTAAAATTAGGTAAGACAGTTCTATAAAGTGGTAGTGAAATAGTTTGGGATACAATCTGCTGAATAGGTTATAGGATGTGTGTGGAGAATCTCACAGAATGGTAATAGTCTATAGCCAAGGACGAAATTTGCCTAACCATTACTAGGATAGCGGTATGTTGTTGCGAAATGATTGAAAATTTGGGCAAATGGAATAGGAAATGAAATAAACAAAGGTTGTGATTACTGTGGAGATGATAAAAGATAGAGATTATATTAGATAGAAAAGTACATGATACAACGAGGTTACAAGAAGGTACTTAAGATAGACTACTTAAAGAAATACAACCCTAGAGGGCTCCGTCTATGGTTTATTATTAAAGCAGAAGTTCCTTGTTCTTAACCGTTGTCATTGTCGTTGTTGTCTTGACGAGCTTCGCACTTCAACGAGCTCTTCCTTCATTCTGGTTTTCTCAGCTCTGGGCATTCACTCTTGAAGTGTCCAATTACTCCACACTCATGGCAGGTTACCGTGACTTCCCGATTCATTACGAGGGTGGGAGCCTTGCAATCCTTGGCTTTGTGTCCGACCTTTTGGCAGTTTCCACATTGAGTGGGGCAAGGTCCATTGTGGTGAAACCGACACTTATTGCACTTGGGTAAAGTCCCTGCATATCCTTTCTTTTTAGTTGGTCCTGCAGCATAGGCCTTAGCAACTTCTTGTTTCTTAGGTGGTTGTTGAGTAGCATTGTCATTCTGGTTGTTGTCCCACTTCCTCTTGTTGTGGTTCCATTTCCGTTTGTTGCCATTATTGTTTCCTACGGCCTTGGTGTGAGCTATGTGTTCCTTTGCCTCAATCGCCATACGAATAGCTTTAGACATGGTATCGGGTTCTAATGAGATGACCAACATACGAATTTCAGGGGAGAGTCCCCCGATATACCTCTCAAGTTTCTTGCATTCCGGTTCATCCATTGCAGGGCCTAGTCGTGCTAATTCGTAAAAACGATCAGTGTATTTGACAACATCATCTCCTACCATGGTAAAGTCTAGGATTTCCTGTTCCATTGCTCGTAATTTGCTTCTTGAACAATATGCTAAAGTCATCATCCTTTTTAGTTTCTCCCAAGAGATTGAGTAAGCAGCGTCGACCCCTACTATCTGAACATGTTTATTCCACCATTCCTGAGCATGATCCCGAAAAGTGCAAGTGGCGAACTTAACTTTGTCTTCTTTGCGGCAGTTGCCACCTTGAAATATTGTTTCTACTTCTTCGAACCATTTGTAAAATCCCTTCACGCCTTCAGTTCCGCTAAAGGTGTGGGGATTGCAATCCATAAATTCCTCGTGAGTAAGATTTTTGGCGAGGGTTGTAGCTATGCTCTTGGCAACGATTTGTTCAACAGTGGCTTGAGTCATGTCTGGAGAGGCTTGCTTCGACATAATTCTTCAAAATCCTAAGAGACCATAAGAATTTATAAGTAGTAAGGATCATTACACTCACATATACACAATATATTATGAATACAATGAAATCGCAACGAGAAACAGCCACGGAATATCATAAGTATAATCACAACACACATGAATATGATACATGAAAATTTCGGCCTACATGGGCCGATATCATAGATAGCACAACCATATCCATATAGTAGAGTCAACACTTGGTAAGTTCGTTGTACAACAACCAAAATACTACAAGTTTCTTTGAACTATGCCACACATCCCGTGGCTAGGATAATAGTAAAAGCTAGTAAAGATATAAGTCTAGTCTAGAGGTTCCCTGGTGCTCCTCTGATTGGATCCTGGTTTGCGGCATCTTGGGGTTGGGATGAGTCCTGATGTGGGGTCTAGAGTTGTGCATCGATCATATCCGATATAGTATAAATCTCAAACCATTCCTGAGGGATCTGCTGATGTTCCTGTTGAGTCGGCGGTCTTGGTACTATCCACAAGGTGTCATCTAATTCCTGATATGTGAGAATGGAAAAGGGGAATGACAACGGTAATAGTGGGAAAATAAGGGCAGTCTCCTGAATCTCAAAGGTCTCAGTGTCATATCTGGTAGTCTCTTCTAAGTCTGGTTCAGGTGGTGCTAACATCTCAAACGGGTGAGGGTTATCATCTAACAATGGTGAGTGATATGGGAATGCCGAGGTATAGGAAGGTGAGAGTGGTGGTGTAGGTGTATCGGTGGATGAAAAAGCATCCTCGATATCCGAGTCTGCTGGAATGATAATAGGGTGGTTGGGTGAAGACATATCGTTGTGAACCAGGTTAATATAAATATATATAAGTATAAGTAACTCGCATAATGTATGTATGAAACCGCATGTATAGTGAATATGCACTTATGATGAAATGATGAGACGCTATGATGATGTGGTTATAGTCTAGGGTATCATGGACAACCTAGTTCGCTATAACCTTCACTCTGATGCCAATCTGTCATACCCCCAAATATAGACTTGCAGCGGAATGGAACACTTGGGGACATGACTGTGTCTGGGACTTTTTTCAACTCTAGGACCCATGTAAGAACTATGTCTCGCAGGTTGTTTGTTCAAGTCCGGGACTTTTGTAGATCTTGAATTTGTGCTTCTTCGGTGATCTACGGTTAGTACTTTATTCAAGTCTGGGACTTTTGTAGCCTGGGACTTTTTGTCCTTTGCGCTCGGACGTCCACGAGTACTTTTGTGAACAGCAGTTAGTTGATCGGGAGAACTAAACACCTGAAAATACATTACAACTTTTAAAACTTTTATTTTTTTTAACAAATTACTTTATTTTTTTATAATCTTTTTTTTTATAACTTTTACAAAAATTTTTTACAACTTTTTTCTTTTTTTTTTACATTGTCATAGAAATTAAAAAAAATAAAATAAAAAAAGAAAAAAAACAATTAAACCCGCGTCAATACTAACCATACAACTTTTTTTTTTGTTTTTTTATAACTTTTATAAAAAAAAAAAATTTACAACTTTTATTTTATTTTTATTTTTACATTGTCCTAGAAAAAAAAAAGAAAAAAAAAAAAAAAAAGAAGAATTAAATCCGCGTCTTAAACCACCCTAGCCCACAGACTTAACCCACCCACCCTTTTCTCTACTGACAATACTTTTGCTACATTCTCTGGTTTCTCTCTCTCTCACTCACACAACCCTTCCCCACCCCCATCCCATCTTCTGAGTTATTCTATGTCTCACTCATACAACCCATTACCCATAGACTTTTTAGATCTAAACTGCTGGTGATGTTTTTGATGGTGGTTTAGATCTTTTTAGAGGGGGGGGGGGGTTATGATAACTCGTCCCTGTGGCTAGTGATGTTCTTGATGGTTGCTTATTTTCTTGTGAGAAGATAGATGGGATGGGTGGGTGGGTTTAAGTCTGTGGGCTTGGGTGGTATAGACGCGGTTTTAATTCTTTTTTTAGATCTTTTTAGATCTAAAATAGATGCTTGTGATTGATTGTTAGATCTTTGTTACAGGATGATGAGTTATAATTTTACTGTTAAAAAAAAAACTTATACATTACAGGATGATGAGTTATAATTTTACAAACATAATAGTGAAAAAAAACTTATACATAAACATAATAGTGAAAAAACTTGATGCTTATGTTCTTGTGAGTTGTGATTGTTAAAAAAAAAACTTATACATTATCTTCTTGTGGTTGATTATGTTAAAAAGCTGAGTATCAGTGAAAAAAAAAAAAAAAAAAAAAAAGGTACAAACATAATGGGACAAAAAGTAGGGACACATAAGGGGGGGGGGGGGGTGGGCAGTGGCAGTGGGTAGGGGGGGCTTTTATAGTAGAACCCTTCTTTAATTCTTTAAAGAACAAAATAACCAATCCTAGACCTTCATTCTGATTTCATCTAACGGTATTGATCAATCTATACAATCACAAAGGAAGAGCATAAATGTAAATATATAAACCCATTTTTCACCTTTTAAAAAAAAACATATCTTGCAAATGGTAAATCTTCAAGCTACGAAAAATACACCATCGTGACGAGAATTAAATTATCTTTCTATAGATATGCACTTTTATATACTTTCGAATAATTTTTTATTTTTTATTTTTTAAATTTCTGCCCAAAAAATGTAAATCACGTTGGATTTACTATTTGCTGTTATAAACTGAAACACATGTGATTATGTTTTAATCTAGAAATGAGTAAATCAAAGGTGATTATGTTTTTTGTTTTTTTTGTGTGTGTTTTGTTATGAAAAAATGTGTGATTTACTCTTTGTGTGTAAATCGCACGAGATTATGTTTTTTTGTTGTGATTCGTGTATAAAAATAATTTGAGGTAAAATCATCTGTGATTTGAGGTAAATCACATGTGGTTTGCATATCCACCTGTGTAAAAATACAACAAGCAAAGCAACAAAAATGCTTATGACTTAAACTTGTCTTATTTATTTATTTATTTATTTTTTTTTTACAAAATCACCTAAGATCAACACATTCGTATCAATCAATAATCTTTGACATCTTCTTACGCTCATCACTTTCTGAATCCTCGTCAGAATTTAACAACTTACTTTTTCTCGGAATATGCTTAATCTCAACATGCACTTGTACTAGCAAACAAACTTGTTTCTGAAAATTCCATATTCCTTTAATTAATAATAAATTAAATGTAACAAGAAATTAAATTTTTGTTGGGTTATGTTATACATACCCCCTATTAGGGGAATGTACAACTCGCGAAGCAGACAATACAACCGTCTACTGCACCGTCTACTGCATCAAATCATTGCATACCCCCTATAAGGGGGGTCTAGATAACTTGTCCCTTAGAGTGGAGGGAGTGGTTACCACATCATCAAAGTTTGCCAAATTTCCACATCATCAATACCCAATAAAAACCTTCCAACTCACACTTCACCAATTCACCCTAATTTTCACCAATTTGGTTGCGGCGGTTTCACCAATTTGCCACATAACTTTTTTTTTTTTTTTTTTTTTTTTTTTTTTTTTTTTAATACATAAAATCCAACAAAAACTATATAAAATTAAAACATAACATTTTATTAATAACAAAAAAAAAAAAAAAAAAAAAAAAAAAAAAAAAAAAAAAAAAAAAAAACATTACATAATACTTAATGCATTACATTAATAAAAGTCCACATAATAAAAACATAAAACATTAAATCGATAATCTAAAAATAAATTTTCCATCCGTTCTTCCTCCCAATTTCCCGCTTGTCGTTAAGAACGGCTTGCAAGTGCTCTTCGTTGGTAATGTGATCATGGGGCTCGTAAAAAATTTCATCTCGCGCTGTCGGTTCTTGAACCGATCGACTAGGTTGAGATCGGGTTTGTTTGGGGTTAGCGATTTTTTTCCTCTCCTAGAGTCCATAGTTGATTTGGAAGAAAAATGTATGTATGTATGTGAAATAGTTGTTTTGGGAAGAAGAAAAGTGTATGTATATATAGTTAAAAAATAAAGGAATTTATTATTATTATTTTTTATTTATTTATTTTTTATAACAAAAATGGCCAACGGCCAAAAATTTAAATATTTGACCGTTGAGGGCCCACAACCATGAAATGTAGCTCTTTCTCACTCGGCAAAGTTAACCGAATGGACCTTTAACCGAAGTTTGCCGAATGGCTTGCGGCGTTGTTACCGACGTTTGCCGAGTCCTAACCGACTCCACTCCCTCCACTCTTAGATAACTCGTCCCATTAAAGAATGCATTGGATCTCACCTTTGGAACTAATAGGGTTAATTTTCCCAAAAGAAATTTACTCCATTCCTTGTCCCCTTTTAAAGCTCAAATGTTTATTTAAGGTGTTCGTTTTAAAATGCGTAAAGTTTTAAAATTATCACTAACTACATTTTTCATTTAAAAAGTGTTATATCTACCTTGAATTTTTTGATTCATTAAAATATAAAATAGACATTTATTTTATAACAACACAAAATACAACATTGCACACTTATTATGGGATAGGGTGACTATCGAGATTTATGAGCTTGCCAAATTAGGCATATGATTAGTTTAGTGTTAAAAAATTAATTTGTAAAACAAAAAATAAAATATGCTTATTAAATTTTAGACCTCTTGCTTAAACAAAATAAAAAAATAAAAAAATAAAAAAAATAAAATTTAGACCTCATATAGCCTCGTAAATCAACTAAATAAGCTAAAAAAAAAATTGCAAACGGAAGCTTTCTCTCATGATATAATTTGTTTACAGTACAATTCTGTTTGACTTTAAGATTCACAATTTTTGAGGAGCTTACAAGATTTAACATTCACAAATTTTCTCCTTCCTTTTTCTCTAGCGTTTTACACAAGCTTAAAAAATTGCACACATATTCCTTTCAAAACTATCACAATATTCCACTATCAAAATCGCCAAACGCCGTCAAAAGTCGTAAAGAAAAATGCAACACTATGGGCGCGTTTAGTTGGAGAAAAAATTCTCCTTTTTTCTATCTCTAGTTTTGTAAAAATTTGGAAGAGAAATTTATCTCCACAAAATATTTGAAAATATAGAAAACGTGTTTAATTGATGTTTTGTATTTTCTATTTTAAAGAAAGTGAGGGAGGATTGTGGGTTATAAAGGAAAATAGGAAAACAACTAAAATTTGTTTTGTAATTTTCCTTGTTAAGTTAGGAAATAGGGGATTTTGTGTTTTGCAAAACATTTTGTTGGAAAACGTTTATTTGAACGTGATCTCCGTTTTCCCCCAACTAAACGCAACCTATACATTTGGTGTTGTCGTTTCTTCACGTGTATCAAGCTAGTTTTACTAAATGTTATAACAATGTGTTACAAAGTTCTATGTATACTATATCATGCGCATCTATATCATGCGCATCTATATCATGTGCACAATAGTTGATAAAGTTGTGTCTTGTGACTGGAAAAAATTCAGTTGGATGAAAAAACGGATAATACACATGATACCCGTATCCTATATGATGTGCACCTACGAGTCATTCCATCTAATTGAAAAAGGTAATTGCATCCAAGTGCAAAAATCATGTGCACATAACCTTGCATCTACTACTCACCGAGATGAGGTGGTTTTGTTGGGTCAGCAACTAACCCAAATGTCCCTGACAAAGATTTTAACATAAAATAGCCCAAACACTCACTGACAGAATATTAGTGATCATTTAACTCACTAATGATCAGTGAAAATGTCTCTCCCTAATAAAGGGATGTAACTCAGACAGCTTTCTTCAAGAGTTGGCAAAGACCAACTGAAGAAGCACGTTACTCATCTGATGCAGTCTTAGTGAGTAAGGTACTTGAGCAAACATCAGGGACGCAGAGATCTGATAAATGTCTCTCTATTCCTGATGGCCTTTCTCTCATTGAAAATGACCACCTCACCAACTTTCAATCTAACCGATCAAGAAGTTATGACTGATCAACATGACTCCCTAAACAAGGCTCAAGATCAGAGACATCAAGATTCTAGGATGAACTGATTAAAGAAGACAAACTCACTGAACGTCAACAACAGTAGTTCATATTCCAGTTATTGTCAAAGAGCTCTTGAAATCTTACTAAGTGCTCATCAGTCAAGTATGTACAAAGATATCTAGCTCAGGAACAGGGGATCATCAAGGGCAGGAATACCTTGATGATCTCTTAGCTCTCTGATCAAAGACCAAGAAGGTTAGGTGAAGTCTATAGAGTTTAAGCGGGAAAACTCTTGGGAAGATAAACTTTGTTCCTTCCCAAGACACAAAAGAAGCTCATGGGAACCCGGTGCTGTCAACTCCGGTAAACCAAAAGGACATCAAGGCTAGATGTCTAGGCACGTGCCTATCTACGAACAGTTGGCAAGATCACTATTCCCACGTGAAGCAACAGTAATCTCACCGCTATATAAACCAGCTCCAACCAAAGCAGAATGTGCGCATTCAACGAGAGTAAGAAGTGAGAATTCCACAACATAGTTAGAGTGTTAGAATCCTCAACACACTTAGAACTCAAGCCTAGCTTGCTTCTAAGTGTCTCTTAATTTGTCTCTCACCGGGGATAGCCGTCTGCAACTATCCTCATTGAAAAGCCAACCAAGTCATTAGTTTGTCTAAGTGGGTTCTTGAGTAACCTTGTAATTTCGCTTATCATGAATCATAAACTCGTTATACTTTCCATGTCCAAACTGTTAGACCAAAACCCGTTTCAAACGGGTATGACCCTAGATGAAATTGACTAAGAATCTAGGAGTCGGGAGACTCAATATGATTGGTTAGTCAAAGCCGATAGTCAAACCACAAGTCAAGGTATTATGTAAATAGTTATAGAAAGTGCGATGTGTCACAATTAAGAGGAAATAGTACTTGAGGGACCAAAGATATTAAATGGTCAAAGTATATGTGATATGTTATATTATGGAATGTGGCCAAAGTATAAGATAAGAGACTTAGGGGACTAAATGTGCCAAATGGCCAAAGTAGTGTAAGTAAATAATTAGATGTGGAGAATTCTAGAGAATTGGAGAAGAATGGAGTGTGTGTGCTTGGTGGTTCGTTATAAGAAAAGAGAGGGAAAAAGATAGGTCTTGATGGTCCAAGAATGAAGAAGATTAAGGTATTATGCTAGGGGTTAAGTTCTAGCAACAATCAATCAAGTAAGTACTCCCCATATTGATTATGTTAAGGTTATGGTTTAGGAGTAAAGTGGGATTTCATCATATGATCAAGGTATGATCATATGATGATTTAGAAAGAATGATGAGTATGTTTGATAGGTTATATAAACCCTTGATCATGCTTTTGATGTACTATGTTAATAGGTTTTGATTTTAGAGTAGAGGATGATAATGAAGAATGGTGATGATGGAGGATGGTGATGATGATGAAGAGGATGCTTATGTTCTTGTTAAACTTAGCTTTGAAAGCTAAGGTAAGTAAACCGGTTATAAGATGAGATTGTAATGATTTCATTATATTATGCGTTATGTGTTTATATGTTAAGGTTAAGAAGGGATTTGGAATGTATGTGCTTATGTGAAAATGGATATAAGGTTAGTATGGCCTAGCTTGGAAAGGATGTGAAAGTGAAAGTATGTTTAGATGTTAATGATGTAGAACATGAGGCTCAAGTGGCCAAGGTATGTGTTAATGTTAATGTTGTAATGGTTTGATGGATATAATGTATGATATGTGAATGAATTATGATATCATGTTGTAATTGTTTTACTTACTAAGCATTCGTGTTTACGGTTTAATGTTACAATGTTTTGTAGGTTCATTTGATATGCAATGGCTTGTATTAAGGTTAAGGTTTGGTTATGTGAAAGGTAGTAAGCTAAAGGATTGCAAGTAAGTAGGAGCTTAGGTAGATACCGAACTCAAATGTCAAGTTTGTACTCCCGTGAGTCATTTAATGGTTTGTAATGGATAAACAAGTGTCAAAACGTGTGTAAAGATTGGTATAATGAATTGGTGGTCATTTGGTATGCTAATGTGTGTTTTAAGTGTTTGAGGTAAAAGTTAAAGGGGTGTTTGGCATAAGCGTGAATATACCCATTTTGGGTTGTAAACGGGTTGAATAGTTATGGGTTAATGGGTCAAAGTGTATGTTTATGGTTATGGTTAAGGGTGTTATGGTTATTTTATGTTTGAAGATGGGTCAAAACGGGCGTTTGGTATAACCTCGTAAGTATGTGTTCATGGGTCGTTTCGACCACAATTGATTATGAAAATGATGTCATATGTTGAGTTAGTGATTTCTGGAAAGTTTCATGTCGTTTCGAGTTATAGAAGTCGTTTTTCGGAAATTATACAAATGTAAAAAGTTAGCTAAAGTGCAGGTCAGAGAGCATACGGCCGTATGGTATTTTCCATACAGCCGTATGGTCTAAATCACAGAAACAATAGAATCTGTTGTATGGCCATACGGCCGTATGGTGTTTTTCCATACAGCCGTGTGGAACGATATTGTTCGAAGTTCAAACACTTGGGATATGAATCTTAGTAATGTGTTTGAGAGATATTTATGTATTGAATGTGTTTAGCATGCGGAATCTACTACAACACACTTTAAAAGAACACAAGGTGGTGAGTTTAAGTAAACGTGAGAATGTAATGAACAAATAACACAACTTTGGTTAACACAAAACGATTCAATATTATTGATGAAATAATACGGATGATCTAAATATCACCAGGATTACAAAGTAATCTTGAATCTTTGATTGTAAAGGATTTGTGATTTGAAGTAACTAAGTTACTTGAGAGATAGTTTGTTTTTTTTGGTTATTGGTTGTGAAAGATGCATGCATGAAGTAGTGACTAAGATATCCTTTTATAAGATAAGGATATCTTATTACATGTTGTCAAGTGGAAGAGTATTATACTATACTTTGACTATTATGTGCGCCTACAATTAAATACAACTACCCATGTACAACTCTGATAATATTCCTCTGTCACCACAGAAGACTAATCTACTTCTACATAACGTATAACTTTGTACAAAGACTAATAATTCAACTAAATATCTATTACAAAATATCTAATCGACTTGACATAAGCTTGGCAGGCTCTTCATCAACCAGCAGTACCTTCTACCCAGAAGGTACTGGTAGAACATCTTCATACTTGTTCAAAATCAACTAGCAGGCTCTTCTCATCATTGGCAGGCTCTTTGACTTTGATCATTTTATTCCCAACAATCCTCCCCTAAACTTGTTATTTCCATTAAAATACACAAGTTTCTGATGAATAAAATACATACCTTGAGGATTTGAGAGAACTCTTCCAAAAACCTTTACTTTCTATCCTTCCTTTTTCTTTCATATTGCTCAGATATGCTCCTCAGCAAACTCTGAACAATTTCTGAGTTTTCTTCATCCTTGTCACACCTTAATCTATTGGAGATCATAGCTTTAAGCACTTCATAGCTAAGTGGATACTCTTTCTCAGCTAACATAAAGAGTTCTATCCCACTCTGTGTGAAAAGGTGATGAATATTGCTATGGCTTAGAAATTCCCAAGTTGTTGAAGGATCATAATAGGGAAATTTCCAATGAACATCTTTGGGATCAGGATCAAACATCCTATTGAATTCTACCCAAAGTTCTTGTTCCTTAGCATCTGTACTAGAAGTTGTGTCTAGCCTAATCTGCACTAGATTCCACAATTCTTCCAAATCTGCTCTATCAGATGCTCTAACTAAATTTTCAAAATTCTTGAAGATAGCAGACTGTCCCCCAACCCTTGATATTTTCCATGACTTACCAAATCTATCATGGTGTATTTCCCAATCAATTATAGGGTGTCTAGACCTAATTGGATCAGCATGTATGATAGTAGGTAAAGTAATCAACATTTTACTTACTTGCTCTGTGTCCAATTTTGCTACTTCTTTCTTCTGAGCATCTTTCTTCTTCATTGAGGGGTGTACATCAGATGGAACATTATAGTAAAGACTCTTGTAGGCTTGAAGATATAAAAAGAAGATTTCATCAGCAGATTTCTTCTTAAGTTGATAATCAGTCCAATTTGCCTGATTCTTCAAAAATTTCTTCATAAAGATTGTTTGATCTTTGTTAGTTTGGCCCACTTTAAAACCTCTCTTCTGACTTTCCTTTATCTTCTCAAAAATGTCAGCCAAAGCTGCTTCTTTGTATTTCTTGTTGATGAAAGATTCAAGTGCTTCAGTCTTCTCATCAGAATTGAGTGTCTTGTCATTTACTATATTTGCTGCATGACCTTTCACAATTGGATCATTATTGATAATCCATAACATCTGTGCATCAAAGGTCTCTTGAGCAATTTGAGTATCAAGAAGATCTTGAGCAGCATCTTCAGTATCTTTCTGCTCTTTCTTTGCTGCAAGCATTCTTGAAGCTTCAAGTGCTTCTAGTTCTTCTTGTTGAACCCTTTTGGCCTCTTCTTCTCCTAAAGCCATCTGAATTTGCTGAGTTCTTTTCAACTTCTTGGACTTTGGCTCATCTTCAATCATAATACCTTTGCCCTTATCCTTTGGAGTTGAATCTTGTGATGGAGCAGAAGATTGCTCATCAGCAATTAAAACCCTCTTTCTCTTGTACACTCTCTCAGCAGACCCTTTATACCCCATAGCCAATAGCCTTTCTCTCCTAGCAGACTCTTCTTCTGCCCTAGCAGGCTCTTGCCCTGCTCCAACAGTCTCTTGCCCTGCTCCAACAGGCTCTTCATCATAAACTTGAGTTCCATCATGGAATTCAAATTGAGCCTGTTCCTCCTCTTCATCCTCATCTTCAGACCTATCCTTCCTCCCCTTTTTGGAAGAGTGATCTATCCTATCAGCATCTGACTGTGAAGAACTAGATAAAACAACCTTTGCAGACTTTTTACCCTGTAACTTCTTCACTTCACCCTCCAATTTCTTGACCCTCTTGACCAATTTGATGTTGATCTTAGAAAACCTTTCATTTTGACTTTTAAGAGCATTCTCTAAGAACTTCACCTTGTCTTTCAGTTCTTGCATTGTCTGAGGTGATTGGGTTTGTGGTATATGATGTGGTGATGGTGGTGGTGTTGCTGATGGTACTGGAGATGGTATTGGTGATTGTTGATGTGTTTGTGAAATGAAACCATGTGAAGAACTAGATGATTGTGTATCAGCAGATGGTGTTGGTTCTTCTGGATGTCGTGGTACCATTTCATCAAAAAGTGGAACTTCCTCCCCTCTAAAACCAATTCTCATATTTGAAAATACTTTGTGAGAAAGTTTTGGTGTTTCATAAATTGAGTCTGTGGGAAGCAACACATGTTGTAGTTTTCCAATGATGCAACCAATAAATCTTGGATACATCAAAAACTTTGTTTTACTTTTCACATTGTTTATCAATCCTTCAAAAATATATTTAGAAAAATTGTATTTTCTGTTTGTGGCTAAGCAAATGAGAGCAGAAGCCATGTTTCCACTAAATTGCTCCCAAGAGGTTTTCTTCTGGCTCAAACAGTGAAGGATTGTGTGAATCAAAAATCTCCATTGTGGAGTAAGATGCTTTTTCAGAAAAGTAAGTTTGTTAGACTCAGCATGATACCCCATTCTTTGTAAATTTTCAAAAATTTCAGTATCTGGTAATTGACTAATACCATCAGAATCATCCAAATGAAGATGTCTTCTTATGGATGACTCAGTAAGAGTCAAATGCTTACCATCCACTTTGGCCTTAATTCTTTGTTCCCCATTTTCAGAAGTTTTAATTTTAGCAGATTGCCAAAATTGCAAAATTTGATTTTCATAAATAGTGGGATTGACTAGCAAAGCAAACCTGATGTAGGAGTTGTTTAAAAAGTCCACTACTTGATGAAATGAGGCATTATCCTCTGACTTCTCCAAAAATGCTAACTGATTGTGACGTTGGACAAAATCTAGAACAACTGTGGAAGCCATAATGAAAATTTTGAATATGATGGTGGGATTTGTTGGTAGTACTGGTAGAAGATGAAAGGTGTATGTGAATTATGATAGTGACTGATGAAAGAAGATATGAGAGAATTACTTTTAACCGACAATAAGAAAGATTAAAATAAGTAAATGAAAAGGCGGTTAAAAAGATCTTTTATATGTAAAATATAATATAATATAATCATCAGTGAATTACATAACTACCCCAACGGCTAATTTTAACTACCAGGCCTAATGGCTAAAACTTTTTCTGACAGGCTCAACGGCTATATAGCAGTACCTTTTTATACTAGCAGTACCAATTTTGAACTACCAGTACCTTTGAAAGTTTTATAAAAATCCCTTATAGTTTTTAGCAAACTACCAGCTATCAACGGATTTGAGTTGTCTTTACCAAAAGCCGTTTGCTTATGGACTAGCTAACTATTTACAATTAAGTATGGTTAGTTAACAACCATATAGTTTTTGGTAAACTATCAACCATCAACGGATTTGATTTGTCTTTACCAAAAGCCGTTTGCTTAAGGACTAGCCAACTCTTAAGTTTGTGAAAACTTGGTGAGCTGAATACCAAAAGCCAGGATGGCCCAAAGATGGTGCAATTTCCTTGGATGGAGGAAATTTAGAAAGGCAATGATGCTGTGTATCTTGGATGATTGGTTTAACAAGTGAAATCATCTAATGTCATGCCTTTGAGTTGAAACCTTTCTTAGTTTGATCTAGATAGAACTTTCTCCTTTGAGAAATGCTTCATCCCTTCTAGATATGTGATCTAACTCTATCTTTTTCAACTCTGCATCATCTTGTATGCTCTTGTCTTTTCTTTCACTAATTGGTTTTTCTTCCATTCTGGGCTATTAATTCCTCCCCTGAGATTGTTATCTCTCCTGAAATGAATTTAATTTTTGTTGCACCTTTTTGATTGGAAGAACTCTTGTTTTGTTATCAACCTGAAATGTGTTAGTTGCAAACCAAAAGAACAAGATGCAAAGCACTTGATCTATAGCATTTTAAACATTCAAGCCTTTATATGAACAAAACATAGCAATTTTGTATCAGCAGGACCAATTATGAACTAACAGGACCTTTTGACTAACTAGCAGTACCATGTTTAAAATCCAATACCAGTTAATTTTATGAACAAAAACACATGTTTTTCAAAGATTTATCATTCCAATACCTCCTACAAGATATTTGAATCTACCTAAATCAAAAGCTTTGGTGAGAAGGTCTGCATAATTCTTTTCAGAATCAATTTTAACTACATGAATTAACCTCTTCTCATTGCAATCCCTTATGAAATGGTGTCTGATTTCAATATGTTTTGTTTTTGAGTGTTGAACTGGGTTTTTAATGATACAAATAGTACTGCTATTGTCAATATAAATAATGGTGTTAAGAAAATTGTACCCATAGTCAAGCAATTGATTTTGGATCCAAAGAACTTGCCCACAACAACTTGCACCAGCAACATATTCTGCTTCAGTTGTAGAATTGGCCACCATTGTTTGTTTCTTGCATTGCCAAGAGATTAGTCTGCAACCAAGAAATTGACATCCACCAGTTGTGGATTTTCTGTCTAGTGTTGCACCAGCATAGTCACTATCCGAATAAGCCACCAATTCAAAAGATGATTCCCTTGGATACCAAAGACCCAACCTAGGTTGACCCTTAAGATATCTAAAGATTCTTTTGACTACTGTGAGATGAGAGATCTTGGGATGTATTTGAAACCTTGCACACACACATACTGAGAACATGATATCAGGTCTTGATGATGTAAGATACATCAAGGACCCAATCATAGATCTATAATTGTGCAAATCCATGTCTTCTCCTTCAGCATCCTTGAGTAGCCCTTTGTCTGGATCCATTGGTGTACTTGCAACCTTAGAATCAGTAAAATTAAATTTTCTTAGGATCTCTGCTACATACTTATCTTGGCTGATAAATATGCCTTCATTGGATTGTTTCACTTGGAGACCCAAAAAGAAAGTAAGTTCCCCCATGGAACTCATTTCAAACTTACTATGCATAAGTTTTTCAAATTCTACACACAAGTCTTGGTTTGTTGATCCAAAGATTATGTCATCAACATAAATCTGCACTAGCAAGATGTCTTTCTTTGTTCTTTTGATAAACAAAGTTGGATCAATCCTGCCTCTTTGGAATCCACTTTCTAGTAGAAAACAAGCCAATGTTTCATACCATGCCCTAGGAGCTTGGTGTAGACCATACAAAGCCTTGGTAACCTTGTAAACTTTGTCTGGATACTCAGCATCAATGAAGCCTGGAGGTTGAGACACATATACTAGTTCTTCAATTTCACCATATAAAAATGCACTCTTAACATCCATTTGATAGACAGTGAAGCCTATGAATGAAGCATAAGCCAAGAATAGCCTAATTGCTTCAAGTCTTGCAACTGGAGCAAACACTTCTTCATAATCTACCCCTTCTTCTTGAGTATATCCTTGTGCTACCAATCTAGCCTTGTTTCTGATCACTATACCCCTTTCATCTTTCTTGTTTCTGAACACCCATTTGGTTCCAATTGCCCTATGACCTTTAGGCAAATCAACCAATATCCAAACCTTCTGAATCTTGAATTGGAGAAGCTCTTCTTGCATTGCTTCCACCCAACTTGCATCATCCAAAGCTTTGTTTATGTTTTTGGGTTCAGCCTGAGATAGAAAACATGAAAACAAGCATATATTGGAACTATCATTCTTCTTTTCTTCATAAATAGAGGAGATAAACCCTTCTTCATCTGAAGATAAGACTTGAGATAAACCAACTTGAGATCTTGTTCTAACACCAGAAGTTATGCTTCCAATCACATCATCAGTTGAGTGATCTTTGAGAATTCTAGTGTTTGGTGTTTTAGGAACTTCATATGTAGTTGGAAGATTGCTAATCCCAACTTCTTCTTGAAAAGAATCATCTATTTGAACATTCAATGGCTCAGCAGTACCAATACTTGAACTGGCAGGACCATCTGAAGAACTAGCAGTACCATTGTCATTAGCACCACTTTCTTGATTCTCTTGATTCTGAGTTCCTTGATCTTCTTCATTACCCTCATTTATTATGTTTGAAGGTTCTTCTTGACTTGAAGATAGATCCATACTTTTCCAAATTGGCATCCAGATGTAATCTTGATCTTTAGGAGTTTCAACATTGTCTTCAAAACCTGCATTTTCATTAGCATTTGTACCTGTAACAGGCACATAATTCATAGATTCTGAAAGCCTATCAACATCAAACATCCAATCTGGTCCAACTCCTTTCACATTTGTTAGTTTCTCTTGAAACTCTATGTGAAGATTTTCTTCTACTAGCCTTGTGCAAGTGTTAAACACTCTGTAGGCCTTACTCTGCAAGGAATACCCTATCAAATAGCCAACATCTGCTTTTCCATCAAATTTGCCTAAATGATCTTTGGTATTGAGAATAGTGACATGACAACCAAAAGGTCTCATAAAACTTAAAGATGGTTTTCTACCAAAGAAAAGTTCATAAGGTGTTTTTCTATGTGGTTTTGTCACAAGAACCCTGTTTTGTACATAACAAGCAGTACCAACTGCTTCAGCCCAAAATGAAATAGGCAACTTAGAGTCTACTAACATAGTTCTAGCAGCCTCTATAAGTGTTCTATTCTTTCTTTCTGCTACTCCATTTTGCTGAGGTGTTCTAGCTACACTAAACTCTCTTTTTATGCCTTTTTCCCTGCAAAAGTCATCCATAACTCTATTCTTGAACTCTGTCCCATTGTCACACCTGATGACCTTAACCTTCTTATCAGATTGGTTTTCTACCTCAGTGATATAGGTTTTAAGTATCTCACTAGTTTCATGTTTAGATCTTAAAAAGAAAACCCATGAAAATCTGCTATAATCATCAGTAACAACTAGACAATATCTTTTTCCATTCAAGCTGCACACATTAGTAGGACCAAAGAGATCCATATGAAGCATATGTAAAGCCTGAGTAATAGAGTTTTGGGTCTTGGGCTTACAAGAAGCTCTATGTTGTTTGCCTTTTAGGCAGTCAACACAAGTTTGGTCGTTTTGGAAAATCTTTTTGGGTAAACCTCTTACTAAATCATATTTTGCAATAGTGTTGATTGTTTTAAAGTTTACATGACCAAGCCTTCTATGCCAAAGCATAGATTCATCCAATGAGGCTTTTGCTACCAAACAAGTTAAACCTTCCTTTGGATCAATGTTCTTTAAATTGACACTATACATATTGTTCCTTTTTGGAATTTTAAGAAGGATCTGACTCTCATCAGGCATCTTAAAATCAGAAGAAAGAACCATACATTCATTGTCAGTAAATAGAACATTGTTCTTTTTGTCACACATTTGTGAGACACTAAGAAGATTAAACTGAAGTTCTTTCACAAAATACACATTTTCAAAATCTAGTTTACTGGTTTTGATAGTACCTTTACCAGTGATCTTTCCTTTTATTCCACCCCCAAAGGTAACATATCCTCCATCAAATGTTTTGAAGTCTGAGAGGAATGACATGTTGCCTGTCATGTGCCTTGAACATCCACTATCAACATATCCTTGATCTTCAATATCAGATGAATGTTCCTGCACATGAATAAACATATTAGTTTCCTTGGGGTACCCAAGCCATGACAGACTTGGGTTTGCCTCTTGCATCAATGAAATCAAACCTTTTCAGGATTGTTGATGCACCTTTTGATTGGATTGGTTTCCAAATCCAACATGCTGAGGACTTAACAGCACTTTCCCTTCTAATCCATTGTGTGGTCTTTGGTCTATCAGTACCAATTTTGGCAGTACCATTTGGTCTAGCAGGACCTTTTGGTCTAGCAGGACCTTTGGTTTTTGGTGTCCAAATTTTTGTTTTAACCACATTTATCTTTTGAATAGGACTTTTCTCAACTTTTGGTACACTTTTGAAAGTGTTTCTTGTACCCTTTTCAGTTGGTTTTGTAATAGCAGGCTTATGTTGTCTAACAGTATGTTTATCTTTTGTAGTGTTAGACTTAACAAAACTTTTTCTGGGGTGAGTAACATTTATTTTAGACTTTGTTTTACTCCCAGAAACCCATTTATTACAATAAGCATGAAGATGATTAAAGCTACCACAATAATAACAAGCCTTATTGAACATAACAAAGTCATCACCTAATTGTTGTGACTTAAGGTTGTTCCAATTTCTTTTGCTTCCCCTAGGTTTGTTATTACATTTTTCACAACTTTCAACTGTCTTCAAAACAGCTTTAGTCTTAGCTTTAACTTCTACTTTCTTAGGACTAGTTGGTCCTACTTTGATTCCTTTGATAGGAATAGTCTGATCTTCATCATCATCAGATACCCAATCCTCAATAATTAGGACATCTGGTCTCTTATCAGTGAGCACCTTAGAGAGTGGAACATTCTTAGCACTCTCAGAAGGTTCACTTATCACTACAGGTTTAGCCAATGGTTTGTTAACAAATTCATGTAAACCTGATACAGCAAGATCACTACCTTGAGGACATGGAATTCCTCTATAAGGAGGTGGACATTCATTGTATCCTATCCCTGATTTTATTCTTTTATTCATCTGATTCTCTACTATGCTCCTAGTACACTCAGAAGCAAGTTCCAATTTAGTAACAGTCAGTTGAATATTATCTCTAGCCAATGTCACTTTAGTGCACTCAGTCCTTAACATTTCAATTTCTGTATCTTTCAAAAATATTTGTCTATTAAGAGCACCTTTAGCATCAGAAAATGTGAGTTCATTTTCTCTATAGTGAATGATTTGTTTTTCTAGTTTGGACATACCACACTTATGGTCAAATAAGGTTTGATTGGTTTTTCTATGTTCTAAAATTTCTGTATCATAAGCTTTACTTATGATTTCTAATTCTTTAAGAGATTCACAATTATTAGAACATTTGATAGTTTGTACCTCAGGAGTGGAGAATGCCATCAAAGCCAATTCATCAGAAGTTGACTCATCTTCACCCATGAAACTCCAATCAAAACCCATGCCATCTATAGCAACCATTGCTTTTGGTTCAGCAACTTCAACAACCTTACTCTTGCTTTCAAAGTTTCCTTTCTTCTCAAAGCTTTCTTTATTTCTGTTGTCAAACCCTCTACCCTTGTTATCCTGCTTCTTAGGTCTTCTACACTCTCTAGAGTAGTGACCTTTCATGTGGCAGTTGTAACACTCCACCTTTGACTTATCATAGCCAGCAGGCTCATTTCCATCTATCAGAATCTTCTTGCCAGTCCTCATCATCAACTTCTTGGCTCTAATGCTTAAAAGTGAAAGTTGCCACTTTATGTCCATTTCTTCAAGATCATCAGGATGAATCTCTTGAAGGTCTTCAAATGATAATACGGACCCATTGTGCTGAGATGTAAGAAAAGCACACCCAATTGTTTCATCTAATATGGATTTGGTACTACCAGAAGTACTAGCAGTACCAAAGGTTGTATTGGCAGTACCTTCTTCTCTGCTACCTTGATCTTCATTATCAACCTTTGAGATGCTTGGGGATGAAACAAAAGCCATATTTCCTGAACTTGACCCAGTAGTCTTCTTTACTTCATGCTCTACTATTTTGAAATTATTGTAGAGATCATTGAGACTCATCTGGTCAATATCTGACTTGTTCTTCCATACAATGACATGCATAGACCATTCTGAAGGTAAACTTCTAAGAAATTTAGAGTTTAGGTCTTCTTGAGTTATCATCACTTCATGGATGGCTAAATGACTTGCAAGCTTCTGAAGTCTATTGAACATACTGTCCAAAGACTCATTGGTTGTGGCTGTGAAGTTCTCAAATTGTTGTTTGAGAAGTGTTTTCTGTGTTTTCTTGGTAGCATCATTACCACCAAACCTAGCCACAATTGCTTCAAAAAGGGTTTTGGCATCTTTGTATTTGTTAAAGATCAGAAGTTGATCATTTGGAATAGTCATCAGTAACATACTCCTTGCCTTTAGATCATTTCTCTTCTGAACTTTTTCATCTGCATTTGATGGTTGTTCTTGTATTCTTGTTACAAGAGCATCATTTACTGTTGTAGTGGTGATTTGGGGTTTAAATGAATTGCCTTGTTCAATGATCTCCCAAAGTGCATAGTCCTGCACTTGAAAGTATTGTTCAACCCTTAGTCTCCACATTTCAAACTCGTTTTGCTTGAGTAATGGAAGTTTAGCTGCAACATTGGTTTGAATATGTTCAACATCCATTTTTCTTTTAAATTAGTAAATATCAAGCCTAGCTCTGATACCACTTGTGGAACGATATTGTTCGAAGTTCAAACACTTGGGATATGAATCTTAGTAATGTGTTTGAGAGATATTTATGTATTGAATGTGTTTAGCATGCGAAATCTACTACAACACACTTTAAAAGAACACAAGGTGGTGAGTTTAAGTAAACGTGAGAATGTAATGAACAAATAACACAACTTTGGTTAACACAAAACGATTCAATATTATTGATGA
Source organism: Artemisia tridentata subsp. tridentata (assembly GCA_021014915.2). NCBI lineage: Eukaryota > Viridiplantae > Streptophyta > Magnoliopsida > Asterales > Asteraceae > Artemisia > Artemisia tridentata. The sequence goes on along the minus strand of CP139502.1, from coordinate 123,221,759 downwards.
AATAATACGGATGATCTAAATATCACCAGGATTACAAAGTAATCTTGAATCTTTGATTGTAAAGGATTTGTGATTTGAAGTAACTAAGTTACTTGAGAGATAGTTTGTTTTTTTTGGTTATTGGTTGTGAAAGATGCATGCATGAAGTAGTGACTAAGATATCCTTTTATAAGATAAGGATATCTTATTACATGTTGTCAAGTGGAAGAGTATTATACTATACTTTGACTATTATGTGCGCCTACAATTAAATACAACTACCCATGTACAACTCTGATAATATTCCTCTGTCACCACAGAAGACTAATCTACTTCTACATAATGTATAACTTTGTACAAAGACTAATAATTCAACTAAATATCTATTACAAAATATCTAATCGACTTGACATAAGCTTGGCAGGCTCTTCATCAACCAGCAGTACCTTCTACCCAGAAGGTACTGGTAGAACATCTTCATACTTGTTCAAATTCAACTAGCAGGCTCTTCTCATCATTGGCAGGCTCTTTGACTTTGATCATTTTATTCCCAACAAGCCGTATGGTGCTTTCCCAGATTTTGTCGGTTTTGTTTATTTTCTAGAAAATGAACCGTAAGTCATTAGAAGTCATGCCACCCGTCATTTTAAAGGTAATTGAGTCTAGTTTCATTTAAAAATAGCCTTAAGTGATGGTTTGTAATATATTTGTATCAGTTTGTAAAAGAGTAACAGAAAGTCCGTTAAAGTTGGGTCATTTCCGCATAAAAGTTTTAAATTCCAGTCAAAGCGGGCACGGGGTGTAACAAATTGGTATCAGAGCTTCAGTTTAAGTGAATTTGGTTACCATTATAGGTTACCTAAACTTAGACCACTTGTAGTTGCGTGTGCCGTAAGTGTAAGTAGTGTGGAAAGCGAATGCCTTAGTTATAAGGTAGACCAGTACTTGCGGTAATTAGATTGTTGTGCTTAGACATAGATCGATTGTGCAATGTGATATATGAGCCATAGACGATAAGTTTTGAATATGATTATAAATGTTTTAACACTTGTTGGATAAGTGTTAAGTGTTAAGTGTCATTATATGATTGCTTATGAGATGTTAAGTCTATGGTAGTTTATTATATGTCTAAGTTTAACGTGAATGTGCTTGATAGCATGATGCATAGATGTGTATGAGATAAGATTGATGCATTTGAATGCATATTATGTAAGACTTAATCAGAATGCGCGAATAATGTTTATTGAACGAATATGGTTGATGACCAAATGGTGGCTAAAAGGTTGATAAACCATATTGATATGTAAAAAAGTTAAGTATGGTAAGTGTTTGATAAAGTATAGATGCTTTGAAAGCTTGAGATAAAGTAATAAATGATTCGTGAAGTATGCTTATATCTTGGTGCTTAGAAAGACACGATTGGGTTTCATTGCGGTTGTGATGGATCGTGTTTTGGATTGATATATTGTGATTCGGGAGATCGGGTATGACGGAAATACATGATCTCAATTGTTAGAGAGAGTAGTGAGAGAAACAAGAACCTGGTGTTTTATTAATAAGAAAGTGAAAGTGAAAATAACACACACAAGTCTCACCCCTCCATGGAAGTATGGAGGGGTATATATAGTCCATCATACGCACCACTTTACAATATTGACGGTTTTAGTACCTGCGTATGTGGCTTACAATATAGCTAATGTAATCCCGTAAATGTCGTTCCATTTATATGTTAGGAGCATTCCCAACAATCTTCCCCCAATTGGACGACATAAGGGATTACTTACAAAATTTCCTACAAATACAAATAAAAATAAAATAGAGTCTTCATAAGCTCTTTAAATGCTGAGGATGACTACAGTTGACGCTCCTTGTCTTCATCTTGTACCTCGGCTTGAGAACTTTTCTTCACTTGTAGGCAAATGATGTAATATGCATGAACTGGATTAACTTCCCCCTAATTCATGTTGCATGTCTTTAGCGGCTTCTTCATACACTTCTTTTTGGCGAAGATTCTGAATCAGCTTCCCCCCAAACTGACAACCGTCTTCAGCAGATTCGAAACTTTGATGTAGTTAACATGTCTTCTAACTTTTGAAGTTTTTAAGTACGCAGCGGAATTTGTAGATAACATTGTAAACCACACCAAGAAAATCTGACTAGTCACTCAATAACGATTATACTCAATGCGAAAACTCCATTTTGGGGGTAACATGCAAGAAATCAGCAAATCTTCTCACATATGTAGGCTACTTCACACTTCACGCATGATGGAAGTGGTGGTGGTGGAACTCCTGGTCTCCATGATTACCTACAATTTAGACAGTTAGCAACAAATCATCCGACACTTATAGGTTCGGACTTCGAGATCGTCAACAACATAGTGTGAAGACTTTCTCTAATCCTTGCCAAGGACGTTCCTGAACCGGATGCCCCCGAGAGAGCTAACACAGATACACCGAAGTGTATCAACGATTCAGGTGAGCCGCTGAAGTATACCGAAGTATCACTCCACGACTGTAGACCGTTTGGAGTCACCATGAACACTAAGCGTAATCCACAAGGGATTACCGAAGTGACCTGCTGTCAGGGCTGTTTGATGTTGACCATGGCAGGATTTCCATTCAATCATTGAGAATCACAATTTGTGAATTCCCTCATGAATGTTCTCGGCAGATTACTAAGATCTGTGTAGGACTCTTATAATTTACAACTAGTGTTCTTTTTGTTGAACAACTAGTGTAGACATGTTAAGTGTTCCTATGAGATCTTTTATGTATCTCGTGGCTTTAGACTCGATTAAGTGCTTATTGGTTTTAGTCGTCGGAGGCATGGAGCAGAGTGCCTCCTTTTCAATATCAACACATCTCGGAATGATAGGTCGATAGATAATGAAGGATTCTCCGTGAGAAATGAAACAAGTGTATTTTAAGAGACACCTGAGTGGCAAGAAGGTTTAGTGCAGTGCGTCACTGGGTCCATGACGGCTTAATCTTCAATATCGGTGTCACCTTAGTAACAACCAGTAGCATATGAGTTGAACCCGGTTTCTGCCCTAAGGTTGAACATATGGAGGGCTATTTCTTTTCACCCTTTTCTTTACTTTTCTTTTTCATTCTTCAATCCCTTCTTTCTCCTTTCATTTCTTTACTCCTTTTTTCATCATACCTAGGACTTTCTAGTTCTAAACTATTGGTATTGTCCTTGGGTAGATCCCTCCGGCTCTGGCAGACCATAGGACAGTTTCCTAACCTTAGTCACTTTATATCTTCATGACTAACCAATGTTTGCCATAAAACCAATCTTTTGAAAAATCTCTCAAAGTGCTTATGAGTGTAAAACTTATATTATTTACACTTTGAGAGTTTTGCATTTTTCAGAAATACTCCCCCTTAATATGTGCTCATAAGTGTTTAAAGTAAATTTGCACATGTCGGGTGGAGTCAGCACTTTTAGAATTGATTGATTTTCATTGAACATGACCGCGAGACACGTTTACATCACTAGTTAGACTAGCTTGAAATTATTACCCGTCCAGGTCATATTCAACGAAGAATCTCTCGAAATCAGTACACTCTACTCAGACAAGTCCTTTGCGAGACACGTTTACATCACCGGATAAACCGGCTTGAAATTATTACCCGTCCCGGACAAGTCTTTTCGATTAATGACTTATGATATTCGTCAATTCGAGGGTACATTCTGAGTCGAGCTCATGCGAGATTCCATATTTTTATTACCATATTTTAATCACTTACATATTCTCCCCCTCAAAAATAGCTTATTCATGTTATTTTGAAAACTTTTGATTAAAATATGCTTTTTGATGTTTATGGGAAGAATTTCAACAAGAACTTTCTTGGTTTGAACAGAGATTTTTATTTCAAGTACTCCCCCTTAACAAGGGCGTACTTGTTCTTTTGTGCAGAATTTTGAAAAACTTAGAAAATTCTGGTTAATTCTGCTCAAAAGTAAGAAGCTTTCGCTCCTTAGATTAGGATTGAGGCACTAAAGCGTACCTCAGAGTCCTTTCTTTACAAGAACGGATTGTGCACTGTTATCTGTGCACAAGCCATTAAGCATGATTTTGACGGAACATTTTTTTGTTTTGTAAATACTCCCCCTCAAAACTCGCATTTGTTTTGAGAATTTTAAACTTTTTAAAGTTTGAGGGAAGGAGTCTTCTTGAAGCACAATTCTGAAAGATTTAGAAATTTCAGTTTGAAAAATTCTTGAATGAATTTTGCTTCAAGGTAACTAAAACGTTATACTCTGAAATACTCCCCCTCAAAACTAGCATATGTTTTGACATTTTTAAACTTTGGAGCAAACTGGGGAGTAAAGATTTGAAAATCTTGAGCAAAATTTTGAAAAGTTTTGAAAAAACCTTTTGAAATTTTTTGAATAAATTTTGCTCAAGAGTAAGAAGTTTTTGATAAACCTTGCGTAAGAACTTCTTTTCTGTTAGGATTGTCGCACCAAAACGTACAACAGGGTCCTTTCTTTGACTTGAGCTTAAAGAGTTTGAAAGTTTTTCTAAAATATCTCAAGCCAGAGAAGAATTTGCTTATTGTTTTTAGGATAAGTGCACGCTTGGTTTTAATGAATAGTTTAGCAAGGCACTTTCCTTTTTTTGAAACCCGAGTTGTACACTGTAATGTGTGTACAAGTTGTCATGTTGAAGTTCGAGTCCTTAGCTGAAGTACTAAGAAGTCATATCGGTGAGTTCATCAAAATGAGCGTGTATTGTCTCTTGAATTTCTCGAGTTCGACGGTTCCAGATACGAAATCCTTTCGAATCCTCACAGTATCCAACAAAGATTCCAATATCAGCTTTGGCTTTCAGTTTTCCAAGGTCATCACGATCATTATTTGGGTAACAGAGGGCCCCAAATACATGAAAGTAATTTATGTTCGGTTTACGGTTATAAATAAGTTCATATGGGGTTTTGTGGTGCCTTTTATTGATCATACAACGGTTTTGAGTGTAGCAAGCGGTTGAGACAGATTCAGCCAGAGGTAATCAGGTAATTGAGCGTTTATCAACATCGTCCTTGCAGCTTCCACTAACGTCCGGTTTCGTCTTTCGACAACTCCATTCTGTTCTGGGCTGCGTGCAATAGATGTTTGGTGTTCAATCCCTACTTTCTCAAAATATTCACGAAGGGTGTGATTCTTAAATTCGGTTCCGTTATCTGTTCTGACTTTTCTAACGGTATTGCGGAGCTGAACCTGAATTTTGGTGAGAAAGGTGATGATCATCGAAGGAGCTTGATCTTTTGTTCGAAGAAAGTAGACCCAAGTCCATCGTGAAAAATCATCGACGATTACCAATATATAACGCTTCCCGTTGATTGTTTGAACTCGCATCGGGCCACACAAATCCATATGGAGAAGTTGGAGAACATGATCAGTACTGTGCTCGGTTTTAGGAGGAAAATGAGCACGAGTACTCTTCCCTTGTTCACATGCTGGACAAAGGTGATCTTTAGCATACCGAAATCTTGGAAGACCGTCGACTAATTTATGACGAGCAAGATCTGTCATTGTCTTGAAATTCAAGTGAGACAAATGTTTATGCCATAGCCATGATTTTGTAGAGTGTGCCTTGGAAAGTAAACAAATTGGAGAAGAAGCGGTCATGTCCGACATAGAAATGGTGTAGAGACTCGTTCCGCGTTTTCCTGACATAAGGTCGTTTCCTTGTAGATCACGAACAAAGCAGGTTTTCTCCCTAAACGCAACTTCCAAGTTACCATCACAAAATTGCCCTATTGAGAAAAGGTTATGTCCAAGGCCTTCAACGTAGTATACACGGCTAATCTCGATGTTTTCGTTGACATAGTCCCTATAGCCCATTATAGCGGCAAAGTGATCATTCCCGAATCTGACAGTTCCTATGAACTTTGCAACAAAGTTTACTAGAAGTTTTAGGATGCCTGTCATGTGTCGGGAACATCCGCTATCAATAATCCAAAGTACGATTTGAATCACCTGCATCACAAGAAGACAATGCAGATGGAGAGACGGTAACGGTGGAGCCCGTTGGGTTAGTAGCACAGTTTTTAAGCATTTTAGGTAACCAAGTAAAACTAGGTTTATGTTGTAACCAACGTTGCCATGTCCAACTAGATTCTTCTTTCTTCTTAGTAAATGCACTAGGTGTTTGGATTGTTCTAGTAGCAACTATAGTTTTGTCTACGGCAGTCTTAGAAACTACATTTGGCGGTTTTCCTAATATTGACTTAGCAGCAGCAGTGGGCCTAGAGGAAATGCCATTTTCACGTTTCTGATTACGAGACAAAAGAGTCTTTGCAACACAGTTTTTATGATCACCAGACAATATACTTGTACGACAAAACACACAATAAGCATCAACAATAACATCATTCAGAACATTCATAGTCTTAGCATTTGTTACATCACAATTATAATTAAACATTTTAAAGTTTGATTCTACATTAGACATAACATGCTTTTTATTCAGATTCCTAATGTGGTCTTCTACTTCTTGATCTTTAGATGTGCTGCCCTTATGTAGCCAGATAATAGTCTTCTTGTTGTTCTTTTTAGTCTTGGATCTGCTAACGCTAGGAGGGGTGCCTAGTCCTGTAGAAGTCGAAGCATGCACATTAGTGGTCTGAGGGGATACTTTCTTAGGTGTCTTATCTACTTTATACATGCCTGGTGCTATCACATTTTTGTGAACAAATTTCCCTTTTTCAAGTAATTTGATTTTCTCTTTCAACTCAATGATGATGTTTTTTGTTGTTGAATTTTGGAATCCAATTCTCGGTTTAATTGAACAGTGTCATTCCTGTTTTGGCAAACTTCATCAATGTCCTTTTCATATTAAAAAATTTGATGTTTTAAAACAGCATTTTCTTTTTCAATATTCTGAATTTTGGAAGCATGACTGTTTTGACAGGACATTGATTCTTTTTGATTTTGTAGTTTTAACTCAAAGTCAAAACTCTGAGTCTGACACCATTGCAATTTTTGATTGAGTTGGAAAATTTCTTTTGAAAATTTGTTTTCCACATCATCATTGACTTTGCGAAGTCTCTCATTTTCTCTTTTCAAATTATCAATTTCAAGTCTCAACATCTCAGTATCAACAGAATGAGCATCAACAATCATTTCATTACAAGACACATAAATGGAATTCATGAACACAGATATAACATCAGAACATAGAATATTCTCCAAGAGTCGATCTGCTTCTTTTTGCAAAGCTTTGTTTTTACATTTTTGTTTTGAGATCGTTTGTTCCGTTGCTTTGAAAATGTTCATCATGGATGCAACCTATGATTGAAGTTCCTGTTCCCAATGTGTAGCACAAAGTCACAGGTGTTGAACGTGTGGCAAAAATTGTTTTTGAAAAACCTCTCTCTTTTCCTTTTCATAGGGAGAAAGAAAAGTAGAGACTGTTATCTCTAAATTTCGTTCAATTGCTTGTTCCAAAAATTGTATGTCTTCCATAAAAGTGTTAAAATATCTGAGGATAAGACATTGTTTTGGCAATGGTGCAATTACACCTGAACTTGGCAAAGGGCTATTGACTTGTGCTACTGTGTTCATAGGACCAACCTCAGAAGATTCATTCATTTCTATTAAAGACCATGACTGTTCTGTTTTATCTTGTTGTGGTACAAAGGTGTCGTTAATATGAGGTACTCTTGAGTAATCATATGGTTTATTAAATTTTACATTACTCATTTTAGATCGACTCTCTTCGTCCTGTTCCATTTCCTCTTCACGATTATAAACAACAACACGCATGATAGAGTCATCAAAAAATGTTCTGCACTATATAACTTCGGATTTTCCTTGAGTGCTTTTTGTAAAAAACGTAGTTTGTCATCCCCAATAGCAAAGCCATATCCTTGGGGATTTTGCTTTAGAGAAAATTTCTGAATGGTTATTACTGACTCACCAATTTTATACACAACTTTTTGAAACTCTTTAAGTTTACATTCCAACTCAACGATTTCCTCAAGATAGGAATCAACCCGTTTCCTTGATGCTTGTTTGTGTTCAGAAAAATTATCTTGACAAGTTGACAACTCTGTTTTTTTTTGAAAAATTCAAAGTGTAGGTTGTCAACTTGTTTTTGAAAAACTAATATTTCTTGTTCCATTTGTAAAATCAAGTCATTTTTGGAAACAGATAATTCACGTACCTGATGTTCTAACTCTTGTTCTTTCACAACCTGTGAAAGTTGAAACGATTACACCAAAATCACAAAACTGAACCACTGATCATCTCTGCGGACGTCTCTCCGGTAGTAATAAAATTGTAAGCTCGATCACGTGAATCTGTTTACGATGGAAACGGAGGCAGCATAACCCTGTATGTCCAATTAGTCGAAGATGTGTGAAGTACCATAAATAGCCCGTGAGAATCAACTGCTGATAAAATCTCTACTCTTTTATACTCTTCTCATCTAACTCTTTACCGACCCCATTATCATTCTGACGGCTTTTTGTAGTGACTACTGATGGAGAAAACCAAGTATTACGAACTTGAGACTGAAGTAAAATAACCCAAACTTGTGACTTCTTGCACTATTGTATGACTAAGAACCAATACAGAGAATTTCAATAAAGGTAGAATCATATACCCATCAAACCATCCTTAACTGTATATGAACTTCTCTCGAATTATCCACAGCTTTTTGTGACACTTGAGCACTACAACGTAACTCCTTTAAAGTGATAGCTATACACTATGAGCACAACAACGTAACTCCTTACATCAGGTATAACTAGATAACTCAAGTCGTAATCATTCTAACGGTTAAAAGCTCGAACAAGGATCTCGAAGAATCATGCATCCAACCAACCTCGATATCTTCAAGATACTAAGTACACGCACCCGTGAAATTCCACTTCAACCTCAAATAAATAATAATGAATTAACGCCGTTGTCATATCTTGCGGTTAAATGCCCAAAAACTAGCCTTTTTGAAGGTTTAAATGAACTTTGATAATGGTTTTATCCCGATCTTGTCAAATACGTATATCCCCGTGAAAAATTTGTAACACCAAAATACCACTCTTTATTGCAAAATAAAATACCAAAAATGCTTACAATGTATTATAATTACATTTGATATTAATTCATTGTATCCCAAGTTATAAGCATTTCGGGTATTTAAAAAAAATAACAAGTCCAGTCCAACTCAAACAACAAAGTCATAATAAAATTTTCGGCCCAAAGAGAAGTCATATAAACATGTGACACCCTAATCATTGACCCGATCCAAAGGGGTACACCATAATTACCCTAATTATACTCATTCTTACACAAACCCTAATCACACAATACATACTCCAGCGCCCCCATCTCCTAAAATCACTCACCTGCTTCTCACCTCCCAACTCATCTCACAAACACAATAACCTTGTACGTTTCTTGTTAATGGACAACAAGAACTCAAAATACGAACAACATCTTTTGAACAAAATCAATCCATACGAACCCTTTAATTTTGACGGTTTGGCTTCAAGATCTCGTATAAGATCTAAGGTAGGTTCATCATGTATTGTTTGTGTTTCTTTAAACGAATCAAAGAAATATTATAACATAATTGTTATGAATATTTCTTTCTTTTCGGATAAAAAATGAGTATAATCTCATCACAGATCTATGATGATCTTTTCTATTCGTGTGATTGATCTTTTAAAAATGTGACGTTTAATGTTCCACACGATAAAGAATAGACTGAGATCTAGATGAAATTAATTTTCTTTTTCAGTCCGTGTCTATTATGTTGTGATATGAGATGGATGATTGGAAATAGGATATTCATGGAGTTGTTAGTTGTGGGTTGTGTTATTTGGGATTTGGGTTTTGGCTGTGGTCTTGTACATTATCATAGCAGTCAAGTCTTTTGGTTATAGTAAAACAGTTCTCTTCATCTTCTTCTCTTTAAATTTCGATAAGTGGTTATAAATGTCAATTTCAATAACAGGTTAATAGACACCAATTGCGATAAAGTTGACTATTTGACCTGAGCAATTCCGACGGTACTTATCGCATTTCTTTACAAGAAATCGATACTGATTTCGATGAACTAAGGTATGTCGGAATTGCTTTACAAGTAATTCTGATAAAAGTGGGTTTTGACTTTTTGACCATTAATTTCGACCACTTATCCGACCATAAATTCCGACCAGTATTTGACCATGTTTCTGACCACGTTATAATGACCACAAATATTCACGGTTTGAGTACAAACCAGTCACAAAAGATGATAGAATATATTATAACACTAAACCAGGACTGAAATGGACCACTTTTTGATACAATAAAATTGTTAAGAAACTGTTGTTAATAGTATTTGACAAGAAAATTTGGACCAGTAAAAGTAGTAATACAACAGCTTCAAAAGTACGTTTTTGACAAGAAAAAATCGCAAACATCAACCAAAATTAATAACCTTGGATCTTGATACCAATTGAAGGATCGTGTTTTGGAAGATCTTGTGATTCGGGAGGTCGGGTATGATGGAAATACATCATCTTTATGGTTAGAGAGAGAGTGTGGAGAGAGAGAGGAAACCTGGTTTTATTAATAATAATGAAAGTGAAAGTAACACACACAAGTCTCACCCCTCCATGGAAGTATGGAGGGGTATATATAGTCCATCATACGCACCACATTACAATATTGACGGTTTTAGTACCTGCGTATGTGGCTTACAATATAGCTAATGTAATCCCGTAAATGTCGTTCCATTTACATGTTAGGAGCATTCCCAACAGGTTGTAGTATCGGAATAAATGATTAGATATGATAATGATTAGATGCTTGTAGCATGATTTCTTACACGCATAATTAAATTGTGAAAATTTTAAGTGTATGGTTAAGATATGATGAGATCATGTTACATATAAAACATGATAAGTAAAATGCGTTAGTGAGAAATGTTTAAGTGTGGTGAGTAGAAGTGGTGAATGAGATAGATTGCGCTAGAATCCATAAGTGATATGAAGTGCACTAGAAAGAATTGTAAAACATGAATTGAATCATGCTAATATATTGAAAATATGGATGATGATAAGATGTGAGACTTATGCACATGAAAGAGTTGAATAGGCCAATGTGATACAATGGCATATAGCGAATGTGTGAGTCAACTTGCGGTTGACGGATGAATGATAGATTGCATTATGAAAATGAAAATGTAATAAATCGACAAGTATTATATAGAAACTTGTCTAGATGAAAGTAAACATAGTAGTGAATGTTGAAATTGCTTAAGGCAATGAGAATTGAGGAAATGATAATGTGTACGTAATGATAAAAGTACATGAAAGATAAAATGAGTAAAGATGTTAAAGTAAACATTGCTTGGATCCGATGCTCTGATTTTGGTATCCTTTGGGATAGCCTAGCTTGCCTTTTATGGCATGTGTTTTGGCATCCTTTAGGATGGCCTAACTTGCCTTCATGGCATGGTTGTTAGCTTTCCTTCACCGGCATGGTTTGCCTATATCCATGGTATGTATCGAAGTATCCTTCGGGATAGCCTAGCTTGCCTTTTATGGCATGTGTTTTGGAATCCTTCGGGATGGCCTAGCTTGCCTTCATGGCATGGTTGTTAGCTTGCCTTCACCGGCATGGTTTGCATATATCCATGGTATGTGTCGAAGTATCCTTCGGGATAGCTTAGTGATTCGCGAAAATCAATGCATAAATATTTCCAAGAAATACAATGGAAGTTGTAATCCCGGGTCGTTTTCCCAACGAAGGAATGAATAGAATTTTGTGAATTCGAGTTCGCGAAACGTGTCGAATAGTGAAAAGGGATATTTTGGATTTCTTTGCTAAAATGTAAACATAAACTAAAAACGACTTATAAAAAATCAACTATAAGCTTAAAAAAATCTATCTAATAAAAAAAAACGACTAAAATAAGCTGTTGAAAAGCTATCTATAAGCTAATAAAAAATCTAAAAAATATGGAACAAGTATATAAGCAATCCAACAGTAAAAGTACAAATTTTCAGAACAAATAAGCTTGTAATGAACTTATGGAAATTCAAAAACATGGGCTGAATTAGGCAAAATTCATTAAAAATTTCAGCCAACTGAGGTGATTTTGAAGCTAAGAAAAAGCTGTTAAAAACTAACATAAAAATTCAAAAAAATGTGTAACAAGTCTATTAGAAACCAAAGAGTATTTGTACCAAATTTGAGCTTAATTGGGCTTATAATGAAGAAATGAAAAATGAAAAACTAAGGCTGATATGAGCAATAATTATGAAAAAGTGCAGAATTTGCAGCTAATAAAAAGCTAATAGAAAAATTCAAAAAAATGTGGACTAAGTGCACTAGCAACCCAAGATTATCAGTACCAAGTTTGAGCTTAAAAGGGCTTATAATGAAGAAATAAAAAATGAAAAGCATGGGGCTGAATTAGGCAAAATCAAGAATATGCAGTCTGCTAATAGGGACTGTGGTGACTGATATTGGAAATTTTGCCAAAAGCTACTCAACTCCTAGTGATACTTAAAAAACTACTGGGAAGGCATTTGATAGAATAGAAAGAACTCAGAAATGCTAAAAGTGGTAACAATAATGGCTTAATGCTATATTAAGCTATAATTGCTGATTTGTAACCTACAACCTACACTAGCCAACTGAAATCATGAAAACCAACAAAAACATGTTAAATGCTTCTAACAACACTTACTATGGACTACAATAGGCAAGAACAAAAGTTACAAAAGTGCACATGAACAGCGTATAGCTTATTTGACTCTTAAATAGCTTATGCCAAACAATCCCTTAAAGGGGACTGTTTTTGATTTACACTAGGGTATATACTTTTAAGCCCAGATTCTTAAACATAACTAATTATCTAACTAAATTTAGCCATAATGAACAACATTTGACAGGAATTAAGCTATGAATTAAGCTACTACTAAATTAAGCTAATTTTGGCTTCTTTTTTTTAAGGTTTCTAAGGGCAAAATGAAAATGAACATTAAACTAAGTAGAAACTGACATTAAAAGAATCTAAGAAGCACAAATAAGCAAATGAAGGGCAAATAAGCAGAAAATTAAGCTAGTGAACAGTGAATGTGAAATATGCAAAAATTTAAGAATTGAGCTTACAATTGCATTGAGCATAGAACAGAAGGTTCTGATTAACCCACAAGCTATAGCTTGTCAGAAACAAGCTAGTTACCCATTGAGCTTATCCTACCAGCTTATTCTCACCAAGTGCTTATTTTGGCTCAAAAGTTGACTTTCGTTGACTTTCTCAAGTTTTGCATTTTAGAACAGAAACTAATTCTATAAACTACTAAGAGCTATTTTAAGCTTATTTAAGCTTATTAGAACAGTAAAAACAGACAAGTGATTTTAAATGAAAATTTAATGAAAACTGAGAATAATATGAATTCAAGTGTAACACTGAAATTAAATTAAAAAGAAGTAATTACAATACCGAATTTAAAGTTACAATTGAAATAAATTAAAACCCAGTAAGCTTAAGCAACAATATTAAAAATTGACACTACATTATCTACTATACTACACTAAAAATCTAACTACCGAATTCTGTGTACTGAGGAGGCTTTTATATCCTTCAAAAAGCTTCTCTCCTCCTTCTCGAACTCATCCCAGCCATTGGAATGGCTCCAATTAATCTCAATCGTCCAATTCCATTTTGGCGGGAAAATGGGGACATGGGTTTAATAGGCTTTTCAGAGCACGTGGGAAGTCAGGATAGCATGTGAGGAGGGGGGTTGGAGTGTAGCAGAGAAAAAGAGTGGCTGGGGGGGACATGGAGCAAGAAACATGGGTGAGTGGGTCGATTTGGTTTAGCGGGAAATGGGAAAGGAAGATGGTGGGTTTGACTGGGATTAGCTAAAATAAAAAAAACGGGGTTAGGTTATTTCTTTATTGGTTGGGCCAGGGATGTGTTGGGTTGGGTTTTTAGATTTAGGATTGGGTTTGTTATTTGGTTTAGTTAAAAGGTTAAAGGGTAAAAAGGTTAAGGTTAGGATTAGAATTGGAATTAGATTTAACTTTGGGGACCAATTTTGCCAAGTCTGAAAACTCAGGGACCATTTGTGCCTATTCTGAAAAATATATCCAAGGACCATTTTTGACATTTTGATACACCGAGGGTTGACTTTGACTTTTCTTTTCTTCTTTAAATGCTCAAATGGTGTCGAGTCGATCCGGCAATGTCCGTTTTTGCTCTTTTTCCCATCCAAGCTCGGTTTTGTCTGTTTTTGCCCTGTTTTCAATCATTTTGTACCTGAAATAAATAAAAACACAAACCAAGGATATCTGCAGTATAAATTGGTATATTTGGCTGTTTTTAGCATTTTTTATGTATAATATGGGCATAAAATGATGAGTAAATAGGCACTCATCACTTAGCTTGCCTTTTATGGCATGGTTGACAGTTTGCCTTTTTGTCATGGTTCATAGCTTGCCTTCATGGCATGGGTGATAGCTTGCCTTTATGGCATGGGTTTTAGTTTGCGCATGATTATTAGCTTGCCTTCTCGGCATGGTTATTAGCTTGCCTTTATGGCATGGGTATTAGCTTGCCTTCATGGCATGATTGTTAGCTTGCCTTTGTGGCATGGATGTTAGCTTGCGCAAGGGTAAGGTAAAGTGGCTAAGCCTTACGGCGAAAAGGCCGACTTGCCGTGATGGGAAAAGTTAGTGAGATTGGATCCGAGGCTAGAAAAGATGAAAAGTAAAGTAAGTATGATTGTTGTGTCGGAATTGCATAAGTAGGATGATTTATAATCTCTTTATTTAAATGGATTGGGACGCCTCTTCATCTGAATGAAGAAATTATAAATCGCCGAACCATAAGTTTATAATTCTTTACTTACATAGATTGGGACGCCTTTTTATGTAAATAAAGAATTGTAAATGAGTGGTCTTATGTGTTTCCGATAGGCATGAGTAGGGGTGAGAAATTAGGACTTGAAAACTAAAACAAGTTAGACATTATAAGAAATGAGATTAAATGTGAATGAAAATTTATAGCGGCGTTAAGGTTATGTGTGAAACCTTAATATAGACGCCTAGAATGAGTTTGTACATTAAGTTGAGAAGAAAATATGTAAGTATTCCTGAAATTTAACAAGAAAGTTGCTTAAGTAATGCGAAGAATTGGTTTTGAAAGTGTCATTTAGATGGTACTTGAGATATAAATTTGAAATAAGCTACCGGTTTTTGAAGTAGATACGTGTTGGTATTAGTAAAATACTAGATTGGCCGGTATATAACTATAGGTTATGTTAGTGCATTAGTGAATGGCTTAGTAATAGAGTTGAAGTTTGACTTATATAAAGTCAAATAGTAGAATTTTTCCAAATGACAAGTTGTCATTGTCGGAAATTTTAGATAAGTTTATAATGTAGCCTATTGTTTTTAGTAGAATTTTGAATAAAATGGGGAATTTCCATAATAGGATGTGATGCTAATGACGCGATGTCATTATAATTAGTTGAAGTTATGTGATTTAGGTTAAGTTGCTAGTATAGTGACTATGACTTAGTTTGATTAATATTGTTAATGTATGTGATTTGTAGTATTTGAATTGATAGTAATTGGCATAATGACTATGTGTATGGACAAAAGTGTTAGACAAAGAGATTTCGGGGACGAATCTAAATAAGGAGGATAGAATTGTTAGACCCAAAACCCGTTTCAAACGGGTATGACCCTAGATGAAATTGACTAAGAATCTAGGAGTCGGGAGACTCAATATGATTGGTTAGTCAAAGCCGATAGTCAAACCAAAAGTCAAGGTATTATGTAAATAGTTATAGAAAATGTGATGTGTCACAATTAAGAGGAAATAGTACTTGAGGGACCAAAGATATTAAATGGTCAAAGTATATGTGATATGTTGTAACACCCCCTAAATTATGAGTTAATAGCGGAAGACTAATCGGAGTATTACGGGGAGGATCGTAGTCATAATAATAGAAAACGGCTCAAAAGAGGCGTTTTGAAAGTTATTGTCATTCAAATAATAGTTGGGATACAAAAGTGAAAATTCATTGTTGTGATATCCCATAAAAGGGTGAAGTAGTTTGAAATGAATGACATAATTTATTTTACACCACAAAAACCATCAGTTTAATGCCCACTCCGTGCCTTGACTGCTCCATTAATTACCTGAGATAAACATGCTAAAAGTCAACAAAATTGTTGAGTGAAATCATAGAGTTTGTAATAATAATCAGTTTGAACACAAGTTGGTGATTGCCTGTGAATTACAATCATGTTTGAAATGGTGATATTGCAGTTGGATATATTGCCCTAAGTCTCATGACACGCAAACGTTAACAGTGTACCGTGAAACGATGGTGAACACACCCAATTAATGGTGTGAGTTATGGCCCTCGTGTAGGAGATTGCCATCTTCCTATTTCCTTCAAATATAGTGCATTGCGACTAATCCGGCTAGCAACTAAGACTATCCATCCGGCATTAGTGGAATAGGCAGTCAGCCTCCAATAGATCTATTCACTATATTCGCGTTCACTCGCAAGTGATTAATGGTTCATGATGTGAGGGGCTTTTGGCAATAGAGTAACTTAGGCAATATCAATCAGGTGAAGCATACAGAAAATACTTGTGTTCTATTTTGTAGCATGTATCTCCCCCATGTAGTGTAAAGTTATTAAATGAGTAAAAGTGAGGCTATGACTCACCTTGAGTGTAACTGGCAAGGTGAAATGTGAAATCAAGTGAATTATGGGAACGGCTCCAACACACGACCTGAATAATAGTGAAGTTTGAGAATTTGATAGTTTTGACTTAATACGAACAATGAGTGTGAAAATGAGTAACGGATAACGATTTGATTTGTGATGAGAGTGAGTGATATGCTTAAAGTTCAAAAATAATATTATATATAATATTATCTTGTTTTTATGTTATTGAATCCATAAATATCGTTTCCTCGAAAGTGGTTGAACGAAACATTAAGTTTATTCGTTGAAACTCGTTATATAAATATATAAACGTAACGTGATTTAATATATTGAACGAATGGTAAAAATGCACGTGATTGAATGAGAAAGTGTAAATTATGAAATAGAAATGAATATGAAACAATGTTACTGTTTGGTATTTGAACTTATACAGATTTTACACTTTCTACCCTAACGGAGTAAGTTATGCACCGTTAGTCCTTGGTTAGTAATTTATTACATTTTTAGTCCCAAAAAGGTCAAATATTACATTTTAAGCCTTCTGTTTACTGTTTGAACAATTTCTACCCTTTGGTTTCTGAAATAACAGTTTGGAACATAATTTTGTGACGTTGACACTTTTAACCCGATTTGAAATATATTTTGCAAACTTAGTCCAAAAATCACAAAGATGATGTGAAATGTTTTCCGTAAGTTTTAATATCTTTAAAAAGCTTATTAGAGTCTTATTGAACTGCTTATTTTCGAAAAGAGCTTATTTCCTGCTTATTGGGCTTTAACGTGTACAAAACAAAGCCCAATAAGAGATAACGATCCATAGGGTGTTCGAATGTTTTGGGCCTGGTTTTGGGCTCATTTAATAGACTTAAAAACATAATGAAACAGCTTATAAGTACTGCTTATCGGTTTGGCTTATTAGACTGCTTATTGGGTTACAAAGCCCAATCGATAAAAATGGGAGTTTTATAACAGTCCGAGTAACGATAGGTTTGAGATTTAAAAAGGACTTTTACAAGCTTATTATGAGAGCTTATTTTAACAACTTATTAGATGGTCTTGTGGAGAATTAGTTTAAGCCATTAAATCGATATGTTGTGTGTACGAAAAGGATTTTAATGAGGCCATTCTTAGTCGAGTAAATACATGGTCCAAAAATATAATAAATGACATATATCTTGTGATATGAAATATACGACTAAAATAAGTCTCGATATGCATTATAACAAACATATATGTGTCGAGTAAATGTAATACTCGTATTTCTAGCCATCCATGAAGGAGGTCATATGTATATACGAATAAATAAATAACAAGAAAGCGTAAAAATGCTTAGAAAGTAAATATGATTGAATGAGAATGTATACGATGCATGTTATATTGAAAACGTGTATAAGAGTAGGAAATTGAGTTCAAAGGACTTACAACACCCAAAAGGTGGTGTGTTATACGTGAAAGAGGACTAGAACTCGAGAGTTATGGACTTCACACGTTAGGATGATCACCAAGGCTTCAAATGGACTCGAATGGCTATAGGAATTGCTCCTGTTCTTGAGGGGTCTCGGCAAAGAGAATACTTAGAGAAAAAGTGAGATAAATGTTTGTGTGTCAATGGGAGTTAAGAGGGTGTGATCGAACGTATATGTATGCATGTATTAGTCGAATATAATGTATAATATACATCAAGTTGTAGTTGACTAGATGGGTTGCAAAGATAAGGGGAATAATACTCGAGTGTATAGCTATTAGGGAGGAGTTTATGTGTAGCTTTGGGTATATGTCGAGTTGCATGTATATATGAATACGTTCGACATATACAAAGGGTCCAACAATGTTTTTAACGTGACCAACTGTAGGAAAGGTGAGAAAACAATGTTATAAACTCATATTCGATCATAGAAAATTAAGAGACATAGGTGAAATTAAGTTAAATCGAGTTTGGTTAAAATGGAAAAATATTGAGTGAACTTGTAATAGTGTCGAGGGTGGTTTACTTTGAGCCTCGTTAAGTGATCAAATGTTTCGAACGAGAGAGTGAGAGTTGTCGAACCTGATTCTTTGGTGTATGAGGATTCGAGTGATGTAAAATGTTGCATATATTGTGTGTCAAAATCAAAAGATATCGTGGCCAAGTGTTGTGTGTTCAACCGAGTGAAATATAAAAGAATTAATAAGAGTTGGGTTGGGCTTGAATTGTAACAGGCCAAAAATTGGGCCAGGAATAGTAATGTGATCCGTTTGGTTTATAATTAGTGTGTTGGATTCGTTGTGGTCCGTGTGTGAGCTCGTTCCAATGTATTTGTGAATCACGTATCAACGTGTTTGAATTAATGTAATGTAATAAACAAAATTTTAAAATTTGCCCATAAAAATGGTTAACTGAACAGTAATGGTAGTTTAATACTTGATTAGCATTTACAAATTACCGGGGAATTTTACAGGTTGCTACATATGTTATATTATGGAATGTGGCCAAAGTATAAGATAAGAGACTTAGGGGACTAAATGTGCCAAATGGCCAAAGTAGTGTAATCAAATAATTAGATGTGGAGAATTCTAGAGAATTGGAGAAGAATGGAGTGTGTGTGCTTGGTGGTTCGGTTATAAGAAAAGAGAGGGAAAGAGATGGGTCTTGATGGTCCAAGAATGGAGATGATTAAGGTCTTATGCTAGGGGTTTAGTTCTAGCAACAATCAATCAAGTAAGTACTCCCCTTCTTGATTATGTTAAGGTTATGGTTTAGGAGTAAAGTGGGATTTCATCATATGATCAAGGTATGATCATATGATGATTTAGAAAGAATGATGAGTATGTTTGATGGGTTATATAAACCCTTGATCATGCTTTTGATGTACTATGTTAATAGGTTTTGATTTTAGAGTAGAGGATGATGATGAAGAATGGTGATGATGGAGGATGGTGATGATGATGAAGAGGATGCTTATGTTCTTGTTAAACTTAGCTTTGGAAGCTAAGGTAAGTAAACCGGTTATAAGATGAGATTGTAATGATTTCATTATATTATGCGTTATGTGTTTATATGTTAAGGTTAAGAAGGGATTTGGAATGTATGTGCTTATGTGAAAATGGATATAAGGTTAGTATGGCCTAGTCTGGAAAGGATGTGAAAGTGAAAGTATGTTTAGATGTTAATGATGTAGAACATGAGGCTTAAGTGGCTAAGGTATGTGTTAATGTTAATGTTGTAATGGTTTGATGGATATAATGTACGATATGTGAATGAATTATGATATCATGTTGTAATCGTTTTACTTACTAAGCATTCGTGCTTACGGTTTAATGTTACAATGTTTTGTAGGTTCATTTGATATGCAATGGCTTGGATTAAGGCTAAGGTTTGGTTATGTGAAAGGTAGTAAGCTAAAAGATTGTAAGTAAGTAGGAGCTTAGGTAGATACCGAGCTCAAATGTCAAGTTTGTACCCCCGTGAGTCATTTAATTATTTGTAATGGATAAACAAGTGTCAAAAAGTGTGTAAAGATTGGTATAATGAATTGGTGGTCATTTGGTATGCTAATGTGTGTTTTAAGTGTTTGAGGTAAAAGTTAAAGGGGTGTTTGGCATAAGCGTGAATATACCCATTTTGGGTTGTAAACGGGTTGAATAGTTATGGGTTAATGGGTTAAAGTGTATGTTTATGGTTATGGTTAAAGGTGTTATGGTTATTTTATGTTTTAAGATGGGTCAAAACGGGCACTTGGTATAACCCCGTAAGTATGTGTTCATGGGTCGTTTAGACCACAATTGATTATGAAAATGATGTCATATGTTGAGTTAGTGATTTCTGGAAAGTATCATGTCGTTTCAAGTTATAGTAGTCGTTTTCCGGAAATTATACAAAAATGTAAAAAGTTAGCTAAAGTGCAAGTCAGAGAGCATACGGCCGTATGGTATTTTCCATACAGCCGTATGGTCTAAACAACAGAAACAATCAAATCTGTTGTATGGCCATACGGCCGTATGGTATTTTTCCATACAGCCGTATGGTGCTTTCTAAGATTTTGTCGGTTTTGTTTATTTTCTAGAAAATGAACCGTAAGTCATTAGAAGTTGTGCCACCCGTCATTTTAAAGGTAATTGAGTCTAGTTTCATTTGAAAATAGCCTTAAGTGCTGGTTTGTAATATATTTGTATCAGTTTGTAAAAGAGTAACAAAAAGTCTATTAAAGTTGGGTCGTTTCCGCATAAAAGTTTTAAATTCCGGTCAAAGCGGGCACGGGGTGTTACACAAACGGCACGTGTTTGTGTTTATTTCGTTAATTCATGAGTTGCTCAAGTTATACCAGACCAACATGTTTTGATCTAAGCAATCACTAATGACCAACAAATTACCACTTATAAATCACATACACTTATTATCTTCTGTTTGATGGCTCTATTTTCCGGTCAAAAACTAGCCTTTCCAAACTATATATTAGACCGGGCGTAACAGTGACTAAACTTACTACCGTCACCTCAACTTTTCACACATTCATTAGATTCATCAACAAACAACCGTAATAAGAACCGCCAAATCCAATTATTTATTTATTTTTTAAACACAAAGTTATTAAAGTTGAAATTTCATTATATAAAATACATTTATACGTTGCGTCGTTACCGTGAAACTCAATCGCTGGTGCTCTCCCGACTTTGAGATTGTTTAACAACGACGATTGACGTAAAACGTTAATGATTAAGTCGTTTTTGTAGTTCCAAAGAAATATTTGTGAAAATATTTCCCCGGGTCGTTCTCCCAACGAAGGTTTGACGGCGTTTAAATTGATTCGGTGTCGTGAAAATGTGAAGTGAATAAGTGAACGTGAAAGATTATTTTGGTATTGATTAAACTAAAATATGGAAAATTAAAAGCATTCTACGTTATCAAAAAGCACACATATAAAAGAAATCAAATAACGCAAATCCCGGGCTAATCCCGAGATTTATAAAACTAATAGTGAAGATATAGACCTAAAATGCAAAAATAAAAACCTAAGGGACAGAAAATGTAATCTATTAAAACTAATTTTATAAAGGAAAATAAAGAAAAAGTTTATAATAAAAACTAAGGGACTTAAAATGTAATTTCGGAAACTTTATTTAAATCTAAAAGTTTTGAAACAAAGACGAGGACTGAAACTGTAATCTTTAAAACTTATTTAATACTAAAAACGTTTTTATACTAAGACAAGGACTAAACTTGTTTAAACTGAAACCTAGGGACTGAATTGTAAAAATTAAAATCTAAAAAACGTTTTTCTAACTTCTAACAACCCAGGTTTGATCCTGGGTAACTACAAATTAACTAAGCTATATATATATATATATAATATATATATATATATATATATATATATATATATATATATATAAAATATATATATATATATATATATATATTTTATTTATTTATTTATTTATTTTCTTCTTTTGCAATTCAATTAATGACTATCAAACACTAATTTAATGAAAATAAAGAGCTTAAATGAGCTGGAATAAGCTGGAAAACAGCTTGAACACAAAACAGTTAAATTTTTCACTCTTTTGAAAACAGTCAAATAAGCTCAAAATGAGACTCAAATAAGCTAACCAAATAAGCTGAAAATGGAAAACCAAAAGCAGAAACTGATAAACAGCTATCTTGACTAGCTTTTGCCCCAAAAATCTCACTCTTAACTCAATTAGATAGCTGGAAATAAGCTTATGAACTGGAGCTTGTGACTGAGGTGCAGTGTAGCACTAATGCAGACTAGCAACTTTGAGCTTAAATTTAGATAAGCTAATGAGTTCCAAACTGAGATTTCCTTGTTGATCTAGATTCACAAGCTGGCAAGCTACTAAAATCACTAATCCAAACCTATTTCCAAACACTATTGAATCCTACAAGTGCTCTAGAAATCTATGCTATTTCTGCTTATACTAATTTTTTTTGACTTTTTGATTGTTTTGAAAACTTTGACTAAATCCTATTTTGATTGATCCTACTGACTAATTGTGTTATATTAAGCTACTTTGCAACTGATTTAAGCTAGATTATCAAATTATGCAACAAATTACTATGATTAAACTAACTATTATACTAACAGTTAACTGATTTGTGGATTAAAATGCAAATTTGACTTTAAACTAAATAGCCTACTGTTTTTATGCTATTATTGACTATTATGAACCTAAGGCTATGTGTTTATACTACTCCTAACCTCTGTAACACATGAAATCACAAGCAAACTACCTGTTCCAAACACCCTTATATTGACTGATGCACAAGTTTTGAAGTAACAGTGAGATTTAGACTAAAATTCCATCAAACAAACTGAAATTAGGATGAAGCAACCTTATTCAAACTCAGAAACAAAATCACAGACCACAAATTACCACAGATGTTCAATAAGCAATTATGAAGCAGTTTTAAACAGTTTTACTAAAATTCAATAGCAGACTAACATGAAATGATCCAATCTAACAATATTCAGCAACTTTAACACTTAATAAACAAAATCAAACCAACTAGTGCAGATCTATACTACTTTGAACTACTGATGCAGAATTGAATAAAAGTGAAAATTAAAACTCACAAGGTAACTTCCCCTCAGCTTGAACAGAGGGGATTCACTATGCTTGCCTATCTTTAGATAGGCTAAAAGCTTCCCTTTCTCCTTTAGACTATCAGCTCCTTCTGAAATAAGCTCAGCTTATTGTATAAGCTGAAGTTTGACTTTCATTGACTTTGTTGGATTTTGGTGATTTGAAACAAATTCGACTCTAATATTCACTTACAGTAAGCTATAAAGCTTATATAAGCTGATGCTAGTTTAAAAACAGCTTATTGAAGCTGTGTGTACTATTTTTTTATTTTTTTAAAAGTATTTTTTATATATTTTTGGATTTTTGAGTTGTAATGAACAAAGTAGAGTTACAAAGAAACAATTAAGCTGAAACTGCTTTGAATAAGCTACTGGAAAATTTTAAAAGCTAAACTCAAAGTAATAATGGAAATGAGACCGGATCAAAGTAGAACATAAAAAACACAATTTCATTAACTAAAAACTTCAAAGTTACAATGGAAATTTAAAGACTACAATTCATAAACTAAATTGACAGAGATTAACTACTACTACAGACTCAATTTAAAAGAAATTACAACACCCTAAAACTAGAAGAAAGACCCTCTATTTATAGGACTCGTATGAACCTTCTAGGCCTGCCACCTTGGCAATCCGTGTGCTCCTCTAGCTCTTCATCACCCTTAGATCACGTCCCATCAATCATAGCCCTTGGATTAGATCCTCTGAGGTGTTCGAACCAATGAGAGCCTGCCATGTGTCCATTCATGCGTGTTTTGCTTAACCTGACACCTCTGACACCTTCTAGAAGGACCAATGATTGACGTAATTACCCTTAATTAGAGTAAAACGTACGGGTAAAAAGTTAGGGTTCTTCCTACAGTAACATTTCTGGGTTGAGGGTAATTTTTGGGGGGCGGGAAGTGTGTGAGGTGTGAGTATTTTTTATTTTATTTGTCTGCGTAGGTTGACTGGGGTAAAACGGGTTTGACCGGGTGTGTTAAGTGAATCGGGTAAAAGCAAAGGGTGTGGGCCGGGTTTGATTTCTTGTGGGCTTGGTATTAGGATTAGGTTGGGCTGGGTTGAGATTAAGGCTAAGGTGGGTTGGGTTTAGTGTTGGATCCGGTAGTGTTATTTTTAAGGTTTTGAGGTTTTAAAACTATAAGGACCATAAGTGTAATTTCTGATTTCTTAAGGGACTGAAATTGCCATTTCATCAAAGTGATCTAAGGGTGATTTTTGGCTTCTTGACCAAGTATGTCTTTCCCGGATTCGGTTCTGAGTCTTTTCCGTATCTCGTGCTCGTTTTCTTGATTTTCTTGACTTTTTGTCGGTTTTTCGTGATATCCGTCCCTGCATAAACAAAACACAAAAACACACTATCTATTGGCATTATGGTCGGGTTTTTGGTCATTTTGGTCCGGTTTTGGTCAAGAAAAGGTATGTGTTTAAGCACATACCAAATTCCCCCAGACTAAGCTATTGCAATGTCCTCATGCAATGTTATAAAAACACGTTTTTGAAACCGAAAATTTCCAATTTCTTTTTACTAACTTTGAGAAGTAGCAAAATTTTCAAAAGAGATTAAGAAATCTTAAGTTCTAAAAACTCCCCATTTTTCCTTTTATTCTTATTTTTGTATTTTTCTTATTATTTAGGTGACGGTTTTGTCGACAATCATTATCTCACGATAACTTTTAGTGTCTTTGAGCAGGAAACACGACTCATGAAGAAGTGACCATACGGATAAAATTCGTCGTCCCAGATTTTTCACAAGTCCCCAAACTAAGCTTAAAAACAAGATCATTGTTATTTACAAGTTAGATTGCTGACACTACTCATAAAAGCTAATTGTGGACTCCTTGTTCCCAAATTCCTATTTTCCTCTATTTATTTTATTTTTGGTGAGAAATGAATTTCTTCAAATTCTCATTTCGATAATTTCTTAGTCCGATAAAGATACCTAGTTTAGACGCTAAGTAGTTCCCAAACCTTCCCTCGAAAGCCGTTGCATACAAAAATGAGGTCCACATCAAGGTCTCTGATTTAACACGATTTTGAGGATATCCCTTTTATTTGCGACCGAAACAACTCATCTACGAGTCCAGAGACGGAAGCCTTTATTAGGACACCCCCGGAGTCGAAGTTTGGCATTTTTAACATTATTGAGCACATATACGTATTAAATCCTTGGCCCTTTATAACAATCACAACATCGGCTGCGAACCGGCAAGATGTGATAGTCTATTATGACCTTGGAATTTTTTCTCTGCCTTTATTAGAAGTCTACAACATCGGCTGCGAACCGGCAAGATGTAGAAAACTTTTTATGGCTTTGGATTATTATTATACATTATCATATTCATTAATTATTTGTGTTGCCAAACCCCAAGTCCTACGGCTTTTATAACAATCCCAACATCGGTTGCGAGCCAGCAAGATGGAATAGTCTATTACACCGTAACACTGGCAGTACCTTGATGTGTACCCAACTTTCATAAGCAAGAATTTTCTAAGGAAGAAATAAAAACTAATTATCGCCAAAACTAACATAGCTTTAATTATTCCTAGATTACTATTATTGAGTGAAACAAGCTTATGGGAACAAAAAACCACAAGTAACTTCGATGAGCTCTAAAGAGATCCAACTACTCCACGTTTAGCAATCTAACTTATAAACAACTCTATCATTTCTCGTTCTTCGCAAATTTAAAATCTTAAATAATAAGATCCGCGAATGCTTAGCCTTATAATCAAGCCATGCATATATAAAGTCAATTACGGGAACTTGCAAACTCTTAAAAAGAATTCGCGTTTTATAGCTCCTTGTGTAAAAGACTAGCACGAGCTTATAGATTATAAATGGTTAAGGGAACAAGCTAGGGCTCAACACGCCCTGTCAAGTCAGAATTTTATTCCTACTCTCTCCAGCGGAAAATCAACAAAATTGTCAAAACTTATTATATTTTTGCAAAAAATTTTAAATTTTTTCTCAATTCTTTAATTTTTTCAATTTTTGAGGAAAAATGGGGTTGCATGAGAAAACGGCAAAAATGCAAGGCAAAAATCAAATCGATAGATTACCCCCCCAGACTAAAACGAGACATTGTCCTCAATGTCTTAAAGGTAAGGGTTCTCCTACATAAATCTAAGGCCGTTTATTAATTATGCCAAAAGATAATTGTAAACGATAAGATTTTAGGATATCGATAAGCAGCGAATGATGAAACTCGAGTAGCGTGAAGGAAACTACGAGCACGAGAGTCTTCATCATCGGGCATTCCTAGACATACCACAGAAAACACGAAACACAAGATATGGAAGAGGAGACCTCTTCATGTTTTATTAGAAATAAGATAAGAGGATAGATAGATAAGCATGGGGTGCCTCCCACGAAGCGCTTGTTTATAGATAAGCATGGGGTGCCTCCCACGAAGCGCTTGTTTTTGTTACCCGAGTCACATGAGCTTGACTCGACCCCGAATTTAGTTGTCCATGGGGAAAGTTTGGAGATCCGGGACAACCATGGATGGTACGTCCCCTCCAAAATAGTGCTTCAACCTATGACCATTCACCTTAAAGTTTGGACCGTCATTTTGAGCTAACTCGACGGTTCCATATGGAAAAACTTGAGTGACGGTGAATGGCCCAGACCAGCGGGTTTTGAGTTTGCCCGAGAAAATCTTTAGCCGAGAATTGAAGAGGAGGACTCGATCACCAACATTGAAAATGCGATTTTTAATCTTAGAGTCATGAATCCTCTTTGTTTTCTCTTTGTAGATCAAAGAGTTCTCGTAGGCTTGATCCCGAAGCTCATTTAATTCATTAATTTGGAGCTTACGGTGATCACCCGCGGTCTTAAGGTCGAAATTGGCATGTTTCAAGGCCCAATATGCCTTATGCTCGAGCTCGATGGGCAGATGGCAGGCCTTTCCGTAAACCAACTTGTAAGGAGTACACCCGATGGGTGTCTTGAAAGCGGTTCGGAAAGCCCATAAAGCATCATCCAATTTTTAGGCCCACGAGGCTCTATTTTCACCAACGGTTCTTTCAAGGATACGTTTCAATCCACGATTCGAAACCTCGACTTGTCCGCTTGTTTGCGGGTGATACGCGGTAGAAAGTCGGTGAGTGACACCATACTTGAGCATAACTTTTGCAAATTGATCATTGCAGAAGTGAGTACCGCGATCACTGATTATAGCACGAGGAGTTCCGAATCGGGAGAAGAGATTTTTCAAGAACTTAACACCCACTCGGGCGTCATTAGTGGGGAGCGCTTTAGCTTCAACCCATTTTGACAAGTAGTCGACGGCCACGAGGATATACTTATTCCCTCGTGAAGACGGGAATGGCCCCATGAAATCGATGCCCCACACGTCAAAAATCTCACAGACTTGAATTGCATTTTGAGGCATTTCGTCTTTTTGCGAGATTTTTCCTTGACGTTGGCAGGAGTCACATGACTTCACCAAATCGTGGGCATCGCGGTAGATTGTCGGCCAATAGAACCCAGAATCAAAAACTTTTTTAGCGGTGTAGCTGGCACCATGATGTCCCCCCCGTAGGTCCATTATGGCAAGCCGTGAGGATGTCAACGGCTTCTTGGCCATGCACACACCGTCTTATCACTTGATCGGCACATATCCGGAATAAGTAGGGGTCGTCCCAGAAATAATGTGTAACATCTTTGAAAAACTTCTTTTTCTGCTGGGACGACATCCCTTTTACCACAAAATTCCCCGCATGGTAATTTGCGTAGTCAGCAAACCATGGGGTACTCGGATCATCTTTTAAAGATATCTTCCCAAGTGTCTCGAGAGGAAATGTTTCGGTGATTTCCTTTTTCTCAAGATCACTTTGATGGGGATTTTCCAGTCTGGACAAATGATCAGCGGCTAGATTCTCTGCTCCTTTTTTTATCACGAATGATAATATCAAATTCCTGGAGCAGAAGAATCCACCGCAGTAACCTTGGCTTAGCATCTTGCTTCGCTAAGAGATACTTGAGAGCAGAATGGTCCGTATACACTATGCTTTTGGATAAAACAAGATATGATCTAAATTTCTCAAAAGCGTAGACAACGGCTAACAACTCTTTCTCAGTAGTAGTGTAGTGAGATTGAGCGTCGGTCATTGTCTTGCTAGCATAGTGTATCGGTTGGAAGTATTTGGACTTGCGTTGCCCCAGGACTGCACCGATAGCATAATCGCTTGCATCACACATTAGCTCAAAGGGCAAGTCCCAGTCGGGGGCAACCAAGATCGGAGCTTCAGTCAGTTTCTTTTTGAGAACCTCGAATGCTTTGATGCATTCGGGAGAGAAGATGAACGGAGCATCTTTTTCAAGAAGATGGGTCAGAGGCCGGGCGATTTTGGAGAAGTCTTGAATAAATCGTCTGTAGAAACCGGCATGACCAAGGAAACTACGGATTCCTTTAACGGTCGTGGGATGAGGTAGCTTAGCGATAACATCGACTTTAGCTCGATCGACCTCAATCCCAGATTTGGAAATCTTATGTCCGAGGACAATGCCCTCTTTAACCATGAAATGGCACTTCTCCCAATTTAGCACAAGATTGGTGTCTTCGCACCTTTGCAGCATTTTGTCTAAATGGGAGAGGCAAGACGAGAAAGAATTTCCATAGACGGAGAAATCATCCATAAATACCTCCATCGTTTTCTCGATCATATCATGAAATATGGCCATCATACACCTTTGAAACGTGCCCGGAGCATTGCACAAGCCAAAAGGCATGCGTCGGTAGGCAAACATTCCATAAGGACATGTGAAGGTGGTCTTTTCCTGATCTTGGGGATCAATTGGTATTTGAAAATACCCGGAAAAGCCATCGAGAAAGCAATAGAACTCATTTCCCGCCAAACGCTCAAGCATTTGGTCCATAAACGGTAATGGGAAATGGTCTTTACGGGTAGCATCATTGAGTTTTCGGTAATCGATACACACTCTCCATCCGGTGACGAGACGTGTGGGAATTAACTCATTTTCTTCATTTGTTACGACGGTCATTCCACCCTTTTTAAGCACACAATGAACCGGGCTAACCCATGAGCTATCTGAGATCGGATAAATCATCCCTGCGTCAAGGAGTTTAAGAACTTCCTTCTTTATGACATCATGGATTTTTGGGTTAACCCGTCTCTGTTGCTGAACAGCGGGTTTGAAATTATCTTCCAATAAGATCTTATGAGTACAGAACCGAGGGTCTATGCCCTTTATATCGGAGATTTGCCAAGCGATGGCACTCTTATGCTTTTTAAGCACGTCTAAGAGTTGAGTCTTCTCCTCATCTTTTAGATTTTTAGAAATGATGACGGGAAATTTGTCGGTATCTTCTAAGAAAGCATACTCGAGATGAGGAGGTAAATCCTTGAGCTCAAGCTCCGGAGGATTCTCAGTAGACGGCTTAATTTCTTTGATTTCTTCTTTTCGAATTTCTTTCATCGGAGGGAGAGAAGATGTCGGATCTTCATTCAATAATCTTTCAAGCAAAAGAATATCTCCCTCCGGATCAAGATAAGAATCATCAACTTCCGGTGAAGTTGGTGTTTCAATAGCAAGAAAGTCATCAACCTCTTCCAGGAAGAAATCACCTTCCTCAAACGGAGTGAGGGACGGGGAAGGGTCGGAAAGAATGGGTTGAGTAGAAGGAGTGGGATTGCCACTCGAGGATTTATCGAAAAATCCAAGAACTTCTTGAGAATACTCCTCTGATGCAACATCAATCACATCGATTCGATTAACCGAGACGGAATCGTGACTGGAGGAGTATTTGAAAGTTCGGTCGAGGTTAAAGGTCACGGCCTCATTATCCACCCTCAACGTAATTTCTTCACCGTAAACATCAATTAAAGCCCGCCCGGTCCTCAGAAATGATCTTCCGAGAATTAGAGGAACCCGGGGGTCAGGATCGAAATTAACCACCACAAAATCTGCTGGGAAATGGAACTTCCCCACCTTGACGAAGACATCCTCGGCTATGCCAAGCGGAATAGTCGTGGTCCGGTCTGCAAGCTTGAGGGTCATACAAGTTGGGGTAAGTTCGGGCAATGAAAGTTTTTGCCAAACGGATAACGGCATTAGGTTGATGCTTGCACCTAGATCGGCCAAGGCATGACATTCAACCATCCCCGGGAAGTCACATGGAATGAGGAATCTCCCCGGGTCTCCAAGCTTTTCCGGAAGCTTTTTAAGGAGTACCGCTGAGCAGTTTTCGTTCAGAGGGGTTTTTGCGAGCTCAAATAATTTCTCTTTATTGCTCAATAAACTCTTGATTGTAGAAGCAAATTTTGGCATCAAAAGCAAAGCATCCGCGAAGCTTATATCAAAATGCAAATCTTGGAAGATTTGAAAGAATTTTTCCATTTGATTTGAAGCTTTTTCGCGGAGCTTTTGATCATTTAATAGAGAAGGATATGGAAGTTTTGCTTTTACGGAAGCTTCTTCGGGAGCTTTTTCGGGCTCAACGTTCTTTGGTTCAGATGGATGGACAACCGTAGGTTGGACGTCTTTGGTTCCTCCGTTGTTAGTAGGAGGTTCCATGTCCTTGGTCACCTCGGGTTCACGGGCGACTACCTTAGGAGGAAGAGAAGAAGAGGTAATCGGAGCCGTGGGTCCATTGTAAGAAACACCACTCCTTGTAGTGATCGCCTTAACATCGCCCCTCGGGTTGGCGACCGTGTTGCTTGGGAGAGAAGTAGTACCCGAGCCCGAGGGTCGATCATTTAAAGATTTTTTCATTGCAGCAATCTCGGCTTGTTGTTGATTAAACTTCCTATTCATATCTTCTTGATTCTTAAGGGTCATTTGATTCTGAAGCATAATCTGCTTAAGCAACTCATCCGTGGGTGACGGAGGCGGAATGAATCCTTGGTTGTAGTTTTGGTTTCCTTGATTAAGGTTTTGCCCACGGTTGTTTTGGTTATGAACTTGATTGGTATTAGGGGGAGGATGGTAATTTCCTGGATTTGGTGGGTGGTAATTCCCTTGGTTGTTACGGTTTTGGTTTGGAACAAATTGATTATTTCTGTTTTGGTTCTGATTCTGATTGTTCGAAGCTGGATTGTTAAAACCTGGTGGTCCAAGATAATTGTTAGAACGGTAGCTGAAAAGATTATGGTCTCCTTGAGGTTGGTAACCGTTACCTCCCTGATTGTAGGATCCCGTAGCAGCATAAACGTTCTCTTGAGTGTAGCCACCGGCGGCTGGGCACTCGAAATACGGATGTGGACCACCACAAGTTTCACAACTTTGGTTTACAATATTGACTTGATGATTGTAATGTTGAGGGAAATGGTTTTGATTGTTGTGGAATGGAGAAAGGCCAGGTGGTCCCATTTGGTTATTTTGAGGACGGAATCCTTGAATTTGATTGTAGGTTACTGATGCTACGGTAGCATTCGAACCTTGGCCACCGGAGACTTGACAATCATAATAAGGATGTGGACCACCACAAATCTCACATTTTTGATTCACAACATTGACGGGCTGAGAAGGTCTTTCTTTATCAATGAGACGCCCGATTTGTTTAGTGAAAGCGGCAAAAGCTTCTTCTTGTTTGCTAAGAGCTCGGGTGAAAGAATCATCTGATTTGTTACTCATATTTGAAACTTGAGCTTTGGTTCTAGAATTCCTCACTCTGGCTTTATTTTCAATGATAGTCAAAGCTTCTTGAGTGTTTCTAGTCAGAAAATTTCCACCCGCAGCAGAATCGAGTGAATCTTGATCAGATGGATTCAACCCATTGTAGAAAGTATCAATTTGAAGCAAGGTTGAAAATCCGTGATTAGGACACTTCTTTAACAACTCTTTGAATCTATCCCAAGCTTCGTTGAACGATTCATCGAAAGCTTGCTGAAATCGAGTGATTTGATTTCTGAGATTCGATGTTTTAGAAGGAGGATAAAAGTAGTTCACGAACTTAGAGGCTAAATCATCCCATGTAAAGATTGAATTAGGAGGTTCCTTATCGAGCCAAGTCCGGGCTGCTCCTACGAGAGAAAAAGGAAACAACCTCAATTTAAGCACATTATGAGGAACGTGATTCAAGTTAAGTGTTTCGGTGATATCGATGAATTTCTGGACATGGGAATGAGGATCTTCATTTTCGAAACCGTGATAGGAAATACCGGTGATAAGATTAAGTAACCCGGTTTTTATTTCAAATTGATTTGCAAACATATCGGGTATCACGATTGCTTTGCCACCTCCATTGAAAGGTGATTGAAGTAGTTCCTCCATTGGTCGGAGGTCGGGAACCGGATTGGCATTTTGATTAACATTAACACCCACCGGAGGGTGTTGATTGTTTGGGTCGTCGGCCATTTCTTCAACGGTTGAGAAATGAACACGGTGATTGTGACGGATAATTCTCTCGGGATTTGAGAGAGGTGAAAGAAGAGGTTGAGAAGAAGAACGGGTGTGCATACACCAAAAACAAACACAAAATTAAAAACGAAAACCAAATTTGAAAATGAAAATATTTTTGGATTTTTATTTTTAAATTTTTATATTTATTTTTGGTACCGATCCGTCAATCGATAATCGTTTCACTTACGATTACTCGCAGGGTAGCGGAAGAGAAGAATGGATCTCTTTTCGGTCTGCAATTTAATGTCAAGACCTCCTTATACCACCTTTATAGGTTGTAATCACAAGCTAATCCAAATATTCAAAAGATTTCACGATTGTTTTGTTGTAATTGCGGGAATGGTTTACAACACTTTTGAAGAAAAGTGAGGATTTATTTTATTTTTGTATTTTTGAAAACACTTTAGGAAAAGTGTTTTATTTATTTTCTTTTTGTATTTTATTTTTTATAAAAACG
Organism: Artemisia tridentata subsp. tridentata; assembly: GCA_021014915.2. Classification (NCBI taxonomy): domain Eukaryota; kingdom Viridiplantae; phylum Streptophyta; class Magnoliopsida; order Asterales; family Asteraceae; genus Artemisia; species Artemisia tridentata. The sequence continues at coordinate 123,188,663 of CP139502.1, read as the reverse complement.
ATAACTTCCGAGGAAGGATCTTCAAAACACAAAATACGATATGAATCAACGACAACGTTTCAAGCCTTCCCCGGCAACGGCGCCATTTTGATTAAGTCGTTTTTGTAGTTCCAAAGAAATATTTGTGAAAATATTTCCCCGGGTCGTTCTCCCAACGAAGGTTTGACGGCGTTTAAATTGATTCGGTGTCGTGAAAATGTGAAGTGAATAAGTGAACGTGAAAGATTATTTTGGTATTGATTAAACTAAAATATGGAAAATTAAAAGCATTCTACGTTATCAAAAAGCACACATATAAAAGAAATCAAATAACGCAAATCCCGGGCTAATCCCGAGATTTATAAAACTAATAGTGAAGATATAGACCTAAAATGCAAAAATAAAAACCTAAGGGACTGAAAATGTAATCTATTAAAACTAATTTTATAAAAGAAAATAAAGAAAAAGTTTATAATAAAAACTAAGGGACTTAAAATGTAATTTCGGAAACTTTATTTAAATCTAAAAGTTTTGAAACAAAGACGAGGACTGAAACTGTAATCTTTAAAACTTATTTAATACTAAAAACGTTTTTATACTAAGACAAGGACTAAACTTGTTTAAACTGAAACCTAGGGACTGAATTGTAAAAATTAAAATCTAAAAACGTTTTTCTAACTTCTAACAACCCAGGTTCGATCCTGGGTAACTACAAATTAACTAAGCAATATATATATATATATATATATATATATATATATATATATATATATATATATATATATATATATATATATATATATATATATATATATATATATTTATTTTTTATTTTCTCCTTTTGCAATTCAATTAATGACTATCAAACACTAATTTAATGAAAATAACGAGCTTAAATGAGCTGGAATAAGCTGGAAAACAGCTTGAACACAAAACAGTTAAATTTTTCACTCTTTTGAAAACAGTCAAATAAGCTCAAAATGAGACTCAAATAAGCTAACCAAATAAGCTGAAAATGGAAAACCAAAAGCAGAAACTGATAAACAGCTATGTTGACTAGCTTTTGCCCCAAAAATCTCACTCTTAACTCAATTAGATAGCTGGAAATAAGCTTATGAACTGGAGCTTGTGACTGAGGTGCAGTGTAGCACTAATGCAGACTAGCAACTTTGAGCTTAAATTTAGATAAGCTAATGAGTTCCAAACTGAGATTTCCTTGTTGATCTAGATTCACAAGCTGGCATGCTACTAAAATCACCAATCCAAACCTATTTCCAAACACTATTGAATCCTACAAGTGCTCTAGAAATCTATGCTATTTCTGCTTATACTAATTTTTTTGACTTTTTGATTGTTTTGAAAACTTTGACTAAATCCTATTTTGATTGATCCTACTGACTAATTGTGTTATATTAAGCTACTTTGCAACTGATTTAAGCTAGATTATCAAATTATGCAACAAATTACTATGATTAAACTAACTATTATACTAACAGTTAACTGATTTGTGGATTAAAATGCAAATTTGACTTTAAACTAAATAGCCTACTGTTTTTATGCTATTATTGACTATTATGAACCTAAGGCTATGTGTTTATACTACTCCTAACCTCTGTAACACATGAAATCACAGGCAAACTACCTGTTCCAAACACCCTTATATTGACTGATGCACAAGTTTTGAAGTAACAGTGAGATTTAGACTAAAATTCCATCAAACAAACTGAAATTAGGATGAAGCAACCTTATTCAAACTCAGAAACAAAATCACAGACCACAAATTACCACAGATGTTCAATAAGCAATTATGAAGCAGTTTTAAACAGTTTTACTAAAATTCAATAGCAGACTAACATGAAATGATCCAATCTAACAATATTCAGCAACTTTAACACTTAATAAACAAAATCAAACCAACTAGTGCAGATCTATACTACTTTGAACTACTGATGTTGAATTGAATAAAAGTGAAAATTAAAACTCACAAGGTAACTTCCCCTCAGCTTGAACAGAGGGGATTCACTATGCTTGCCTATCTTTAGATAGGCTAAAAGCTTCCCTTTCTCCTTTAGACTATCAGCTCCTTCTGAAATAAGCTCAGCTTATTGTATAAGCTGAAGTTTGACTTTCATTGACTTTGTTGGATTTTGGTGATTTGAAACAAATTCGACTCTAATATTCACTTACAGTAAGCTATAAAGCTTATATAAGCTGATGCTAGTTTAAAAACAGCTTATTGAAGCTGTGTGTACTATTTTTTTATTTTTTTAAAAGTATTTTTTATATATTTTTGGATTTTTGAGTTGTAATGAACAAAGTAGAGTTACAAAGAAACAATTAAGCTGAAACTGCTTTGAATAAGCTACTGGAAAATTTTAAAAGCTAAACTCAAAGTAATAATGGAAATGAGACCGGATCAAAGTAGAACATAAAAAACACAATTTCATTAACTAAAAACTTCAAAGTTACAATGGAAATTTAAAGACTACAATTCATAAACTAAATTGACAGAGATTAACTACTACTACAGACTCAATTTAAAAGAAATTACAACACCCTAAAACTAGAAGAAAGACCCTCTATTTATAGGACTCGTATGAACCTTCTAGGCCTGCCACCTTGGCAATCCGTGTGCTCCTCTAGCTCTTCATCACCCTTAGATCACGTCCCATCAATCATAGCCCTTGGATTAGATCCTATGAGGTGTTCGAACCAATGAGAGCCTGCCATGTGTCCATTCATGCGTGTTTTGCTTAACCTGACACCTCTGACACCTTCTAGAAGGACCAATGATTGACGTAATTACCCTTAATTAGAGTAAAACGTACGGGTAAAAAGTTAGGGTTCTTCCTACAGTAACATTTCTGGGTTGAGGGTAATTTTTGGGGGGCGGGAAGTGTGTGAGGTGTGAGTATTTTTTATTTTATTTGTCTGCGTAGGTTGACTGGGGTAAAACGGGTTTGACCGGGTGTGTTAAGTGAATCGGGTAAAAGCAAAGGGTGTGGGCCGGTTTGATTTCTTGTGGGCTTGGTATTAGGATTAGGTTGGGCTGGGTTGAGATTAAGGCTAAGGTGGGTTGGGTTTAGTGTTGGATCCGGTAGTGTTATTTTTAAGGTTTTGAGGTTTTAAAACTATAAGGACCATAAGTGTAATTTCTGATTTCTTAAGGGACTGAAATTGCCATTTCATCAAAGTGATCTAAGGGTGATTTTTGGCTTCTTGACCAAGTATGAATTTGCCGGATCCGGCTCTGAGTCTTTTCCGTATCTCGTGCTCGTTTTCTTGATTTTCTTGACTTTTTGTCGGTTTTTCGTGATATCCGTCCCTGCATAAACAAAACACAAAAACACACTATCTATTGGCATTATGGTCGGGTTTTTGGTCATTTTGGTCCGGTTTTGGTCAAGAAAAGGTATGTGTTTAAGCACATACCAGTTAATGTCATTGTTTGCCCCCAAAACAACAAAAAACGCACGCCAAATCCATAAATCGTGTGAGGCAACCGTTTACAACATGATAAATGGATTCAAACCATGATCACCTCTACAATATTGTTCATGTTATGCATTTGGACACTTTCCCAAATCCCAATCCGTACAATAAAGGCTTCCTAACATCCTGGAAATCAGTTTTTATAATATGCATAAAGTGTCTCGACATCATAATAAGCAGGTTTCCTAAAAAACTCTTCTCCATATATATCCATATTCATCCAGTGTATCAGTGGCATCAAGTACGGTGTCGTATGTCAATTATTGAAGTGTGATTAATGAGGAAATCCTAATTCTTCCCGTAGAATCTTTATCTTGTTGAAAATATGCACAATGATCAATTACATCTCGAACAATGCGTATGAATAGGGATCACCTAATTCGGAACCACTGATGCGTGGTTTTGCGACCTTACAACAGGTTTTACCTCTCGAGGGATCTCAAGAGGCTTGCAATCCCCACCAGGCAGTGTACCTGACCGATGTAGTATAGTGAAGTGGCAAGTACCGGGGATTGATCGTTCTCTAGGGGAATAGTGTCGTTAGGATTGAAAAACTATTCTAATAGGTCTAAGGGTGAGGGAAGATTCTTTTTGTATTTTTATATTTTTATGAAAGCAAGTAAAATCTCGGGTTTGAAGGAGTGGGCGGAATTAGTTGCTAGTCAACTAACCCAAATAACTACGAATGCAAATAAAATAAAATACTGAAAATGAAAAGGTTGGTGGAACTTATATGGGGAGAAATGTGTTTACTTAGATTTCCTTACTCCCTAACTATTTTTTACCGGTTGATTAGTGTGTATTAATTGCGTGAATGACGGGTGTATTCCTTAATACCAATCGTGGGGTGGCGTACGTACTTCCCCAACTCTACAAGCTCCTACTTCACTCCTATGTCGAGCCGGCTAGGAAGCTCCTAACATGGGATCACTAGAATTCGCTCATGCATTAAATACAACCATAATAACCTTAGTACGCATTGGTTCATGTTTCTTAAGACGTTCAAGCAAGTTACCGTATAGGAGGTTAGCCAGTTTTCTTAAGCCTAACATCGATAAAAAATCATCCAATACAATTAATAACACACTAACAACTAATAATCAATAGTTAGGTTTCATTAGATCTAAGCAAACACAAGATAAATCTAGCCTAGCATGTTAATTAAAAGACAAGAACAAGATATAATCAAACAACACATAGACATATTGAATGATTAAATGATTACTTATCTTCAATTAAACATGGGAGATCCAAGGGTATAAAACCCTTAAAAATGGCAGAAAATTCGTCTTAGGGTTTCTCCTCACAAAGTTGCACACTATGAATAAAAATTGCAAAACTATATATAGAGTTTAGTGGCTGACGGCGTCACGTTGTAGATCTTGACGCCGTCACCTCGCCGTGGCTAGGGTTCCCGGATGGTCTTCCTGACGCCGTCCCTCTTTAGTCCTCCAAAATCCTCCCTGGCTTATCAAGGCTTGACGCCGTCTCTCTTTAACTTAAACCGTGACGGCCTTGATCACCTTAAAGGGTGACGCCGTCAGATTTCCATTGTAAAACTCTCTGGCGCGTCACGTGTATTTTGTCATATCCACCTCTTTTGCCAAGCCATGACGCCGTCAGGAGCAATCCTTGACGCCGTCAAGTGTACTTTTCCAGCAGCTTTGGAGACTTTGTCGTTTTCTTCACTTTTATGCTCCAAAAACGTCCAAAATGCTTCCTTTTCCAGATTTCTTCTCCAAAGTACCTAAAATGACAAAAGGAACGATTTAGGGCAATATTTGATCAAATAAATACGATTTAGGGCTTAAATGACCCCCTAAAAGCGGTACACTTTTCGCTTCATCAGAACCACTCATGGAATGAATGTATTTTTGTTATACATTTGGTTTTTGGAAAAGTAAGTGGCCACTAGATGATCATGAGCACCAGAACGATCCCTATTTATCTTCGTCATACATTCGGTTTACGAAACCGCTCACGAAATGTATCTTCGTCATTCACAAGCTTCAATGCTACATTTTTTATAAACTCTCGATTAATGCTATTAACTTCTTCTTCTTCTTCCGAAGACGTGTTTACATTCGATGGGATCCATTTGGACTAAGGCTCGAAATGAGAAATATGTATTTTGATAATGAGATGAGTTAATTTCATAAATGGTACCTGTGGTCTGTCGGGTTTAACGAGTTTAGTCTCTTTACTTTTTTTTAATGGATCCAGTCCCTGTGGTTGCGACCTATAACGGTTTTGGTCCCTTGACCAATATTTCCGTTTGTTTGACCGTGAAGTGCTTGTTTAAATGGTTTAAATGACATAAGTACCCTCTAATTATTATTCTTTTTTAAGATATAAAAATAAATATATACTTTCTTCAACCTCATTTTTTTCCAGCAAATTTCTTCAACCAAATTTCAACACTATCTTTTTAACTTTAAAAACACCAAAAATATTTAAACAACAATAAGAAAATGATCTTTTGAAAAGCTCATCAAATGAGAAAGGTTTTTACACTCTAAAAAAACAAATATACCCATCTTCGAAACATCCCCACACCTAAACACCTTCTCATACCACCATTATTTCCGGCCATCATTTTTTCCGGCGACCTCCATCAAATTCCGACTATCTCAATCAAACATTCATATTCCTCGCATACTTTACTTTAAAATGTGTATTTAATTTTGCACTTAAATCTGAATTAAATTTCATAAAAACTCAAACTCTTCAAGAACACATAAAGATTAAAAAAAAAAAGAAAAGAAAAAAAAAAAGCCTAGTGAAAACTAAAAAGATAAGATATTCACCACCAAATCTAGAATCATGCTAAACATAAACTCATATTCATGTGCAAAACAAAAAAAAAAATCATATCTTGAACTTACAAAACCCATTTTACATCACACAAATCTCAGATCTGTATATATTTTGAAGAAATAAAATGAGGGTGGTTTGACCAGTTGTCCAGGTGGTTATGTATGGTGGTTGTTGTGGAGTCGGGGGTGGCTGTGGTTCGCTGGATTTGATGGGTTTTTAATATTAAACAATTGGAACCATTGAACCACCATGTCCATCATCATCAACAACAACACATGCCACCACCACCCATGTTGCTCCACTCACTACACCAGCCACCACGCATTGCTGCTCCACCGTCATCACCCATTGTTGTTGCACCTACACCCGTCGTCGTCCACCATGTTAGACCCGTATCCCGGTTACGAGTAGGCCCCACCCTAGATGGAATATGCTAAGACTTAATGTGATTGGTTGGTCAACGAAGTTACGTGGAAAGTCAAACCCGATAGTCAAACCAATAGTCAAAGTATGACTAATGTAGTAACATGAAATGTGATGTATAAACTAGAAGGACCTAAGTTGTTAAGTTGTAAACATGTATTATAAGAATGGTTGTGGCCAAAGTAGAAGCAAATGGAATTAAAGGACCAATCTTGCCAATTAGGCAAACTTGTCACCTAAAATATCTTAGCCTAGAATTCTCTAGGCATTTCCACATCTTTCCTGGATGTGTATGTGTGAGTCGGTTTTAGAGAAAGAAATAGGAGGGAAAGAGAGCTAGCTTGATGGCTTAGGAAGGAAGAAGAAGGAGACTTTGTAATTATGATCATCTCTAGCAAAGATCCCCACAAGTAAGTAAACCTAATCTAGTGTTTTTAATGATTATGAGATGGATTCATAAGGGTCATGGTGGGTTTGGTAAACCCTTGTTAGAAAGTGTTAGTTTAATGGGAAAGTAAGTATTTGGTATGTTGATTTAGTAGGAATAATGATGATGATGGTGATGATGTGATGTTGGTGGCTAGAGAGGAAGATGATGATGGTGATGAGATGATGATATGATAGATTAGCTTGGATATGAGGTAAGTAACTCTCCCTAAAACATGTGTTATGTATGTATTTATCATATATGTGTTATGATTGTGTAAGAATAGGAAACTTGGATTTGGAAAGGTTATGAGTTGGAAATAGGTGGCTAATGACTTGGTTAAGAGTAAGTTAGTTTGGTGGACTTGGATTAGTTAAGGTATGTTGTTAATTAAGGTTGTGATGAATGGATGTAATTGTATTATGAAGTTGTGTGTAATGTGGGAGGTATGAAGTAGTTTAGTGGCTTTTATGTGATTATGATGCTTATGTGTAAGTATGTGTATGATATATGTTTTATGTTGGGTTACTTACTAAGCGTAAGCTTATTCTTTTAGTTGTTAATATTTTTGTAGGCTTAAGTGCGGCGAAATGGAAGGCCTGGAGTGTAGCATAAAGGTTTGGAATGGATTGGAAGATAACAAGCACTAGGAGCTAGGTAGAATACCGAGCTCGAGTCAAAGTTGTGTCCCCGAGAGTCTTTATTATGGCCTGTATAATGTGTGTCGAGGTCGTTGTAAAGTTTGGGTGGATAATGGTGTGTCTAAGTGTGTTAATTGGTTTACGGTCAATGTTTAAAGGGGCGTTTGGTTTAGTTGTGTTCGTACCCATTTTTGGTAGTAAACGGGTCAAGTGCTTATGGAACATGTTTGATACGTTAAATGAATGATTTCTGGAAAGTTTGGTGTAAAACGGAAGTGGTATAAGTGGTTATGTCATGAAATGGGTCAAAATGGGTTTTTAGTGGTGAAATTGCAGTTTTTGTTCTTGATGGCCTTCCTGACGGCGTCCCCCTTTAATCCTCCAAAATGCGTTCTGGCCTATCAAGGTTTGACGGCGTCACCATTTTCCTGACGGCGTCACGGTATTTTGGGCAGTTTTCGAAAAATCATATCTTTTAATCCGTAAGTCGAAATGGGTCGTATGACCTATCGTTTTGAAGCTAATTGAATGTACTTTTGTTTAAAAATAGTATCAAGGGCTAAGAGTTTATAGATTTTTGTCAGTGGTCAAAAGAGTGATCAGATGTCCGTAAAAGTGAGTCGTTTCCGCCTAAAAAGTTTTAAATTTTGGTCTAAACGGGTACAGGGCATTACAACTTGGTATCAAAGCCACGGTTTAAGTGAATTAGGTTTTCTTTAGGATTGCCTAGTCTTAAACCACTCGTAGACACGTTAAGTATTAGTTTAAGAATGGCGGGCAAATGTTATGTTGTTTATAAGATGTGAATGTTGAGTTTGAAACGAATGATGTGATTGCTATAGGAGTATGATGATGGGAACTTAGGGATGTGTCTTATGTGATGTATGTTGTGGGAGACTTGATGTGTGAGTAATAGGATTTCCGTGCACCTCGGGTTGTATCGGTAATTATTACATGATTACGTGATTGTGTGCTATGGTAGTTTAGCGAGGGCGAATGAATGTTATGAGTTGTGTGGTGGGTTATAGGAAATGTGACTAATAATGAAAGTGCATGGCTTGTGGGATAGTGATAACCAAAGCATGGTCTTATGAGTAATTATATTTAGCATGGTGGTTATTAACGAGGTATTAGAGATGGGTTAGTGAGGAGTCAAAGTATTAGGAGCGTGATTATGAACGTGTGATAACGTTAAATGTGTGTGGTGAAGAAATGATATAAATTATTGCATAATAAGTCCGTGATGAATTTAATAAAGTTACAAAATGAGAAAAAGGCATAGGAGTTGAGTAAATAATGAAATAGAGCGAAATTTCTTAAGTGATAATAGCCTAAATGAGATGAATATGTGTGAAGCTAAGGTGTTGTCATGAAATAATTATATTACGGCTAAGGCAATTAGCTGTGATGATTAATAAATAATGAGCGTGTTGTAAATTGATGATCTATGTAAGGTCTACATGTAAAGGAAGCGAGTGAGACTAAAAGAAGAGAGATAAGATATGGAAATAAAAATGTGATGGATTAAAAACGTAAGAAAGAATGAGAAGGGTATGTGTGAGATAAAGACGTTGTCTTGGAATTATCATATTACGGCGCTGTAATTACCATAATGAATGCATGAGTTTTGGTTGGTAGAATGTGAGAAGTCTAGACGTAAATGAGTCGAGTGGAATAAAAGGTAATGTAAGAATGTGGAAATGAATAATGAAGGCTAAAAATGCAAGAGGTAAAGTAAAGATGTGAAAATAACTAAAGCGGATTAAAAATGAAAGGAGTGTGTATGAGATAAAGGCGTTGTTATGAAATTATCATATTACTGCTAAGGCGATTAGCGGTAATTACTATAATAAACGAACGTGATAATGTATGTAAAATGTTAATGGCTTGGATCCAATGTTAAAGTGTGAAAGTGGAAAAGTGATGAATGTTAATGATCCTTCGGAATGAATGTTAAATGGGGTATCCCTTGGGATAACCAAGTAAAGGAATGTTAAGGAATCCTTCGGGATGAATGTTAAAGATCCTTCGGGATAAAATGTATTGCCTTCACCGGCAAAGATTGCCTACATCCTTGGCATGTGTAAAGGCCCTTTCGGGGAAAATGTTAAAGTAAAGTGGATCCAAGCTAGAAAATGGAAAAGTTTAAATAACAAGTGAAATGTAAAATGAAAATGAAATAATAAAAGCTAGATTGGGAAATAGGAGTAGTAGTGTTATGTCGGGAGCACATAACCATGAGTTTATATTTCCTGATTTACATCGATTGGGACGCCTCTCCATGTAAATGAGGAATTATAAATGAGTGGGTTATGTGTTGCCGACATGACACGAGTAGGGTTAGAGAAGTAGAAGGCGGGAGTTTAGAGTTAGTTAGAAACGGTAAGGACTAAGATAGGAGGATTAAGATTAGAGCACGTCTTGTAGCGAGAACTTATGAGAAACCTATGTTGTGAGTGTTAAGTTTAAGTTGACGAAACTGAGGAATTGTAATAACGTTTCAAAATGTATGATACGTAATTGTGGCGTGGTGCAAAAAGGTGAGAAATGGAAATGGTTGATGATAAATGTCTCGTGTAATGTAACGACAAATGTTAAAGTGTGATGCTACAAAGTTAATTCATGTAATATCTCTATAAGCCTTAGAAAGTAATAAAAAATGACGTGAAGAAAGGAGTAGAGTAAATGAGAAAATCGTAGAGACGTAAAAGAAGTTATTGACGTGAAAGCATTAGCCAAAGGTAATTATGTAAGTTCAAATAGTACGGTTTATTAAGTATCAAGTAGTCAAAGAATGAGAGTGGAGGATGAACGAGGGAGATGGTGATGTAACGGTAATAGGGCGGATTAGAATGATGATTGGCGATAATGAGTAGGTCTTGTGTTATGTAAAATCTAAGCAAAAGTTTTGTGGTATAGAAGTAAGCGGGGGTAATGTGGATTGGGACATGTGATATGCTATAGTGTGCATAGACTTGCAAGGTCACTTAGAGGCACTAAGTAAACTAGTAAGGAAGGTGTTGGGAATGAGATGAGTTATGTGTCTAAGTGTAGGTTAGAAAAGAACGACAGATTTCGGGGACGAAATCTAAATAAGGGGGGTAGAATTGTTAGACCCGTATCCCGGTTACGAGTAGGCCCCACCCTAGATGGAATATGCTAAGACTTAATGTGATTGGTTGGTCAACGAAGTTACGTGGAAAGTCAAACCCGATAGTCAAACCAATAGTCAAAGTATGACTAATGTAGTAACATGAAATGTGATGTATAAACTAGAAGGACCTAAGTTGTTAAGTTGTAAACATGTATTATAAGAATGGTTGTGGCCAAAGTAGAAGCAAATGGAATTAAAGGACCAATCTTGCCAATTAGGCAAACTTGTCACCTAAAATATCTTAGCCTAGAATTCTCTAGGCATTTCCACATCTTTCCTGGATGTGTATGTGTGAGTCGGTTTTAGAGAAAGAAATAGGAGGGAAAGAGAGCTAGCTTGATGGCTTAGGAAGGAAGAAGAAGGAGACTTTGTAATTATGATCATCTCTAGCAAAGATCCCCACAAGTAAGTAAACCTAATCTAGTGTTTTTAATGATTATGAGATGGATTCATAAGGGTCATGGTGGGTTTGGTAAACCCTTGTTAGAAAGTGTTAGTTTAATGGGAAAGTAAGTATTTGGTATGTTGATTTAGTAGGAATAATGATGATGATGGTGATGATGTGATGTTGGTGGCTAGAGAGGAAGATGATGATGGTGATGAGATGATGATATGATAGATTAGCTTGGATATGAGGTAAGTAACTCTCCCTAAAACATGTGTTATGTATGTATTTATCATATATGTGTTATGATTGTGTAAGAATAGGAAACTTGGATTTGGAAAGGTTATGAGTTGGAAATAGGTGGCTAATGACTTGGTTAAGAGTAAGTTAGTTTGGTGGACTTGGATTAGTTAAGGTATGTTGTTAATTAAGGTTGTGATGAATGGATGTAATTGTATTATATTTGAAGTGTTAGTGTGTGTTAATGTGGGGAGTATGAAGATAGTTTAGTGGCTTTTATGGATTATGATGCTTATGTGTAAGTATGTGTATGATATATGTTTTATGTTGGGTTACTAACTAAGCGTAAGCTTATTCTTTTAGTTGTTAATTTTGTAGGCATAAAGTGCGGCGAAATGGAAGGCCTGGAGTGTAGCATAAGGTTTGGAATGGATTGGAAGATAACAAGCACTAGGGCTAGGTAGAATACCGACTCGAGTCAAAGTTGTGTCCCCGAGTCTTTATTATGGCCTGTATAATGTGTGTCGAGGTCGTTGTAAAGTTTGGGTGGATAATGGTGTGTCTAAGTGTGTTAATTGGTTTACGGTCAATGTTTAAAGGGGCGTTTGGTTTAGTTGTGTTCGTACCCATTTTTGGTAGTAAACGGGTCAAGTGCTTATGGAACATGTTTGATACGTTAAATGAATGATTTCTGGAAAGTTTGGTGTAATACGGAAGTCGTATAAGTGATTATGTCATGAAATGGGTCAAAATGGGTCTTTATTAGTGAAATTGCAGTTTTTGTTCTTGATGGCCTTCCTGACGGCGTCCCCCTTTAATCCTCCAAAATGCGTTCTGGCCTATCAAGGTTTGACGGCGTCACCATTTTCCTGACGGCGTCACGGTATTTTGGGCAGTTTTCAAAAAATCATATCTTTTAATCCGTAAGTCGAAATGGGTCGTATGACCTATCGTTTTGAAGCTAATTGAATGTACTTTCGTTTAAAAATAGTCTCAAGGGCTAAGAGTTTATATATTTTTGTCAGTGGTCGAAAGAGTGACCAGATGTCCGTAAAAGTGAGTCGTTTCCGCGTAAAAAGTTTTAAATTTTGGTCTAAACGGGTACGGGGCGTTACACACCACTACTCCATAGATTTTTATGTGTATAGATCTAAGTTTTTGTAGATATTGATTTATGTTTCTTATTAAAATTTGATAGAAAGAAAGGGTTTTATTTTAGGGGTTTTAATTTGGGTTTGATAGTAAGAAAAATGGTGATGTTATATGTTTTGATTCAATAATGTAGATGGGTGGATTAATGGGATTGAAAATTCTGAAGATGTTAAAGAAGAAGCAAATAAAGAGTTTGGATTTCATCTTGTATTGGGAAAATAGTTTACATGGGTTTTTAATATTAAACAATTGAAAAGACAATTATACCCTTACTTTGACGGTCAAACAAACGGAAATATTGGTCAAGGGACCAAAACCGTTATGAGTCGCAACCACAGGTACTGGATCCGTTAAAAAAAAGTAAAGGGACTAAACCCGTTAAACCCGACAGACCACAGGGACCATTTATGAAATTAACTCTAATGAGAAAGAATGTGTTTTTCAAGGTGCGAATCAATGATATTGGGGTGTTTATAGGTAAATTAAAATATTTATAATTAATAATATATATATATATATATATATATATATATATATATATATATATATATATATATATATATATATATATATAGGGTAAAGTTAAAATAAAAAGACAAATATCCGTACATTACGTAAAAAGAATTTTATTTTTTCAAAACTTCGTGAAAAAATCCAAAAAAATTCAACAAGATCGGGTATGTTGGTGCATAAAACTTTTGTGAAAGAAGTTTTTCTAATTTTGAGTTTTTATACATTTTTTTTAATGCACAAAAAACGAATTTTGATGCGCAAAAAAATTTTGATGCACAAAATTTTCAACTTGTTTTAGTTAGATGCGCAATGTTATTTTGATTAAAAAAGTCAAAAGAACTTGGGTGCAAAAACGAATTTTTGATGCACAAAAAAGCGATTTAATGCACAAACGTATTTTTTCATTATTTTTTTTCGGAAAAAATATCCACTTTTAGAAAAACTTCTTTCACAACTTTTTCATGCACCAATATACCTGATCTTGTAGAATTTTTTTGGAATTTTTAGAGAAAATTTTTGAAAAAAAAAAATCTTTTTACGTAATGTACGGATATTTGTCTTTTTATTTGATCTTTATCATATATATATATATATATATATATATATATATATATATATATATAAAAGTAGCCGACGGCTACTCTTTTCTTTCTCCTGTTCGGTGAAGAACCTGACCAAACGAACACTTCGAAACCACCCACCACGCGTGGTAGTGATGGCTGTGATGTTTTAGACCACCACGCGTGGTTCTACCCTTGGACGCGTGAAAACTGAAAACATACACTATTAGGGGCAGTCTTACTAATGTACATTACCTTAATCATAAGACAAAACTAATCAAATGAAAGTTTACTGATGCATCAGAGTTACGAAACATTACTATTTTACCTTTTTGTGATATCAAAAAAATAATAATAATAATAAAAATGTATGAAAATTTGGATACAGATGACCTTATAGAATTTTTTTTAAGGAGTACACCTTATTATGTCAAATTTTACCACTATACTTGATATATGAGAAATAAACGAATCTCTAATTGTTGTATGCAGTTTGTTTCTTTGTATTTCTTTACCATAAGCTTCTGCATTCACTTGTTTGTTAAAGATTCAGAATTTTGCTTGTTCTTGGATTTGATCCTGTTCAAAAGTTACAAAATATCTTAAGACGTATACCCAATTTATGCAAGATAATGCGATGCTTCTTGGATGCTAAATCATACTTCCGATGAGGGTGAAGATGAGAATATTTAAAAATATATAATTTACGGACCTCTGTCACAAAGAAGGCATGGAAACCATATGGAACTCTATGGGGCAATGGAACAACTGCAACAGGATTTGGAGACATTGTTTTCGCATCTATAACTATTACCGATGATTTCCTGCAAATGCAAACAATTATCATAATCATGTATCTTAATACTCACTGATATCATATATCATAATGTATGTTATTTATATGTATACTCTGTGTTCTCATCATGCGTAAAAAAGATCAAGTAGCCATCATCTTCTTCAGAATCAATTCCAGGTTTACTAGGAACAAAGATTGCCTCTGAGCCATATCTACCGGGCCCAAGGTCGTATATTCCTTTAACATTTCCTCCAATTTCAATTTTTTCTTTTCCAGCCCGGGGTTCTGCTTGTAAATCAAATTTTACAATCCCGGTGACCTTTGCAATGCTGTCAAGCATAGTAGCATACACGTAACGTTGTTTCCTGAAGTTACATACAAAATAAAATAGATAATGTGTTACCTAACAAATAGAGTTGGCAAAAAGGGCGGGTATTGGTAATGGGCCAACATGAGGTTGGATCAAAGCTGTAACATTTACATGTTAATAATTTCACCTTCCAGTGTAGTACTCGTTCACCCTTGGAAAATCAACAGCAGACTCTGATAACTTTTTCTGCGTAGCAAGACCGGTTTCCATGTTGAATCTCATCTCATACCTGATAAAAAAGAATTTTAAACAGGAAAATTACTATAATGCCTTTAACTTTTTACTAGCCTATAAAGGATCATAACCTTACAGCTCATTCGCAAAGTTTTCCAGCTTTTCTTTAGCACGTCCACCGACCATTTCCAAATTTGGTTTCTGAAGGCGGCATGCAATCAAAACAACTTCATCCCCTTCTTCCCATGCATTGGCTTCAAGAGTTATAAGTTTCATATTAAATGGCATGTGTTTTGTGTTCACTATTTCGCAATATAATTCTCATTCTTTCGAATGTATTAGCTTACTCAACAAACTAAAGTTTTGAACACTCTTAAACATAAAAGTTATATTAAAGAATAAAGTTTTCCGAATGTAATTATGTAATACATCAAAGGGTAGAAAAGGAAACACTGAAAAAGTGTCTCACCATTGTGAAATATGAAGCAATTTGGAAGCTCAAACCATTTTATTTGTAGCTCGTTCTTTGCATACCGAGGAAGTAAACCAAATCGAGCTTTCTTTGTTGCATCAAATGTGTAACTCAACTTTTTCTCTGTCACCATTTCCTAAGAGTGGCAAAATAGCATAAATAAGAAAATTTATACTAATAATCATTCTCATAATAACTTCCAAATTAATTCTAATATCATTTCATTAAGATAGTAACTAAAAAATACAACATGTTACTATGTAAGTAGATAACTATTATCTTTATTGTCTGTATTTTTATTTATTGAGGATATCATTTCATAAAATATAACTAAAAAAAGGGACAAGCAAATTAATAAGTGCCACATACTTTTGGTCTAAAGTACAAAGGTAAATCCATGAAGATCGCGTAATTTTCAGTAATGGCAAAGTCGTGCATCATTATTGATTCGGCAATTGTTATTGGCACAGGATCGTTCATCACACCATTCCTTGAAATCACACGGTATGTGACATATGGTGGTGCTTGTGCATATCCAAACGTAAACATTTCACCTGAAAGTAGATACTATTTAGTGAATTGAGATTATTGCATAAGATTACTAAGCCGATTAGCATGAAAAAGGGGTTTAACCTGTGACTGGATCAATCTTTGGGTGAGCAGTGAACGCATGTGAAAGCCTCTTATCATAATCCATCAATCCAAGAGTTTGTAGGTCACCATCCTCCAGAACTTTTATGGCGTCTGAAAAGATATATCATGATAAGATTAGAAGAAATATTCAGGAAACAAAAAAAATAAAGTAGTAATCTTCTTGTTTGTGCGTTGAATGTGAGTGAAATGCTTACATGGTTTATCTCCTTCTGATAGTGCCAACAGCTTCCCATGGTGATATATAAGAGCTGTGTTCCCTAAAAGAAAATAAAATGGATATTGTTTTATGGTTTTGTTTCAGCAGTAACTATGACGAACGGCAAGAATGGTATGGGGCTATGGGCCAAAGCCGCACGACTAAATATATATATAAAAAGAATTTATCACCTAACCTGTCCCCTCGCCATATGAAAGATCTATCACTTTCATTTTCGCTCTCAGCATTTGCATATGGACCATCACTAATCCTAAAAATCCTTTGAGATCTCCAATCTGAACATACAATAGCTATTATTGTAACTAGGTCCTTAATTAATATAGAGCTATACAAGAAGTAGCATGTTCTGAGATAACATATCATATTGTTCACTAAAGACTCTTGAAGGTAGAAAACATGATTTACATCCGTACATTAACTAAAACAATAAGTTTTTTGCTAGGAAATACAAACATGCTAAGACGATATAAAAACTTAACATTATGTTCTAAAACCAAGTTATAAAAATGATATTGCATTTATAAAACAAACACATATTTCAGATGGCCACTATAGCTACTAGCGACCAGAGAATATATATTTTAGAGATACTTGGTTATAGCTTTAGAAGTATACCTTTGTAAACTTAGGACCTCCGAAAGATTCCTCTTGTTTCAAACGGGATGTCCTCACATAACGAGAGAGATAGGTAGCTTTTCCATCTTTGATGCGCAAGCCATGGATCATACTGTGAAAGAACGGAATTTAGACTAAAGTTACATTTCAGTGTATATTCTTTGTCATGCACATTTTGTAGTAATTAACCCAATCCATCACATGCTTTCCTTAGCTACTTTACAAAATACGTAGCTTTCCTAAGTTACTTTACAAAATACGTACCCATCTCCATCAAACCTACACACAAACATAAGAACAAGGTATTATAAAACACATAACCATAATTAAAAGTGTTGAAGAAAAATCAATTATTATATAGAAGAACATCCATATATATGTTTTGTACCAGTGATATCCAGCCACAGGAGCAAACTTTGGATTCGGACCTACTCTAACAAATTCTCCATTCAAGCACTCCTAAAGTTACAAAGATTTTGAAATGTTCATGAAAACCACAAAACATAAACATTTAACATCACCATAAAAACACAACAAAAACTAACCGGTAGATGACCAATAACATCAAGATCTTTACATGGAGGAGTTTCATCAACAGGAGCAAAATTACCAAACAGCCAGTAATGAGGTTGTGATGAATCATACATTACGTTCATTAGTACCTTCTCGAGCCAATCAACTGCTTTGGATGTGAAGCCTTTTCTAGGTTTTGGATCGACTACCACTACACTGCCACCGCTCTTTGTCGCTATCTTGCCCGTCTGTTTGAGTAAGTGTACGTGTGAGATTATGGTGAAATGAAAGATGTTAATTTTTTAGTTATTATGGTTGAGTTGTTTTAATTTGTTAGCTTGAAGGTGAACTTTTAAAATGAATACCAACTTTCAAGTACGTTTTCTAAAGACTCATTGAACTCTTTTTATTAAAGATAACCCAAAAAATTAAGTTAAGTTTTCTACGAATGAATAGATTTCGTGACATACATTAGGAAGATTAATAACAAGACGTTAAATGAGATGAAGCATTACTTGGCTCGAAAATAGGATATAAACAGTTACTGAGTTTTAAGTGAATAGATTGTGAAACTGTGACTTGCTCGCTACCAAGTGAATAGATTGTGAAACTGTGACTTGCTCGCTACCAAATGATTTTTCCAAGCTAAAGCTCAATCACGAGTTATGATTGTAGTTTCGAGCTATGAATTACACTTGTAGCTGTGATTAGTTCGAAGTATGATCAATGGTTGGTGTTTAGCTGTAAATGAATTTGTCTACTGATATAGCATTCGAATTTCTAACCTGCGACCGTGTAGTCGTAGCATCATCTTTGAAGATCGATTGATCACCTGTTTCCTCCACACCTTCTCTAACTAATTCCTTGAGATTGTTCTTGTGGTCGTCATGCGACTTTTCGAGAATCTCTATCAACAATAACAACACATTAAAGCTCTTGATACCTTTCTAACAACTTGCCTTCTGGCCAGGTTAATAATCTACTAAATAAATTTGTTTTTTTTTTTAATTTTTTTTTTTATTTTCTTTTCTAGGGTACACATTATTTTTAACCGTTTGATCGATTAATTTACGGGATTTGATCACACCGTCATTTTGTTTTTTTCTAATACAACATAGATGCGTATCAAGTTCAATAAGTTAGAAGGCCAACACTAGTAGAGAAAGACCATTTTATAACGGACTTTTAAAAACGGTTTTCAATTAAACCGTGTTAAATAATTTGAAAGACACAAAAAGTATTATAAAATATTTCATTACATGGTTGCTTATTTTATCCAACTTTTTCTTATTATTTACAAAGGTCATGTAGGAGTGTTTTAAAAAAGAATTAATCTTATCTTATCTTATATACTAAAAGATTGAGTTGTCTTATAAATGCAAAGTACTCATAATTAATGTGAAAGGCTTCATGTGTAAGTACATTTGTTTAATGTTCATGCTTAATGGTAAGTACAATACATACACGACTTCATCTTGATAATGTAAAGTGCTCACAATAAATGTCTCACGAATTGATGGTACCATATTAAGTCTCCACATTGATTTCCAAGCAAATCAAACATCGCATATTGATTCCAAGCAGGAACTCATAATTGCTGAATATGAAGCGTTGACGGCGTATTAAAGCTTGAAACATCTATAAAAACCATCGACAAACGAGAAAAAAAAACATAGCAAATCCTACCCCACGACAACAAGAAACCACAACAATTCTATGTGCTAAATCCCATTGTCATATCTAACAACAATAACAACATCGACCAAGAAAAAACCCATCTCCATCAACCACAGTTTCAAACAAGAAAGAAAAAAGAGATCTCCGTTTATCTCTTTTTATAATCAAAGATTCGTTCTTAGAACAAACCCACAAGAGATTAATCTTCATAGATCTATTAGAAGCTTACCTTCTTTTACTATCCAAAACTTTTAAAGAAAGAACAAAACAATCTTGATTCATCCTTTCTTTTGTTCGGTTAAAAGAAAAACATACGAAAAACAACAAATATACCTACCCGAGACCTCTATGAGATCTTGAAGCCGAATCCTTTGAAGAAAGAAACCGAGGTTTGTAGTATTTGAATAATTGAACAAATAGTGTAGTAGCTTCGGATGTGTGTAAAGGAAAGAAAACAATATAGAACACCACAACAACAACTTAGGATTCTTGATCTTGAGAAAGAAAAAAGTAGCAGCAATTTGTGTGTTTATTGTGTTTTGGTTCGTATGATGTAAGAGAAAAAGGGGGAGAGAACACGTATAACATATATGGTTAAGATAGGAGAGCGTGGGTTCCAAATTTGGTAAGGTAATAATGTGAATTCAATTGGGTCTTGATTGGTTCGGTTATGTGCTTGATTTTAGGACCGAAATAAAGGGGATTCATATCTCATAAATTGTAGTCAATAATAAGAACTTATGAAAGTTAAAAATTTCCGATGAGAATGGGTATTTTAATGAGGAAGATGAAGCTAAAAGGAATCTGATTGGTCTATATGTTTTGTTCCTTTCAAGTGTGTCACGTAGGCTTTTAAAGGCTAAACTTAGTTTATTACTGTACTAATTATTGTTTTACTACTTCTTTTTAAACCAATTTACTACTGTAGGATTTTTGACTTCATACTTATAATCTTACATACTATGCTGTGATTTTTAACTTTCTATATGTAATATTTCATTGGGTTCGTCAAAATATGTACGTAACCGAAATTAATAAATGTGGTGCTTCTTGTTTGTCCTGACTTTTTATCTTTCTTTAGGAATAAGGGGTGCCTACAAATTTGTGAAGAAAAGCAAAGTGCTAATGGGAACAAAAGCAAATTAGCATGACATGTGGAGATTTCTTAAAAGACATGGGAACTGTTCGCTCGCTCTTAGTCATCACTACTATATTCTAAATCATTTGGTTTAGTTTTGTGAAGAATAGGCTGTGTGGTTAGTTTTGTGTCTATAGATCTCGTTTCATGCTGTTTCTCATTAGATATATCACTTATTATTTTTTGTGACGTTTCTACATGTTAGAGATTGTTATATTGGCATATTTAGTTATTTAAAAAAAATTATATACGGTGCTTTCATTCTTCTAATTAAGCTAACTATCAAAGTTATGCAAATAGTTATAGTTCACGTAAATTAGTACTAAACAACATCTAACTAGCTAGACAACTTAAAAAGATAAATGACATGATTGACTTTTAAACCCATTTGACAAAAACCAAGCACATTAGATCGAGGTCAAACGTGGTTGTATGCTTGAGTCTCATTGCGAAAGACGTACAAAATAATTATATGGCGTGTGATTAGTGTAACATGCTACTATTAACCGTGCATTGCATATTAAAATTAAACGATAAACTAAACGAGTTTGCTAAAATAGCAAAATACAGCATATTAAAAATATCACACTAAGTAATGAATAAAAAAGAAAAAGTACATAATTTTATGGTACCAAAAGTTGTGTGAAGAACTTGATAATTTAGTCACATATTCAACAACAAAACCCGTGCACCACCCAAAAGGTTGAATTTCAAACATGATCAAAATTAGTGCCGCACATTACGCAAGGAATAATTTGAACCAACATGTGTGCATCGCACAAGTCATGTCTATGACTTACATCGCACTAAATAATTTATATAATTTAGTGATAACGGCAAGCGATATAAGTCATGTCGGTAATTGATATAAAGGCAAGCAAGTCATGAAATAAACTTGATATAAAGGCAACATCGCGACAACGAAATGAAGCCGCACCACCATTCACAACCATGCTCGACTTATAGTTTTTAGGTTAACTCAACTTATTTTAAAACTATATGGCTAAGAATTGTGATGCACATTTCAACGCTTCAATCATATCCATCATTAGATTTATACTTCAATGGTTTACGCTAAACATTACGTAGCATCGCACGGGACCTGAGGCAGCCCAAGTTATATATGACGAAAATTAGTGCCAACCATAAATTTTGACTCGATCTCAATTAAAAGTGACGAGATAAAAACACCAACAATTTTCATGCCATGCTAACAAAAGTTGTGGTAACATCACACGGGTTCTTCTATTGAAAAGGTAACATTACGTAATGAACACTTAGATACAGCCCTGTGCAACGCACGGGTTTTCATGACTAGTATTATATAATTTGCACTTATCATTTAAAGCGGTTAAGTATTAGTGTTCTAAAAGATTTCATATTTTATAATTTAATTTTATCATTTACAACGGTTGATTACTAATGTTTTAAAAGATCCAATATTTTATAATTTATACTTGTTATTTAAAACGATTAACTAGAACAATTTTAAATAGTTCATTATTTTATAATTTAATTTTGTTATTTATAACGGTTGAGTATTACTGTTTTAAATAATACTTTCGAATTCCAAATCCTAACGTTATAAGTTAACGGATTTGCAGCTTTTCCTTTATTTATTTATTTATTTTTTTACCGTACTCACTTTTCTTTACCAATACTCTTTACTCTTCTTCACCAACCAAAACCTTGAAATCAATTGTAACATTCAAAGCTTTTAAACCAACTATTCCGCAATATTCCGCAATAAATGATTCATTAAATCAACTCTTCTACAATAATTGCTTCATTAACTCTTCTTCTACAATAATTGATTCATTGTTTACGAAGGTAGGCAATTTCCATTTCCGATCTTTCATGTTATTTGTTAAAAACTGTATTCTAGTTATATACAGTTTAAAAAAAAATGTATTCTAGTTTAAAAATTGTTATTTGTTAACGAGAACTTTTTTTATAGTTTAGTTTAGATTTATAATGACAAATTAGTTCATTTAGTTAGTTGTATATCATATGCCTTAAGTTTTATACCCATCCGAGATTGATCTACTAGAGATTAATTTCGGAAAGTCCCCATTTTGGGACTGCTTTTTGAATATTTCGTCTCATTTATGATATAATGTATAAGTTTTAATTAGTTTATTATTTAAGAAAATTTGGTACACATCTCTCTTTTACTCCTTCCGGTTGTCTTTTATACGCATACTTGAGGAGTAGAGGGGAGATGTTGCCGAAATTTTCTTTAAATGGTAAACTCGGTAAAACATATACACATATGAGACGTAGTATTCAAAAAGTGGGTTAGAGACAAACCGTGACCACTTTTGTTTCATTCATGTGTATTAATCATGCACTTCATGTTATATTTGATTTTCAAATTTCAGATGGATCGTAGTAAATGGATGTACGACATTGGACATTCTGAAGAAGCATATGTGAAAGGTGTGCTTAGTTTTCTTGAAACTGCTGAGGCTAATCGGGTGAAAAATGGAGATCTTGAAATATGGTGTCCTTGCAAAGATTGTAATAATTTTGATAAATTTAGTGATCTTAGTGTAATTGAGAACCATCTGATTACACGTGGTTTTGTGCTAAATTATACTCGTTGGTCAAGACATGGTGAATTACTAGTTAATAGTGGCAAGTCAGTTCATGTATCTAATGAAAATGAAAATAATGATTCATACATTAACGAGAACTTTGAAAAATTAAATCAGATGTTTCGGAGTATGGAAGGTACTATTGATGACAACATTCAAGAAAAATTACAAAAAATGTTTGATGCTTCACAAAAACCATTATATAATGGTTGTAAATTTTCTATACTTAATGTCGTGGTAAAGTTGTTTAACTTAAAAGCAAAACATGGGTGGAGTGTTATAAGTTTCACAGACTTATTAGAGGTTTTGCATGAAATGTTTCTCGACGATAACGGGTTGCCAATTTCGTTATACCAAGCCAAAAAAATGATGAGTCTAATGGGATTAGAAATTGAAAGGATACACGCGTGTCCTAATGATTGTATGTTGTATAGAGGTGCGTATGCGGATCTACATAAATGTATTACTTGTGGGGAATCGAGGTATAAAAGTAAACAACAAAACAAAAAATAAGGATGTAACTAAAAAGGAAACAAATAAGAATGATGAGAATAAAGAAGAAACAAATGACAACGATGATGTAATCAAAATTGGACCTCCTGCAGTACTTTCCCATCATACCAAGACTCAAACAATTATTTTCAAACGAGAAAGATGCAAAACTATTGCGTTGGCATGCTGAGGGGCATAAAAGGGATGGAAAATTAAGATATGTGGCCGATTCACCTCAATGGAGAAAGATTGATAACAAATATGATAAGCTTGGCGCTGAGATTAGAAATATACGGTTTGGACTTAGTTCTGACGGTATCAATCCATTCGGAAACATGAGTAGTAGTCACAGTACTTGGCCGGTTCTTCTATGCATCTATAATCTTTTTTTTTTTGGGTAAAAGGGTTTATTCACCCCGGCAAAATTCATTACTCCAAAAAAAACGTTGAGGTACAATAGGATGAGGGTGATGTCCCTCACCTCAGTCCCTAAGGACACTTACAGACTCGAATATAAGAATGACAAACCATTCTTATAACTTACAATAAAATGAAAACAACCAATAATGACAAAAGTAAATAAAAATTATACAATACTACTCAAGAAACACTTGAGCCTTCTATATCATTATGGCGCTCCATCTTAACTTCCATGAAGAATCAAATCGATCTTCAACGAACATCTATTGGTAAGAATAGTCACACGCAAGACAGCAACAACCTCACCTAAGGAAAACTACCATCGACAAACAAGACAGCAGGTGTGTGAACGATCCAATTGCTAGGATTAAAACCTAGCATAAGTGTATATGATCAACAACAGCACCATAACAATAACTCATAAGTCGAACCAATAATAGGGATTAAACCCTAACTTATCCATCATGATCCTACCAACAAATCCAACAGTAGCAACTCCAGATCTGATGAACGAATCACGAACAAAACCTCAAATAACCGGTTATCACACGAGTGTAAAGGTAATGTTAGTTACCAGCTTCATGAATACCAGCAATGAAAACCAGCAATGAGACGGACAATAGGGTATTCAAACCCTAACTTACAATGACAAAAACAGATCCCAGATAAAGAAAATCATGTGAGATCTGTTGGGACAATAATAGGGTGATACACCCTAACTTCCATTGTATGATTTGCAGCACATAGAACGTAACTTCAAACCATACCAATCAAATCCTGATCCATTGCAGCTGCTATTAATTGTTCTCAAAACAATAATAACCTAAATAGGAGTGAAATATGAGCAAAGTGGATCAAGAAAATAATAATAGGGTTGCAAGCCCTAACTTACAGAAATAACCTCCATAATTGACAGACCAGGACATTCAGGTCTGAGCAAACGTGAAGGACCAGCAGGTGGTACATGTCGTAATACACACCCTGACCTCTAGCAATAACCCTCAAAAACCTGCTACTCGTTGATATTCGGGTTACACCAACGCTAACATCAGCAATAAAGGTCCATGTAGCAGGTCTTGGGATGAGCAGAAACAATAATAGGGTTTAACCAACGCCCCAACATCCAATCGCAGACCATAAGAACCAGATCTGAAGAAAACGATTACATCCAGAAAGTGGTTAAAACCCTAACTTCCAGTGAGTTGAGCAGGTCCAGATCGAATCCCAAAAAACGTGTATATTGAATAAGGTTGAAAAGCCTAGGAATCCACCTCGATATCCCACAAACTCAATATCCACCTCACAACAGCAGCATCCATTATAATAAGAATAAGAAACCTTGATAGGACATACAGCGCCTTGATGTGAAGAACTAACAGCAGACCAACATAGGGTTAACGATGAACCCTAACTTCCACCAGATCTGATATACGAATAAGAACAGACCTGATATACAAATTATCATGACTTATATCTCTCTAACAAAACCCACGTCCCAAATCTAACATCTGTAGATCCACTTACAGTCACCAAAGAAACCCTAATCGGGTTCACTTGCAACAGAAAGTACCAACAAATGAAATATATGAAACCCTAAAATTAGGGTTTCGCAGTTAATAGCACAGCAACCACCAGATCGTATCAAGAAAAATATGAATGAATCAGAACACGATCAACCATAAATCGAAACCCTAACGAAAACGCGATTACACTAAAAAAACATCCAAGAAGGACGGATCTGTAGAAACCGATTAAAGTATAGTAAGGGTGAGTCGATTTAAGTGTAAGAAACCAATACCCCATGGAGATTTCAGAAGATATATAGAAAGATGAGAACCAGCCGCCATCCCTTTTAGATATAAACACAACCCATCCAACGTATTGCATACCCTACAACGAATAAGATCATTAGAAGGTAGAGAGGACGTTTTTAGGTGGTGTTATGGCCGGAAATTGAAGAGGGGGTGGCGGCTGGTTTTCTCCATACAACGTATTGCATCTATAATCTTCCACCGTGGTTATGCATGCAACGTAAATACATCATGATGTCATTGTTAATTCAAGGTCCGAAACAACCTGGTAAAGACATTGATGTTTATTTGGCTCCTTTGATCGATGACATGAAAATTTTGTGGGGGGATTCAAGCGTTGAAGTATATGATGCGTATAGAAAGGAAAACTTCGGTTTGTGAGCCATGATTTTTTGCACAATAAGTGACTTTCCAGCATACGGCAATCTATCAGGATATAGCACAAAAGGTAAACTTGCGTGTCCCGTTTGTGAAGATCAGACATCTTCAATGTGGTTACCGAATTGTAGAAAAACTACGTTCATGGGGCATCGAAGATCGCTTGAAAAGAATCACCAATTTCGGAAAAAGAGAAAGGAGTTTGACGGGAAGCCCGAGCCCGGTAGAGTAAGGACACGACTTGATGCAAAGGATGCACTTTCCCGAGTTCAAAATATAAATACTGTGTTTGGAAAAGGAAAAAATAGTCGAATTGAAAAAGGAATCTGGAAAAAAAAGTCAATATTTTAGGAATTAGAATACTGGGAGCATTTAGATGTTCGACACTGCCTCGATGTTATGCACATTGAAAAAGATGTTTGTGATAGCCTGATAGGCTTATTATTGAACATTCCGGGGAAAAACAAAAGACAGGGTTAATGCTCGAAAAGACATGGTCTCAATGGGAATCCGATTACAACTTGCTCCCGAAGAGAAAGGTACAAGAGGCACATATCTACCACCAGCGTGTTATACTATGTCGAAAGTGGAAAAAATGAAATTTTGTCAATGCTTACACGATATTAAGGTTCCATCAAACTATTATGCGAACATTAAGAAGTTAGTGTCAGTACAAGACTGTAAAATGCTTGGTATGAAGTCCCACGATTGTTATGTTTTAATGACATTAAACCAAGAACTTCGCGGCACATTGATGAATGGGTTGAGAATTCGGTGTCACAATTTTACTCAATTCATTTCTCACAAACTTGAGGTCTTTATTGTCTAATTGCATATGCATAATGGTTAGAGTTGTGAACAACTTTGGATATGTAAGTTTGTTATCATGACATTTGATGATATTTTGTGTATGAGATTGTCATATTAGTTTATTAAAATTGTTAGTAATGGTTTTATTCATTTGATTTGTTGCTATTCTAGTTTAGTTTTCTACAAGAAAATAGAAAATATTTAAGATCCGTACAGGAAAATAAGAAATATTTAGATTTGTACTTGAAAAAAAAGATTCTTGAATTGCTTTTAAAGAATGGTTGTTTGGTATGGTTGCTTTTTAAGTAGCAAAAAGAAATGATTTAAAAGAACAGTTGGGTTTTCATGTAGTAAAAAAGAGATATATAATATTATATGTATGGTGGGATAATGTGTAGATTGGTGGATAATGTGTGTCTTTTACAACGGTTACAAATCGTTCTAAATAGAAATCTCCATTATTTATTACGGTCTATAATAGAATGGTTCAATACCGCTTTAAAAAATGCATTTTAACCGTTTTTAAAAGCATTTTGTGTACTAGTTCAAATACCTGGATTTATCCTCAAAGCTCCTCTTACTTCGACTCTCGTGCTTTCTGCAAAGACAAGTTCTTCATTTTTAGTAATTTCCCTTTAGTTTGGCAATTCCAAGTTCTTGATTAATAGATAATACAAGGAAGATATTACTTGACACTATTGAATTAGGTTGAAGTTTTGTAATCAGATGTCTCTTCTGTCCACGACAAAGTTGATTGCTTAACGCAATGCTCTTGAATCCTGAAATTTCACAAGCAAATTTTTAGTATAAGTCTTGCAAGATTGTTTCTTAAATGCATAACATAATTCAACAATAAACGTACAACTGTACCATATGAACATTATACATGTGTTGTATAGAAAAGTATAGTAAGGGTGACAAATTTGTATCAGTTATTTGAAAAATGTTCCTTTGAGTCATATATATAACGCATTCGATATGTTAATTACGTAAATTTAAAAACTCTAACGTAGACGAGTTAAGGGATTCGATTAGTTTGTTAGTCGACTATCTTGTGTGTGTGATGAGCTCAAATAAGATGTCATTTTATCTTTTCGTAAACCTTTGGATAAAACACGCATATATACTAGATATGATACTCTAAAGATTTATAACTATACCACGAGTCTTTTAAATACTTACCGATTACGGACGACCCTTCTAACAACATCTTCTTCTATCCCAAGTTACCAACACTCGATCGCCTGAAATTTCTCTTTCACTTCTCTTGATCTCTCTCTCTCTCTCTTTTGCAATATCTTAAACTAAAACTTGTGATAACTTCACCTTTTATAGGATTATAAGAGCCTTAATTAGGACATGTTTGGAATCATTTTGGACTGAGAAAATGAATTATTCTCAGCAAGTAATTACAAATTAGACCTTTTTGTTTCTTTTGTCATAATCGTTCAGCCTGCAATAAAATAATTACGTCTTTGCTTTTAAAATAACGTTGATTACGATGTGCAACGTTAGATTCCTTTAACCAAAGTTTGGTGTGTAAGGTGCGGGCGGCAGAAACAAGGCAAACAAAGAATATTTTGCGGGACCTCAATGAAAACCACACAGTCTATTGCGAGAAGATAATTTTTTTTTTCCTCACGGGACTTGAGTCCCGAGCAAAAATACACGCAACCCAAATATATATATGTCATTCACTGTTGCTTTTTTGTACTTTCTTTTTTGCTTTTGTGGAAAGAGAGGGAATTTTTAAGAGAGATAAAGTATTATTTATTGTGTTATGAGTGTGTATTTGTTTTTTAGATGTATTTTTAAATGATAGAAATTAAATAAAAAATAGTGGAAGAGAGAAGGTGGCGCAATTGTTGATGAAAAGTCGAAGGAAAATATATTGAAGAGAGAAAAAGTTGACGTAGAGTTGATGTGATGAGGGAAAATCTTCCACCACTCCCTCCACTCTTATACGAAAATTATGTAAAGCTATATACATCACAAGATTCTTTTTAAGTAATACTTACATGAAGATACATCAATCCATGCAAAAAAAACTACAAATTTGTTAGCCAAAGTCTACCTAAATATAGGCATATGTCCAAATGTCCAATCGTCACCAATTTACAATCACTAACCATAGATTAGGTTATTACACTACAACAATCAGTAGGACGGGCGACAGGCTTTTAGCGGGGACGCTCATGTTCCCGCCGAAAGTCGCTAAACAACAAAAATGATGCTGAACTGGCACACAAACTCGCTGACCGTTTACTAAATTTTCAATGCAAACTTTCAGCGGGGACATATCCCCGCCGAAAGTGGATTTGATATTTGGCAAACTTTGACCAAAATTGTAACTCTTAATTGTTCCCGGGTTTTTTTCCCGCCACACATTTTAGCGGGGACACGTCTCCGCCAAAGTGGTATCCAGTTTTCCCTCCTAACAATTAATTTATCCTGCCAATATTTTCTGCTAAGAATCATATCTTTTGGTGGCGATATGTCCCCGCCAAAAGTGTTGACGCCAATTAATCCCGCCAAATTGCAACTTTATCCCGCCAAAGTTTTACCTATATATGTCCCCGCCGAATGTCGGGGAACTAATGAGATAAAGTTATAACACGAATAAGAAAAAGAAAGACAACATACTTGAGTAAATGTCATTTTTCGTCCCTGTGGTTTGCCGGGTCAATCAAGAATCGTCCCTGCCGTTAACTTTCTTCGGGTTTGGTCCCCGTGGTTTACAAATTCCGTCAGTTTTGGTCCCTTGACCACAAGTTCCGTCAATTGACCGTTAAAATACTTTTTTGATGAGGCAAAATGACAAAAACACCCTTATGGGTTGCAAATCACAAGGACGAAAAATGACATTTACTCTTATTATTATTATTATATTATTATTATTATTATTATTATTATAAAAAATTCTATAAAAAAAATTTGAAAATTTTGAAAAAAAAAAATTTAATAAAAAAAATTCGAAAAAAATATAAAACCTTACAAAAAGAATTACATATATCCTGATTTCAAGAACAAAAAGAATTACATATATCGTAATTTCTAAATTACAAATACATTAATCAATCAATTAATATAAAACCTTACAAAAAAGTTGTTACACTCATTTGTTTCATTTTCTACACTCATTTGTGATGGTGGGGGCTGTTGGTGGTCGCCGGAATCTGCTACTGCACGCCGGAATCTGCTGCTGCTCGCCGGAAACTGCTGCTTCTCGACGGAATCAAGAATAAAGATAGGTTAGGACCATGGCATTGTATTCGGCATGAATCAAGAATAATGATTCTTGCTTTTCAAACACCCACCTTCAACATCAAAACCCACCACCAATCAATCTCCCTACTGCTACCACCACGAAACCCTCACCGTCGCCACCAACCCCTCTCCCTACTGCCACCACCATGAAACCCTGACCGTACTCTCCTTCTTCCCTACCCACCCTAAAATAACTCCATAACTACAACCTTAAAAAAACCCACGAATTTTGAAACAAAAATCTTTTAGATTCAAACTAAAAAAATCCCGGATCACCATACCTTCGCCACCACTACAAAAACACATAAAACACAAACCCACACCCACGTTATCAAACCCACATCTCAGCCACCACCGTAAACAAATAAAGATACATTATAGTGTTCGGATCTGGATCTGTCAATAGCTAGGGCAGATTTGACCGCTGGCAGTTGTGGTGGTGGTGGGTGTTGGCTTGGCCGGATTTTGTTGTAGAAAGAGAGAGAGGGGGTTTGTGAGATGAAAAAGATAAGAAAAATGTGGGGTGGGGGTAGGGTTGGTGTGAGATATTTTAATCATATACTAAAAATGACAATTATGCCCTTGATTTAACAGTCAAGGGACCAAACCCGTATGGTTGTAAACCACAGGGACCAAACCCGACAAATTTTAACGGCGGGGACGAAATATGATAGACCCGGCAAACCACAGGGACCAAAAATGACATTTACTCGAATAAGAAAAAGAAAGACAACATACCTGTTCTCCCTTCATGTAGATGAAATATTTCCAAACCACCAATTACAATGATGAAGACCAAAATTATTCACGATCTTATCTTTTCTTGGTTTCTGAGATGATGAAACAAGGTGACCGTAATTAATCATATCAGATGATTTTTGTTTGTGGGGGTAATTTGTAATTTGCATGTTTGATGTTTCACAACTTATATATTGGTGTCTAGAGTTTGGGAAACCAAACATATGTACTATTTCCTACGTTTCAAAGGGTCCATATAAACTTTTGTCATTTGAAATAATACATGAGTAGAATTATTGCTTTAGCTTATTGAGTAAGCAGATATGATACATTTTGAGATAAAACATAATACAACAGATGTACTAACCTAATATACGAGATGACATTCGAACTTTGGGATACGAATATAATACGAGATTTGAATGTTATGAAGTTTAATCACAAATATGAAATAACTAACCTAAGTATATACTTTGTTTCGACACATCTATATTAGTTAAATAAATATAATTTGTTACACAAGTTGAGAAGGACCGAAATATTTTTGTAACTTGTACACAACAAATAAGTCTTGAAGGTATGAATTTGAAATTTTGAGAAGAATGAGTCCCCCCCCCCCCCCCCCCCAATCCCCTAAACTCGGCAGCCTATCCATATTATTTATCCTCATTTTTCTTCTCTAGTAAACCGTATACAACATTTCAACTGTAAAACCCTAAAATCCATAATCGCATTTATTAGATAATTTGAACTTTAAACTTTGTTTGACACTAAAATTTTGGAGATTTTTAAACTATATGTTATATGCTTTAATGAATATAAATCTCAAACTACATTATGAGTTAAGTACAAAATAAAACCTAACAAACCTAAGTTATGTGATATCACACATTTTTAAGTCATGCTAGGCCGATTTTCCCTTAGCTTGTATGTACACATTTAAGATCGAAACTATGGAAACTACAATTGAATAATTCCAAGTAAATTAACAAATAAATCACTGCATATTACCCACACCAATTTCGGATAATCACTTGAAATTTACCTCATATATCTCTCAATCTCCTCCTAAATTCACGACTTTCTTTTGTTGACTCCCTTCCAAACCGTTTTATTAGAACACGTATCTCTCCTTCCTTCTCCTATTTTGGTTCGAGACTGAGAAAACAAAAACACACACACTACCTTTGTTGGCTGCCAAGAAAAGAAGAAGAAGAAGCTAAGTTAGAAGTGCTAATCGTTGGGGTTTTCTTGTGTACTATCCGAGCCCTAGTTGTTTTCCCTTCGGTTTGTGTTCCTAGTCGACACCAGGTTCTTTTGTTTTCCCTTATGCTCTTTTTAGTCGACACATACAAGATTTAATCAAGAATAAAACCATGCTATATAATCATTTGAATCATGATTAATATACTTGTTATTATGCCTCGTAAAATCATGCATGAAATCATAACATGTACGTCTCTTGTGAACTGTTTTGTGTCGCGGTTTTGGTGTCTGTTTGGTGTCTTTGTTTCCAGCCTATGTCGACCTATATCACACTTAAAACAAGCCCTAGAAATCAATCATAAATGATCATTAATTGAGACATTAAAACCTTGAAACCCTAGAAATTAATTGTGAGAGGAATTAGGGTTTATGTTGTTGTTTGATCGGGACAGAATTGATAGTCAAATATGTGTGCATCATACAACGAGTTTTGTAAATGTTTAATTCTGGATTTTTGCTTGTAAACTCAGTTTAGAGTCTTAGTAAAGTATTCCAATTGGTTTGAAAGGATTTGAGTTTGATTTGGTCGTATTTTTGAATTTATTGTGATGATATATCAAAACTGTTCTGGCAAAATTTTATTTCAGTTGTGGTTTATGATTTTTCATTTTCAAACCGTATCAAATTAGAGGCTACCAATTTACATGAATCATATTTCATATGTTTACTACTTCCTGGAATTTTTGTAGAATTTTCTGAAGTCATTTGGTTACATTTTTAATTGCATACTTTTGAAGTGTATCTGCAGATCCGAATCTGGACATGTTAGCATAAACGATTTTTGAAAGGGGGTGTACACTTAATAATAAAATCTGTAAAAATTCAAGTAGACTCTGAAGACATATGGGATCCTGTGAGAATTTTTTTGATTTTTAGTTTGGGCTTCTGTTACGTTTTTAAAATTCATTTATTGGGCTTAATTTTGTGATAAAACCAGTTAATGTGTATGCATGTGTTACATAAGTGTTAAATGTGTCACTTTGGTGGTTGGTGCCATAATACATGTTCTTATATCGGATGTGTCTTTTTAATATCATGTTGACTTGTGTATGGGTACGATTAACCTAATTGATAATCCCGAACCCTAAACCTAATTTAACTAAATTGGGAAGTCGTGTTAAAAGTTACTAATTATAGAAAGTTACTAAATATGGAAAGTTACTAATTCGGGAAACTTACTAAATATGGAAAGTTACTAATTATAGAAAGTTACTAAATATGGAAAGTTACTAATTCGGGAAACTTACTAAATATGGAAAGTTACTAATTATAGAAAGTTACTAAATATGGAAGGTTACTAAAAATGGAAAGTTTCTAAAAAAATAGAAAGAAACCTAAATTATGTAATCTGATTAAAATGAGCTTATAAGTAATACGTGATTATTAATTTGTATAGGTTCGGTGAAGAAGGAGTGATTCCCCGTTTCAGTATACTTTCTTATTTTGTTGGTTGCTTGCATAAGGTACAGATATTCTGACCTTTCTTATAAGGTTTATCATGATCTTTTCACATCTTTTGATTGCTTAACCTCTGATTTTGATGCCTTTGCTATGAGCCTTTCTATTATGACACTTCTGATATAATACGATGACATAAGCCTGTGATATGAGCCTTTGCTATGCACCCTTTGATATGAACCTATGATTATGATATTTCTGATGACCTTAGATTCTGTGTCATTACTATAACATTCTATTTGACCCTTCAGTTTGATACCCGAGCTATCACTAGTCATGGGGGTTCCATGACCATGTCATTGATGCACCAATGGCATGACTCTAGGGTGGTCGAGTGATGTTCCACCCCGTCCCTTTTCTGTATATGTTTATGAGCTCAAGGATATATGTTTGGCCACTATGATTTCTGCAGGGGCGTATGGATGCATCCTAGATCTGATCTGTTATGTTATATGTTATATTTCTGGTGATTGGTACTGTGTGCAATACATGCCCTTCACATTTCTGGGAGCTAGCTACTCCATTATGTTACTTATGTTATTTATGAAGACCATGATTATGATGTTTATGATATGATATGTTTCTGGGCTCGTGGTAGATTTCTGACAACCCTTACACCTTTGATACACCTATATTATACCTTATGTTATTCCACAATGCACTATATTCTGTATTTCTCATTTTCAGTTTCAGTACTTTGTTATATATATCTGTTCACTGAGCTTTTTAAGCTCAGTCGCATTTCTTTTCTCCGCTGCAGGTTATTAAGCTAGGAGCTGAGGCTATCTTTTGGCATGAGAGTAGGAGCTGAGTGCATACTTACCCTAGACATCTTAGCTTTGATTCCATGTTATTTCATTATTTTGAGATTCAGATTATGATGTTTCCTTCATTTGGATTTCTTGTGGAACTTATGTATTTCTCTTAAGTCATGTTGACTTACATTTTGGTATTTATGATTAGACTTCCGCTTGCGTTTTTATTATGTATGTTCTGATATGCCGCCATAATGTGATACTTCTACCCTTGTCGGGTTGGGGCGTTGCAATTATGGTATCAGAGCCTGGGTTTGACCTGTAGAGCTTAGGTTATGACCTGTGAGGATTGGGTAGACATTAGGATTCCTTCTGCGTCTTTTCCTATCGTACTCCATTTTATTTCTGCCTTTGCTAATCGTTTTGATAATCATTCAGATGGTGAACACACGCCGTAACAACGGTCAACCCAATGGGGACGACGATGGTGCCCCAAACTTCGAGGAAATGATTGCCAATGCCCTCAATACCATTCTTCCTAATTTGACTACTGAGTTGACCACGCGAATCACCAACGACATCCGCAATGGTGCTGGTTCATCTGGTGGAGGTGGTGGTAATCCTCCTATAGACATTCATGTTTGGCTCGAGCGGTTTGGTAAGCTCAAGCCACTATCCTTTAGCTCTGCTTCTACTCCTATGGAGGCAGAGGATTGGATAACCCATATGGAAAAGTTGTTCGAGGTCTTGAACTGTGCTGATGTTTTCAAAACCAGGTTGGCTACATTCAAACTTGAGGGGGATGCCCTCAATTGGTGGAAGGCTTATAAGCAGCCAAGGGAGGAGAGGCCTTCATTGCTACTTGTACTTGGAGTAACTTCCGCGATATATTTTATCAACAGTATTTCCCTTTATCAGAGCAGCAGAGATTCGAGCGTGAGTACAGCTCGATTTATCAGTTTGAGAATGAGTCATCTGGAGAGTATATGCAGCGGTTTTTGCGGTTGGTTAGTTTTGTGGGGCCAGTTGCAGGAGATGCTCGCCGACAAGCGAGGCATTTCAAATGGGGTCTAAAGAAATGGGTACTTAATCGTATTGTCAACACTGACTTTGCAGATGTGTCGTTAGTTTCTGATGCCGCCCGTAATATCGAGATTCTTCATGAGGGTGGTGGTTACAACAAGAGGAACCGAGATGGTGATCGCATTCAGTCAAGGGGTCAGGGTAACAGTCACAAGAGTAATGAACAGAGAAGTGGGACTGACAGGGGTTATGAGCATAGGGGTCAGACGGATAGGGGTCACGATCAGAGGTGACATGAGCTGAGGGTTCAAGACCAGAGAGTTGCAGTTAGGCCTGGGAATGACAGACAACACAACAACAACCATAGGTCGTGGAGAGATTAGTCGGTGCGTGGTAATCAGCCGAGCCGTTCTTCAGGGTCTACTAGTTAGAAGAAGCCTACAGATTCTTCATCTTCCGTTCCTATTTGTACTACCTGCGGAAAAGCTCATGGGGGTCCGTGTTATAGAGCTTCAGGTGGTTGCTTTTCATGCGGGTCTACACATCACAAGATTAAGGATTGTCCCAAGAAGGGTCATATTACGCCTGGTAACTACATCAAACCACCCCCAACCACAGGTCGCGTGTACTCTGTTACTAGAGATCAGGCGGCTAACACGTCAGGTACCATTACAGGCATGATATTTATTGACAACCATATTGTTTTCGTATTATTTGATACTGGTGCTATACACTCCATCATATCCGTCACATTTGATAAGAAACTAAACATGACTCCAACACCATTAACTAACCTCTTATCCATCTCAACACCCATGAAGAACCACATACTTATTGACCATGAATATTTAAACTGCCCTTTACGTTTTGATGACCGCATTCGTTCTGCGAATCTGCTTCCTCTTGATATGGTTGATTTTGATATTATTCTGGGTATGGATTAGTTGGCTTCTCACCGAGCTACCATAGACTGCCATACTAGACGTGTGATCTTTGGCAACCTACATCGACCTGATTTTATTTATCATGGTTCTCAGCCTCTTAAGTCTGTTAAGATCATTTCTGCTATGAAGGCACGAACTCTGATTTCACATGGTTGTCAAGGTTTTCTGGCATCTATTAAAGATACATCTCTGGAAAGTCCTAGCATTGAAAGTCTTCCTGTTGTACGAAATTTTCCCGATGTGTTTCCCGATGAACTTCCTGGTATTCCTCCTGCACGGGAAGTCGAGTTTGGCATCGAATTGATCCCAGGTGCCGAACCCATTTCCAAAGCTCCTTACCGTATGACACCTATAGAGTTGAAAGAGTTGAAGGAACAGTTGCAAGAACTATTGGAAAATGGTTTCATCCGTCCTAGTGTTTCGCCTTGGGATGCTCCTGTTTTGTTTGTGAAGAAGAAGGATGGAAGTATGAGATTGTGTATCGACTACCGCGAACTTAACCGTATCACTATCCGAAATCGTTATCCACTTCCGCGTATCGATGATTTGTTTGATCAGCTGCAAGGGGCTAAGTTCTTTTCGAAGATTGATTTGAGGTCTGGTTATCACCAATTACGTGTGAAGGAACAAGATGTTCCTAAGACCGCGATCCGTACCAGATATGGTCACTACGAGTTTTTGGTTATGCCTTTTGGTTTGACGAATGCTCCTGCTGTATTCATGGATCTGATGAACCGCGTATTCCATGAGTATCACGATAAGTTTGTTATCGTGTTCATTGACGACATCCTGGTTTATTCTAAGACTGAAGGAGAACACGAGCAGCATCTTTAGATTGTCTTGGAAACTCTTCGGCAACAGAAGTTATATGCCAAGTTTTCTAAATGTGAGTTCTGGCTGAGCCAAGTTGCATTCCTTGGTCATATTGTATCCGCTAATGGTATCACCATGGATCCATCTAAGGTTGAGGCTATCACGAAATGGCCGAGACCTACTACTGTGACTGAGGTTAGGAGTTTTCTGGGGCTTGCAGGTTTCTACAGACGATTTGTTGAGGGTTTCTCACGCTTAGCCTTACCACTGACGAAACTGATAAGGAAGGGTGAGAAATTTGTTTGGACTGATAAGCGGGAGAAGAGTTTCGAAGAGTTGAAACAGAGGTTGGTTTCTGCTCCTATTTTGACTCTTCCATCTGGTTCTGGGGGTTATCAGATTTACAGTGACGCGTCGAAGAAGGGTTTGGGCTGTGTTCTTATGCAGCATGGAAAGGTGATTGCTTATGCTTCGAGGCAATTAAAACCTTATGAGGAGAATTATCCGACTCATGATTTGGAGTTGGCTGCTGTTGTGTTTGCATTGAAGATTTGGAGGCACTATTTGTATGGTGAGTCGTGTGACATCTTTACTGACCACAAGAGTCTCAAGTATATTTTCACCCAGAAGGAACTTAACATGAGACAGAGGCGATGGTTAGAACTTCTCAAGGATTATGACACGAACATTCAATAACATCCGGGCAAAGCTAATGTTGTTGCTGATGCACTTAGCCGGAAATCTGGTATGATAGCAAGCCTTGAGATTGAACCCAAAATCCTTAATGACTTAGAGATTTTGGATGTTGAGCTTTGCGTACGAGGTTATGATGGATATTGGGTGATGGTCCCTATAATTAACGTAAACACAAGCTACTCAACTATAATAACCACGACTACAACTATTATTAACTACGAAAGATAAACAGCTAAACTAGAAATGAAATACGAGAGATTAGATAAGAGTAGAGAAGAAGAGAACTCGGATGATTAACATTCACTAAATACTTGGACAGAGCTTACGCACATAGAATGAAAACCAACAAAGGAAATGAGCACCCAAGCCTTCTATTTATAGGCACAAATTAGGGCTTCATTTCCATTAAGCGCTTCTAGAAGAAATTTCCTAAAATGGTCGGCCCATGGAGTCCTAATGGACCGAGCCTTAGTTACAAACATAGAATCCTTTTATAGTTTATCAACCAATACAACGTGTAATGACTAAGACTTGAATTAATGAGTAAAACATGTTCCTAACAATCTCCCTCTAAGTCTTGGTCATCTTGTAAGAGGAATCAATACACTGTTAAGGTGGTTAAACCTTTGTGACTTTGTGTATATGATATATTGAGTTAATATGATTAAGTATGCGGAATCTACTTAATCACACTTAGAAGGTTATTTGTATTATGGAAATGGAAAGTAATGCTTTAGTAACGAACAATGAACATGCAATGTTAACACCAAACGATTCAATATTATTAAGATAATAATACGAGTGATCTTTTCTTATCACTAGGGTTACAACCTTGAATCTTATGTTTCTATATCTTTTGATATTGTTTGTGTTTGTTCTTGAGAGATATTAATTAAGTACACTTTTTTTTACACTTTTTTATATCTAGTCTAAGATCTTTCTTTTATATATCAAGAAAGATCTTTACAATAAATGTTAAGTCTTGTCGAACAACTTGCTAGCTTATCTTGTGTGTGTCAGTAACTAAGATACAACATGTATCTATGTTTACAACTTGTTCTGTGAATATAAGATAAAGACTGAGCACATGGGGTAAGATATTATCTACCGTGTATATTTGACTTTAGTCAACCAGACTTAACGATAGAAGAGCAGACTTAATTCTATATTCACCAGAATTAACACTAGCAGACTTAATCTTCAACGACCAGACTTAACCAGGTAGCAGACTTAACCAGGATTAACACTAGCAGACTTAATCACCAGACTTAATCACTTAGAGAATTTCCCAATACTTAATCTTCAGAATATTTAATTCCCAACATCTTGGTTGCTCGACGTCATCTTTGCTTCTTTGGCTTCTGACGTCTTCATAATCTTTGTTCTTTTGTTCTTGGTATGACATGATATGATATGGTACTTATCTGCCGTTCTCCAATGGTCTCTGCTTCTGGTGTCTTCACGTCTTCTCCACCATGCTCATATGTCTTTTGGACTTCAGTTCTGCAGCTGGTTCTCACATTTTCAATCTTTGACTTGTGAAAGGTTGTAGTGCTTGAACTTTGACTTTTCTTTGACATTTGTTGAACTTTTGTTATTTCTGAGTCTTTGTGAGAACACATCTTTAGAATATGAGCATGATGGAATCTTGATGGTGGATGAACTCCAGGTCTTCAAGCTCCTCCGCAGGTACATCACGAACCAACCGGCACTTACGGGTTCAGACTTCGAGATCGTCAACAGCATAGTGTGAAGACTTTCTCTAATCTTTACCCAGGCCGTTCTGAATCGGATACTGATGAAGCGAAAAGTGTACCGCTTTTAAGGGGTCATTTAAGCCTTAAATCGTATTTATTTGATCAAATATCGCCCTAAATCGTTCCTTTTGTCATTTTAGGTACTTTTGAGGAGAAATCTGGAAAAGGAGGCATTTTGGACGTTTTTGGAGCAATAAAGTGAAGAAAACGGCAAAGTCTCAAAAATCGGCTAAAAGTTACTCTTGACGGCGTCAGACTTTACTCTGGACGGCGTCATGCCTTGGCAAGAAAAGTTGGACGTGAAATTTACTCATGACGGGCCAGTGAAAATAGCATGTGAATTCTGACGGCGTCACGCTTTAACTTGATCGAGGGCGTCACGGCTTAAATCATAAGGGGACGGCGTCACGTTCATGGTTCGACGGCGCCAAGCCTTGATAAGCCAGAATGGATTTTTGAAGAGCTAAAGAGGGACGGCGTCAAGAAGGTCATCCGGGAACCCTAAAAGCGGCGAGGTGACGGCGTCACACTCCATAAGGTGACGCCGTCAGATCCAAAAATCTATATATAGTTTTCTAATTTTTTGTCATTAGGGAGAGCTTAGTGTGTGGAATTTTGGGAGAAAACCCTAAGACGATTTTAGCTACTTTTTCAGGGCTTTTTGCCTTGAGATCTTCCATGTTTCATTGAAAGATAAGTTATCAATTAATCATTCAATATGTCTATGTGTTGTTTGATTCTATCTTATTCTTGTCTTTTGTTTAACATGTTAGGCTAATTTTATCTTGTGTTTGCTTAGATCTAATGAAACCTAGCTATTGATTATTGGTTGTTAGTGTGTTATTAGTTGTATTGGATGATTGTTTATCTATGTTAGGCTTAAGAAAACTGGCTAACTTCCTATTCGGTAACTTGCTTGAACGTCTTAAGAAACATGAACCAAATGCGTACTAAAGGTTTTTATGGTTGTATTTAATGCACAAGCGAATTCTAGTGATCCCATGTTAGGAGCTTCCTAGCCGGCTCGACATAGGAGTGAAGTAGGAGCTTGTAGAGTTGGGGAAGTAAGTACGCCACCCCACGAATGGTATTAAGGAATACACCCGTCATCCACGCGACTAATACACACTAATTAACCGGTAAAAGATAGTTAGGGAGTAAGGAAATCTAAGTAAACACATTTCTCTACACATAAGTTTCTCACCACATTTTATTTTCAGTTATTTATTTTATTTGCATTCGTAGTAATTTGGGTTAGTTGACTAGCAACTAATTCCGCCCACTCTATCAAAACCGAGATTTTACTTGCTTTCATAAAAATATAAAAACATAAAAAAGAATCTTCCTCAACCCTTAGACCTAATTAGAGTAGTCTTTCATACCTAACGAACACTATTCCCTGTGGAGAACGATCAATCCCCCGTACTTACCACTACACTATACTACATCGATCAGGTACACTGTCTGGTGGGGTTGTAAGCCTCTTGAGATCCCTCGAGAGGTAAAACCTGTTGTAAGGTTACAAAACCGCGCAAATCAAGTTTTTGGCGCCGCTGCCGGGGAATAGTTATTGTTTAGGTTGAATTTTTATTTCTATTAGGTCTACTCACTAGATTCCTTTCTAGTGAGATTTTTATTTTATTTTTCTAGGTTTTCTTTAGTCTATCTATTTTCTTCGTGTCTTTGTTCGTAACCATTACCGTCCGACATCATGGAAGATGGTAATATCCTTAACCACAACAACCCACCACCACAACAACCACCACCACCTCCTAGAGCCCGTACTTTAGGAGAGTATTCCCGTCCTAGCCACCATGGCTATCGAAACACCGTTGAGCTCACTCAAGGAGCCAATATCACACCCTTGCGATCCGACACCATCCGGTTGGTGCAAAGCGGATGCGCATTCCATGGACTTCGTTCTGAAGATCCTAATCAACATCTCAAGGACTTTCTTAAAATCGTTGATTCTGTAGACCTTGATGTTGCCACTCGAGAGACGACCCAATTGCGTCTCTTCCAATTCTCTTTGCGGGACCAAGCTAGTCAGTGGCTAGAACGTCAACCCGCAGGATCCATCACCTCTTGGGATGATCTCACCACTCGTTTCCTTGCTCAGTTTTTCCCACCGGGAAGAACTACCAAGCTAAGGAATGATATCTTGATGTTCCAACAACGTCAAGGCGAAACTCTCTACGAGGCATGGACTTGATTCAAGGACTTACTCCAAAAAGTCCCTCACCATGGCATAGAACTTTGGCTCCAAGTCCAAATCTTCTATGACCATATCAATCTCTCCACGAGGCAAACCATTGACCAATCGGCCGGTGGCAAGCTACGTGATCTAAGTGCGGAACAATCATGGGCTCTCCTAGAGGATCTTGCTCTTTATGACAACGAAAGTTGGAGTGATCCCCGTGATTTGAATAAAACGGTCAAGGCAATATCTTTGCCTTCGAACAATTCAAGCACTTCTGACCGTAGGATCATAGAACTTGAAGACCAAGTCAAGTTTCTCATGAAATCCTACGAGGCTCCTAAACCTTCAAGCCAAGTGAACAAAATCACTTCTTCATGTGAATTATGTAGTGGTCCCCACGACACTCGTGATTGCATGGAACTCCCCGAACAAGCTTTTGTGGACTACGCATCCTCGCGTACCGACGGAGCGGGAGACAAGTGGTACACTTTCAAACCCGAGCCAAACCATTACGGTGATTCATACAACCCCTCATGGAAAAATCACCCGAACCTTAGGTGGAAACAAAACCAAAACTCACAACAAACCAATTCTTCCAACCCACCTAATCGTTTCCAATCAAGCGGTTCCAACTCGAACCGTACTTTCAACAACAATCCTTCCGGCAATGGTAGTACCAATAACTTTGAAGGATTAATG
Source organism: Artemisia tridentata subsp. tridentata (assembly GCA_021014915.2). Classification (NCBI taxonomy): domain Eukaryota; kingdom Viridiplantae; phylum Streptophyta; class Magnoliopsida; order Asterales; family Asteraceae; genus Artemisia; species Artemisia tridentata. The sequence goes on along the minus strand of CP139502.1, from coordinate 123,146,130 downwards.
TCTCAATTTATGGCATCTCAAGAAGCTCGTTTAGCCAAGTTTGAAGCCGAATTCAAACAACAACAAACGGAGATGACCAATAAAATTGACAACTTGTTGAAAGCTCTCCATAACCAAGTGTTATCACCTCCACATAAGGACGCTAGGAACACAAATAGCGGACCCCAAGTAAAAGACCCCTCTTCATCCAAACACGTCCACTTTGTCAACATTGTCACTATTAAACCACTTGATAGGAATGAGGATAATAGTGAACCTAAGGATGAGGATAAGAAAGTCGAGGTTGATAAGGAAGTTAGGACAAGTGAGATTGAAGAAGTAGATGATGATGAGGACTACTTCAATAGGCTACCCACTAAGGAAGAGCGCGCATATCATACAAACTTATTCGATGACCCCGAGGCACCATACTTCCTAGGTAGACCAATCATAGAAATAGGCGACCCTTCTAATCTCAACATACCATGCAACATCGGACATCTACATGTGTGGAAAGCTTACATCGACCTTAGATCGCCCATAAACATCATGACTAGAGCCCACTACAACTTGATAATGAAAAATCAACTTGGGTATAGGATGCTCCCTGACAAGGGTTAGATGAGTAACTTCACGGGAAGAGTTAAGGGATTACCGGTTTATGTAGGAAACTTCACCTATGTCACCGACTTTATAATTGTAGAAGATATCCGCCCAATAGTCGATGCATCCCTGACTCAAGTGGTTTTTGGAAAACCATTTGTTGAGGTCTCTAGAATGACTTATGAACCTTCCTTAGGGATAGTTAGATTTAAGGATGAGGCCGATGAAGTAAGCTACCAAATGCCATATAAGATAGAACAATTCCAACACTTGTCAAATGTTGAGAAGGAGCTCAAGCAAGCGGTCTACTATAGGAATGATGAGGATAGAAGTAAAGGAGTAGACTATGTTATGGAAAGGATATTCGGTTTCTACAAGGATTGTTTGAAATTAGGACCGGAATATAAAACCGGGAAGGAGGATGGCCTAGGAACCGTGACCGATGATGAAGTCACGTAATGTACGTGACTTTGAGTCTAGCTACAAGACTCGTTAATAAAGAAAAACGCTTCTTGGGAGGCAACCCAAGCTTTATTTGTTTTATTTGCTTTGTGTGTTTATTTAATTGTTTGTTTGTTTTATTTGTTTCCGTATGTATGTTTAATTTTTATTCTTATTGATTCATGTTCAAAAGTAATGTGTGAAAATGCTTTATTTTGTTTTTAACTTCGTCTTAACTACATATAAAGGTATTTTGCAAAATTGTTAAGGTTTATGAGTGGAATCTATGCGTTTATTGAACAAGATTTTGAAAGTGGAATGTTAATATAACAATTTAGGGATAATATTAGTTTTTTGTTGGTCAGCCAATATTATCGAGTATAATGATAGTTTTAGGGGTTCCGTAGGAAATGTAAAGTGTTAGGGTGTTTGATTTTTTCCCATGAAATTTCTTCCGGTGAATACTCAAAAATGAAAACTTTTTGTTCCAAGGGTCATTTTGTCTTCTGAGTTCAAGGGCTATTAAATCTAACATTGACAAGACTCCAGCATTTTATTTTCCTATTTGTTGAAATTTTTGAAAGTTCTTCTTTGTAGAAGGATGGTTTTGTATTGACATCCATTATAGATTCCTAAAATCTGCAACAAATTTCGACATAAGTTAGCATTATAATCTTTATTTAGCATTGTTCCCCAATTGCTTATGCAGGTTTTACGTTGTTTAGTTTTCTCGAAATTATTAAAGGGTTTTCATTTGGAAAACTTGACAATTTGGAAACTTTTGAATTGCGAAACTTTCCATTGGCTAACATTTTCCCTTTGCGAAAACTTTAACTTGCGAAATATTTACATGCGAAACTTTAGTCATTGGAATTTAAATTTTTACATTTTGCGAAGCAATTTCAATTTCGAAAACTTTACAAATTTCATTAATTTGAAGACGTACTATACATATTTTTCGAATTTAACATTGTGATTTTGTTTCATGTTTTCAATGAATAGATGTTTTAATTCACAATTGTAACAACTTTAACCAAAATCTAAGAATCAATGACGTGCCAAAGTTTTAAAACTCTTACGTCAATTATATGCATTTGATGTTTTGGGTTCATCCAAGGTTACAGACATCAATCAAGCAACAAATTAACACATTAATACCACTAAAACAATAATTTTTCCCCTTCGCCTAAATTAATAGAGCATTCACAAACAGTATTCTGGTGCTAAAATAGCATTTAGCTTATGGTATTTTAACCAATTTCATCAACATAGAATCATTAAACCCAGAATCAATTGCCAATTTACATGAAAACCGTGAGTTAAAATAGATTTAACAAATAACGTGGATATGAATCTTGAAACCTTGTTATAATCCTTAACATTTAAATATGATTTAATCTTGAAAGATTGGTCTACATTAGTGATGAAGTGTTAAGTTATTGAATGTTTGTCATGAATAATGTCCATTTAAATTTCCAACTGTTATTACTTTGTATTTAACTTTTCTAATTTTGCACTTTGCCTTAGGGTTTTACTTTTCTTTACGCTACAAGACCATACAATTAAGTTACAACTTAGAAATTACACATAACTCTTCCAATACACCTTTAAAGCATCATTAAGAATTGCAAGTGAAAAATTTGAAAAAATTAAATATATTGTGTCTCCCCCAACACTTGTTCAAATAATGATGAGTAAAACAAAATTAAAGTTTGTAAGGTTTGTTATTGCATTTTTTTTGAATGTAATATGGTAAAATCTGTGTTCAATAATTAATTAAAGATATTTATTATACCCCTTTTAATTTGTAAAAGTGTTTTAAAAGTCTTCAGTGTCAAATTCATGCCTAATGTGAACCCTTCCAATTTGCATTGGATAAGTTTGTGAAAAGTCAGTTGTGTATAGGGGGATGCAATGCCCCTATGATGTATTATTTTGGATGGTAGGGTAAAAGTGTATGCAAAAAAAAAAAAAAAAAAAAAAAAAAAAAAAAAAAAAAAAAAAAATGAGAAAAGAAAAATAGAAAAAAAAAAACATACGGACTACCATCCCGTTTCATTTTATGTTTGTTTTATGTTTTTGTTATTTTCTTTCATTAGCTTAAGATCGAGTCTAGTCTTGGCTTAGCAACATTGTATAGTACATGTAATTGATCAAGATTTTTAACTCGCCACCAGTAAAATATCCTTTATCCAACAAAACCGTGTTTTCCTTTTCCCTACACCTAACGTTATAACCCATTTAAAAGCCCTCTTTGATAGTTTATCTTAGGTGCTTACGCCTAGTGGAGGAGGTTTTCGATCCTTTCCCAAGCCTATGGTAATCTATTTGCTATGACAGGTAGTGAGAGATATTATCCGTTTTCATTTATGAGATTTATTTTGATGACACTTGAGAGATGTGAGTATCTAAATACTACTTGTGAGGTGCTAGTATGTAATCTCCGTGCTTATTATGATTGAAGTGGAACGATTATTTGTTGTAATTACTTTTATGTTAGCATTAAATGACCCCTAACTTGTATTTTGATTAGAATAAAAGCGCATTTGCTTGAGGACAAGCAAATCTCAAGTGTAAGGGTATTTGATGAAGCGAAAAGTGTACCGCTTTTAAGGGGTCATTTAAGCCTTAAATCGTATTTATTTGATCAAATATCGCCCTAAATCGTTCCTTTTGTCATTTTAGGTACTTTTGAGGAGAAATCTGGAAAAGGAGGCATTTTGGAAGTTTTTGGAGCAATAAAGTGAAGAAAACGGCAAAGTCTCAAAAATCGGCTAAAAGTTACTCTTGACGGCGTCAGACTTTACTCTGGACGGCGTCATGCCTTGGCAAGAAAAGTTGGACGTGAAATTTACTCATGACGGGCCAGTGAAAATAGCATGTGAATTCTGACGGCGTCACGCTTTAACTTGATCGGGGGGCGTCACGGCTTAAATCATAAGGGGACGGCGTCACGTTCATGGTTCGACGGCGTCAAGCCTTGATAAGCCAGAATGGATTTTTGAAGAGCTAAAGAGGGACGGCGTCAAGAAGGTCATCCGGGAACCCTAAAAGCGGCGAGGTGACGGCGTCACACTCCATAAGGTGACGCCGTCAGATCCAAAAATTTATATATAGTTTTCTAATTTTTTGTCATTAGGGAGAGCTTTAGTGTGTGGAATTTTGGGAGAAAACCCTAAGACGATTTTAGCTACTTTTTCAGGGCTTTTTGCCTTGAGATCTTCCATGTTTCATTGAAAGATAAGTTATCAATTAATCATTCAATATGTCTATGTGTTGTTTGATTCTATCTTATTCTTGTCTTTTGTTTAACATGTTAGGCTAATTTTATCTTGTGTTTGCTTAGATCTAATGAAACCTAGCTATTGATTATTGGTTGTTAGTGTGTTATTAGTTGTATTGGATGATTGTTTATCTATGTTAGGCTTAAGAAAACTGGCTAACTTCCTATTCGGTAACTTGCTTGAACGTCTTAAAAAACATGAACCAAATGCGTACTAAAGGTTTTTATGGTTGTATTTAATGCACAAGCGAATTCTAGTGATCCCATGTTAGGAGCTTCCTAGCCGGCTCAACATAGGAGTGAAGTAGGAGCTTGTAGAGTTGGGGAAGTAAGTACGCCACCCACGAATGGTATTAAGGAATACACCCGTCATCCACGCGACTAATACACACTAATTAACCGGTAAAAGATAGTTAGGGAGTAAGGAAATCTAAGTAAACACATTTCTCTACACATAAGTTTCTCACCACATTTTATTTTCAGTTATTTATTTTATTTGCATTCGTAGTAATTTGGGTTAGTTGACTAGCAACTAATTCCGCCCACTCTATCAAAACCGAGATTTTACTTGCTTTCATAAAAATATAAAAACATAAAAAAAGAATCTTCCTCAACCCTTAGACCTAATTAGAGTAGTCTTTCATACCTAACGAACACTATTCCCTGTGGAGAACGATCAATCCCCCGTACTTACCACTACACTATACTACATCGGTCAGGTACACTGCCTGGTGGGGTTGTAAGCCTTTTGAGATCCCTCGAGAGGTAAAACCTGTTGTAAGGTTACAAAAACCACGCACATCAGATACCCCCGAAAGGGCTTACACGGACACACCGAAGTGCACCCACGATTCAGTGAGTCGCTGGAGATCACCCACGACTGTAGACCGTTTTGGAGCAAACACTAAGCGTAACCCACAAGGAGTTACCGAAGTGACCTGCTGTCAGGGCTGTTTGATGTTGACCCTGGCAGGATTTCCATTCTATCACTGAGAATCACAATTGTAAATTCTCTCAAGAATGTTCTCGGCAGATTGCTAAGATCTGTGAAGGACTCTTCTTAATTTTACAACTGCTGCCCATGATGTAGAACAACAGTGTAATACTAAGTGTTCCTAAGAGATCTTTGATGAATCTCATGGCTCTAGACTCTATTAGTGCACATTTGTTTGGTCGTCGGAGGCGTGGAGCAGAGTGCCTCCTTTTCAATATCAACACATCTCGTAGTGAGAGGTCGATAGATGATGAAGGGTTCTCCGTGTGAAATGAAACAAGTGTCTTTTGAGAGACACCTGAGTGGCTAGAAGGTTAGTGCAGTGCGTCAGTGGGTCCATGACGTCTTTAATCTTCAATACGGTGATGCCCATCAACCAGTAGATTATGAATTGAACCCGGTGTCTACCCTAAGGTTGAACAAATGGAGGGCTATTTCTTTTCACCCTTTTCTTTACTTTTCTTTTTAATTCTTCAACCCCTTCTTTCTCCGTTCATTTCATTTCTCCTTTTTCAAATCATACCTAGGACTTTCTAGTTCTAAACTATTGGTATTGTCCTTGGGTAGATCCCTCCGGCTCTGGTGGATCATAGGACGGTTATTCCTAACCTTAGTCACCTTATAACTCCATGACTATCCTATTGATGCCATAAACCAAACCTTTTGAAAATCTCTCAAAGTGTTTATGATTATGAAAACATATTTTGTTAACACTTTGAGAGTTTTGTGATTTTTAGAAAGACTCCCCCTTAACATGTGCTCATATATAGTTAAAGTAAATTTGCACATGCCGGGTAGAGTTGGCACTTTTTGAATTGATTGATTTTCAATGAACATGATCATCGCGAGACACGCTTACATCACCAGATGAACTGGCTTGAAATTATTACCCGTCCAGATCACATTCAAGGAAAATCGCTCGAAATCGGTACATTCTACTCAGACACGTCCTTTGCGAGACACGTTTACATCACCAGATGAACTGGCTTGAAATTATTACCCGTCCGGGACATGTCTTTTCGACTACTGACTTTTTCCTATCGTCAATTCGAGGGTCAATTCTGAGTCGAGCACTTATGAGATACCATCTTTCCTTTACCATATTTTAATCATTACTTATTCTCTCCCTCAAAAATAGCATACTCATGATGTTTTTGAAAAACTTGATGATTAAAATATGTTGTTTTTGAGTTTTGTGGGAAGAGTTTCAAGAACGTTTTTATTCCGAACAAAGATTATTTTTCAAATACTCCCCCTTGACGAGGGAATACTTGTCCTTATGAGCAGATTTTTTTTGAAAAACTTAGAAAAAAATTCTGGTTTAATTCTACTCATAAGAAAGAAGCTTTCATTCCTTTGATCAGGATTGAGGCACTGAAGCGTACCTCAGGGTCCTTTCTTTACAAGTACGGGTTGTGCACTGTTATGTGTGCACAAGCCATAATATCACAATCATATTAGTAAGAATATCAAATAGGAATAATGAATTATGAAATCAAATTCTTACATCAACCTCCTTTTCCAAATGTTGTGAATACCAGATCCGTCCTTTGATACGTTCTGATCGGGAACGGTGGACGACCTCCAACATAGCATTCCAATCTCCGCATCTGATCTCTGCGGTATAATCTTCTCTCGATCTTCCAGATGAACTGCTTTACTTGTCTCAGCTGATCACTGTTCCATCTCCTTGTCTTTCCCAATTCTTGATCACGAACTCTATGAACCAACCCGTCACGGACATTTTTCAATGTATCGTCGCAAAACTTGTGAATCTCGTGATATGGCATGAAGCAGCTTATTGTCATTGCACTTCTGTAGACGAAACCAAAGATTGGATGGTTCTTCATGGTGTATTGAGCTTCATAATTGGTGTTTTCAAGATGTAGTACAGGCTCAATGAGATTCAACTTCGTTTGATAACTCTCTACTCCTAGCTGGAGATCTTCTACTCGTTCTTTGATGATCCTTCTTCTGATGAAATGGCAGATAGCCGTACTGAAGGCGTATTGAAGATCGGTGGTGAGATGTTGCAGCTTCCCTTGTACTTTGATGAGATACATGTCTTCAATATCATTGAGATTTAAATCTGGGAAGTGTGCTTCTGAGAACGAGTAGAGTTTGTTGTCGTGTCTTCTGACATTGATCTCAGATAGGAATGTGTAGTCATACTTCTTCACTCCCTTGACACTAACCACTGCCACAATCCTGAGGACACTGTTTACTGAATCCGGAGATTTGTTAACTAGCTTACTTCGGTACCAGGTCCTTCGTTTCTCGAACCAGTGGTAGATTCCTAATTCAGCATCGCGATCATAATTCACTAGTTGTTTGATGAAAAGGTCTTGGTGAATGGCATTTTCCTCAATGGCTGGTTGTGGGTAACTTGCTGCTGGGGTGAAGGTGATTGATGTTGCATACTTGGTTTTGCTTTTGGCTCCGTGCTTGAGAAGTTCGGGATCATTGTTGAAGAAGAATTGGTAAGGGATGATTTATGAATGGTGTTTGCGAATCACGGGAAGTGGCTTGGTCCAGTCTGTGACGTAAGAATGATTTTTACTATCTCTGCCATCAACCCTGAGTATGTCTGGATTCGTCCAGTCAAACTTACTTGACATTGCTCGGGCAATGTTTTCAAGGTGATATTCTAGCTCAGCTGCGCTCGCAGATTTGTCTTTGAGAAGATTAAATGCATCATTCTTTATCCGACGAAGTTCCCTCTTGGTCATCTTCCTGATGTTCAGAGTATGTTTGACTTGTTGTGTGATTGCAAACGTACTGTCTTCTATCTTAGAATCTTCGTCTTCATGGATTTGAGCACTTGCCAGTTGATCAAACCATTCATTGCCATTTGTGTCATCATCATTGTCCAACCACGAGACCACGTTTGTGTTGCTAGAAGATTTCTTGCTTGTGGTAGTCTTGGTCTTTGGTGGAGACTGAGGTTGATCATCTTGCTGTTGAAAAGCCATTTCATCGGTGGTGAAGTGCTCAAAATGATGCTCAGTAGCAGTTGGACCAGATTCTGGAGCTTTTGTTGGTTGAGATGTGGTCGTAGTTGACGGTCCAGTTGGGATTTTGAATTGAGGACCTGAACTGCCTGAATCCTTGTGTTTCTTTGATTGGGTTTCAGGGTCTTGGTCGTCATGGCATCAATGATAGGTATTAGCCCGAATGGCATCAATGATAGGTATTTCTGTGTAGGTTAGGGAAGGTTTTGCAAGGAGTTTGGTGAGAAGGGCGTCCTGAAGTTCTTCAACGGTGTATTCAAGAATATGCTTCTGTTGGTGTGTTGATGCAGCGATGTCTTGAACCTTTTCTTCGAGTTGTGAGTCAATGTGTTCTGTGATATTCTTCTCAAGCTCGTGCATATACTTCTTGACATAGTGCTTTGTGTTGACCTTAGACTCCTTGAGGAGTCTTTTCTTGACATCGTCATCCAGGAATTCATCCATCAATTTCTTTGTTTTCAGCAATTCATCAACATGCTCAGATAGCCCTTTGACCATATTCTTCAAGTCTGCTACTTGGTCATTTACCTTGTTGTCTTTCTAAGCTTGAGCCAGTTTAACAGCTTTCTTCAACTTCATGGTTGTTGGTGAGATGACTTCAACTCTGGTTACTCTTGCGATTCTTCTCACACTTTTGCCCTTGATGATTGCTTTAAGAGTTTCCTCTGTTGTTGCTTTTCTCTTTGTTGTTGGTGATGATGAACGTGAAGAAGATTCAGAATGAGTTGATGCATTAGGTGAGTCTGGAAGGGTAGGATCCTTAGGAGGAGTTGGTGATTTAGGAGGTGAGACTGGAGGAGTAGATTCCTTTGGTGGTGAATTAGGAGGAAATGGTGGAGTTTTAGGTGGGGAGGTGGGAGGAGTTGTGGGTTTAGGAGAAGTTTGAGCCTTTGATTGTGACTCCTCATGAGGAGTGAGAGTAAGATGAAGTGGGGTTTTTGGAGGTGTATTAATGTAATTGTCTACTTCATTTTCCGCCTCTTCAACTTCCTCTTCTGTCTCCTTTGCTAGCCTCTCTGCCTCCTCTTTCTTTTCTTGTTCTGCCTTGTGCTTAGTTTCCAGTTCTTTGGCAGCTTCAATAGATTTATCCCCAAGAATGTCCCGTTCATCCTCAGATAACCAATCAATTGGGTCATCAAGTTTTACTCCTTCTTTCTCTTTATCACTTTCCAGCATATCATCAGGAATCTCCTCATCAGTCAGGACCTTCTTCTCTTTTTCATTGTCACTGCCGGGTTGATTAACCGGACATGGTGTTGGGGGAATAGCTGACTCAGCCCTCTCGGGTTGATAAACCGTATCAGGCTGAGTTGTGGTAGTAGCAGCTACAGTCTTATCCATTCTCATCACATGTAGTTCCCTGTCTTCGGGTCGTGGAGAAATGTCGAGGTTCTCATCAATGAGAAAACTGATCAGCATTTTGGTGTAACGGACGAATGGGATTCTTGTTAATGGTTTCTTACATTGGGCTCTTATCTGAAACACAAGATCTTCCCAGATGAGTGCAACATAGTCAAGAATTCTCTGATTAACTATGCCCCAGAAGAGTTGAGCGTGTGAGAATCTTGGATGCTCATGTCCACTATCTCTTCCTGAAACTGACCGAACCAATATGTAGTAAATGGTTCTCCATGATTGTGGAATGGATTTTGCATTTATGCTTAAGATTGTTGTGAGTGGAAGGTTGGGTTGTTCATCATAACCAATGTTGAGGAGAAATTTGAGGATATCCCGTTCTGATGGTGCAGGCCAATATCTGTTAGATAGTTTAGGTGGTTCGGGTAGGGATAAGGCTTTACGTAGGTGTGTAGGTGTGACTTTGACTTGTTTTCTGTCCAGGGTGCACGTGAAGTATCTGTCATAGTCATCGAGCTGAATGGTACTCCACATTTGATGAATGTACAACTTTGGGACATTTTCTGAATTCTCCAAGATACTCTTGCATTCGTGTCTTCTGAGAATTTCAATGGCTATTTGACAACTTGGCTCAGCACATTTGATGTTATCAAAGACAACCCTTGCATTGTTTTTTCCATACTTTGCCTTGAAACCTTGTGGGAACAGTTCTTCTTTGGTGAGCATAGGTAGTGGTTGTTGTGATTGTGCAGTCATTTCTGAGATTCCTAAAACATCATTCAGACACCAATTTGCAGGATACATGAAAGTTAGCATTAGATAAACTTTAGTTTCACATGTGATCCTTCAAATTGCTTAGCATGACTTTATAAGTTGATTTATAATTTCGAAAGAAATTACAATTGCGAAAGCTTTTGACAATTGCGAAAACTTTTGACAATTGTGAAAACTTTTGACAATTGCGAAAACTTTTGCCAATTGCGAAAACTTTTGCCAATTGCGAAAAACTTTTAACAATTGCGAAAACTTTTGACAATTGCGAAAACTTTTGTCAATTGCGAAAACTTTTGACAATTGCGAAAGCAATTTCAATTTCGAAAACTTCTTATACAAGAAATTTCGATAACTTTGAAGACGTACTATTCACCAGATTTTTCGCAAATCATTAACACTTGTGATTATGTTTTCATGCTTTTTCCAATGGAATCCTATGATGTTTCTAAGTTATCTGACCAAGTTTTAACAACTTTCAACCACAAAATCCTAAGAATCAAACTGAACGTGCTCAAGTGTTCTTCATAAACCCTACAGATCAATTATATGCATTTGATGTTTCTGGGTTCAATCCAAGGTTACAGACACTCAATTCAAGGCATAACAACAATATTTCAACACATTAATTACACTAAAACACATGCAATCGATTTTCCCCAATTCGTACGCTTAAACCCTTAAATCAAGAACATTCACAATACGAGTTTCTGGGTCTAATTCAAGTTAGGCATTACGTTTATGGGTTCATTTTAACCAATATTCATCAACAATAATCATTATAAACACACAGAATCAATATGCACAATTTACGCAAAACCCTAGATCTAAAATAGTTATTTCAGACAAATTCAACCGTTGGATCGTGAAATCCTTGAGAACCGTTGTTCATAATCACATGTTAAGCATTTAAACACTCACAGATTTAACAGATCTTGAAAGGATTGGTCTGATCAATTAGGGCCGTTGATGAAGTGGTTGAAGTTATTGAATGTGTTTGTCAGTGAAATAAATGTACCGCAGTTAATTTTCCAACTGTTTTTATTACTTTTGTATTTTACTTTTCTAATTTTGCACATTTAGTCCTTAGGCTTTGTATCTTTTGCTATTATCGACCTACCATAGCACCATACTAACTTAAAGTATACAACTTAGCAAATTTGACACATAACTCTTAATCCTAGATTATCACCAAACTTTAGAAGCATCAACGTTGAAGAAATGATGCAAGTACAAATTTGGAAAAAAATTTAAAAAACTTGTGTCTCCCCCTCAACACTTGTTCTAAAATAATTGATGACGGTAAAAAAAAATGAACAAAGTGTTGATTAAGGTTTGTACTTGCATTTTTTTTAATGTAATAAATGGAAAATCTTTTTGTGTTTTTCAATAATTATTTACAAAGATAGTTTGATGTATGACTCCTTTTAATTTTGAGTAAGAAAGTTGTTTAAGTCTTCTGGAGTCAAACATCTCATGCCAATCTGGTGAACCAGTTCCACAAATCTTGCATGGGGCAAAGCTTTGGTGAACAAGTCCGCCAGTTGGTGTTCAGTACCCACAAAGTATAATTCAACAGTACCCATTTCCACATGCTCCTTGATGAAATGATAGCGTAGAGCAATATGCTTGGACTTGGAATGTTGGACCGTGTTGCAGGAAATAGCGATGGCACTCTTGGAATCACAGTACATAGGAATCTTGTTGAAGACGTATCCATAGTCCATCAGCTGAGATCGCATCCAAATGACTTGAGCGCAGCATGCTGACATGGCGACGTATTCCGATTCTGTAGACGACAGTGATGTGCAGTCTTGCTTCTTGGATTGCCAAGAGACGACCTTGTCACCCAAAAACTGTACTCCCCCTGATGTACTTTTGCGTGTGTCTAAGTACCCTGCATGGTCAGCGTCTGAAAATGCAACAAGTTCAAACCCATAATCCTTTGGATACCAGATCCCCAAATTAATGGTTCCCTTTATGTATCTAAGGATTCTTTTAACGGCTGACAAATGCCGCTCAGTTGGTCTTGACTGATGTCGGGAGCAAAGGTACGTGGCAAATACAACATCCGGTCTGCTAGCTGTGAGATACATGATCGACCCAATCATACTACGATATTTGGTAGGATCAATGGGTGTCCCATGTATGTCAGCATCTAGCTTCGGGGATGAGGAGGACATAGGGGTGTTATAGGTGTCACAGCTGGTCATACCATGCTTTTTCAGGATTTCCTGAGCATATTTGGACTGACTTAAGAATATACCACGGGGTGATTGATGAACTTGCAGTCCTAAGAAGAACTTCAGTTCACCCATCATGGACATCTCAAAGTTATTTTTCATTAGTTTTGCGAAAGCATTTGAGTACTTTTTATGTGTTGATCCAAAAATGATATCATCTACATAAATTTGTACGATGAGAATGTCCTTCCCGTGTTTTTGTATAAACAAATTCGGGTCCATAGTTCCTTTAGTAAAATGGTTTGCAAGTAAGAAAGCAGATAATTTGTCGTACCAGGCCCTTGGGGCTTGTTTAAGGCCGTAAAGGGCTTTCTTTAGCCTATATATGTGATTCGGATGTTCTTGGTCCACGAAGCCTTCTGGTTGGGAAACGTACACTTCTTCCCGGAGTTGGCCGTTGAGAAATGCAGTCTTCACATCCATTTGGTAAACAGTTATGTTCTTGTGAGCCGCGTAAGCCAGAAACATGCGAACAGCCTCGAGCCTTGCAACTGGAGCAAATGATTCTTCGAAGTCGATTCCTTCTTCTTAGCTGAATCCTTTTGCAACCAGGCGGGACTTGTTACGAATGACAGTACCATCTGCATCTAACTTGTTTTTCCAGATCCATTTCAATCCAACAACATAAACCCCATTTGGTCTCTCTACTAGTTCCCAAACTTCTAACCGCTTGAATTGTTCCAATTCCTCTTCCATGGATTCAATCCAGTTGTCATAGGTAAGGGCTTCCTTAATGTTTTTGGGTTCGGCTTGACAAACGGTGAGTGCATAAATGCAGGTTTCACCGTCTGTATGGAGTCTTTGTCTTGTCATGACTGGGTTTTTTGGATTACCAATGATGTTTACTAAGGGGTGGTCCTTTGTCCATTTATGAGTGGATGGATAGTGTTGATAATTATTGTGCAGGTTTGACGGTTCTAAATTGCGTGTTGAAGATTCTGCAATATCTGGAAAGGTTGGTGCAGGTGCAAATGGATTAAAGAATGCATCTCCGTCATAACCTGTTGGTGTGGGTACTTTAGCAAAATTGTGGGGGGAATCTTCAGCCGCGGGTGTAGAAGTGGAAGGTGTTTGATCTACTGACGATGATGGTTCTGGTTGAGGTGCATCGTCAGCAACTGCTGTGGAAGTAGTTGCTGGTGTATCAGGTGCTTGATTTGTTACGGTTTGAGCAGCGGAATTGGTGGATACATCAGAGGCACGATTAACTAGAGTGTCATCGAACAGAGGAGCAAACAAATCTTCTAAATCCTTTCTGTTGAACGGTAAAGATGCAGCTGAAGATTCAGGAAAGTTGAGACGGTTGTGTGCGGGTTCTAAGCTGTTTTGCTCAGAAGCCATATCTGTGAGCTCATCAAAATTAGCATGGATAGTCTCCTGAATCTCCCTGGTGCGACGATTCCAAATTCTGAATCCTTTCGAATTGTCACAATACCCAACAAAAATTCCGATGTCCGCTTTGGCCTTCAATTTTCCAAGGTCATCACGATTATTCTTTGGATAGCATAGAGCTCCAAAGACATGAAAGTAATTGATGTTTGGTTTTCTGCGGTGAACAATTTCATATGGTGTCTTGGTGTGCCTGTTAGTGATCATGCATCTATTTTGGGTGTAACGGGCTGTTGAAACGGCTTCGGCCCATAGGTAATATGGTAACTGAGCATTGATTAACATTGTTCTAGCTGCTTCCACTAAAGTTCGGTTGTGCCTTTCGACCACACCGTTCTGTTCGGGGCTGCGAGCGATGGACGTTTGATGTTCAATACCCACTTTCTCATAATACTCCCGAAGAGTCTGATTCTTGAATTCAGTGCCATTGTCTGTGCGAATTTTTCTGACGGTGTTACGTAACTGAACTTGAATCTTTGTGAGAAAGGTGATGATCATGGACGGTGCTTGATCTTTAATGCGAAGAAAATAAGTCCAAGTCCATCTTGAATAATCATCGACTATTACCAGAATATACCGCTTCCCATTAATAGTTTGAACACGCATAGGGCCACATAGATCCATATGTAACAGTTGAAGTACGTGATCAGTACTGTGCTCTGGTTTAAGAGGAAAATGAGCACGAGTACTTTTTCCTTGCTCACAAGCGGGACATAGATGATCTTTGGCGTATCTGAATTTTAGAAGGCCGTCAACCAACTTTTTGCGAGCAAGCTCGGTCATAGTTTTGAAGTTCAGGTGAGACATCCGTTTGTGCCATAGCCAAGCTTTTGTGTGATGAAGCGAAAAGTGTACCGCTTTTAGGGGGTCATTTAAGCCCTAAATCGTATTTATTTGATCAAATATTTCCCTAAATCGTTCCTTTTGTCATTTTAGGTACTTTGGAGAAGAAATCTGGAAAAGGAAGCATTTTGGACGTTTTTGGAGCATAAAAGTGAAGAAAATGACAAAGTCTCAAAATCGGCTGAAAAGTACCTTTGACGGCGTCAGGGATTGCCCTTGACGGCGTCACGGCTTGGCAAAAGTGGTGGATATGAAAATTACTCATGATAAGCCAGAGAATTTTGCATGAAAAATCTGACGGCGTCACCCTTTGAAGTGATCAAGGTCGTCACGGTTTAAGCTAAAGAGGGACGGCGTCAAGCTCATTTCTGACGGCGTCACCCCTTGATAAGCCAGAGCGGATTTTGGAGGTCTAAAGAGGGACGGCGTCAGGAAGGCCATCCGGGAACCCTAAAAGCGGCGAGGTGACGGCGTCAGGATCTACAACGTGACGCCGTCAGCCCTTAAACTCTATATATAGTTTTACAATTTTTTGTCATAGGGTGGAACTTATTGTGTGTAACTTTGGAGGAGAAACCCTAAGACGAATTTCTGCCATTTTTAAGGGTTTTCATACCCTTGGATCTCCCATGTTTAATTGAAGATAAGTATTTATTTAATCAATCAATATGTCTATGTGTTGTTTGATTATAACTTGTTCTTGTCTTTTGATTAACATGCTAGGCTAGATTTATCTTGTGTTTGCTTAGATCTAATGAAACCTAAATATTGATTATTGGTTATTAGTGTGTTATTAGTTGTATTGGATGATTGTTCATCGATGTTAGGCTTAAGAAAACTGGCTAACTTCCTATTCGGTAACTTGCTTGAACGTCTTAAGAAACATGAACCAATGCGTACTAAGGTTTTTATGGTTGTATTTAATGCATGAGCGAATTCTAGTGATCCCATGTTAGGAGCTTCCTAGCCGGCTCGACATAGGAGTGAAGTAGGAGCTTGTAGAGTTGGGGAAGTACGTACGCCACCCCACGATTGGTATTAAGGAATACACCCGTCATCCACGCAATTAATACACACTAATCAACCGGTAAAAGATAGTTAGGGAGTAAGGAAATCTAAGTAAACACATTTCTCTCCACATAAGTTTCACAACTCTTTTCATTTTCAGTTATTTTATTTTATTTGCATTTGTAGTTATTTGGGTTAGTTGACTAGCAACAAATTCCGCCCACTCCTTCAAACCCAAGATTTTACTTGCTTTCATAAAAATATAAAAAAAATACAAAAAGAATCTTCCCTCACCCTTAGACCTACTAAAGTAGTTTTTCATACCTAACGAACACTATTCCTTGTGGAGAACGATCAATCCCCCGTACTTACCACTACACTATACTACATCGGTCAGGTACACTGCCTGGTGGGGTTGTAAGCCTCTTGAGATCCCTCGAGAGGTAAAACCTATTGTAAGGTTGCAAAACCACGCATCACATAGCCAAGCTTTTGTGGGATGTGCCTTGGATAGTAGACATATTGGAGAGGAAGCTGTCATGCCTTCGAAGGAAATAGTATACAAACTGGTTCCACGTTTCCCTTACATGAGGTCATTCCCTTCAAGATCTCGAATGAAACAAGTTTTCTCCCTAAATGCCACTTCTAGATCACCATCACAAAATTGTCCGACTGAGAACAAATTATGACCTAGGCCTTCAACGTAATAAACCCTGCTAATTTTGATGTTTCCGTTTACGTAATCTCCATAACCCATAATAGCAGCGAAGTGATCATTCCCAAATCTGACCGTTCCAATGAACTTTGCAACAAAGTTTACAAGAAGCTTGAGATTGTCGGTCATATGTCGGGAACAGCCGCTATCAACAATCCATAAAACAATTTGGATCACCTGCATCACCAGAAGTTGACACAAAGGCAAGTTTGGTAACGGTGGAATCCGTTTGGTTAGTAACACATGTTGTAAGCATTTTAGGTACCCATTTAAAGCTAGGTGTGTTTTGTAACCAACGCTGCCACGTCCAACTAGTCTCAGCCATTCTCCTAATAAATGCACTTGGTGATTTGTTTGTCCTAGATGCAGCTATGGGTTTTTCAACAGATTCTTCAGAAACTACTAGTGGTGGTTTTCCTAATATGGACTTGGCAGCAGTAGTGAACCTAGAGGAAATGCCACTAGATCGTTTCTTTTTGCGAGTCAACAGAGTTTTAGCAACACACTTTGTATGATTACCAGATAATAAACTAGCATGACAGAACACACTTGAAGCATCAACAAGTACATCATTCATAACATTTAAAGCTCCAGTATTCAATACATCATTCTTAGAATTATACTTAGATAAGCTAGATTCTATGTTTGACATATCATGCTTCTTATTCAAACTTCTTGCATTAACTTCTACTTCAGCATTCTTAGATAATCCACCCTTAGGTTGCTAGACTCTATGCTTCTTTTGTCTCTTTGTTGTCTTTGGTCTGCTATCCTTAGAGGTCTTGCCTAATCCTGTGGAAGTTGAAGTATTCGCATTAGTGATTTGGGATAATACTTGCTTAGGTGCTCTATCATTCTTGTTCATTCCTGATGCAATCACATCTGTTTGTGGCATTTTTCCTTTTTCTAAAACTCTGAGTTTCTCTTTCAAATCAACAATGATGTGTTTTAGTTCTTGATTTTTTGAATCCAAGATTCTGTTTAACCGAAAAGTTTCATTTCTATTTTCACAAACGTCACCAATATCTTTTTCATACTAAAAAATTTGATGTTTTAAAACATCAATTTCTTTTGCAAGATCTTGATGTTCTGAACCATGAATGTTTTGAGATGACAAAGATTCTTTTAGACGTTGGTATTTTAACTCAAAATTAGAACTCTGAGTTTGAACCCAATGCAACCTTTGGTTAAGTTTGAAAATTTCGTATGCACACTTGGTTTCCACATCACCATTGATTTGTCTGAGTCTCTCATTTTCTTTTCTCAGATTTTCATTCTCAATTTTCATTATCTCAAGTTCATCACAGTGATCATCAACAAGCAATTCATGACATGACAAATAAATCGAATTCATTATCACAGATATCACATCATAACTGAGAACATTCATCAAGAGTCGATCAACATCTTTTTCTAAAGCTTTCTTTTGACCTTTTTGTTTTGCAATTTTGACATCTTTTGCATTGAAAATACTCATCATTGATACAACTTCTGACTTGAGATCCTGTTCCCATTGAGTTGCACAAAGTCGCAGGTGATTAACAAGTGGCAAGAATTGTTTTTGAGAAACTTCTCGCTTTTCTTTCTCATAAGGAGAGAGAAAAGTGGAGACTTTGATTTCAGAATTTCTTTCAATAGCATTTTCCAAAAATTGAATGTCCTCCATAAATGTTTTGAAATATTTAAGAACGCGACATTCTTTTGGCATTTGTTCATTATCACCTTGACTTGGTAATGGACCATTGATTTGGGCAACAGTGGTAACTGGAGCAACTTCAGATGAAGTATTTATTTCATTTAAAGAGCACGGTTGTAATGATTTCTCTTTTTGAGGTACAAAAGATTCTTTAATATGAGGTGCTTTCGAATAATCATATGGTTTGTTATATTTTACATGACTCATCTTTGATCGACACTCGATATAATGTTCTTCTTCCTCTTCAGTACTATAAACAACCACACGTTGAAACGTATCATCAAACAACAATTCGGCACTGTACAACTTAGGGTTTGACTCGAGTGCTTTGTTTAAAAAACGAGGTTGATAACCGATTGCAAATCCATATCCGCGAGGATTTGGTTTGACAGTTAGATTTCGAAGAGCTGTTACAGAATTACCCGCTTTATAAACCACGTTTTGAAAATCCTTAAGTTTGCCTTCCAATGTCACAATTTCTTCAAGATATGAATCGACACGTTTCCTTGAAGCTTCTTTGTGTTCAGAAAAATTTGTTTGACAAGTTGACAATTCTGTTTTGGTTTTAGAAATTTTCGATTGGAGAATGTCAACCTGTTTTTGAAAATCAAATAATTCTTGTTCCTTTTGTGAAATTGTTTCATTCTTGGAAACGGTCAGTTCACGAATTTGATGTTCCAAATTTTGTACTTTTACGTATGACTCTTGGAATGCAGTCTCAAAACTTTTCTTACATTTTTATTGATTTTCATAATTTGAAAGTTGTTGCTTGTAACACTCAAGGTCCTTTGTTAACAGTGCAACTTTGGCTTTTAAGTTTTTGTTAATGTCATTGCATTTGTCCATCTGGGATTTATGTGCATTCAATTGTGATTGGGTGGCAAGCAATAAGGTCATGATTTCTGAATCCGAATCTTGCATAGGATCATTTTGCTCAAGATGTTCAGAATTGTCATCGTCAAAAGAATCATCAAAAGAAACTACTGGGTTAATTTGATCATCATCAAAGGTAACCATAGTCCTTGGTTTGGGGCATGCGTTTGACATATGACCATTACCCCCACAATTGTAGCAAGTGATGGAAGTATTAGCAATCCCTTTCCCTTTGTCAGCAAACTGATTCCTTCTCTGAGAATTTCCCATACTGTTTCTACCACTTCCTGAGCTGAATCGTTGACCACCTGAATTCCCCATGTTTCCTGACCCAAACCTTCCTGAAGACCTATTCTGAATCTCTACTCTTCCATTATTGACGACCGCTTGATTTCTTGTATTAGATGAAGATCTCAAATGATTGTTTGTTTTGTTAAAGAATTTGCTGAATGCACGGGCGATCAGTGCAAATCCTTCATTCAGAGATTGAAAGGCATCATCTTCATCAGTGTCAACATTTAAGTACATGTTGTAATCAGTGTTGGCATATTGGACGAGTTGATTCTCAGGATATGAAGAAGGTGCTTCATAAGGAACAATTTGATTTGACGATTGAGGTGCAAAACCTGAATGAGGTGGTGGTGGTGAAACAAACTCTTGGTTTGGTGCAAAATGTGACTGAGCCATGAGAGCAAGTGAGTTTGGAGTAGGTGCTGATGAGAATCCTCCACGTGCAACTCGATCCTTATCAACCTCAGATTGGTGTTGTTTTAGGTAGTCATATAACAACCCATAAGACACGTCATTGATCTTTTTAGCTTGACGAACGAATGTGACGTACTTCTACCAATCTGGGCCGAGGCATCCCAAAAACTTGGATTTGATAGCAATCTTTGGTAAGATGATATTGTGGCGATCCAGATCATTAATGATGTTTGTGAAACGATGATAGTATGATTCCAAGGATTCCTCAGGTTCGATCATGAAGTGTGTGTATTCCATGTACAACTTTGATTCCAAATCCTCTTGATTCAGTTCAGTACCTTCCATAAGCAGATGTACGTGCTCCCACATGTCCTTGGCTGTCTTTTGGGCATCAATACTCCTAAAGATAGGATTGGGAATCCCTTGGAGTATATAAGACATAGCTAGCTCATTGGCCTCTTGTTGTAGAACTTGTTCTGCAGTTAGTTGAGCTAGAGGAGTGGGGGTTGTTGTCGCTTCTCTTGGAGGAACTTGAGTTGGATCACCGGGAATGGTTGTTGTAGGTGCTGGATATGGTCCATCAATGATGACTTTCTTCATATATTTCCCGTGAGGTTTCCTTAGTTCAATGAAATGGAGAAAACGACTGGACCACTGCACATAGTTTCCAGGTGTGAGCATAGGTGGTATGTCTTGAGAACCTGCTTCATGCCTCGATTGCTGACTACTTATGGCTTCACACATTTTGGTAAACCAATGTGGTTCTCTGGAAGATGGTTGGTAGTTCTGCATTGGTTGTGGAAGAAGTTGTTGTTGTTGAGGGAATTGATGTTGATGCATGAACATTTGATGTTGTTGATACTGTGGTTGGTATGATGGTTGATACTGTTGCTGAGGATATTGCTGCTGAAATTGTTGTTGACGGTACTGTGGCTGTTGTTGATTGTAGAAGTTGTAATTGTATGGTGGTTGAGACATTCTTGTGTTTTTGTTGATCGTTTAGATAATTAAAATGTGTGTTATGAGTTATGAGGTTTGGTTTTGGTTAATTGAGGTTTTTGTCCAATTTCGAAGAAATTTTACTGTTCACTCCAATTGCGAAAAACACTGTTCACATTGCCAATTGCGAAAAGTCTGTGAATTGCGAAAGAAGCGTCCAATTGCGAAAGAAACGTTCAATTGCGAAAGAACAGAGAATTCCGAAAACTTCAAAAATTTGCGAAAGAGAATTGATAATTACGATAAACTATCTAATTTGCGAAAGAGCTTAGTAATTGCGATAAATTATCTTAATTGCGATATGAAAAAGGCAATTTCGATAAATTAATCAGAATTGCGAAAGATCAAGCAATTTCGATAGATTATCAAAATTATAATTTCGATCACTTTCTCAACTCTTATACAAGAGATGAGATTAAATGCAAAGTCGAAGTATTTTCACGAACTTATACAAGCAAGGAAAATACCGAGTACCAATTTCGAAAATGCTTGTGATTTGCAAGAAACCCTCTTCTTATCCAATTGCGAGAAACCCTCTTTTCACCAATTCCGAAAAACCTCTTTTCACCAATTCCGAAAAACCCTCTTTTCACCGACTTTTTTCGAATTTCGTCTAGAACGTTTAGCAATGATGATTATTCGATTATTTTGGTTTTTAACAAAAAAAGCTACGTAGATACGAAGATTTTTGCAACTTTGAACGTGAAAAAACTAAAATTTGGTGAAGATCTGCAACTAGCAACGATTTGAACAAATGTTTTCAACACAACTTCGAACAAAATCTCAAAAAATCAACGCGTAAATGACGAAACCAAACTAATTAACGATTGAATCTACTCTTAAACACACACAATAACTATCCTTAGGTGAATGATACCACTTGATGGTCCCTATAATTAACGTAAACACAAGCTACTCAACTATAATAACCACGACTACAACTATTATTAACTACGAAAGATAAACAACTAAACTAGAAATGAAATACGAGAGATTAGAAAAGAGTAGAGAAGAAGAGAACTTGGATGATTAAGATTCACTAAATACTTGGACAGAGCTTACGCACATAGAATGAAAACCAACAAAGGAAATAAGCACCCAAGCCTTCTATTTATAGGCACAAATTAGGGCGTCATTTCCATTAAGCGCTTCTAGAAGAAATTTCCTAAAATGGCCGGCCCATGGATTCCTAATGGACCGAGACTTAGTTACAAACATAGAATCCTTTTATAGTTTATCAACCAATACAACGTGTAATGACTAAGACTTGAATTAATGAGTAAAATGTGTTCCTAACATTGGGCTAGTATGAAAGTAGAGCCCAATCTTATACTACGGATTAAGGAGGCTCAGAAGGATGATGGTGAGCTGTGGTCTGTGGTTCAAAATGTGGAAGAGGGTAAGCAGACAGAATTCAGGGTTGATGATTTTGGTGTGGTATGGTATGGGGATAGACTTTGTGCTCCTAAAGATCCTACACTTCATGAGACTGTCATGTCTGTGGCTCACAATTCCCCATTTACTATTCATCCTGGTTCTACCAAGATGTACAGAGATCTTAAGCAGCACTTTTGGTGGAACGGCATGAAACGAGATGTGGATTCGTTTGTAGCAAAGTGTATGACTTGTCAGCAAGTTAAGATTGAGCATCAGAGAGCTAGTGGTTTATTGCAGCCTTTGGAAATTCCTACTTGGAAGTGGGAGGAGATCTCTATGGATTTTGTTACTGGGTTACCTCTTACTCGGAAAAGACATGATGCGATTTGGGTGGTCGTTGATCGGCTAACCAAGTCTGCTCATTTCTTACCTATTCGGAAGGACTATCGTGTTAGTTGGTTGGCGGAAAATTTTCAGCAGGAGATTATTAGACTTCACGGTACTCCAACATCTATTGTGTCAGACAGAGATCCACGGTTTACTCCTCATTTTTGGAAGGGTCTGCAAAGAGCTTGGGGAACTCGCCTCAAGTTTAGTACAGCTTTTCATCCTCAGACGGACGGTCAGACAGAGAGGACCATCCAGACATTGGAGGACATGTTGAGAGCGTGTACATTAGAGTGGACTGGGAATTGGGACGAATACCTGTGCTTGGTGGAGTTTGCCTACAACAACAGTTGGCATGCTAGCATCAAGGCAGCACCTTATGAGCTTTTATATAGGAGGAAATGTAGGGCACCCATCTGTTGGAATAAAGTGGGTGAACGTTTGATTGAGGGGCCGAAAATCATTGAGATCACTAATGAGAAGGTGGTTGTGGCCAAGGAGAAGCTGAAAGAGGCTAGGACTCGACAGAAGAGTTATGCTGATAAGCATCGACGTGACTTAGAGTTTCATATAGGAGATCGTGTATTTCTGAAGGTATCACCGTTCAGGGGAGTGAAACATTTTGGGATCAAGGGAAAGCTTAGTCCATGATTCATTGGACCGTTTGAGATTCTTGAGCGTATTGGGGAGGTTTCTTATCGTCTGGCTCTACCTCCGCAGTTATCACATGTTCATGACGTCTTCCATGTATCTCTTCTGAGGGGATACAATTACCATCCGCTACATGGTGTGTCTTATCCTTTAGATCAGATCCAAGATGATATGTCTCTTTCAGAGGAACCCGAAGCTATTTTGGATCAACAAGATAGGGTCATGAGAAACAAAGTCATTCCGTTTGTGAAAATTCTATGGAAGAACCACCCAGAGCATGAAGCTACCTGGGAAACCGAGGAATCTATGCGAACAAGTTATCCACAATTCTTTTTGTATTCTGGTACGTCTCCTTTTCGTTTCCAATTCAATTTCGCGGACAAAATTTTTTTAGAGTGGAAGAGTTGTAAAACCCTAAAATCCATAATCACATTTATTAGATAATTTGAACTTTAAACTTTGTTTGACACTAAAATTTTGGACATTTTTAAACTATATGTTATATGCTTTAATGAATATATATCTCAAACTACATTATGAGTTAAGTAGAAAATAAAACCTAACAAACCTAAGTTATGTGATATCACACGTTTTTAAGTCATGCTAGGCCGATTTTCCCTTAGCTTGTGTTAGTGCAAATATTACGATATTTAAACAAAACGATTTCTTCGGTTTTAATAATGACAAACATGTAACCTGTAATACATAGCGTAAAATGTGCAAGTTACTTGTAAACACAAATCATCAATGCATACTTACATCAACACCTCCCGACATCTCAAGTATGCTTCAACGAAGTCGTAGATTTTCATCCTGACATAAATCACTCAAGGTATGGACAAACAAATCTACCACTTGAAAAATGATCAAAGGATTATATTTTTCTAAACTTCACATTTTTAATGTGACAAAACTTTTTTTCAAAAATATATTTTACAAGTTATTTTTGAATTAAAAAGAAATGTTTTATTTTGAAAAATAAGTTTAAAAATCCCAACAGTCAATTTTCCCCCCAAAACAGCTCCAACATTCCCAAATAAACCTTCCCCACTAAAGACAAACGAAGGAGCGTCCACTGTACCACTAAAGTACCGACGGCTCCACTAAATTTAGTGGAGCCGTCTGATAATTAGTGGAGCCGTGCCCCAGTAACGGCTATTTTTCCCCTTGCCTATAAATAGTGGACCATTTCACACTTCCAACTTGATTTTTCCAGTCACTTTTCTCTGGTCTAATCCCTCCTCACTTAGATGACTTTCTTTGATCATTTGGAGAGTCTTAGTTTGTTTAAGAGTGATCCAATCCTCCATTCAAGTGATCCTCTTCATTCCTCTTGATTAGCAAGAGAAGAACACAAAGTATCCAAGTAGATACAAAGTGTTGTCATCCCTCTTGATTAGCAAGAGAAGAACACAAAGTATCCAAGTAGATACAAAGTGTTGTCATCCCTCTTGATTAGCAAGAGAAGAACACAAAGTATCCAAGTAGATACAAAGTGCTATCATTCCTCTTCATTTGCAAGAGAAGAACTCAAAGTATCCAAGAAGATACAAGAGTTGTAGTTGTTAGGTCTTGTAACATTTGTTACACTCTTTATTGTATCATAGCATACATCAAGATCATTTTTCTTTTGAGAGTTTGTGAGGGAAGATCATTGTGATCTTGTCGAGATCTTGGAGATCTCTTGAAGCCATTGGGCTTGTGTGTATTGATCAAGTGGATCAAGGGTAGATCGGGTAGATCGTGGTAGATTGGTGCTAGTTAAGATTAGCACTCGACATTTAGCTAAGTGTCGGAAATAGGATAAGCGACGTGTACGGTGTAGATCGGGTAGATCGTGGTAGATTGGTGCTAGCTAAGATTAGCACTCGACATCTAGCTTAGTGTCGGAAAACAAGTTAAGCGACGTGTACGGTTTTCTCCGCCTGAAGGGAGTTTGTTGATTAGTGAAGTAACTCTCGAGTTGGGTACTCGGGGAGTGGAGTAGGGCGAAGAGGAGCTTCGTGACCGAACCTCTATAAATCACCGTATCCGGTTTGCGCCTTCTTACTTGTCTCTTTACTTTCATTTCATTGTTTATCGCTTTGTATTTGCATTGCGTTTTTGCTTGTGAGGCTAGTTGCATATGTTATGTTGATTATCTATGTGTCGTGGTTTGATTGTGCATATGTTGTAGTTTACTATATTCATCTCTTGATGCTATATGATCATAGTTGACACTTTTCATATCACATCACACTTGATCGGGAGTTTGATACAAAAGTTTTAAGTTTTAAATGGAAACGTATTCAACCCCCCCCCCCCTCTACGGTTTCCACAGCTTGTATGTACACATTTAAGATCGAAACTATGGAAACTGCAATTGAATATTTCCTATCACACGTTAAGTAGTAATAAGGGCTGAATAGTATTAAAAATTTGTACACAATTACATTGTAAATATTGCAAGTAAATTAACAAATAAATCACTGCATATTACCCACACCAATTTCGGATAATCACTTGAAATTTACCTCATAGATCTCTCAATCTCCTCCTAAATTCACGACTTTGTTTTGTTGACTCCCTTCCAAACCGTTTTATTAGAACACGTATCTCTCCTTCCTTCTCCTATTTTGGTTCGAGACTGAGAAAACAAAAACACACACACTACCTTTGTTGGCTGCCAAGAAAAGAAGAAGAAAAAGCTAAGTTAGAAGTGCTAATCATTGGGGGTTTTCTTGTGTACTATCTGAGCCCTAGTTGTTTTCCCTTCGGTTTGTGTTCCTAGTCGACACCAGGTTCTTTTGTTTTCCCTTATGCTCTTTTTAGTCGACACATACAAGATTTAATCAAGAATAAAACCATGCTATATAATCATTTGAATCATGATTAATATACTTGTTATTATGCCTCGTAAAATCATGCATGAAATCATAACATGTACGTCTCTTGTGAACTGTTTTGTGTCGCGGTTTTGGTGTCTGTTTGGTGTCTTTTTTTCCAGCCTATGTCGACCTATATCACACTTAAAACAAGCCCTAGAAATCAATCATAAATGATCATTAATTGAGACATTAAAACCTTGAAACCCTAGAAATTAATTGTGAGAGGAATTAGGGTTTATGTTGTTGTTTGATCGGGACAGAATTGATAGTCAAATATGTGTGCATCATACAACGAGTTTTGTAAATGTTTAATTCTGGATTTTTTCTTTTAAACTCAGTTTAGGGTCTTAGTAAAGTATTCCAATTGGTTTGAAAGGATTTGAGTTTGATTTAGTCATATTTTTGAATTTATTGTGATGATATATCAAAACTGTTCTGCAGAATTTTATTTCAGTTGTGGTTTATGATTTTTCATTTTCAAACCATATCAAATTAGAGGCTGCCAATTTATAGGAATCATATTTAATATGTTTAATTCTTCCTGGAATATTTTTAGAATTTTATGAATTAATTTCATTAGGTTGTTAATTGCATACTTTCGAAGTGTATCTGCAGATCCAAATCTAGATATGTTAGCATAAATGATTTTTGAACCGTGTGTCCACTAAATAATAAAATCTGTAAAAATTCAAGTAGACTCTTAAGACATATGGGCTCCTGTGAGAATTTTTTTGATTTTTAGTTTGGGATTCTGATACGTTTTTAAAATTCATTTTGTGGGCTTCATTTTGTGATAAAACCAGTTAATGTGTATGCATGTGTTACATAAGTGTTAAATGTTTCACTTTGGTGTTTGGTGCCATAATACATGTTCTTATATCGGATGTGTCTTTTAAATGTCGTGTTGACTTGTGTGTGGGTACGATTAACCTAAGTGATAATCCCGAACCCTAAACCTAATTTAACTAAATTGGGAAGTCGTGTTAAAAGTTACTAATTATAGAAAGTTACTAAATATGGAAAGTTACTAATTTGGGAAACTTACTAAATATGGAAAGTTACTAATTATAGAAAGTTACTAATTCTGGAAACTTACTAAATATGGAAAGTTACTAATTATAGAAAGTTACTAAATATGGAAGGTTACTAAAAATGGAAAGTTTCTAAAAAAATAGAAAGAATCCTAAATTATGTAATCTGATTAAAATGAGCTTATAAGTAATACGTGATTATTAATTTGTATAGGTTCGGTGAAGAAGGAGTGATTCCCCGTTTCAGTGTACTTTGTTATTTTGTTGGTTGCTTGCATAAGGTACAGATATTCTGATCTTTCTTATAAGGTTTCTCATGATCTTTTCGCATCTTTTGATTGCTTAACCTCTGATTTTGATGCCTTTGCTATGAGCCTTTCTATTATGACACTTTTGATATAATACGATGACATAAGCATGTGATATGAGCCTTTGCTATGCACCCTTTGATATGAACCTATGATTATGATATTTCTGATGACCTTAGATTCTGTGTCATTACTATGACATTCTATTTGACCCTTCAGTTTGATACCCGAGCTATCACTAGTCATGGGGGTTCCATGACCATGTCATTGATGCACCAATGGCATGACTCTAGGGTGGTCGAGTGATGTTCCACCCCGTCCCTTTTGTGTATATGTTTATGAGCTCAAGGATATATGTTTGGCCACTATGATTTTTGCAGGGGCGTATGGATGCATCCTAGATCTGATCTGTTATGTTATATGTTATATCTCTGGTGATTGGTACTGTGTGCAATACATGCCCTTCACATTTCTGGGAGCTAGCTACTCCATTATGTTACTTATGTTATTTATGAAGACCATGATTATGATGTTTATGATATGATATGTTTCTGGGCTCGTGGTAGATTTCTGACAACCCTTACACCTTTGATACATCTATATTATACCTTATGTTATTCCACAATGCACTATATTCTGTATTTCTCATTTTCAGTTTCAGTACTTTGTTATATATATATATATATATATATATATATATATATATATATATATATATATATATATATAATATATATTATATCTGTTCACTGAGCTTTTTAAGCTCAGCCGCATTTCTTTTCTCCGCGACAGGTTATTAAGCTAGGAGCTGGGGCTATCTTTTGGGATGAGAGTAGGAGCTGAGTGCAGACTTACCCTAGACATCTTAGCTTTGATTCCATGTTATTTCATTATTTTGAGATTCAGATTATGATGTTTCCTTCATTTGGATTTCTTGTGGAACTTATGTATTTCTCTTAAGTCATGTTGACTTACATTTTGGTATTTATGATTAGACTTCCGCTTGCGTTTTTATTATGTATGTTCTGATATGCCGCCATAATGTGATACTTCTACCCTTGTCGGGTTGGGGTGTTACATCAACTCTCACACAAAACCCTAAACTAAACACAAAAAATGGAAACTTCATATTTGGTGTTCTCCCAAGAAATAAAGAGGTACGAAATGACTTGAAGGCGTGGTGATCGTGTGTTCCAAGAGTAGGTTCATGGGTGTTAGAGTAGCAACTTAGTGTATTGAATTCGTAGGGTTGTGATAGTGTCTTGTTCTTGTTTCTTTTCTTGATCTCGTTAACAGCAAGTATCACCATAATCCTTTTGTTTCTTTCAATCTATTCGACTCACACGTATGCTAATCTAAATAATATAACCAACACTAAAAACCTAATCGTTAACATGCTATCTGATCTGGTTGTTGTGTTGCTGTCGTTAATCTGTTATAACACATAGGAATTCACCACATGAAATCATAACTAACCTGCCTAAAACCTTGTACATTCGACTTATGTTTCTAATCTAATTTCGACCCCTATTTTATTTGACCCTAACCTGATCTAAACCCTAATCTGGTCCTTATAAACGTGCCTTCTAAATCTGGATATAAACCTAGAAATTAATGAAAGGGCGTACACATTAATACGAATGGATTAGGGCTTGTTTGGTGTCATTTTATGTGGTCTAATGCCTCTTAATTTGAGTGTGTACACGTATGATTTGTGTGCCGATCTAGGGGCTGCTAAATGTGTGTGTCATGGACTCAATAGCCTATGAAACATGTAATATAATCAGATCTAAAGAGGGATTAGAAATAGGGCGTTGTTGGTCTCGTTATAACACTTAGATGTCTCATTAATTATTGCGTCTTATGTGTGTGCTTGCATGTGTGATCTATTGTGGTCGTATGATGTCTTTTAAAATGTTAAGATCCGATCTAAAAGGTGGGCTAGAACCAAAACTATGTGGTCAATAACCTGCTTGTAAACACAAAACACATTAATTATGGCATATTATAAAAAGAATAGAAACCCTAGATATATATTAGAAGAGGGGCGTATTTATTAACAAGGGTTTGTGATGGTGTGATTTTTTGTATATATGTATATGTTAAAATGATGTCTAAAAAGTGTCTTGTGAATTTTAAGGGCTCGTGTGCATTTATATAATTAAAACATGTTATATGATGGCTTAATACGGATTCTAAAATGAGACAGTTTTGTAAGTTGAATATGTGTACACAAAAACGTGAATTTCATAAATGTTTAATACTGTATTTTTGCTTGTAAACCTAGTTTAATGTCTTAATTAAGTTTTCCAATTGGTTTGGAGTGAATTGGAGTCATATTGGTCATGTTTATGAATTTTATGGCATCATGTGTCAAACCTGAGTTTTGGGAACTTAAAATCAGTCGGTGTTTATGAATTTTAGTTTTCAAACCACAAGGATCTGAGAGCTCTCCTTTTACAGAGGTGATATTTAGGTTATTTTTGAATTCCGGGAATTTTTGTGGATTTTTATGAAGTGTTAAAATGGGTTAATGAAAGGCAAACTTTCTGTATGTATGTGCAGTTAACTTTCTGAACAGGTCTAGAAAGATGATTTTTAAAACAGTACTTGTACATGGTAATAAAATCTATAAAAATTTGTGAAAGTACTTAACTGATAAGGGAATCACTGAGAATTAATTCTTAATTTTTGGAGCTTAATTGGTAGGCCTTAAAAATTATAAGAAAGTGGTCCAGATTCACTAATATGTCCTAATTAAGTGATATATGAATTGGAAGTATTATAAACCATAAGTTTGATTAATTATGAATGTGACCCTAACTTACTAATTATGGAAACTTGCTAAATATGGAAAGTTACTAATTCAGAAAAGTTACTTAATTTGGAAAGTTACTAATTCAGAAAAGTTACTTAATTCGGGAAACTCACTTAATTCGGAAAGTTACTAATTCGGAAGTTGCTAAATAAGGAAAGTTACTAAATTTGGAAAGTTGCTATAAATAGCAGGAAACCCTAATATGTTAATCTGCTCAACAACAAGTGATGAATCAGAAATAACTTATGAAATGGTTCTTAAATAATAAGACGATCATTAATTCGTGTAGATTCGCTGAAGAAGGAGTAACTTTCGATCCATGTGTTTTCTGATATGGTTTCATTTGCGGTTTGAGGTACATATATTCTATCCCTTCTCAGTAGGGATTTCTCATGACTCTTCGATCCTTGACTTTGATATGATCCTTGATATGATCCTTTGATATGATTCACTATGATATGATTCAGTTTGCTATCCATTCTGTTATGATGTTCATTATGCTATCTCCTTGATATGAGATTCTGTTCAGTTGATATGCTTTGTTGATTATACTATGATTACTACTTTATGATTATGGATAGCCTTTGCTTAATTATCTGTTCTGTTGCCCGAGCTAACTAGCCATGGAGGTACCATGGCCATGTCATTGGGGCACCAATGGCATGACACTTTCTGTGGAGGTGTGATTGATCCACGACGTTCCCTTTTGTTATGTATGATTTGAGCTCATGGCCATTATGTATATATATGTACAGTCTAGTACTTGCATATGTATTTTGTTTGCAGGGAGCGTATGGATGCATCCTAGGTTTTGTGATATGTTATGATATGGCATTTGTAGTGAATGGTATGTGTGTGCCATACACCCCATTTCACTTTTGGGAGCTAGCTACTCCATTTGGTACTTAGAGGCCTCCCCTCTTCGTGCACTTATGATTTGACGGATATGTATATGTGATTATGTGGTCTATTCAAGTGTCTCGTTTAGACAGGCTCGTGGCTATTCCGTATATGTGATTATGTGGTCTATTCGAGTGTCTCGTTTAGACAGGTTCGTGGGTATTCCTATGTGATTCGTTTGATTCCTTATGATTATCTGATCCGTACTATCTCTTGATATCTCACTTCATTTGACTCATTTGACTTATGATAATTGTTCAGTGGATCTTTGATCTCTCACTCTTTTGACAGATGATATTCATTTCAGCAGGAACTTATGTTTCCCTTTCCCTATACTTATATATGTTTTGATTATTCGTTTTGTTATATATATCTGTTCACTGGGCTTTTTAAGCTCAGCCGCATTTCTTTTCCTGCGGCAGGTTTTAGGTTGGAAGCTGGGTCTGAGTGAAGAGTGCATATGAGCTCTTAGTGGACTACCCTGATGATAGACACCCATTTGCTTCTGGATTAGATTTGGATTCATGTTCAGTTAGATTAGTTTGGATTTGTATTTGGCTTTGGAACTCATCATGTTTAGAGTTAGTATTGTATTGTTATCTTAGAATACCTTTGTAACCATTATGTTTATAAGTCTTCCACTTGCGTTTGTATGTTCTGAGTGACACCATAATGTGGCATTTTGACCCTTGTCGGGTTGGAGTGTTACATGTACTACCTCGGAGATGGTGGTAGATGACGTCACTTGTGGCTGCATGGTGCAAGATGGTGGTGATGCAGCACCAACGAGTGGTCATAGAAGCTAAGGGGTGGAGATCGATCGAATGTCCTATATATCCAAAGTTTTATATACTAGTATCACATTAAAAACAGTGAGAAATTTTAAACAATAAAATAAACATCAAAACTTTAAAAAGGTGTTGATGTTTTGCGAGTGGTTTTTGTAGTGTGTATGTTTTGTGAAATTGTGAGTGTAAAAAAGATTTATAGAGAGTTGGCAAGTTGGAGTGTAAATTTTATAGGCAGAGTGAAAAATAAAATAACACCCTTAACCAACCAAACATAAAGGCTTGCAAATATTAACACGCCAACACATATTTTACAGCCCTCTACACACTAACTACTCCATCAATATTATCTATGTGCTTTTACTATGACATCAACCTTCAACATGCAGTCGTCTAGCCTACTGGTTCTTAAGAGAGTGAGATATGTGCATTATTTTTGCATGTCATGTGTTCTTATAATACAATGCATGGGGATGGCATTCATTGTTGATAATTTACTGTTCTAACCCGCAATAACATGAATGCACTTTAGAGTTGTTTGGTAATGTGTTTAATTCACACATTAGGGAAAGGTAAGTCAAATAACTCGACTTTGACAAATCAAATACATTGAAATTCTTGCTTACGACTACATTGTAAGTAGTTTCATTTGAGGTTAACTAATAGTTTACTTGAGAGTGGAAGACGTATGTTGTAATTTATGTAATATGCTTTTGTCAAGAAACTTGAAGCTTTGAATACTATCCACAACAGACACACAAGTGTTTGTTTGCATTGGTTTGGTAAGATACTTGATCTGCACAAATCTCTGAAGCTTTTAAAGCTATCTGCAAGTGGTTATTTGTTTCAACTCTTTTTCTGTTTTAGTGCAACTTTTGCTATTTTTGTAGTTGTTCAATACTGTAACATGACTTATCACATGACACATCAACCTTCTATAGTCGCCTAGCCTATTGTTCTCTTATCAATATAGACCCCGCCATCTTAAAATTTTTTTTGTTAAAAATATTAATTATAAAATTTAAAATGTATATCAAAAAAACACTATACTATTTTCATATTCTTTAAAACAAATACTCGAAAGATACATACAAATAAGTAAAACATACGTATTACTCCAACATTAAAGCGTACGAATTATATTACATATCGATAATAGTTCAAAAACTAAAGCGTACGAATTACATTACAGATCGATAAAAGTTCAAACACTAAAGCGTACGAATTACATTACAGATCGATAAAAGTTCAAACACTAAAGCGTACGAATTACTCCAAACTAAGATTTTCCAGGTCATCATAAAGGTCGTGAAATAAGGCAGCTGAATCAACTGTGTGCTTGTTGGGATGCATATACACTTCTAGCATTTTCTTGAGTACCATTATCTGGTGATTCAGTTTGATGCAGTTTGAGCACTCTGCATTTCCAGGACTCGATGTTGAAGGTCCTGCAGTTGGAGTTCTTGATGGTCCTGCGGAATGAGTTGGAGGCGTTGAAGCTCCAGGAGAACCGGTCATTAAACGGAGTCGTTCCTCCTTCCATAAAAAAAAACCGCATCCATAATCCTTTGTCCCACCCTGTTAAAGAGTAAAAACTATTATTTTTAACAACTAACCAAATTATTTAGATAATACACAAAAAAAGTATGTAATTGTTCACATTTGGTAAAGGACACGCATAATATAGTTTACCACAGGTGCGAGGTCGATGCGATTGTCACAGAATTACGTCTCCTCAACCATAAGGACAAGCAAAAGCTTCAAATTCCGCCATCTTCATGATAACAGTGTGTGTTTGTGGTTGTGAGGATTTGAGAGTGTATAATGTGTTTGTGAGGATAAGAGCAGATCTGCTAACTATTATATATGGTAAAAAAATAGAGCTTTTGGTGGGAGTTTTGGCGCCAAAATTTTGGCGGGAATTTTTGGTGGGAAGTTTTGGTGGGAAATTTTGGTGGGAAGTTTTGGTGGGAAATTCTGTTCCATGTTGTTGTTGTTGTTGTTGTTGTTGTTGTTGTTGTTGTTGTTGTTGTTGTTGTTGTTGTTGTTTTGGTGGGAAATTTTGATCTCGTGTATAACCATATCATCTCGTCTCATTCGTTTAACATCTCATGTATAACCATATCATTTCGGCTCATTTTTTTAACATCTCGTGTATAACCATATCATCTCGTCTCATTCGTTTAAAATCTCATGTATAACCATATCATCTCGTCTCATTCGTTTAACATCTCATGTATAACCATATCATATCGGCTCATTCGTTTAACATCTCGTGTATAACCATATCATCTCGGCTCATTCGTTTAAAATCTCATGTATAACCATATCATCTCGGCTCATTCGTTTAACATCTCATGTATAACCATATCATCTCGGCTCATTCGTTTAACATCTCATGTATAAACATATCATCTCGGCTCATTCGTTTAACATCTCATGTATAACCATATCATCTCGGCTCGTTCGTTTAACATCTCATGTATAACCATATCATCTCGGCTCATTCGTTTAATATCTCATGTATAACCATATCATCTCGGCTTATTCGTTTAACATCTCATGTATAACCATATCATCTCCGAAAAAAGCATGTTTTTTTGGGTTTGGGGATTGAAAATTTTGAAAATTTGCAAGGTTGCAATAATTGTGAATCGGTAGTCGGGCGGTCGACCCCCTGTAGCTTGTAATCGGTCTAGGCGGGATTAATCGGTGATTAATCGGATTGGCATTTTCGACAAGTTTTCTGTATTTTCGGCAAGTTTTAGGTATTTCCGGTAAATTTTAGGTATTACTGGAAACATTTTTCTTAAAAAAACATCTTAAAATAGATATAAACAACAAGTATAAGTTATTAAACAATTTTACGGCGAGTTTTGGGTACTTTCAGCAAGGTTTGAAGGTGTCGGGAAAGCTTGACCACCGTTAACCGTCATTAACCATCATTGACCACGGTTGACCGAGTTGTTTGACCGATTTACACAAATCGGAAAGGTTGGTAGCCTTGTAGCACCTAATCGGCGATTAATCGGCCTTGTAGGCCTTGTTTTGCAACACTGAAAATTTGGAATGGCGGTAAGGTTTGGCGGTGAAAGGGGGAAAATATGCTTTTTCGGAGTTTGATAGTCTCGATTTTCATCAAAGCTATTTTGAAATAATTTTAAAAAGTTTTAAATTAATTAAAGATAATTTAGAAAATATTTAATTTAAATAAAATGATTTAATATTGATTTAACTTAATTAAAATGATTTAAATATAGTATAAATGATTTATCTTAATTTGTTAAAAGTGATGTAAATAATTTTAAAAAGTTTTAAATTAATTAAAGATGATTTAGAAAATATTTAAATTAAATTTAAATGATTTAAGTTAATCAAAATGACATAAAAGAGTATTTTTTTTTCTTTAATAAAATCGCTTTTGGCGGGGACATGTCTCCACTAAAAGATTTCACTAAATTATTTGTTTTTCCCTCTTCGCATTTACTTTATCCAGCCAAAGTTTTTGGCTAAAAATAAAAACTTTTAGCCGGGACGTGTCCCCGCCAAAAGACTGGCTAAAAAACAAAATTTATTTAAGTGGGGATGCGTCCCCGCCGAATGTAATCGTAAAAAAAGGACTCAATTATTAACATATCTGGTTTTTGACACTTAGAAAAAAAAAGTTAATCGCAAAACCTACCTTCGTCTTCCTCTCTATACCACCACAGCACCACCACTACACCATCACCACTTCACCACCACAGCACCACTACTACACCACCACTACTTCACCGCACCACCATCTCCACCAATACACACCACACTCGCACCATTGTGCATGATGCATCTCTTTCTCCCCTCTCATTGTTTGATTCTTTCCTAAACCCCTCTCATTGTTTGATTCTTTCTCTTCTCTTCTCCTTTCTTACTCTCGACAGTGGTACCAAAAAAACCTAGGTAAATTTTTGTTAGTTTTTTTCAATTTTTGTTAATTGTTGTTAATTTGTGTTAATTTTGTTAATTGTTAATTTTGTTATTAATTTTGTGTTAATTGTTTTTAGTTTTTTATTTTTATTAATTTTTTTGATTTTTTTCCTTTCGAGACCACATTACAGCCGAGACCAAAGTTTAGCCGAGACCAATCGAGACCAAGCTGAGACCATAGCCAAGAGCTTACTGTGCCAAAAGGTTTTTTTTTTTTTTTTTTTTTTTTTTTTTTTTTTTTTTTTTTTTTTTTTTTGTTTATGTCTTTAGCGAGGACATGTCGTCAACAAAAGTTTTGAGTGACTAATTTGTTTTTATTTCTTTAGCCGAGACTAGCCGCGACCACAGCCGAGTCCAACCGTGAACCACAGCTAACCACAGCCGCGACCACAGTATGTTTTTATAGCAGACCCGACTAGTTATGATATTGTTTATTAGGTTTATTGTGTTTGGTCGATGGGTTTTGAAAATAGTTATGATATTGGATATGTTGTCTTGCGGATTAAAAAGATCAGTGGTTATAGGCAATTATGCAGGTGCAAAAATGTACATCAATATGTGATAAAATCAAAAATCAATGGTTATAGCTAGACTTATAGGTAATTAGGCAGGTGTGCAAATTCACATCAGCTTCTGATACTTTAGAGTCCATATACAACATGTTTGACCAGCAAAGTTTTATGCACCAAATTAAATTAGGGCCTTGAAATAATGGGCATAAATAATGAAAACCATTTTAAAGAAACAACTAATGACTAAACAGATTTGTGATGAAATTGCTGGTAGCAATGCTTGTCCATAAGTATATATACAAGCATCGTATGTTGCCAAGTGTTTTTGTTGTCCATAAGTATACCCGACTCGGATATGTTGTCTTGCAAAAATAGTTATGATATCGTATCAGTCACAAACCCAAATAGCAGCCCACAAGGGTGTGTTTGGTTAACAGCCCTGAAAGGGTTTAGGTTTAATTTGTTATTTATTTTTTTTTTATTTTTTTTTTATTTGTTAAGGGTTTAGGTTATTTTTTGTTATTTTTTTCTGATTTTTGTTATTTTTTTTATTTTTTTTGTTTTTTGTTATTTGTTTTCTGATTTTTGTTATATATATTTTTAATTTTTTTGTTAATTTTTTTCGTACAGTTTGCTGTCGAGAGCCGAGACGAAGCCGCCAGGACAACGTGCTTGTTGTCTAGACCAACCGAGGTCGCCAAACGTTTTGACCTGATATTTGCAGTATGTTTTTTTGTTTGCGTTTGTATTTGGTTAATTAATTGTTTTGTTAATATGTTAATTACTTGGTGAATTGTTAGAATTCGTTTGGTGAATAATCACTAGGACAGTTGACATCACTATTAGTTGTGTTTGGGATTGCTTTTTAAACTGCTAGGGTGTTTGGTTCCGAGTTAGATTGAGGGGCTGAAAAACTGTGTTTGTAAATTAGATGTTAAGATATTAAGCTATAGAATTTGTCATTAAAAAGGAAGTTGGACCTTTGAATGAAGCAATAGTTACTTGGCATAAATTAAAGAGATGTTAAGATATGTGTTTTTGAATTCGAATCTTTTGACACTAAATAAATCTATATCCCGAATGGCGCCTTGGTAAAAATCATTGATATTACAACAAAGAATGGTAGCGGCTGGAAAAAGCAAAACAACTTTGTGGTTTGTCCCTAATGGAATGAATTCAGCATGTTGTTCCAATAATATCACGTCTACTCTAATAATCTTAGTGAGATAAAGTGGGTGTGGACACTTTAGTTTAGAGAGAGAGAGAAATGAGAGAAAAGAAGGAAAGTCTCGCATTGATACTAGAAAGAACACACACCACATAACCCATGAGGTAGGGGGTATTTATACCATACTTAAGTCTAGCATCCCCTCGCAGCTATACAAGTGTTGCGAGGGTATGATGCTATAGCTTACTACAACATATTACAACGTTCCCTAATCAATATTACATGGAAGACCCTATATCATGATTTACACTTTTTGTGTTCCAACAATCTCCCCAAAAGGGTAGATCATGGGGTCTTCCGATGTAAGGCAACCGGTCTTTGTATCTTCGATCTTCAATGCATTGCTTCTAGCATTTTTATAATGCTCGAAGTTCCAGTCTTTCTTTTATCACCTGCAAAACTCTACTTATCGGTTCTTGATGTTCAACACCCATCTCTAGCTGCTTGAAGAACATCTGATCCAACAGATCTTCCAGCATCACTTGTAATGATCTGGTATGTAACGGGAGGCTTTGGTGCAGCTTTGACTTTTCTTGAAGATATTTCTCATAATACTATGGTCAAAGTCTTCTGGTTTGCACGATTCCCAAGTAGATGAGGCATTAAACACATCAGTTATCAGTTGATTGTTTGTCTTCAATTGTTTTATCATCCATTTATTGTAGAAGACATCTTGCATTGATGTTTCAGCCCTTTCGTCATATTCCTCGTTACTTTCAGCATTAGACTTACCAAATGCAGATGATACTTCTTCGGGATTTTCAACCGTTGGGTTTTCATCTTGCACCTCTAACTCCTTATCTTCCATAACTAACCCATCTTTCTCCAGCTCCTGCTTTGTGTTTATTCCCCCTTCTTGTAACTTTGCCTAATACACTTCAGCTGCTACACTTTCTTCTTCTAACACAACATCTTCTAAAACATCTTTCGGATTTAACTCTGTGGAGTGTTCTTCGACATATTCAATAGGTTTTGATGAGCATGAGAGCTTTTGTGATTGTTAGTGAAATGATGTAGATTGTTCCATGATTTTAGTACCAGCAGCTACTGAAGATCTCAATCTCGTAAGCCGTTTCTCCCCCTCAGGATTATCCTGACCGGGATTATCCTGACAAGGCTTCGAGATTGGTGTCAGCAAGTTTGTTTTTTCCATGATTCTTATGGGGCTTTTAGTAAGGTTCTGATATAGACGAAACCTTCAATGAGACCGAAAAGGTTCTCTGTATTTCTTCCTTGGAGCAGTTGGAATGAGTGTTGTTGTTGTTGCAGATGTGATAATACGAGAAGTGATTTTCTGGTAGTCTTCACTGTGGATGTTGATGATGTATGACTTTTTGCAGTTGCTGGTGCCTGTGATGTAGGTATTGTTGCAGATGTGATAATACGAGAAGTGATTATCTGGTAGTCTTCACTGTGGATGTTGTGTTGTTGTTCTTGTTGTTGTTGTTGTTCATGTTGTTGTTACTTCTTGTGTTGGTACTGGTGATAACGATGGTGATAGGGCCTTCTCCTCCTTGGTAATCGGTAACTAACCGGGCTCACATAGAATACCCGTTAGCGAACTTGTCGATGTATCAACGAATGATACATGAGTTGTTTGACCGGCTTTCAGAGCTGGCGTGATGTTAACTCTGGCCGGATTTCCGGGTGATCCTCGTGAAAATTCATTAGTAGAATCCACTACGCCCGTTCCGAAATCCACAGAAGGATTTTTAGAAGCATCATAATGTATGAGTTGGTTTAACTCAGAGGTCCTAATAGAACTACTGTTGTCAAACTTCTTCTACGTCCTAAGCTTCCTTCTAAGTGTTTTAAGCTCCGACCCCCTTTTCATCTCCATCATTGTCATCCATACGATCACTTCTATTCCTATCCAACAAGCTATCCTTATCCTCCTTAAAAGGTTCACATTTCACTTGATCCACCCCCTTATTGTGCCATAAGGCATCCATTTTTGCACCTACGTTTGTTTTCTCAAGATGTTCTACTCACGTAGCAACATTCATCCATAAGTTCCTCCAACTCCGCAGATTCACTTGGCACTTTTTCTTTAGTCATTGTATGAATTCTTGTTTGATGCCTCCAACATATGCTTACTATTTAAATCTACCCTTTTTAATACCTATTTTGGCGCTAGACACAACTTTCCTATGCATTTCCTGGGTAGGTCCGCTCGGTTTTGAGCTTTCCATAGAAACGCTGGCTACCCGTACAAACTCCTTTTCTACCTTCGTGGTTTGAGCAGCAAGATACAATAATGCTCTTAGAATAGATAATGCACTATGTGTTAGGAATATAAATATTCATATGAAGGCTCGGTCACCCCGAGCATCTAATTAGCATTTATATAGCTCGTAGGCTTATATATATTTGTTTAGTATTATTAGTAATATTAGTATTAGCTTAGTCGTATTTATATTTGTGGAGTGGGTCGGGGCTTTCCCCACTGTCAGCTCACTTCACAGCCCACTAGGGGCAACAATATGTAGAAGTATAAATACCCCTTCCCACACTTGGGAAGGGTTGGAACTCTTGTCACATTTCAC
Source organism: Artemisia tridentata subsp. tridentata (assembly GCA_021014915.2). Lineage (NCBI taxonomy): Eukaryota > Viridiplantae > Streptophyta > Magnoliopsida > Asterales > Asteraceae > Artemisia > Artemisia tridentata. The sequence goes on along the minus strand of CP139502.1, from coordinate 123,105,842 downwards.
CTACAATCTAATATTATCCAGGTTTCTCTCAAGAGTCTCCCTCTCTCTCTCTAACATCTCACTAACTCACCATGGATCTAATCTTCCATGAGCCAAGACCACCCGAATCAACCACACAATCAATATGGTTATTTCCTACAATTGGTATCAAGAGCCATGGTTTCATCTTGGTCAGATCTGTGGTCAATGGAGTTATATTCGGTTGGTTTTATCTCAGATCTGTGGTCAATGGTTAGGTCCTGATTGATTGTGAGTCATTCACTGCTTCAAGTGGTCATTCACTGCTTCAAGTGAGATTTTATTGGTCAAACACTTGTGTCTATTACATTATGTTCGTGTGACTGTCTTGCATCACTAATTTTTGTTTTGGGCTTTAATAGGTGGGCTTTAATTGTCCACAACTTGAGAGAAATGTTGAGTGTGTCAAATGATTGAAATAAGTGTCTCACGTTTAATTTGTTCAAATTGATATGAGATAGTAGAGTGTCTTGGGCTCACTGGTTATGTTCGAATTGCACTAGTCCATTGTTTGACGCATTTTTTTTTTCTTTCCTGTTTTTCACATTGGTCTGTTGGGGGTGTCAAATGCTCGTATATCATCTTGTTTGGTGTTGTACAAATTATGTTGTGCCCAATATTTGGTTAATACTTTCAGTTGTAGTTTGATGCAGTTAACTAAAACGGAACAACGGTTTGCAATATTCTTGTGTGCACATGATGTTATTGGTAGAGATTTGATAAAAAGTGTATGTCATGGAAGGAAGTTCTTGGTTACTGCTAGTGTTAAAGAATGTGTTTCTTGAAAGCGGTTTGTCTGTTTGACTGGTCAAAGAGAAAAACACAGATCCGGATTTTAAGGAAAGTACGAAAGTGACAGGTTTGACCGGTCAAATGCGGTTTGTCCTGGACTCGGTTTGTCCCAGACGCGGTTTGTCTACTGGCTCACAGACTCGGTTTGTCTGTTTTACCCTGGACTCGGTTTGTCCATACAGTCACGAACGCGGTTTGTCCTGGACGCGGTTTGTCTGTTTTACCATGAACTCGGTTTGTGTATATATTGTATACTCGGTTTGTCCATTCAAACACGAACTCGGTTTGTCTATTTTTCACGAACTCGGTTTGTCTACTTGGATGCGGCTTATGTGTTTTGGCACAGATGCGGCTTGTCTGGGTTGATAAAGGTGAAACAATATGAATGAAGATGGAGCAGATGACCATACCACAACGACTACAACAATTAACAGCCGCAAACCAACTTCAGTCAAATACATCAGTCTAACACATAACCAATCCTAATCTAATCACTACCTTAAACCGTTCACCACTCCCCAATACTTGCAATTGACAACATGACTCGGATTTAAATGATAAAACAAAGTAATCACAGTCTCTTATTCACAACAACTCTTAAACAAGTAAAATGCCAACAATAGATTCATCAACAAATTAATCACAGTCTCCTAACCTCATCACAGTCTCCTAACCTCATCAACAAATTGGACTCAAAAGACTTGATGTTATTAACATAATCTCAGATTGCTCTTTCTTTCGTGGTTATCAAACTAAATAGAGCCTTTCAAAAGGTCAAGCATACGAAAGAGAAGATATCATCATTGATCATTTTCGAAGCATACAATTCGATTTAACTATCCGAAAATCATAATGAAAGAAAAAGACAATAACAACAATGTTATCATCTTTCCTTTTATTCGGTTAAAACAAGAATCGAAACAAATATAATCAAACCTACCTTAGACCCTCAAGGATCTTGAAGCTTAATCGAATGAAACATCTCCAAAAAGGGTACATTCGATTTGTCTTTGTGTTTCTGATTGCAGTAACTAATCAAGTAAGAATGGGTGGATGTTAGTCGATTTAATGAAGAAGGTGGAGAGGATGGGGGCGCATGATTTATGATGGTGATTAGGGTTTGAGGGGTTGTGGATTATTGGGGTTTGGATGAGAGAGATTAGGAAGGTGAAGGAGGCGGATTTGTTTGTAATTAGGGTTTGTTTTTGTGGCTGATTGAGAGATGAATTGAAGAAGAAGAGGGGCGGATTATTATTTGATTAAGGTTAAAGTTGTGTGTAAAAGGGAGTTAAATACCGGATTTGTTTAGGGTTAAGAGAGTGATGGACATGGGCCGAGTGAATTGTTGGTTCTGAGCTTTATCTTCTTTAATCAATGGGCCGAGTAAATTGTGTTGGGCTTTATTATTTTAACTAACTGGCATACTTTGGTCAACTAAGGGTAAATGTGAAGTTAGTATATGATTATAGTTTGACTTACTCTTCCACAAATTGTTGGACTATAAGGTGAATATAGATCGGGCTGTGGTGTCTTGTGAGTCGTGATCCGAAGTTATTGTTTTTGGCAACCGTATGGTGTTGGATTTGGGTTCAAGAGTGAAATGTTTGGGTATATTTGGATCCACAAAGTTTCACGAGGATACACACTTCACGGCTAGTATTTGGGTTTATGAATGTCATCGGGATTACAGAGTTGCGGATTTGGCGGCGTAGTCCAAATAGAGCCTACCACTTGAGCAAGCATGCAATTTGATTTTTACGATCTGAGTTATAGTTGTCGAATTACAATTTGTTTAATTGCTATTTGTCAAGTTGCGCTTTGACTTGTTGCGACTTGACGGATTGCGATTTGACCTGTTACGATATGACGTTGCGAGCTGACACTTGCGATTTGACTTATTGTGACTTGGTTGATTGCAATCTGACTTGTTGCAATTTGACAATCTGTGGCTCGACTTGTTGCGATTTGATCTCGTTGTGATTTGACTCCTGTGACTTGAATTTCGAAGATTAATATTGCACTTCACCCTTAACTGTTCATGTTGATTTCACGGTTTCTCTTGTAGATTTTAGAAAATCCCGCGAAAGATTCGATTTCTCGGTTTAAATCTCAAGAGCTGTAAAATCCCGTGAAATTAATTTTGGACATGTTGGCGGGACTTGGATTTAGACAAAATAAAATTTACGGGGTTTGACTATTCTTTTTCGGGATAAGTTTGTGCCTCAAGATCAGCAGGAATTGGGAAATTATGGTAACTTGGTTGGTTTGTTAATTCACGGGTTGGTGTACTTAGTGTCACAAACATCTCGGGGTGGATGGATGCACGATGTTTGTTGACCCTTGCTCGAGCGTATTTAAGGTGGTTAGACCTGGATGTTCAAGAAGTGGATATATACAATAAAGGATGGAAGGTTGGGTATATATCACTACCTATATTTAAAGGAGTTACGTTGTTGTGCTCAATATAGGTTCTAAATCACAATTTGCAATTTAAGGTGATTAGACTTGGATGTTCACGAAGTGGATATATACAATTAAGGATGGAAGGTTGGGTATATATCACTACCTATATTTAAAGGAGTTACGTTGTTGTGCTCAATATAGGTTCTAAATCATAATTTAGTGCAAGTTTAGGTCGCGGACTTGTTCTTTATCAAGCTTCATCAAGTGATTGTTGTTTCTCAAGCTTCTAATGGGATTGTTGCTCGAGATCTTCTCAAGAGGTAGTCAGGCTTTAAGACAAGAGGTGATCTGTTTGGAGATATGTGTTAACCTTTTACTCACTTTAAAGTCATATGCATTTCATCAAGCGGTTTTGGCACATTACGAGCTTCAATGAATTGTAAATCTACTAAACCATTGATGATGAGGAAAGCAAGGGGTTACTACAAGAGAGTCTGAATCACCTTCTTCGTTGCAGTTGTTTCGTTTGTCTCTTTCCATATTGTGTGCCTGTCAAATTCACATACGTCACGGACTCTAAGCTTTGGCAAAAAGGTCATTTCATGTCCTTTTTGAGGGGGAGAATTATCGCAAGTTTCCTAGAAGTTCCGTCCCCAGCGATGTGAATTTTAGCGGTTCCGGTTACAGCGGGTCAGATCGTATCGGTTCAGTCTCCAGCGGTTTGAATCTTAGCAGTGTCGGTTACAGCGGGTCAGATCGTAGCGATTCAGGATTCAGTGGTTCAGTCTACAGCAGTTTGATACTTACTGCTGTGCAGTTAGTTCTTGAATTTATTTCTCAGATAAATCTCAAGAACTGTAAAATCCTGTACACAGTACGACAACTATTCTGGATCAGACAGCTTTGTTTGATAGGACTGACTATGAGTCATGGGCTCTTCTAAGAATTTGCGCATGTTTCTTTTACTTTCTGGCTAGTCAACAGCACAAGATGACCACGAAGTTAATCTGGTATTCTTTATTTGTGATTGAAGTTGTAGTTCTCGAAGGCGTCTACTTATTTTATCTTGAAGTCGGGGTTGGTTGGATGCATGACCTTCAATGATAACTTGCTCGTGCGAAAAATTTAAGTTGAAGACTTGGGTTATCTAGTTACCAGCAGTCGGGGTAACTATCACTTAAGAGTTACTGGAGTACTCAGTGTCACACGTCATTGACGTTGTCGATAATCGCAAGAGGTGTTAATGTCTCATACTTTGGTTGGGTATTGAGCACTTAGAGATCTGCTTGGAGCATTAATTCTCTACACCGTTCTTCCAACATTAGTGCAAGCTTAAGTTACAAATTTGGGGATTTCTTCTTCTGGTTTCAGTATTGGTATATCGGGTTTCCTTCATCAAGTGGTCTCTAATTTGGGTTCAAGGTTGGTTAGTTGGCCAAAGGTTTTAAAAGGTTGTGATGTGATCTGTAATTCTCACGAAATATTCTTTACCCAAACTGATGTTCACCAAATCTTAATCAGTCATGCCACATTCAATCTGTTACTGCCTCACGGTTTCTTCTTGATTTTGTAAAATCCCAAGAAAGAACTTATTTTTCGGTTTAAATCATAGATTTGTAAAATCCCGTGATGATGGACTATGCGCTCTTAACCATGATCGGGTTAAAACCATTATCAAAGTTCAGTTAAAGCATAATGAAGGGCTAGATTTGGGCATTAACCACAAGACGTGACTACGGAGTTGATTCATTATTATTTATTTGAGGCTGAAGTGAAATTTCATGGGTGCGTGTACTTAGCATCTGAAGATATCGGGGAGGTTGGATGAAGATTCTTCGAGATCCTTGTTCGAGCTTTCAATACAATGACAAGGACTTGGATATCTAGTTATTTTTTTCTTTCTCCCTATTACAAAATAACTATCACTTTAAGGAGTCACGTTGTAGTGCTCAGTGTCACACGCAGTTGTGGATATCCAAGAGGTGATGTACGTCTTATACTTGATGGTTGGTTGGTTGAAGAGTATAGAGTACTTAGGGATTCGATGTTGCACGAAGTCTCTACACCACTCTTTGTCACGCATTAGTACAAGTTTAAGTCACAAGTTCGGGTTATATTACTTCAGTATCAAGTTCATCATATTGGGTTTTCTCCATCAGTGGTCACGACATCAAGCCGACAGAATGATAATGGGGTTGGTAACGAGTTAGATGAGAGAAGATGTAAAGAGAGAGATTATGACGTTTGAACACAGCAGTTCAAGCCTCGCTCTTCATCAAATGACGTCCGTACAAGTCAGTGCAGGCCTCGCTCTTCAACATAATGACGTCTGTACAAGTCAGTGCAGGCCTCGCTCTTCATCATAATGACGTCTGAATACCTCAGTTCAGGCCTCATTCCTCAAAGAAAAGAAAAGTGTACGCTTGAGTGCACTTTATCTTCAAAAGAAGAGGAGTCTTCTTATTTATGGCCATTCTCACCAACAAGTTTCATGCTCTTTCCGTGCTTATTCAGTCTTCAAGTGGATCGGCGCACATTGGAGTATATTCTTATTCACTTGTTCAACCAAAAATTGCAGTTGACAAGCATATGCAATTTTTGAGGGGGGGAAAGAGTGAATAAACAACATGTCAGTCGTCAAGAACCGTCAAGTGGAGCTACTTACCGTTGATGGTATTCATATTCACTAGTTCAATCATCAAAAATTGCAGTTGGAAGGCATATGCAATTTTTGAGGGGGGGAAAGGGTGAATATTAATCTACATGTTGGTTGATGATTGAGAAATGGTCATACGACTCCTGAATACGTCAGTTCAGGAGTCGTGCAAACCATGGTTCTCCAACACTACTTCTTCTGTCTATCAAGGTGTTGAAGAACATGGTCATGGAATGCTAATCAACAAAGTCTCACGGGTTGGTCTTATCAGCAACAATGGGTTTCCAGTCAATGCTTCAAGTACATGTCATCAGGCTACATGTACACATCATGATGATGATTCCGATTAATCGTAACCATCATGGGGGAGAGGAATGTGTACACCAAGGACGCACAACAGGTTCACGTGATTGGGCTTAATCATATATTCCGGTGTTGAGAACCGCAGAGATGATCAGTGGTTCAACTTGTTACCTTGGTATTTACGTTTCACTGTTACGTCATGGACTGATTAATCGTAACCATCAGGGGAGAGAGAATGTGTACATCAAGGACGCACAACAGGTTCACGTGATCAGGGCTTAATATCCAAGGATGGATACATACTATAGATGACAGTGGTTCAACTTGTTACTTTGGTGTTATACTAAAGACTGAAGAAGGTCGAGTCGTCAGTCTACTCTTCATTCTCTGTTGGGTGTTATCATCTCATGTGTATGCTGCGGGCTGATGGGTTACATGTAAGGTTACTGGAAGGCATTGGGTGAGATGAAGATGATTGGTATTCTGTTCCTCCACATTGGGCAATCTTGAAGAAGGTCGAGTCTTCAGTCTTCTCTACATTCAAGAATGTTGAGCTCTTTTCTTACAACTTGATATTTAACTTAATCCCATGACAGTTCTTGTTTGATGAGTTGTGGAGTTAAGTTAGGTTCAAGTTGTTCCGTAGTTTAAGGTTTGGTTCAACTTGATTTTAACCTAATCTCATGACAGTTCTTGTTTGATGAGTTGTGAGGTTAAGCTGAAATCAAGTTGTTTCTGGGCTTAAATTTGTGGTTTAACTTAACCTCATGACAGTTCTTGTTTGATGAGTTGTGAGGTTAAGCTAGATTTCAGTTGAGGCTCAACTTAAACTACCGAAAAGATGCCTAAGGTTTATGACGGCGTCACTCTAGGACGGGAGTGTTAGAAGATTAAAGACGGCATGCATTTGGTTATCAAAAGTCTTCTTCATATTTCGGGCGTTCATCCAAAGTCTTCTTCCTATTATGGGTGATCGTCAGAGGTTGTCAGATTGGGGGAGAGCACTAATTAGGGGAGAGTGAAAAGCCAGAATCATTCCCTGATTAAATGTGCTCACGTTACTCTTCAGCAAGTTAAATGATGGAAGCGGAAAAGATTCAGAATGCTGAGGAGTAATGGTTTCTGGTTCGTATCCTTGTATATATTTTGCTTCTTACATTATTTTTCATATCTTATACCATTTTTGTAAATAGATACATAGAAATCATGCTTATTGTAAATAGAGAATCGTAAATCCAGAAAAACCATAAAAATTAAAAAATTAGAAAATACCAAAAATAGTTTCACCTAGGCATGTCTTCTGTTTATCGATAACATTTACGGACTTAGAAATGTCATTCAATAATGGCACGGGTCTTTAAATGAAGCTCGAGCAGAAGTTAAAATGGATTGTTAAAACATGTCTAAAATGGCTTGCTATTACTTTAGATAGCAACCCGCGCCTCATATTGGGGAAAGCACGTCACCAAAAAGACGGCTGTTCCTCCAACTGGGTGATGTTCACCTGGGCATGGATTACTTCATATCCATGTTTCTTCGATCTGATGTACGTTTCAGTGCATCATTTCTTGAAAAAGAAGAGAAGTCTTCTTTGCATACAAATAGTTTTCATTCTATGATTCTTCTGAAAATTATTTGTGAGACACTTGGTGAATTTGTGTTGTATGAAATTTGTTTAAACTTGGATTATGCATAAAATTTGTCACTCAATCAACGACTACAAAACCTCACGACAGTTCTTGTTTGATGAGTTGTGGGGTTAAGCGTGATTTTAGTTGAGGTTCAACTAGAATACGGGTCATTGATTGAGGGGGAGAGTGAATTCAAATTTTATATCATCAAACGGATTTATTGGTTAAATCATACTTGTTAGAAATGGTTTTGTAGTTAATGGGGAATTAGTTGAAGAGGATCTTGCTTAAATATATCAAATGACCAAGTGTGTTAGTTGCTAGAAAGTTTAGGACATTATGTGCAATTTGCTTATAGTTTCCTAGCTTTATGTATCTAGAAGGTTCATTTGTGTTACTTTGGAATCCTCGTATAATCCCCAAAATGCTTTAAGACTCAAAACCTAAAAGAAGTTAGAAAACCAGTTGTGTTTGATGTTTTTGAATACTCCACTGACATTTGTATGAACTAAGTGAATGAGTTTCAAATGTTGTTTGTCTCTGCTGCTTAATTGTTGTTGATATTGTGCATATGTTCTCAGGATTCGCTTAGGTAGATTGCTATTATGTTAGAATCATGTTCCTAAGATCCTGAATTGAATATTGAAATCCGTGTGAATTGCCATGTTCATGATTGCTATTTGCTCTTCATGCTAGATAGTGGTTTGACGTAGTTCCTGATTGGGGTTTGATTATAAGATGAACTTGGTATTATAATGTGGCAAGCTGCTGAAGGGTAGCTATCAAGGAATAGTGTATCTGTATGTATGTATATCTGTGTTGATATTCTTATGCAGATTCCATAGCCAAAATGAATGTACCAGTTCCCATTCTAACCATTTGATCAGACGTTCAAACTCTATTGATTGGCTCGGAATTCACCACGACAACAACATCGGCAGCAACAACAACAACAACACTTTCACCACCACCACCACCATTCATTTTGGTCTCGCCAAGTGGGGATCAACTACATTTGCGAAAGATTTGTTGGTGGATGGATAATTGATGTTGACTACTAACTCAGAAAAGCGGGTGATTACATCATCTGCGCAAAAGGTCAATATCATTTGTGTCATAATAATCAAATGTGCAAAATCAGCAGTGAATCTCCCTCTTAGATTAAGGGGGAGCAAAGTATGTTTCATCATCAGAATATATTAAATCGGACACATTTTCTCCCATGTTTTTCTAAATTATTTAAATCAATTGGGATCACAAATCTCAAAAGGTTTGAAATTTTTGATCGGGGGAGAGAATGTGATTTAAATATGAAACCTGATGAAAATGTGATGTTTTGGACATATAATGAACGCTCTCCCATATGTGCTAAACTCTTTCGTATATCGATGCACATATTGAGGGGGAGCAAATGGACAAAAAGGATGTGGCATGCATCTTGTGTGTACAAGGCTCAGACTTAACCAATGAATTGACGAAACATATACTGTCATGAATCGAAAGGACATATCCTGGCCGGGTAATAATTTCAAGCTAGTCTAACTAGTGATGTAAGCGTGTCTCGAAAAGGATGTGTCTGAGTAGAGTGTACCGTTTCGAGAAACTTTCTATGGACTTGACCAGTACGGGTAATAATTTCAAGCTGGTCTAACCAGTGATGTAAGCGTGTCTCGAATCGGTCATGTTCACTGAAAGTGGATCAATTCAAAAAGTGCGAGCTCTACCTAACATGTGCAAATTTATAAAACAATCAACCGAGCACATGTTGAGGGGGAGCATTTGAAAAATATAAAACTCTCAAGTGTTTGCAAAAATGTGTTTCAGTATCATGAACGCTTTGAGATATTTTTCAAAGATTTGGTTTGGCAATCGTGGATGAATACCAAAGACCGACCATTTTAATTAATGTATGGAGTTATAAGGATGGTTAGGTTAGGCTCAAGTTCCCACGATCCCGCCAGAGCCGGAGGGATCTACCCAGGGACAATCCACTAGTTAGTGTAGAAGTCCTTAGGTATGATTAAAAAGGAGAAAAGTGTGATTAAGGGAAGAGTGCCGACTGAGATGGAGCTAGTACTGGAACAAACCCAACAAGGTACTAGTTATGAAGTCTCGGTAAGCACTGAAGGGGTTGAAGAATGAAAAAGAATTGTAAAGATAAAGGGTGAAAAGAAATAGCCCTCCTTACAACTTAGGCAGAAACCGGGTCAATACATATGCTGTCAGAATCACTTAGTTGATTGCTGGCATTGAAGACAAAGTATCATGGACCCAGTGATACGCTGCACAACCCTCCCTAGCCACTCAAGGTCCCTCAAAGGATTCTTGTTTCAATTGTCACGGAGTTCAATACATTCCTATCGTCTCTCTCACTCCGAGTTAGATGATATTGAAAAGGTGGCAGTTCTCTCCAGCCTCCGCTCACTAAATCAAAACGCACTATCGAGTCTAGAGCCACGAGATGCATGATAAGATCTCATAGGAACACGGATTATTTCTACACTGGTGGTTCATCATTAAGGACATCAGTTGTAAACTTATGAGTCCTACGCAGATCTTAGCAATCTGCCAGAACATTCATGAGAGAATTTACAATTGTAATTCTCAATGATTGAATGGAAATTCCTGCCAGGGTCAACATCAAGCAGCCCTGAAAGCAGGTCACTTCGGTAATTCTTTATGGATTACGCTTAGTGGTCACGACAGTTTCTAATGGTCTACAGTCGTGGAGTGATCTCCAGCGACTCACCTAATCGTTGATGTGCTACGGTTCGATCTTAAAAAGCCCTCTGTGGGTTTTCGATTAGGAACGGTCTTGGTAAGGATTAGAGAGAGTTTTCACACTATGCTGTTAACAATCTCGAAGTCCGAACCTGTAAGTACCGGATGTTTTATTGCTAACTGTCGTATGCAGGAACTTCTGGCGATTGTAGCTGCTTGCTGTTGCAGCTGTTTGCGGTTGTAGCTGATTGAAGTTGCAGCTGAATGCGGTTGTAGCTGGTTGCAGTAAAGATGCCAATCCTCTACCACATGTTCACACTACATCATCTTAATCAAAGAAGTCATGATCAACTTAAAAGACCTTTTACACGGCTTCCGCAAACTCTGATGCTAAAGATCATGACACCAAATAGTGTGAGCATGTCGGCTCAAAGAATAACACATCACATGGAAACATACTCCTGAAAGATGACTTGGAAACAAATGTTGGATGATAAAGTCGAAGAATACTCTAAGATCATCCAAGACAAAGAAAGGTCATCTAACGTACACTGCTGATTGCACAAAGTTTCAAGACAATGAAGAATCAAAGACTACGAGCTATGAAGACATGATCAGAAGACAAAATGCTAGAATTCAAGTTATTATTTCCGGGGTGACCTCCCTTAGGGGGAGATTGTTAGGAATATAAATATTCATATGAAGGCTCGGTCACCCCGAGCATCTAATTAGCATTTATATAGCTCGTAGGCTTATATATATTTGTTTAGTATTATTAGTAATATTAGTATTAGCTTAGTCGTATTTATATTTGTGGAGTGGGTCGGGGCTTTCCCCACTGTCAGCTCACTTCACAGCCCACTAGGGGCAACAATATGTAGAAGTATAAATACCCCTTCCCACACTTGGGAAGGGTTGGAACTCTTGTCACATTTCACCTACAATCTAATATTATCCAGGTTTCTCTCAAGAGTCTCCCTCTCTCTCTCTAACATCTCACTAACTCACCATGGATCTAATCTTCCATGAGCCAAGACCACCCGAATCAACCACACAATCAATATGGTTATTTCCTACACTATGTGTTGTAGCATTAGGTCTTTGCTAAGATGTGATATCTGCTCATCAAGTCTCCAAAGATGAGCTTGATGACCCTCACGAAAGGTATAAATGGCTCTTCCTTCTTCTTTGACTCCTTTTTCAACGATGTTGTGGATTCAAAAATGTAGGTGTCCACCTTTTGTTGTAAGAGTTGCAGGTTTGTTGTCTTCCACGAGTTGGATGTGGTACCAGAATTGTTGAAGGTATATGATAATGTTGGAAACAGTGTCAGTGATTGCAGGAAATATGGAATGATTCTTGAGAATTTCAACGATTGTGGAGTGATCACAGTGAAAGGATTATTGGATAAATTGATGGTTAAGAAAATCCAAAATTTGGTTTCTGGAAGAAGTTCTTCATTTGTTAAAATGGAAAACTTCGTGTACTTCTTCCTGAATGGTTTGTGGTTGTTGTTCTTGAGCCATTTTTATGAGATGTGATTCTGAAATGATATGGGAATTTTTAGGTATATGGAAAAATTTAAATTTCTTTATTTTCACTCTACCTATTTTTGTATGCTCTGGCATTTCTTATTCGAGCATATTTCTTTTTATTTTTCTTTTCTTATGCTTTCTTGCTTTTATAGCATAAGTGCATGCTCTCTTTTTTTCACATGCGATTTAATTCTCTCTGTCTGTTTTTGTTTTTCCTCACCAAAAGTTTGTATTGTGATACTTTTTCAAAATATTTATTAGGTTTAGACTGAATGTTGTTTTATATTGCGCATGCTTTAAAATATACGTTCATATAACCTTTTTGAAGGTTTGGGAAAAGTATAAACATTTATTTCAAACTTAAGTAATCCAGTATATACAAGATAACTTGATTAGGAAAAAAAAAACTTTTTCAAAGATAATTTAATTGCACGAGCGTGATATTTCTTGATGAATAACTAAACTTTGAACTCTCTATTACGTTGCCTAGTTAAAGCTGTCCATTATCAGCTTTTAGGTGATAAATATTCCTGATAACGCTCAAATTGTGCATGTTTTTAGTAGCGTTATTCGTGTTTTTATATATGTTATTTGGTTATATTTATATGCTTTTGTTACTAAATCGTACCAAAGCGTGTTTGCAAAGTATATGTAGCCAAAAACAGGAAAAAGGAAGAAAAAGTTGAGAAAAATGAGGAAGAAGGAAATATTTATGATAGTGCGAAGATTCTTGTGTCAAGTTCCACACCAAAAAGGCATTTCAAAGAATGAAGGACCAAGTATTCAAGTTGATTAGCTTCAAAATAAAGCAAAGACCAAGTTTGGATGAAGAAACCAAGAACCAAAAGGAAGAAACAAGCCAAACGACAAAAGTCCAAAAGAGCATACAGCAGCACTCCATCCGATCGGATGCTGCCCGCAACAAAATCGGATGGAGACAATTTCTGAGGACCAACCGATCGGTTGGACGCAATACCGATCGGTTGGATGTCGTCTGATTTTCCCAAACTTCATCATTAAGGATAGTAACTTCATACCAACGATTCTTTAGCCTTCTAATGATGATTCTAGGCCCTTCTAATTTTCTTGGAGGCCAAGTGTAGCATTAAAGATCCTAGGCTTTGAGAGTAGTATAAATAGGACCATTTGTGAAGAGTTTTAGACACACCTTTTCAACAATTCTCATACCAACTCTCATACAATCATTAAGATACTCTCTCAAAAGTCCAAATTCGTCCTTAGAAGTTCAGGAAGCTTTGGAGGTTCAAGAAGTCATCATTTGGAGGTGAAAACATCAAGAAGTCAACACCAATACTTTGGGTATCATTACCTTATCATTTGTAATCTATTTCCAATCATTTTAAGACTTTCAATTATGGTTTCTAATGTTCAAAGTTCTGAGTTTATGTTCATGTTTGCTATGAGTGGCTAGTGCCTTTGTACACTTGCTTAGATGATGTGTATTGCTTATTGATTTGCGTATGATTGTGATAACATGTTTTAATTCAATTTCAAGTTGATTCTAAGATCCAATTGTGATTAAGTTTCGTAGTGATACTTGTTGATTAAGTTTAACTAGTTGCTGATAATTTTAAGGGTCTAAAGAACTATTGTTATCAACTAGTTATAATCATTTGTCTATGAATGATTGTTTTTACCCATTATTCTTGATTAAACAAAGAAAGTTAATTGTGGTTGTAATAAGAATGATTTTTTCTATCAAAATAGGATTGATTGTAAACCATTTCAAGGGTTGAAAGATTAATAGTTTACTATCAATTGTGACCTTTTGTCTATGATCGGTTACCTTTTGTATTGACCATTTCCTAAGCTTATTTGATAAAGCAAAAGACTATTTTTGTGTTTAAGGTACACCAACTTATGAACCTTGAATTGATCTTGAATTGATTGGTTAAACATAATGCTTGTTTTTATGAACTAAAATCTTGACGAAGGTTTAATTTGTAGAAACAATAGATTAGTTCACCAAACTAATTATCATAACCAACATGTTATCCAAAGTTATCACAATCATGCTAATCAAGAGTAGTATGTTAGTCTAAGCAAGTGTAGTTTTTAATCATTTTAATTATTATATTTTCATCATTGCTTGTTTAAGAGATTTACTTCTAGTAGCTTACAATTCGATTCACTACACAAATCCCTGCGAACGATCCCGACTTACCATCATAATCTTGCTATAACGGACGAGTTCACTTGCTCGTATGTGTTGTTTCTAGATTCGGTAATTCGACTTTTATAAATTTAAAACTTGTACTCACACACGACACATCAAGTTTTTGGCGCCGTTTGCGGGGATTTTGATTGTGTTTCCGTAAGTTTTAGAAGTCCATTTCTCACTAAGTTCGTTTTCATAAAAAAAAATTCCGAGCTGACCATCTGATCGGTTTCACCTCCATCCGATCGGTTGCTCAATTTTCAAATTTACCGAGAGCTCCATCCGATCGGTATTCTCATACATCCGATCGGTTTTGACAAAACCAATTTTACCGAGACCACCAACCGATTGGTAGTCAATCTATCCGATCGGTGTCCTTTAAAAAACCAATTTTACCGAGACAACCATCCGATCGGTATTACATTCATCCGATCGGATCACCAACCCTGATTTTTCAAATTGTTTCCATTCTTTACTCGTGTGTTTAGACGTTACCTCGATTCTCTTGGGAATTGTATGAACACTCGATCAACTGGAATAGAACCAATTTCACCTTTTTCAGATCCCGAACGTTTAGTCCGAAGACCAAGAAGAAAAAGAAAACCCTTTGTTCCATTAGCCAATCGTGTACCAAGAGTACGAAACCCACCGTTTGATAACCTTTTTGAAGCCAAATTCGTTTATAACCCATTCACTGATCAACCTTTTCCCATGGCTGATGATCAACCCATGTGGGAAGTCAACCAAACCGTAGCACCCACTCCTGGAGCTGCTATTGTTGCTGTCAACCTAGGTGACAATTTCACCGTGAAAGGTCACCATCTTTCTATGATCAAAGACCGTCAATTTGATGGCCGTTCGAGGGCCGATCCTCATAAACACATTGCCGAATTCATCGAAATTTGTGGCATGTTCCGATATGGCGACACCAATGTGGATGCCATTAAACTCAAACTTTTTCCATCATCACTTGCTGGAGATGTAAAAGTGTGGTATAACGAATTAACACCAGGAATTATCAATACTTGTGAGGAGATGAGGCAAGCTTTTGTAAGCCGATTCTTTCCACCTGCCATGTTTGACCGACTCATGGGAGAAATTCGTGCTTTCACACAAAACCCTAACGAATCATTCGTCGAAGCCTGGCTTCGTATGAAAGATTTGCTTCGTAGTTGTCATGGACATAGTTTAGGACGAGGAACCATTATCCAAATCTTCTACCATGGACTTGATGAAACATCTCAAGGAATTCTTGATGCTGGAGGAATTTTTCTTTATAAGACTCCTAACCAGGCATATCAATTGCTCGAAGACCGAGTTCTTCTCAAACTTGATTGGTCAAAAGATGCCAAAACCAAACCCTTACGAAAAACCGTTGCTTTTGCTGAAAGTTCCGATACCTCTAAACTCATGGAGAAAATGGAAACCTTGGTTTCAAAAATCGACTCGCAATACAAAGATCTTAAAGGAGAAATGAAAGAAATGCGAGACGGTTGTAACAACTGTGGAGGTAATCACCCATCATCAGAATGTGACGATCAACCAATGGACCAACCCAAAGAAGGAGAAGCTTATTATGTCCAAGGAGGATACCGTGGAGGCGGTTATCGTGGAAATTATTACGGAAGAAATTCTGTAAATTGGCAAGATCGCCAACAAAGGGATAACAACCGTGATTCTCAACCACGAGTAGACAATCAGACTCCACAAACCTCTGATAAAAAACCGGAAGAAACCAATTTTGAAAAAATGATGAGAGAATTCGTAACTGCTCAAAAATCCACCAATGAGTTCGTCAAGAACCAATTTTTCAATCTCAAAACCAAAGTTGAGCAAGGTCAGAAAAATCATCAAGCATCTATTCAAGATCTTGAAAACAAATTTGGTAGACTTTCTGATCAAATTTCTTCCCGACCATCAGGTTCATTACCAAGTAATACCCAAACCAACCCTAAACCAACATCATCTGGATCAAACGATAAAACTTATCGTCCACCACAAACGAGAAATGAGCATATCAATGCTGTATTCACAAGAAGTGGTCTCTCTTATGATCCACCACCCAATCCAAATGATACCACGATCATCGATGATGATAGAGAGGATGAAGCTGAAGAAGCCAAGAAGGAAAATACCACAAAACACCACCCAAACCCAACCCACCAGTTAAGGCGTACACACCAAAAATTCCATATCATCAGAGCCTTAAGAAAGAAAAGATGGAAGAACGTTATAAGAAGTTTGATGAAATAATCAAAGAGGTTAGACTCAATGTACCCCTCATTGATGTTCTAGCTGGAATGCCCAATTATGGGAAATTTTTGAAAGAACTTCTTAATAACAAAAACAAGTTGGAGCAAATATCCGCTACCTTTCTCAATGAAGAATGTTCAGCCATTGTTCAAAACAAAATTCCACCAAAACTCGGAGATCCCGGAAGTTTTTTGATTCCATGCACGTTAGGAAACAACATCACATGCGATGCTTTAGCCGATTTAGGTGCAAGTATCAATTTGATGCCCTATTCGTTGTATTCTAAACTTTCCATCAATACTTTGAAACCAACAAGGATAGGTATTCACTTAGCAAATCATTCTTACCAATATCCTGTTGGAATTGCTGAGAATATGCTTGTCCAAGTTGGTAAATTCATTTTTCTCGTGGATTTTGTGATCTTAGAAATGGAGGAAGATAGTATAGTACCCTTTATTTAAGGAAGACCTTTCCTAAACACAGCTGATGCGATCATCAAAGTAAAAGGAAAAGAACTCAATCTTGGAGTTGGAGAAGATAGAATTACCTTTTTAATCGACAAAGCAATGCAATATCCACATTCCAGTGATGACACTTGTTTTAACATTGATGTAATCGATGAAGTCACTGAGGAAGAATTGGATGCATTACTTGACGATTCTGATCCATTCATGACTACTTCAGAAAAAATTAGTGAAACAAACTTTGATAAAGAATTTGCTGATTTTATGGAAGTAAAGTTTGAAGAAGATGAAGCAAAAGTTGAAGAAGGAGAAATAATAGAGGAAGATTTTGAGGAAATCACTTTTAATGATCAATTGAGAATCAAAACATCTCTTCAAGAACCACCAACAGATCTTGAGCTGAAACCACTTCCCGAAAATCTTGAATATGCTTACTTGGAAGATAATTCACTTCTTCCAGTAGTCATATCTTCGTTGCTCAATGATAAGGAAAAAGAATGTCTCATTTCTGTTCTCAAGAAGCATAAAAGAGCTTTTGCCTGGAAAACGTCTGATATCCCAGGAATTAGTCCTGATTTTTGTAAACACAAAATCAATTTTGAAGAAGATGCTAAACCCGTTGTAGAAAGACAACGTCGACTCAATCCCAACATGAAAGAAGTTGTTAAAAAAGAAATCATCAAACTTCTTGATGCCGGTATCATTTACCCCATCGAGGATACTCCTTGGGTGAGTCTAGTTCACTGTGTTCCGAAAAAAGGAGGAATGGCTGTTGTGACTAACGAACGGAATGAATTAGTTCCTACTAGAACTGTCACTGATGGTGAGTATGTATTGATTACATAAAATTAAACAAAGCCACCAGAAAAGATCATTTTCCTTTACCTTTCATGGATCAAATGCTTGAGAGATTAACAGGGAACAAGTACTTTTGTTTCCTTGATGGTTTTTTAGGATATTTCCAAATTCCCATTGATCCTGTTGATCAAGAAAAGACTACATTCATATGTCCCTTTGGAACTTACGCTTATCGGCGTATGCCTTTTGGTCTGTGTAATGCACCTGCGACTTTTCAAAGATGTATGATTGCTATATTCCAAGACATGCTTGAAACATCTATGGAAGTTTTCATGGATGACTTTTTAGTTTTTGGAAGCTCATTTGAAGCTTGTCTTTCTAATCTCGATAAAATGCTCGAAAGATGCGAAGCTGCACATCTTGTTCTCAATTGGGAAAAATGTCATTTCATGGTGACTGAAGGAATTGTGCTAAGACACAAAATTTCCAGTGCAGGAATGGAGGTTGACAAAGCAAAAATCGATGTTATCACCAAATTACCATCTCCAACAAACGTTAAATCCATTAGAAGTTTTCTAGGACATGCCGGTTTCTACCGTCGTTTCATTAAGGATTTTTTCAAAATATCTCGTCCAATGACGAAACTTCTCAAAAAAGATTCTGTTTTTTACTTCAATGCAGATTGCATGAAGGCATTCGAAACATTGAAAACCCAACTGACTAGTGCACCCATTATGGTTTCACCTAATTAGTCACTACCCTTCGAGCTCATGTGCGATGCAAGCGATTTTGTTGTTGGAGCTGTATTAGGACAACGTGAAGGAAAACATTTCCGTCCTATATACTTCGCTAGCAAAACACTCAACAATGCTCAACAAAATTATACGATTACAGAGAAAGAATTGTTAGCCGTTGTTTTTGCTTTTGACAAATTCAGATCTTATCTTGTGCTTTAAAAAACGATTGTGTTCACTGATCATTCAGCGCTCAAATATCTGTTTACCAAACAAGATGCAAAACCGCGTCTTATCCGATGGATTTTGCTACTTTTAGAATTTGATATCGAAATCGAAGATAAGAAAGGAGCAAAAAATATAGTTGCTGATCATTTGTCTCGTCTTGAGAATCCAAACTTGGAAGAGTTAAAGGAATATGAGATTGACGATTATTTCCCTGATGAAACTCTCATGACTGTTGATACAGTTGATAAAAATGAAATTCCGTGGTTTGCAGATTATGCAAATTACCTCGTTGGAGGAATTCTCAAAAAATGATTAACTCATGCCCAACGAAGTAAATTCTTTTCAAAACTAAAACACTATTATTGGGAAGAGCCCTATCTTTTCAAGATGTGTCCCGATGGGATGATCAGAAGATGTGTTTCTGGTTCTGAAACAAGAAGAATTCTTGATAAATGCCATCATGGCCCGACTGGGGGACACTATGGTCCTTCCACCACAGCTAAAAAAGTTTTTGATGTTGGATTCTATTGGACGACCATTTTCAAAGAAGCTCATACTCTTGTTCAAAACTGCGATGCTTGCCAAAAATCCGGTAGTCTTTCTCGTAGAGATGAAATGCCTCAAAAGAGCATTCAAGTCTGCGAAATATTCGATATTTGGGGAATCAATTTTATGGGACCATTTCCTAAATCGCACAAATACGAATACATTCTCGTTGCTATTGATTACGTTTCCAAATGGGCTGAATCCGAAGCTCTACCCACAAATGATGCACGAGTTGTTGTCAATTTTCTCAAAAAGCTTTTCGCTCGTTATGGAATTCCTAAAGCTTTAATAAGTGATCGAGGAACCTATTTCTGTAATAAACAAATGGAGAAAATTATGAAACGATACGGAGTTCATCATCGTTTCGCCACAGCTTATCATCTACAGACCAGTGGTCAAGTCAAAAATACCAACAGAGCCTTAAAAAGGATACTTGAAAAAACGGTCAAAGACAATCTCGCCGTTTGGTCGAGAAAACTAGATGATGCTCTATAGGCATTTCGTACGGCTTATAAAACACCAATTGGTACAACACCATACAGACTTTTGTATGGAAAAACCTGTCATTTACCATTAAAAATCGAACATCGCGCTTACTGGGCACTCAAAAGCTGTAACCCTGATCTCAAAATAGCTGGAGAGAAGAGATTTTTGCAATTGCATGAACTCGATGAACTAAGACTCCAAGCTTACGAGAACTCCAAGCTTGACAAAGCTAGAACCAAAGCGTATCATGACAGAAAGCTTAGAATCCGGAAATAATTCAAAGCTGGAGACAAAGTTCAGCTTTTTAATATGAAATACAAGTTCAAAGCACCTAAGCTAAAACCGAAATGGTTCGGTCCGTATATAGTGAAACATGGATTTCCATCTGGGTATGTTGAATTACATGACAAACAAGGTGGAAGTTTCATTGTTAATGGTCACCGAATTAAATTGTACTATGATAAGGAGCAAATGAACGAGATTTCTATCAAAGAAATTCCGCCTGAATCAGAATATGAAGCAATAACATTCATGGCACCCTTTTCGGCCGATTATAAAAAAAACACTCCTTGGGCCGAAGAATCTGGTTATATCTATGATGTTCTTCCTAGACCTTAGGAAATAATAAAATTGGAAAACATAGATGAAACTGGAGAAGGAATAGTGATAGGAAACGTGGTGTATGTTCCAAGATTCTCAAAGAAGAAACCAAAAATTGCACCAATGTAGCAAGAAGGAAGTTTGAGTCCGGCTGATGACTCGTTAATAAAACAAGCGCTTCTCGGGAGGCAACCCGTGTGTTTGTTGTTTTTAGTTTTTATTTTTGTTTTCAAGTGATTAAACCCCAAAGTTTCTCTAATCCCTTAGTTGAACTTAAGTGTGGGGGTGTATCACCAACTTTTAAATAAAATGTAGAAATATCTCGTGTGTTTCTTTTGTTTTAAGATTACTGCAGGTAATGATTACAAAGCATGGATGCTTGGACCATAGAATCATCTGGAGCAGGAAAATATGGTTTATTCTCTTATTTCCCTATTTTCATTCCTTGAAATTCGTTTATCACATTGAGGACAATGCTTAACTTAAGTGTGGGGGGGGGGGGGGGTGAATAGGAAAATAAGAATAAATTGTAAATTTCGAGCTAAATTTTAAATTTTGTTTGCCCTTGTGGTCTAGTTATTTGTCATTTTAAGGATTATCTATTAGAATAACTAGATCTATCCACTGGTAAAACTTGTAATTTTTGAAAAAATTGAGATGTGTCCCGATTAATATTGCAATCCATTCTGGGATCGATAACATTAGCTAGCACATAGTATAGCCCTTTCCACTACAATGTGAGGATTTAAGCCTGTTTCGTATTTAGCATACATCTTTTATGCTTGGATCTTTTGCTATGAGTGTGCCGGTGATTTTATTTATTCTAGAACTTGTGCTTGTAAATCATTACGAGACCGTTGTGAGATCACTTTTCATTTGTGATATAAGTATATATGCGTGATAAGAGGCAACCTTAGGATTTAACCCCAAATAAGCCTTCCTTATTGATATTTAGCTAGTTACACTGGCTAGTTAACCACCAGTATAAACCCTTTTGTTAGCGTTTATCTTTAACGCTAGATACCCCTAGTTACACCCTCTGAGCCTATCTTTTTCTTTTGATAAAATCCAGAAAAATACAAAAAGATTTTACACTTTTAGCCTAGCCTTACCCTTAGTCAAGTCTTGGTTGGTTGCTAGCTATTTGGCAAGATGGATGTTATGTTGGAAATCATGAAAGTACGAAGAAAGTTGCAAACTCCAAAAGTAGTTATCCAAGTGAAGTCATCGCAACTATAAGATGACAAGTTTCTATGTTCTAAAAAAAAAAAAAAAAAAAAAAAAAAAAAAAAAAAAAAAAAAAAAAAAAAAAAGTCATCGCAACTATAAGGTGACAAGAATAGCCAATGAGCTATGTAATAATGTATAGTGCAATAAAGTATGGAGTTTTTCAAAGTTGCATGATAGCGGTTCGAAATAGCTAGTAACATTTGGTCAGTAGACTTTGACTAGTTTTGTATATTCGTTATTATCAACCCTTTCTAAAACATATCCTATGTCTTATCCTACCCTTTTGACTTTGTGGAATTATCAAGTGTATTGACATGTAGTGACCATCCGATTTCTTGAGGAATTAGATAACGTTGCTAGCGATCTAGTGTGTATTTTGGTGACCATCCGTTATGTGAATAGCGCGCCAGCGATCCAAGATATGCCCTAGTGACCATCCGTTATTTGGTGATGCGAGAATTCGTTGTTAGCGAGCTATTATGTTTTGCATAAGATAGTTGCACATAAGTCTAATATAACCCTTGAAGCCTTTAAACCCGAATAAAAGACCTCTTTGATATCTATACTTGGTGCTCACGCCATTTCGGTGTAGTTTTGTTTCTTGTACAAGCCTCTGGTAACATTTAAATCATGACTGAGCAAATGAGTGTGATTCTTATTATATACTCCACCAACCATACAATTGAGTGTTTTGATGAATTATATTTCATTTCCTTTTCGTAAGGTGTTTAGCAATGTTTATCAAGCAAGAAAATCATTTGGGTATTGTCAAACATCTCGATGCTTCAACCATAAAAGCTTAACTCGATGAATCTAACTTGTACTCGTGCTTGATAGATTTGCATCACATTTTTCTAATCATACTTGTGTACCATGTGGATAATTCTTTTTACTTCTAGATTTGCTTGAGGGCAAGCAAATTTTAAGTGTGGGGAATATGATAACGCTCAAATTGTGCATGTTTTTAGTAGCGTTATTCGTGTTTTTATATATGTTATTTGGTTATATTTATATGCTTTTGTTACTAAATCGTACCAAAGTGTGTTTGCAAAGTATATGTAGCCAAAAACAGGAAAAAGGAAGAAAAAGTTGAGAAAAATGAGGAAGAAGGAAATATTTATGATAGTGCGAAGATTCTTGTGTCAAGTTCCACACCAAAAAGGCATTTCAAAGAATGAAGGTCCAAGTATTCAAGTTGATTAGCTTCAAGATAAAGCAAAGACCAAGTTTGGATGAAGAACCAAGAACCAAAAGGAAGAAACAAACCAAACGAAAGTCCAAAAGAGCATACAGCAGCACTCCATCCGATCGGATGCTGCCCGCAACCGAATCGGATGGAGGCAATTTCTGAAGACCAACCGATCGGTTGGACGCAATACCGATCGGTTGGATGTCGTCTGATTTTCCTAAACTTCATCATTAAGGATACTAACTTCATACCAACGATTCTATAGCCTTCTAATGATGATTCTAGGCCCTTCTAATTTGCTTGGAGGCCAAGTGTAGCATTAAAGATCCTAGGCTTTGAGAGTAGCATAAATAGGACCATTTGTGAAGAGTTTTAGACACACCTTTTCAACAATTCTCATACCAACTCTCATACAATCATTAAGATACTCTCTCAAAAGTCCAAATTCGTCCTTAGAAGTTCAGGAAGCTTTGGAGGTTCAAGAAGTCAACATTTGGAGGTGAAAACATCAAGAAGTCAACACCAATACTTTGGGTATCATTACCTTATCATTTGTAATCTATTTCCAATCATTGTAAGACTTTCACTTATGGTTTCTAATGTTCAAAGTTCTGAGTTTATGTTCATGTTTGCTATGAGTGGCTAGTGCCTTTGTGCACTTGTTTAGATGATGTGTATTGCTTATTGATTTGCGTATGATTGTGATAACATGTTTTAATTCAATTTCAATTTGATTCTAAGATCCAATTGTGATTAAGTTTCGTAGTGATATTTGTTGATCATGTTTAACTTGTTGCTGATAATTTTAAGGGTCGAAAGAACTATTGTTATTCAACTAGTTATAAGCATTTGTCTATGAATGATTGTTTTTACCCATTATTCTTGATTAAACAAAGAAAGTTAATTGTGGTTGTAATAAGAATGCTTTTGTCTATCAAAATAGGATTGATTGTAAACCATTTCAAGGGTCGAAAGATTAATAGTTTACTATCAATTGTGGCCTTTTGTCTATGATCGGTTACCTTTTGTATTGACCATTTCCTAAGCTTATTTGATAAAGCAAAAGACTATTTTTGTGTTTAAGGTACACCAACTTATGAACCTTGAATTGATTGGTTAAACATAATGCTTGTTTTTATGAACTAAAATCTTGACGAAGGTTTAATTTGTAGAAACAATAGATTAGTTCACCAAACTAATTATCATAACCAACATGTTATCCAAAGGTATCACAATCATGCTAATCAAGAGTAGTATGTTAGTCTAAGCAAGTGTAGTTTTTAATCATTTTAATTATTAAATTTTCATCATTGCTTGTTTAAGAGATTTACTTCTAGTAGCTTACAATTCGATTCACTACACAAATCCCTGCAAACGATCCCGACTTACCATCATAATCTTGCTATAACGGATGAGTTCACTTGCTCGTATGTGTTGTTTCAAGATTCGGTAATTCGACTTTTATAAATTTAAAACTTGTACTCACACACGACACATCAATTCCTAATAACTATCTTGAAGATGAGAAGTTTTAGGTTAAGTTATATACAAGTTGTCTTGTAACATCCGGTAATTTTCCAAAACCCCTTTTCACTAGCCAAATATTTATTTTTGCATTACCTTAGTATTTAAACTTTTCCCTGAACTTGTTTTAACTTGAGAAACGCGAGATAAATTGAGAAACGTGAGCGTTATCCCTTTATTATGCCAGAACAACCTAGAATGCACGAAACGAATCAATTTGCTAAATAATTTAACTTCGAGAAAGTTATGCGTATTTATACTCGTTTTTATTAGAAAAATCATTTCAGAAACAATGGCGCAAGTTTCATAAGTTTTCGTGTCCGTTTGGTACGTTAAATGGGTCCTGTGATAAATATTTCAAAAGTTTCCCTAACTTGTCACATATACCCCCTCCGCCCGAATGTTTACACCGCGCCCCTCCACTTTGTTTTGTCCACCTTCGGCCCCCCACCTCATATAAAAACCTATTTTTTCTCTTTCTTCCCATAACAACACACACACACACATATTCCTCTCTCTCTCTCTCTCCTCCACTTTGCCAAATCCGCCACTGGCCACCACACCACCGTCGGCGGAAAATTTTCTGGCCAAACCCCAAACTTCACCACCACGTAGATCGAGACCCCCTATTTATTTTGGAGCATTTCAGCTCGATTGGAGCTTGTTTGATACCCGTACGCCACCACACTGCCACCACAGTTCAACACCATCACCCACCGCCGCTTCGCCCCACCTTTCTCTCTCTCGGTATAACACTCACGCGCCCCCTCCCCTTTTATTTTTAAATTAAAACCAAAACCCTAACCCTAAATCTTTAATAAAAACATTTTTATTGTAAAACTCGTTTTAAAATCTTTTGATTTGCTTAAAAACCATGTGGATCTAAGTTTTGGCTGTGGAAATCGTTTGGACTCGGTCCGAGTCACGCGACTCAGCCAAGTCAACTCGCGAGTCGAGTTGACTCGGGGTGAGTTGTATTGTTTTTGATTTAGTTTGACTTGTTTCCTTGGTTTGTAGCTCGGTTTGAATTTTTGAGTTGGTTTTAGTGTGGATTTGATTTGGCCGAGAGGATTAGACCCACGTAGGGTTGAGCCGTGACTAGTGGTGAGTCACGGCGAGGTTTAGAATAGGTTTGGTTTTGGTTAGGTTGATGTTTGATGGATTTGGTCTCGGCTAGATCTTAACCGAGGGTTTTGACTCGTGTGAGTCGAGCCGTGACTCGTGGTGAGTCACGGCATGTGGGGATTGGTTAGTAGCTGTTTTGTTTGTGGTTGTGTTTTGGATTGGGAGTGGTTTGGTTTAGGTTGAAGCGTAGCCGATAGCCCCCTTGGCTCGACGGGGAGTAAGCCGTGACTCGAGGCGAGTCACGGCATAGATTTAGATTAGCTTGTTATTTGTGATTATTTGGATTTGTTTGGTTTTGGATTTGGATGTTTTTTGCGTTAGCTGAGAGCCATACGACTCATATCAAGTTGAGTCGTGACTCAAGGCGAGTCACGTCATAAGGTTTTGGTTTGTTGTTTGTGTTTGGTTGGACTTGGTTTGGTTAGGTCGCGCTTTGGATTTGGTTGAGTTGTGCCCTAGCCGAGAGCTACATAAGCTCGATGCGAGTCAAGCCGTGACTCACGGAAGTCACGAAAACGATCATTAAGTTTATTTGTACCGAGTAGTTTAGTCGAGACTCACGGGAGTCTCGGCCGTGTCGTACTCAAGGTTAGAAAACCTCGAGTCAACTTTTATATTAGTTTGTCTTTTATTTTATTTAATTATTTGTTTATCGATTGGTGTTTCGAAAAATATTTGGATAATATGGGATATGGTTGGACATTGGGCTTGGATATGTGTTATTAACCTATGCTTGGATGAGAATTGGACGTTATTGGATTTACGGTATTAACCGATGGACCTTATGGATGATTTTGGTACTTGAGATGGAAGAGTATTTTAGACTCATAAGAGCTTAACATATTTGGACCCGAACATACACAAAATGGTCGATAAACTTGACAACTAATATATACGCGAATGATAATGTCTAATTATATATTAATAACTTGTAAAATGTGACGATAAAACTTATATTCAAGAGTCGTAACGACTTGGAAATGCTTTATAAACGGACGCATCATGCCCAAATTTCGACAAAGTCTTTTATAACTTAATCGTTTACGATTACTTAATGTCCATAAACTTTTTCGAAACTTATATGTTTTCTTTCTAAATCATAACGTTTATCAACTATTTGAAAAATGGGTAAAACACCGAAATAACCTATTGATGTTTTTCTTTAATGTTTTTCTTATTTTATATCTTCTTCTTAATCTTAGTTCTTCTCTCTTTTCGTTATTCTTTTCTTCGTATCCGTTTGTGTTTGCCGAATTTTATTACTTTAACTTCTCGTATCCACACGAGTCTTAAACGTTTATTCCTCTCAAACGCCATTGAAATTAAACCTTTTCATTTCAAATACAAGTATTACTTTATAAATCACTTCGAGGTTTATTGCTGAGACATACTATTCACTTATTAGGTTGTGCTGAGGTTCATTTGTTGTGTTGTACCATCTGATCATTTGTGAAATCTTGTTTCTCTACTACTACTAAGGTGTGATTCGTAGCCCCACTTTTACTTTTAAATTGTTTATAAACCCATGGGGGAGATACATGCTATTTACTTATTTTTATGAGCACAATTTTTTATTGGTATGCTATTCCTGACTGAAATGATAATGCTAAGTACCGTCCTTGCCAAAAGCAAGTCCCTCGATCATGAACCATTAATCACTTGCGAGTGAGCGCGATTATAGTTTATAGGCCTATAGGAATTGACCCTCCCGCCATGTTGACTAAGGTCGGTCAGCATGTGATGTACTATATTCGATTTCTACTAGGCATCTGGCAAAGTACCTAGCTTTGGGGGCAACTATTATATTATGAAATTCCGCGGTTACTGTTTACTTACGCCAAGGTTATTGGTGCCGGTTAACGATTTGTGTGTCATGAGTTTAGCAAAATTATTTGACGTTTACCCGATATCTGTATTTGTTACACATATCTTCTAGACTTAAAATCTTGTGCTCAACTACTTTATTTATTAAACTTATGGATTACACTCAACCTATGCGTTGACTTTTTAGCATGTTTATCTTTGGTAATTGATGCATATTTGTGGGCACTGGGAGTGGCTAATGACTTTTGATGGCTATCTTTGGCTTTTACTATCTATCTTTACTATATTTTACTATTTTATCATTCGAAAAACCTATTGAACTATGTCTTTTATTTCTGCTGCAAACTATGTTTTATTTCCGCTGCAAACTATGTTTTATTTCCGCTGCAACTTATGTTTGAGAGCCTTTAAAACTCTAAATGTTTAATTTTGTATTCGAATGATATGTTTTTGCTAAAACGTATCGTTATAAGATCGTTTTCTATGGATGTGATTGTCTTACCCCTCACGTAGCACCCCAAGCTCCGTTTCGCTGCCATATTCCGAGTTGGGGGTGTTACAGAATGGTATCAGAGCCAGGTTTTATAGAGAATGAGGTCATACTCAACTATAAACATTTTTGTGTGTGTCAAAATGTTTTCGAAATCGATAGCCATCAGCCCTCCGTGCCACTTCGCTCTTTAATTGCTTTACTTAAACTTTTATGTGTGCATGCTTTTGCACTATTATATGCTTGGATTTTCCGCTGCTATCTCACTTCATATAAAACTATTTTATAAAAATTTGGCTAGAATTTTTATACTTTTCCGATACTCCTTGTAGAGTATTATGTCTACAACACTCCCTACGGACAGTTATCAGTTACACCCGTTGATCACCCACTTGCACCACCGAGTCCAGAGGAGGACCCACACCCTATTGATGTACCTCACCCGGAGGATGATGAGATGGATGATGATGAGGAGATCGATGATGATGAGGATGACGAGGAGCCATTGGAGGAGGAGCAGGAGGCTCTCCCCATGCCACCTTCACCAGCAGTGTCAGACATTACATATGAGTCTGATACTTCAGATGCATTGGGTCATGCTCTAGCTACCGAGGTGACGTCTGGACCACCGTCTATGTTTAAGATTGGCGAGTCTTCGACTGCACAGCGAGTTGCCCCTACCGAGCTCAAAGCCGAGCTGAGTCGTTTGAGGCAGGACATCTCTTGGTGCCAGGGCCGTTATATGTCGATGTCTAGGCGATTGTGTGAGCGACAGTCTGATGTTTTAGAGTTGAGGAAAGAGATTAAGGGAGATAGGAGAGCTACAGGTGACTTGTATGTGGAGTTGTATGAGCAGGCTACAAGGTTTAGTTCTACAGAGAAGGCAGATACAGAGATTCGAGAGTGTTTAGCGTCATTAAAGAAGAGGATGACAGAGGTCGAGAAGATTGTGGAGAAGTTGGACCTTGGAGTGGTGTTCATTGATATTGATTGTCTTCATTACCAGCGTAATATTCAGGAGTTGAGGGATGAGATCCATGCCATGCAGTGGCAGGCGCACTATGATAGGATGGCGCGTTTCCGTTTTGATGACAGTATTGATGTTTTGGCTATGTATGGGGGAGATCGTCATTGAGAGTGTAGTGATCATCTTATTTATGGTAGTTTAGTATCATGATAGTGGTTTACCTTTGTACGTACTAAACTGAATAGTTTCAGTTAGTAGATTTATTCAGAAACTTGTAATCGTTTTGCATATCTTGTAAGACTTATAGCAAGTAGTAAATCTATGATGTATTTTGGTGGTGTGCTATTATTGGTGTTGAATGTGTGCTATATTATGATGATATCATGGTGATGTTTATCTAGTGATGTGATTCTGTTACGTTAATCAAATACTTACAGTGTTGTACATTATGATGATTGATAGAATTATGCCGCCTAGGAAGATGACTCCAGCTGCGATCCAGAAGTTGATTGATGATGGCATTGCTGCGGCGCTTGCCGAGAAAAGCGGGTGTTGGCAACCCGAATGTTGGACAAGCAGGAGTGCAGGCTGTCAATGATAACCATTTCTGTACTTATAAGGAGTTCATGAATTGTAAGCCTACTACCTTTAAAGGAACTGAAGGATCTGTTAGTTTAACTCAGTGGTTTGAGAAAATGGAGTCGGTGTTCTAAGGAGTAACTGTTCTGAGGATTGCAAGGTGAAGTATGCGACAGGTACCTTGGTGGAGCATGCATTGTCTTGGTGGAACGCTTATGCTCAGGATATGGGGTTAGAGAATGCTTATAATACTTCATGGGAAGAGTTTAAGAAGGAGATGGTCAAGAAGTATTGTTCTCGTAGTGATATGAGGAAGTTGGATAACGAGTTCTACAATTTGGCTGTAAAGGGTGTTGATCTTGCTACTTATGTGCATCGATTTCAAGAATTGAAGGTTTTATGTGCTCACATGGTGCCAGATAATGAGAAATTACTGGAGAAGTTCATTGGTGGTTTACCTTCCAGTATTGAAGGGCACGTGACATCTTACAACTCTCAGACTCTGGATGATGCTATTCGCATATCTGAACGACTTATGGATCAAGTGGTTAAGCATGGCACTGTTCAGAAGGGTAACAACTATGACAACAAATGAAAGTGGGAGGACAACAGGAGAAACAACAACTACAACAACTTCAACAACCGCAACAACAACAATCACCCTCACCATAACCATCACCACAAAAACAACAACAACCAATACCGTAACAACAATCCTCACCACCAGCAGAACAAAAGAGAAGAGACTGTTAAGGCTTATGTGGCTGCACCAGCACAAGTTGGAGGGTATGTTGGGCTGCATCCATTTTGTGATAAGTGTAATCAGCATCACGCTGGACCATGCGTAGCTAAGTGTCAAAAATGTCAGAAGACAGGGCATATTGCTAAGAATTGTAAGAACAAAGCTGTGACTAATGGGAATGCCACCCAGCCAGTGGTAACCTGTTTTGGATGTGGAGAGTGTGGTCACTACAAGAGTCATTCCCCAAAGAACACGGGTCAGAGATCTGAAGGCGCTCGTGGTAGAGCATATGTGATGGGCAATGAGGAGCATCAGTAGGATCCGAATGTAGTCACCGGTACGTTTCTACTCAACAATCATCGTGTTGAAGTTTTATTTGATTCCGGTGCCGATATGAGTTTTGTTTCTTCTACGATTTCATCACTACTTGATATCACCCCTACCCCTCTAGACACTAGTTATAGCATTGAGCTAGCTAATGGCAACTTAGTTAACACTTGTACCGTAATCCGAGGTTGTACCCTAAACCTTCTAGATCACCCGTTTAGTATCGATCTCATGCCCATTGAACTCGGAAGCTTCGACATAGTGGTTGGTATGGATTGGCTATCCAAACATCATGCGAGTATTGTTTGTGGTGAACGAGTTGTTCATATCCCTCTCAATGGCGAAACCCTGGTTGTCCGTGGAGACCGTAGCGGAACCCGTTTGAATATCATATCTTGTATTAAGACCTTGAAATACATCGAGAAAGGATGTCATGCATTCCTAGCACATGTGTCCAAGAAGGAGTCGGGAGAGAAGCGACTCAAGGATGTTCCGATTGTGCGTTATTTTCCTGAAGATCTGCCTGGACTTCCACCGGTTCGACAAGTGGAATTTATGATTGACCTAGTTCTGGGAGCTGCACCCGTAGCACGTGCACCGTATCGACTAGCTCCGACGGAGATGCAATAGTTGTCTAAGCAGTTGCAAGAGTTGTTGGATAAAGGGTTTATTCGACCTAGTTCCTCACCCTGGGGAGCACCAGTGTTATTCGTGAAGAAGAAGGACGAATCATTTAGAATGTGCATTAACTACCGTGAACTGAACAAGCTAACAGTGAAGAACCACTACCCGTTACCTAGAATTAACGATTTGTTCGACCAGCTACAAGGATCAGGTTACTACTCCAAGATAGATTTACAGTCAGGTTATCATCAACTCAGAGTCCGGGAAGAGGATATTCCCAAGACAACGTTCAGGACTCGATATGGTCACTATGAGTTTCAAGTGATGCCCTTTGGTTTGACAAATGCACCTGCTGTATTCATAGACCTCATGAACCGAGTGTGTAAACCATATTTGCAAAAGTTTGTTATAGTTTTCATCGACGACATTTTGATCTACTCCAAGAGTGAAGAAGAACACAAGCAACACCTGACGATAATTCTTAAGTTGCTCAAGGAAGAGCAATTGTACGCAAAGTTCTCTAAGTGTGTGTGACAACTCGTATTTTCAGGTCATTTTTCAAACCTCGACAAGTTACTATTCATCATTTACTATTCACCAATCACTATTCATGGTTATCATTCATCATTACGTAAACTAGGTTTACGGGTATTCAAATGCGCGTAACCAGTATGGTTTAGCTGCGTATTCATGCATCATCAGTAAGAACACTTCATATAGACTAGAGTAGTCTACATATCATCAGTAACATCATCATCAATTTAGGTCATTTTTATAAAAATATCATCCTTGTGGCATTTATTCGTACAAGCTATGCATAAATAGTACCCGGTTTAGCGATCATTTGCTTTTTAACTATTCATGAGTTGTGCTTAGAGTTTCTATCTGTCTTCATGTTAATAATGGTTTAATATTCCATTATAATCTCCTATTATTCAAAAATTTCTATATTTCACATTTTCTGTTTCGTTTCACGATTTCGTCAAATTTTGGTAACAACTCGCGGTTTGAACCTACGTTTTTAGATTTTAATTATATTTATACCCTCCGATGAACTCACCACTCATCTAAAATAATAAAATAGGTCATGATAACAAGTTTTTATATTTTTAGAAGTTTTACATTTTTACGTTACCCGGTATTGCGTTATATGTCATAAAAACCCTACGTTTGAGTACCGGGAGCAATCTACACTACACAATACACTCAATACTATAACTACTAATAAAAATCTGCACTCTACCCACTTTTCCCTTGTTGTCCACGCCTAACCCCCAACACTTGTCCAAAAATAAGGACAAGTGTCTAAGATATCTTCCCTAAGTCTCCATATCTTCCACAATATCACCAACTCTCATTTTACACATGCAAACTAACTAAAATTCTGCATCTTCTTCTTGTTATTGTCGATCCATATCAAGATCAAAACACCAAAAATATTGTGTTACTCTTATTAAAGTTAATGCAAGAATGAAGGCCTTGTGGTGCAAGCATTGTTCTTGATTTGTTTCTTCTTCAAAGTCTTGATTTTCAAGAGTTTTCTCCAAGGTTTTTAAAGGTTTCAAAGGTGTCTATAGGCTGTGATTTCAAAAGATTATTCAAAGTGTTCTTGGTGGTTTGAAAGCAAGGGTTTTGGTGGAGATTTGAGTCTTGGTTTTCTTGGTGTCCTTGGTTTTCTTGATTTTCTTGTTCATCATCATTTGTAAGGAACCAACCCTCATTCCTTTTATTCATTTCACTACTGATATTCATGTCATTTTATGTATTTTATATGTTACATAAGTTATATATGCTTGATTATACTTAGTACATACTCTAAACCACTAGAAAACCCTAAAATGACTTAACTTGCAAAACAGTATTCTGATCAGGTGTAAAAATGGAATTAACTGTATTGATCAGTAGACTTTGGGCCTAAGGGAAAAATATGTAGTTGTAGATCTATGTTTTTTGGTCATTTCCCCGGGTGATGATTCCCGTGACGATACCCGATGATTAAGATATGATTTTTTTGGTAAAAACAGTCAGATCTGGTGTACTGTTCCCATTCGGGGCAAAACTCAAGTTTTATTGCATAACTTTTTAAGTAGTAAATATGTAGCCTGTTCTAGAGAAATAGGGCTATCATATCCAATTGATTTCACCTTCATAGGATTTGTAGATTTCAAGATATGGCCGTTTTGGTAAGACGTAAAACTCAATCAATTTCACCTTTAGGACTGACTTGTAAAGAAAAATTATAAAAAGTTGTTATACCTAGATATTTTTGAGTAAACTTATTTTTACAGTAAAGTAGGGACTTAGAGGAAGCTAGGGATGTAAAGAACATGATTTTTAGACTTACGGTTTGGGAGATATGAATTTTTGAAAGTGGCTAAGTGTGTAAAATTTCCATCAGCTTTGTAATTAATAACTTGTATATTTGAACCTTGAGTTTTTATTTTAACCACCAAATATATTTTGGACCCTTAGACATAATTTGAACCTTTTGACTAAAAATTGAACTCTTAGACTTAATTTTGACCCTTATGACTCATTTTGGACTTAAAGTCAAAAATAGGATTAAAACTTAAAATTGGGTAAGAAATATATTTCATACTCGTAAATCATTTTAAAAGCCAAATTCAACCTTGAAAATTATTTAAACATTATGTACCAAGCATAATTAAGGTTACAACTTACATGGCATATAGAGATAAATGTATCATTATTTTTAGAAGCTAAGACACGCATATGTAATATATATATATATATATATATATATATATATATATATATATATATATATATATATATATATATATATATATATATATATAGGTTGCTTGTAGGATTCTCGCGGTTATTTCTTCATTATCTCACTTGATTGTGCACTTTGTTTTCGGTGAGTTTTCATAGCCCCGTTTTCAATTGATTATTTAATTTCTAAACTCTCGGGGGAGAATACATTGCACCATTTTTACATACGGACCAAAGTATCAAAATTCATTTACATTGCTTAAGTTACATCATTGCCCAGATTAAAGTCCCCTTTATTTATCATGGACCGTTAATTGACATTAAGCGAGAGTGAGTGAATAGATCTATTGAGGGTGACGCCTCCGTTCGGGTTGGTAGCTCCAACTGGTCATACGAACGCATTTCATTTTAATCATATTAGAGTGTCTGGCAAAGCACTCGGTTTGGGGCATTTCATTCAGTCTAGCTTCGGGGTCATGAGCTTAAGAGCTAATGTATTATTTTTGTGGCATTCATGTCATACACTTTATACTTGTGGTTACCGTAGGAACTATTCATTTTCATAAACCTATGAACTCACCAACATTTTTGTTGACCATTTTTAGCAATGTATTTTCAGGTAATTAAGGTATGCGCATCATGGCCTGCATATGGACCTATTTTGGAGTCGCGGTGACGACGCGTCTCACTTATCTTTTATGCACTTATTATCGTTTGATTTGTATAAACTTATTTCCGCAACATGAAACATCTTTTGGGACCTAACTTTGTAACTCTTAATGTTTTTAATTAATCAAACGATGTATTTTCAAAACGACACTTTAGGTCATTCAATATAACTGTAACTGTGGTGCTATGATCAGTCACGCCCTCAAGTGTTCCATTCCGCTGCTAACCAGATATTTAGGGGTGTGACAGTGTGAATTTTGGATTCGCAAGGTACAATTTCTTGGTCATGTGATTGACAGCAAAGGGTTACTTGTGGATCCCTCGAAGATCGAAGCTATTGAGAACTCGCCGACGCCTTCTAACGCCACAGAAATCCGTCAATTTCTGGGATTGGCTGGATATTACAGGAGATACATCAAGGGATTCTCCAAAATATCTAAACCGTTAACTATGTTGACTTAGAAGGATAAGAAGTGTGTGTGGCGAAAGGACGAAGAAGAAGCATTTTAAACCCTGAAGCAAAAACTTTACAGTGCACCGATTTTGGCATTACCAGATGGAGTTGCAGATTTCGTAGTTTATTGTGATGCATCATATCAAGGGTTAGGAGTAGTTTTGATGCAACGAGGGAAAGTAATGGCATATGCTTCCCGACAACTTAAGACCCATGAGAAGAAGTTTACCACACATGATTTGGAGTTAGGAGCAGTGGTTTTTGCACTCAAAATTTGGAGGCACTACTTATATGGGATGAAATGTATTGTCTTTACCGATCACAAGAGTCTTTAACATATTTTGGATCAGAAGGAGTTGAATATGAGGCAACGACGATGGTTGGAAACCTTAAGCGACTATGATTGTGAAATTCAATACCACCCAGGAAAAGCGAACGTCGTGGCAGATGCCTTGAGCCGGAAGGAACGGTTGAAGCCACTACGAGTTCGAGCTTTGGTTTTGACTTTCAATTCAAACCTTCCCGCCCATATTCTCCATGCTCAAGAAGAAGCCATGAAATAAGAAGACCTCAAGAGTGAGAATCTTTATGGTATGATACAGAAGAAGTTTGAGAAGCGTTCCGATGGAACTTTGTGTTTTAAGGGAAGAAGTTGGGTACCGCATTTTGGAGGACTGCGAGACTTAATCATGCTCGAGTCTCACAAGTCAAAGTACTCTATACACCCAGGATCTGACAAGATGTATCACGATCTCAAGGAGTTATATTGGTGGCCAAACATGAAAGCCGGCGTTTCCGATTATGTTCGCAGGTGTCTTAAGTGCGCGAAAGTTAAAGCCGAACATCAGAAACCGTCTGGTCTTCTACAGCAACCTGATATTCCCGAATGGAAATGGGAACGGATTACTATGAACTTCATCACCAAACTTCCAAGGACTTCAACTGGTTTCGACGCTATTTGGGTTATAGTTGATCGACTAACGAAATCAGCACATTTTCTACCCATCAAAGAGAACTACAGTATGGACAAGTTGACTAGACTTTACGTGAAGGAAATATTATCGAGACATGGAGCACCAATATCTATCATCTCTGACCGAGACAGCAGATTCACTTCTAACTTTTGGCAATCACTTCAGGATGCCTTTGGCACGAACCTCGACATAAGTACTGCATACCACCCGCAAACTGATGGCCAAAGTGAAAGGACAATTCAGACTTTAGAAGATATGCTTCGAGCATGTGTAATTGATTTTGGAAATGGGTGGGATACCCATTTGCCTTTGATTGAGTTTTCGTACAACAACAGTTATCATGCAAGCATTAAGGTGCACCGTTTGAAGCATTTTATGGTCGAAAATGCCAATCACCTATTTGTTGGGCTGAAGTAGGAGAAGCACAGCTCATTGGGCCGGATATTGTTCATGAGACGACCGAGAAGATCGTAAAAATTAAGAACCGATTACAAGCCGCAAGAGACCGACAGAAGAGTTACGCAGATGTGAGGCATAAACCCCTAGAATTTCAAGTTGGAGATAAGGTTATGTTGAAAGTCTCGCCATGGAAAGGCGTTATACGATTTGGTAAGCGAGGAAAGCTGAACCCGAGGTACATTGGACCGTTCAAGATTTTGAACAGGGTTGGTCCTGTAGCCTACAGACTGAAACTACCTCCCGAGCTTAGTAGAGTACACCCCACTTTCCACGTGTCAAATTTGAAGAAGTGTTTATCCGATGAGACAGGCGTAATTCCACTCGATGAAATTCCAATTGATGAGCAATTTAACTTTATTGAGGAGCCCATCAAGATTATGGAATGTGAGGTCAAACTACTAAAGAGGAGCCGTATTCCCATTGTAAAGGTCCGTTGGAATTCCAAGAGAGGACCCGAGTTCACCTGGGAACGCGAAGACGAGTTCAAGCGCAAGTACCCTCACCTTTTTGAAACCATAACTGATAAGTTTAATTGAAATCCGGGACGGATTTCCCAATATGATGTATGTGCTGTAACATCCGGTAATTTTCCAAACCCTTTTCACTAGCCAAATATTTATTTTTGCATTACCTTAGTATTTAAACTTTTCCCTGAACTTATTTGAACTTGAGAAACGCGAGATATCTTGAGAAACGTGAGCGTTATCCCTTTATTATGCCAGCACAACCTAGAATGCACGAAACGAATCAATTTGCTAAATAAATTAACTTCGAGAAAGTTATGCGTATTTATACTCGTTTTTATTAGAAAAATCATTTCGAAAACAATGGCGCAAGTTTCATAATTTTTCGTGTCCGTTTGGTACGTTAAATGGGTCCCGCGATAAATATTTCAAAATTTTCCCTAACTTGTCACATATACCCCCTCCGCCCGAATGTTTACAACGCGCCCCTCCACTTTGTTTTGTCCACCTTCGGCCCCCCACCTCATATAAAAACTGATTTTTTCTCTTTCTTCCCATAACAACACACACACACACACATATTCCTCTCTCTCTCTCCTCCACTTCGC
The DNA here is from genome assembly GCA_021014915.2 of Artemisia tridentata subsp. tridentata. Lineage (NCBI taxonomy): Eukaryota > Viridiplantae > Streptophyta > Magnoliopsida > Asterales > Asteraceae > Artemisia > Artemisia tridentata. The sequence goes on along the minus strand of CP139502.1, from coordinate 123,068,507 downwards.
CGGAATCCGTCGCCGGCCTCCACACCACCGTCGCCGGAAAATTTTTCGGCCAAACCCCAAACTTCACCACCACATAGATCGAGACCCCTCTTTATTTCTGGAGCATTTGAGCTCGGTTGGAGCTTGTTTGATACCCGTACGCCACCACACCGCCACCACAGTTCAACACCATCACCCAATCCCCCTTCGCCCCACCTTTCTCTCTCTCGGTATAACACTCACGCAACCCCTCCCCTTTTATTTTTAAATTAAAACCGAAACCCTAACCCTAAATCTTTAATAAAAACGTTTTTATTTTAAAACTCATTTTAAAACATTATGATTTGCTTAAAAACCGTGTGGATCTAAGTTTTAGCCGTGGAAATCGTTCGGACTCGGTCTGAGTCATGCGACTCAGCCGAGTCAACTCGCGAGTCGAGTTGACTCGGGGTGAGTTGTATTGTTTTTTATTTAGTTTGACTTGTTTCCTTGGTTTGTAGCTCGGTTTGAATTTTTGAGTTGGTTTTAGTGCAGATTTGACTCGGACGAGAGGATTAGACCCACGTAGGGTTGAGCCGTGAGTAGTGGTGAGTCACGGCGAGGTTTAGAATAGGTTTGGTTTTGGTTAGGTTGATGTTTGATGGATTTGGTCTCGGCTTGTGATGTGTGTCGAGAGTGCAAGTTTTAAATTTATAAACACGATCTACCAATGATTCAAAGGAAACACATACGAGCAAGTATACTCGTCCGTGTGTAGCAAGATGTGATATGGTAAGCCGAGGTCGTTCACAAGGATTTGTTTAGTTTTTATGTAACGTGAGTTTGATTATAACAAAGACTTAGTGTTGATGCAAATAATGTGCTAAAAATGTTATTTCTATCTTTCGATAACTTCACGTTTTGAGGATGACAAAATGTGAAATCACGTTACGTTAAAATTAACGTAAACAAGTTTTTAATCAGAAGATCCCGTTTCTACACAAATCACTCTAGAACAAAGTTACAACTTAACTAATGATCAAAGAAGTGAATTTGAGTTTTAGACATCACATTTTTATGTGACAAAACATTTCTTTCAAAAATATACTTTACAAATTATTTTTGAATAATTAAGAAATGTTTTAATGGAAAAATAAGTTTAAAATACATAACAGCTATTTTCCCCCCCCCAAAATCAGCTCCAAACTTCCCCAAATAAGTTTTCACCAGAAAAGACAAAAAATGGAGCGTCTTTGTCTGACACGGCTCCACGGTTCCACTAAATTTAGTGGAGCCGTCCCCCTATAACGGCCAGATTTTTTCTGCCTATAAATACCAGCCCACTTCACAGATTTTCTTCACCCTTTCTCACACAGAAACTTCTGAGTTTAAATCTCTCACACCATTTTCTTTTCTTGATCATTTAGTTTAGTTTTTCTTTTGTTCAAGAATGATCCAATCATCCAACGTAGAGATCCTCTTCATTCCTCTTCAATAGCAAGAGAAGAACACAAAGTATCCAAGTAGATACAAAGTGTTGTCATTCCTCTTCATTTGCAAGAGAAGAACTCAAGGTATCCAAGAAGATACAAGAGTTGTAGTTGTTAGGTCTTGTAACATTTGTTACACATTTGTTGTATCATAGCATACATCAAGATCATTTTTATTTTGTGAGAGAGTGAGTCAAGATCATTGTGATCTTATAGAGATAGTGAATATCTCTTGAAGCCATTGGGCTTGTGTGATTGATCAAGAAGATCAAGGGTCAATAGGATAGTGTTAGTCAAGTGAGTGTTGATCATTGTGATCGTATCGAGATCTTGGAGATCTCTTGAAGCCATTGGGCTTGAGTGATTGATCGTGTGGATCGTGGTAGATTGGTGCTAGCTAAGATTAGCACTCGACATCTAGCTTAGTGTTGAAAAACAAGTTAAGCGACGTGTACAGTTTTCTCCGCCTTAAGGGAGGTTGTTGACATAGTGCTTGAAACTCTCGAGTGTGGTACTCGGGGAGTGGAGTAGGGCGAAGAAGAGCTTCGTAGCCGAACCACTATAAATCCTTTTGTCCCGGTTTGATCTTTCCATCTCTACTCTTTACTTTCACTACTTATTATTAGTTAGTTTAGAGTGTAGTTCATATTGGTGTTGTTTGATTGCACATAAGAATCGAATCAAAGGTTTCCAATAGCAAAGTTTTTAAGAAACGTTAAAAGAACTAAAAGAACTTAAAAACCGGTAAAACTATTCAACCCCCCCCCCCTTCTAGTTTTCCACAATTGGTATCAGAAGCCACGTCAGTCAAGATTTTACAGTAGATTGTATTTTAAAACTTGAATCGATAAATGGATTCCGAAAAATATCTAGAAGGGCAATCTATGCAAAGACCACCACTTTTTGAAACCGATTGCTTTATCTATTGGAAAACAAGATTCGAAACGTATGTGAAATCAAAAGACATTGATCTTTGGCATGTTATTACCGAGGGTGACTTTCAACCGATTCAAATGAATTCGGAAACTAAAAAGGATGAAATAGTTTCTTATGATAAACAAAGTGATGAACTTAAAAGAAAACTAGCCAAAAATAATGAGGCTAAGATGATGATTTACAATGCTTTGCCTAAAAAGGAATTTGAAAGAATTTTCATGTGTAATACGGCAAAAGATATTTGGAAAACTTTGTTAGTCACTCACCAAGGTAATAACCAAGTCAAAGAGAACAAGATAGATCTTCTTGTTCAACAATATGAACAATTTTCCATTTCGGAAGATGAGTCAATAGATAATGCTTTTGCTAGATTTAATACTATTATCACTAGTCTTAAAGCTCTTGATGAAGGTTACTCTAGCAAGAATTATGTTAGGAAGTTTCTTAGGGCTCTACATCCTAAATGGAGAGCAAAGGTCACCGCCATTGAAGAGTCAAAGGACTTGGCGACATTATCACTCGATGAACTAATAGGAAACTTGAAAGTTCATGAGATGATAATCAAGAAGGACTCCGATATAGTCAAAGGCAAAAGCGAGAGAGTTAGATCTCTAGCATTGAGAGCCAAGAAGGAGTCTAGTGATGAGGAATGTTCGAGTTCCGATAGTGAAGATGAAGAGTATGCACTAGCCGTTAGAAACTTTAGAAAGTTCTTTAGGAGGAAAGGTAGATTTCCTAGACAACCTCGCGATGAAAAGAGGTCATTCCAAAAGAACCAAGATGATAGGAAAGGGACAAGTGATAGGAAATGCTTTAGATGCGGAGATCCTAATCACCTCATAGGAGAATGTCCCAAACCACCGAAAACCAACAACCAACGAGCTTTCATAGGAGACTCTTGGAGTGATAGCGGTGAAGAAGAAGGGAAGAAGCCCAACGATGAAACATGCCTAATGGCTCAAGATTCTAATGAGGTACATTCCGACTCTTCTTATTATAGTGATGATAACTCGTCAATAAATGACAATAGATTGCATGACGAGTACCATAAATTATGCGAGGTTAGTTCTAAAATTTTAGGTAGAAATAGAACACTAAAATTAAAATTGCAAGAACTTGAATTGCTAATTTTAGAACTAAAGGATCAAGTCAAAAGACTTGAGAAAAATAAAGAAGTAGACTTAGGATGCGGGTCATGCATAAGTCTTCAAGTAGAAAACGAAAAAATCAAAGAAAATGCTTTGAGAATCATTAAGTTCGAAGAAGGAACAAAAGTGCTTAATGATATGCTTGAAAACATTAGGTATAATGAACATGACCGTGCGGGTTTAGGATTTGACCCAAATCAGGCTTCTACAAGTAGTACTAAACAAGTAAAATTTGTAAAGTCTGAAATGTCTGAGTCTGAAGGAGACGGCACCACTAAAGGCACACATGGCACCATTAAATTTAATGGTACCGTGGTACCGTCTGGTGCTGAAGTCAGATCAGGTCAATTTGAAAAATAACTTAAGTCCTAAACCAAGTCACACAGTTGTAAATGGTACTAAAGTACCTATTGCTAGCATAGAGGAAGTTAAAAGATTTTACAAACCCTTGTCAACTCCCGAACTTGGATTTGTAAAGTCCGACACTAGGTCAAAAACTCCTCCACCTAGGAAAACAAATTCTCCAAACCTCGGTCAAGAACTCCTCTACCGAGAGGTAACTTTAGAAGACAAAGTTATCCAAGTAACTTCCCCGAAACTTGGAATAACCGTCAATCACAAAGTTTCTTACCATGGGAAATGTGTCCTCCATTCTCACATCCTAAACTAATGCAACAAATGCGTAGGATGTTTGCCACTAACAACTTTGGACCCATGAGATATTGGGGACCAGATGTTTGAACTTCTGTTTTGCTAGATAAACATGGTTGTAAATAAACGGGAAGTCCAACAAATGGAGTGTGATTAGTAATTACATTAATCTAGTGATGAAGAGTCAAGTAGTGTGTCATATGCCTAGCTTTCAACAAAGGTGGTCTAGTCTTCAAAGTTTTAAGGGCAACACCTCAGGCTCAGGTACGCTTTCTTAAAACACCCTTTGTTGGTAGAAATGTTAAGCATGTAGTGTCATTAGAATCTAACATAGTAGGTACTATAACAAAGAAACAAAATTCATTTTCATCATGACTCAAGTATTTGTCAAAGACTATTATGACAAACTCAACTTGTCCAGAAATGTACAATGATCGCTCAAAGATCATACGTGACAAGCTTGAGATGAGCAATGATGAGTGAATCAAGTTTCTTCCCTAGCCCGTATATAATACTACTCAAAGAAAGTATCCTCATAAACCTAAGTATACTATATATGTATAAGATACTTAGCTTAGAAAAGTCTTAATTCATTTCAATGCCCATATCCGCAAAAACAAATCTCACAAGAGACGATGAAGGTGAGTGCGCGGATAGTACAAGGTTAAGGGCATGATAGGTAATTTAATTTACCTAACGACATGTAGGCCCATTATCATGTCTAGTGTCTGGCTTTGTGCCCACTTGTAAGAAGGATCCCAAAACTTCTTACCTTAAAGTGTTTGATGTATCTTCCAATGCATTAAAGGCACTATACACTTGAGATTATGAGATCTCAAGGAGATTGGTGTAAGAAATTGTTGTCTATACCAACTCTAATAATGTGAAGATAATGTGGATTGATAAAGAGAAAGTGTTGTTTGTACCTTCATAGGTTGTTGTCAAACTTCTTGGTTCTCCAAGAAACAAACCACTCTTACTATCTCCACTACCGAAGTCGAGTATGTAAGCGCTAGAAAGGCATGACAACAAGCACTATGAATGAGACATTTCCCCATGAAATGCGGCAACCAAAGTGAAAATAGACTTGACCGAGAACCCCGTGATTTGCTCATGTAGAAGCTCGTCGAAGTACGTCACCTCCTCCGTCACGATAATGTTCAAAGAGAAATCTTTTTCTTGGAAAAGTTTCTCACAAAAGACAACATTGTCAATATCATAACCAATACGTCCTTCACATCCCTCTCATGACTATTTGAATATTTCATTGGAAATAGTTAAGTCATCTCCCATATCTCGTCTCATGACTTTCTAAATTTTTCACTGGAAATAGTGAAGTCATCTCTTACGTCTCACCTTATGACTTCTTAAGTCATCCTTCTCATCCCACTCATGACTATTTCAATATTTCACTGGAAATATTAAAGTCATCCCTTGCCTCCTATCGCGCGACTTGCTCGAATATTTCTGGAAATATCGAAGTCATTTCTTACGTATCGCCTCATGACTTTACAAGTCATCCCTCTAAATCCGTCTCTTGACTTCTCAGGTATTTCACTGGAAATACTAAGTCATGTTTCTCATCTTGCTCCATAACTCTATGAGTTATTCGTCTCATTCCGCTCATGACTAATTAAATATTTCATTGGAAATATTGTAGTCATCCTCCAAATCTCGACTCATGACTTCTACTTATTTCACGGGAAATATTAAAAGTCTATCCTCATTCTCCTTCAATGACAACTTAGGCATACTAAGGTCATTCCTTATCATTTCACCTAATCGCTTTCGTCAAAGAGTTTATTAGGTATAAACTTTTTCCTCGCGTCAAAAAGTCTTACTAAATAAGTAAGATTAATCAGTCAAGAGTCGAAACAGAGCAAAAATGGGTCTCACAGACACACGGCTCCACTAAAGTGGCACGGCACCACTAATGTTTAGCGGTACCATGGATCTGAGGAAACCCGTTTTTCTTTTCTTTCCCTCTGCACACCCATTCAAAACTAACACACCAATTTCCTTCTACTGTCAAAACCAAACCTCACACTCCAAAATTCAATTACACCCCTTCAAGATCATATTCAAGACATTGATTTTCAAAATTATCAATCACTTCCACTCTTTCAACAAGAATTGTAAGTTATCTTACTTTAATTTTCTTCAATTTTGAGTCTAGGGTTTGTTCATACATGAAAATTGAATTGGGGCTTTTCAATTTTTAAGTCTTTATACTAAGATTAGACAACATGTGATTCCCTTCACATAGGATTTTCATAAACAAAATTGAATCACATATTCATGTCTAGGAAACTTGCAATTAGAATTCATCAACACTCAAATTTTTCAAAACCCTTAGCACCAAAACATTGAGCCTAACACCCCAATTCCATTGTCTTCGAAAAATTTCACGAAATTAGGTTCATGAAAAACTTTTCGTGCATTGTTGATGCAAACTAAAAACGTTTTTCTCATGCATACATGATCTCGCGAATATTGATCGAATTACATAATCAATATGTACTTTTCGACATATTTGCTTGAGCAAAAGTAAATTAGGAGTGTTTGGGTAATCTCATTATTTTTAATTCTAGAGTCGAGATTACCGCACCTCCACATAGTTTGCATATAGGCACACACTAGGCACGTGTCTCTAATGCAACTACTCTAAATTCTAATTTTCCTAAAATTTTCTTATAGGAAACAATAATGTCTCATGAGTATGATTTTGATCATCTTCTAACCGATACCTATACACCCGAAATATCTCATGAACCCACAACACCCGGTAACCACATTCATTCCTATGTCAATCTTGAAACCCGTCGGTTTCATAAAGGTCGAGTCGTTGATCCGTCCTTAATTTATCATAGGGATATCAACACTTCATTTAGAGCTATAGGATTCGATTGCTTACTACACATCAACGAGCACATTTTTCCTCATTTTGTGTTAGAATTATTTTGACAAGTTGAACTCGTACGTAACGAGGATCACTCTTTGTCACTTTGGTTTTGGGTCTGAAATTTCAAATTTGTCCTAACCCTTGAGCAATTTGCTCAAATTCTCCGAATTCCCAATCATGGGCAATGTGCCTATACTGAAGATTGGTGTCTTGAGTCCCTCTTCAACTTTTGTGAAGAGGATAGTCCATATTGTTCCTACATACCCTCTCCAACCGAACTTACCAAACTCATTCGTACTCTTAAGTACTCCTCCTCTTACCCAAATCCAAAGAAAATTCGTCTGGATGAGGTTCGTCATGAACTACTTTCTTGGGCAGTCATCCTGCGAGAAAATATTCTAAGTCTAACAGGAAATCGTGAGCAACTTCCGACGTGTTGTGCTCATATGATTTACTGTCTCCTCACCCAACAGTCTTACAATCTCGCCTACTTCTTCGCTAAGCGAATTGTACATCTCAAGGGTAACAAAAATAAATTGATACCCTATGGGATGTTCCTAATATAGGTGATGTATGATAAAATAACATATTAAACAAATAAGCACAGCGGAAAACATCACCATACAAGGATCCATATAGCCATATGATCAATCTAAATAAAACAAATTAAACAAACATGTTTTATACCTTTGTAGCGTGATCCGGGTAACATCACCAATATCACCACACGAATGGAATGAGAAACCTAAGTGATCAAATGGAGATCACCTCTATGTGTATCCACACTACACTTCACCGAATGCCAATTGATGCTAGTCCTTAAACCCTGTAACCGATCTAGTCTTCTTTGAATAAGCAAGATTAAAAGAAGAGATGATCAAAAACAAAACCCTAGGTTTTGTTCATATGTTTGCCGTGAGTTTATGATGAGAGAATGAGGGAGATTATTTTGTGATTGATTACCAATTAATTAGGAGAGTAACTTCCATATATTTGACTAATTATTCAAAAAACAAATCTCTTCATTTACACCCTCTATGGCCGGCCTTCTAATGGGCTAAATGGCTTCCCATTTATTTTTCTAGTCCAATGCAATAAGTCCATTACTTATTCATTAGAAGCCCAATAGCGGTTCCTGGTTATGTACGGTTATTTATATATCGTAAATACAATAAATACGACATATAAAATGGCACCTCAGTGTATATATGTGTGACCCCATAGGCTCACATATGTCTAGCCATATAATTAGTAATTATGACACGAGCATATCCCAACAGCTCCCACTTGCGACGTCATAATAATCAAGTAATTATACAAGCAATGGTTAGCGTCTAGCAACACGCCACTGCCCCCAGAAATATGTGAGGTTAGTTTCATAAACGTCTCATTTTAGATGGTTTACATGTCATCTATCCTTTTGTTTCAGATACCGTGTTGAACATTAGACATGGATCAAATGTCATTCTAATTGTTCAACTATTATGTTTCTTGATATAGATATTGAACAAGATTACCAAGTGAATTAAGATTCATCTTAAACCCATTTGGGTACGGCCATACAAACATCTGTCCAATTCATCAAGGGGCCCAATAGTATCTAACTCCATAACATGGGGAGGAACAAATCCTATTTTGACTGCACGTGTCATTCACATGCTTCATATCACTCCTGATAATGGCTTTTATAACTACCTTATTTAGGATAGCGTTTAACCATATCAAGGAATGAAATTCCACACATGCAAGACCTGCTTGCATCTCAAGTCTAAGGATAAGAGACATAACCTCTTGCGAGATTCACTATTGACGACGATCCATGTAGTGAATACTCGTAGGTTGGGTCAATCCAATGTTCATCACAATGAACAACATGTGAGTTTGGCAAATGAATCACCAACACGCTCACATTTGCCTTAATTTGATGATACTCCCGTATCGTCAACCGACAATGGATAATTTTAGAACAAATAAATTATTCATGGATTAAACATGCAAATATAGAACACAGTTGATATGAAATGAAAACGATCATAACCAGTACATCAATTCATTATAAATATAAACTGTTTAACGTTCCAATTATTCAAATACTAAAAATACAGATCTACATGAGACTACTAGCTGGTCTAAGTCCAATGCTCCTAGCATGTTCGACATGTTTGGCACAAGGCATTGGTTTCGTAAAAGGATCAGCTATGTTGTCATCTGTATGAACTTTGAGAAGACGAATATCACCACTTTCGATAACTTCTCGAATGTAGTGAACTTTCCGACGAAGATGTTTGGCACCCTTTTGAACTCCTGGTTCATTGGCTATGATAATGGCACCTATATTGTCACAGTACATATCCATAGGTCGTTCATTGCTGGGGACAACGCCAAGCCCAGAAATGAATTTACGTATCCAAATCGCCTCCATTGCAGCTTCAGAAGCAGCTATGTATTCAGCTTCTGTAGAGGACATCGCGATAGTGCTTTGTTTGGCACTCTTCCAGTCAACAGCACCTCCGTTCATGATGAAAACATATCCCGTTTGGGATTTGGTGTCATCACGATCCGTCTCCCAGCCTGCACCAGTGTAACAAGTAACACTAAGCTCACGCTTGACATCACTACTATAAACAAGAAACATATCTTTAGTATTTCGTAAATACTTTAATATGTTCTTAACAGCAGTCCAGTGACATTCTCCTGGATCCTGTTGAAATCTACTCGTTAGGTTCTGAGAGAACGCTACATCAGGTCTAGTGCACCTAACCGCATACATTATGGATCCCACAACCGAAGCATACGGGACTCTCTTCATCCTCTTCACCTCAGCAGGTGTGGAGGGTCCTTGAGATTTACTCAATACTGTATTTGGTTGCATTGGAAGATTTCCACGTTTGGAATCTTGCATCTTAAATCGCTTTAGGATTTTGTCAATGTATGCACTTTGACATAAGCCGATTAATCGTTTTGATCTATCACGATAGATTTTGACTCCAAGTATGTACGCGGCTTCTCCTAGATCTTTCATGGCAAAGCAATTTCCAAGCCAGGATTTTACATCTTGTAGCATTGGAATGTTGTTTCCCATGAGCAATATGTCATCGACATATAAGATTAGGAACACGACTATACTTCCACTAGTTTTCATGTATACACATGGCTCATCGAGATTTTGAGTGAAACCAATTTTCTTGATTTCCTCATCAAATCTCTTATTCCAACTTCTGGATGCTTGCTTTAATCCATAAATGGATCTTTGAAGCTTGCATACCTTAGTTGGATGTTTAGGATTCACGAAGCCCTCGGGTTGCACCATATAAACGTCTTCGTTCAGGTGGCCGTTCAAGAAAGCTGTCTTGACATCCATTTGCCAAATCTCATAGTCATAGTACGCTGCTATGGCTATAAGAATCCTAATTGCTTTAACGTCTGCAACAGGCGAGAAGGTTTCTTCATAGTCAACCCCGTAGGTTTGAGTGAAACCTTTTGCTACCAGACGAGCCTTGTAGGTGTGTACATTTCCATCCATGTCGGTCTTCTTTTTGAAGAGCCACTTGCTCCCAACGGTTTTAGCGTTAGGAGGTAGGTCAACTTCGACCCAGACATCATTGTCTTTCATGGATTTCATCTCTGTATTCACAGCTTTGATCCATTTATCGTGTTCAGGACTTGATAATGCATCTCGATAGTTAGCGGGTTCACCATGATCCCTAACTCATGTTCCTCAGCATCGACATAGAAACCATATCGCTCAGGTGCTTGAGGTATCCTTGCGGATCTACGAATGGGAGCAACATCTTGATGAGGTTCAACATTTTCATGTTCAATCTCATTTTGATGTTCACTAGTGTTACCAGAAGGTTGTGCATCTTCCTCTTGAATTTCATCAAGGTCTACGTTGCTCCCACTTGCCTCTTGTGAAATGAGACTATTCTCAAGAAACTCAGCATACCGAGCAACAAATATTTTGTTCTCGGGTGGGTAGTAGAAGTAGTAACCCATCGTTTCCTTTGGGTATCCTACAAAGATACATTTGATAGCTCTGGGCTCAAGTTTGTTAGGTGTGTCTCGTTTCACGAGAGCCTCACAACCCCAGACTTTCAAGTAAGACAAATTAGGGACCTTCCCATGCCATATTTCGTATGGTGTCTTGTCTACCTTCTTGGTTGGAACCATATTGAGAATGCGTGCAGCAGACTCTAGAGCATAACCCCAAAAGGACATTGGCAATGTTGTTAGACTCATCATAGATCGAACCATGTCTAGCAAGGTTCGATTTCTCCTTTCAGATACACCATTATGTTGTGGTGTATATGGAGGAGTGAATTGTGAGACAATCCCACACCTTTTTAGATGATCTAAAAACTCTTGACTCATATATTCACCTCCTCGATCGGATCGGAGGGCCTTTATGGTCTTGCCGAGTTGATTTTCTACTTCATTTTGAAAGACTTTGAACATTTCAAAGACTTCATGTTTATGTTTAATCAAGTAAACATAACCATATCTACTGAAATCATCAGTAAAAGTAATGAAGTAGTTAGCTCCTTCCCTAGACGTTGTTCTAAATGGGCCACATACATCAGTATGTATGAGTCCAAGTAGATCTTTAGCTCTTTCTCCAACATGGGAGAAAGGCTTTCGTGCCATTTTACCAGATATACAAGAAATGCATTTATCAAACGACTCATGGTCGGTTGACTCTAAAAGCCCATCGCGTTGCAGCTTCTAATGCGTTTCTTGTTTATGTGGCAAAGACGACAATGCCATAGAAAAGTGGAATCTAAGTTACGTTTAGATTTCTTATTGCTAACAGTATATATAGAACTATCGTTTGAAACAGAATCATGCATATCAATTTCAAAAATGCCATCACGAGGAATAGCATTAAAATAAAATACATTATCCTTAGAAACTGCAATACCATAATCCGTAAAAGTATGAATAAAACCATCATCTTTCAAACGTGAAAGTGAAACAACACCTCTAGTGATAGTAGGTGCAAAATGGCAATTATTTAAAACAATAACTAAACCATTAGGGAGGATGAGATCAAAGCTCCCTATCGCTTCGACAGCTGCACGGTTGCCATTACCAACGTACAGGTTCAAAGCTCCTTGCTTCAACTTTCTGCTTCCCCTAAGCCCCTGCACATTATTACAAATGTGAGTGCCACAACCAGTATCATATACCCAGGATTTGTTAGGAAAAGTATAGAGCTCTATAGTGAAGATACCTGATGTGCTAGCTGCGCTAGCTTTGTTCTTCTTCAACCCTTCTAGGTAGGACGGACAGTTCCGCCTCCAATGCCCCTTCACTCCACAATGGTGACAGGGAGAGTCCTTTGTCGGGTGCTCCTTCTTGGCAGGTGGGGGGATCTTTGGTTTGGGGGCGTAAGCAAGCTTACCCTTGCCCTTACCATTTCCCTTGCCATTTGCCTTCGGCTTCTTCTTCTGGATTGTCCTTCCTTTATAGCTAGGACCATAGGAGCCTTCTTGGGCATTCCTTTCTCTGCAAGTTTCAGCATGTTATGCAGCTCAGGAATGGTCTTGCCCATGCTGTGCATGTTGTAGTTCTGCACAAACTGATCATAATCCTTTGACAGTGAGGTAAGTATCAAGCTCACTCCAAGGATCTGAGGCATGGGGTATCCAAGACACTCCATTTGGTCAAGGTAGCCCTTCATTTTCATGACGTAGCTACTGACCGATTGGCCCTCCTCCTGCTTGCACGCATGAAAAGCTTTGACAGTGTCAAACAATTCTTGCTCAGCTTGCTGCTCGAACATGGTTTTCAGTTCGGTCAGCATGTCAAATGCTGCAAGGTCCTCTAAGTTCTTTTGGAGCTCAGGGATCATGCTTGCAAGCATGAGACAAGCTACTTCTTGTTGCTCTTGAACCCTACGCGAGTAGGCGTTGCGAACAGCAAGAGTAGCATTAGCAGGAGGTGCTTCAGGTAAAGGTCCTTCAGATGGTAAAACTTTTGTTCAGCCTTGAGGACAATCCTAAGGTTGCGATACCAGTCCAAAAAGTTGTTACCATTCAATTTCTCTTTTTCAAGAATTGATCTGATGTACGAGTTGTTTGTGGTTTGATTAGGAGTTGTCATCTACAAAACAAACAAAGTTCAAATTTTAGTAAGTTTCAATAATTAATCCTTTTTAAAATTAACTACCCAAGTTTAAGCATATTAAAACAATTAATTTTACGAAAAGGCTAAGATCCTCATTGAGGTTCCACCATCACATCAGTTGATCTACTAGCAATGGTGAATTCAATAGGTAGGTAACGTCGACCAATTGCATTACATGTGCAACTCTTAGATCTTTATGGGACTCATGGCACTAGTGAACAAGCAACTAGTGTCAAGCTGGCATGTTTAGTCCCATCTTTGCCTCGGGTCAAGGTCTAACCACTTAACTCGATTAAGTCATCCAATTTGAAAACGTGTGAGAATATTTCTAGGTCTCACGCATAGAGAATAGTCACCTTGGGTTACAATTCAACCTAGGTCCAATGCATAGGCAAAAAGTAATTGCAAGGGTCCTCAAAATTGGACGGCATGACTTAAATTTTGACGGGTAAAATATTTTGATGTGGATCAAAAATGTGTACGAAAGAAGCATGCATTCATTCTTCGTAGCACAAGTTAAAAACTTTTCTTAACTTAAGTCTAATCATTGTTTTAATTTATGTGTGTCAAGTTGTCCATTTCAAGACTAATATATATCCTAAGTGGATTATTATTTAGTTTGGACAATACAAATAAATAAATAAACAAACAATCTCAACCGGTTTAAGTGTTGTTTATTTAGAAAACAATGATTTTTAAGTTTCAAATCATATTTAAACTTAGTTAAACTAAATCATAAGACTTAGTTCAAAATGGTTTATGTTTAGTTTCAAGTTTTAAGAAAACAATTTCCATTTTACATGTAGTCACAACATACATAAAAACAACCAAACAAACATACAACCACAATATGCAAAGCCTCAACCGATGAAAATCCTATGCTTGGTCTTGTGAGTCATCACAAGAACCAAGAGTCAACTAGGGACAAATAGCACAACCACACGGAGGGCTCCCACTTGCCCCAAGACAATCATGGGCAAGTAAAGGCCCATAATGCACATGAAACTTTGATTCTATCAGCCCAGTTTTTCTGTTTTGTGAGGCCCAGATCTCCTAGAAGACGACCTCCTCATGCTTCGGCCCAGTTGACAAAGTTGTATCCCTATGTCTTGTGGACCTGCACCAAAAAATTTAGCCAAAAATACCTTACCATTCAACGGGAAATCGCGTTTTCCCAACAGGTGTCCAGCAGCTACTATCGGTCTACAACTCTTCATTCTTTCGCCATTTGCTTCCAAGCTTTTGTTTACAATATATATAAAGTAAAATACAACTAATCTACTTTCTATCTACTGTAAAAATGCCCAAACAATGGCAAAACCAAAATGAAATACATTACAAAAGTGCCGAAACAATGGCAAACCCCAAAACAAGAAAAACAACCAACAATCACAACATCACAACGCACAAGTGGTCTAGGTTTTCATCGGCTTTGCATATACACATAATAATACATTAAGATTATGATCATGACAAGGTGTTGGCTAACTCCATGGACAAACATGCATGTATTTTCCATGGATAACAAAATAAATAACAAGAAATAAATTGTTAGCCAACGAATCGAAGAAATAATTAACAAGAATTAAAACCCCGAATGGTACGCGTGACAAATGGCCATAGACTTATAACCCACTGATATTAGGACCTTCTTAACACCATTTTACCACAGAAAAATAAGCCTCATGGGCTGATTAGAAATCGGGTTAAAAATCTCTTAAAAAACACGTTTTTAGGCCATTTTACGGGTACCGATCAAGTAAACAATTGATGTATGCATAACAAATGGCCATAGGATCAAAAAGTCCAGATTTTAAGACCTCATTAAGGTCAACATATTCAGAATATATAAGCCCTAGGGGCTGTTTTAAAATTATACTTTTAAATCCATTAAAAAACCACGTTTTTAGCCATTTTTACGCATACAAGATGATCATATGACAACATATGATGGCTCGTGATACCACTATAGTGATGTATGATAAAATAACATATTAAACAAATAAGAACAGTGGAAAACATCACCATACAAGGATCCATATAGCCATATGATCAATCTAAATAAAACAAATTAAACAAACATGTTTTATACCTTTGTAGCGTGATCCGGGTAACACCACCAATATCACCACACGAATGGAATGAGAAACCCAAGTGATCAAATGGAGATCACCTCTATGTGTATCCACACTACACTTCACCGAATGCCAATTGATGCTAGTCCTTAAACCCTGTAACCGATCTAGTCTTCTTTGAATAAGCAAGATTAAAAGAAGAGATGATCAAAAACAAAACCCTAGGTTTTGTTCATATGTTTGCCGTGAGTTTATGATGAGAGAATGAGGGAGATTATTTTGTGATTGATTACCAATTAATTAGGAGAGTAACTTCCATATATTTGACTAATTATACAAAAAACAAATCTCTTCATTTACACCCTCTATGGCCGGCCTTCTAATGGGCTAAATGGGCTTCCCATTTATTTTTCTAGTCCAATGCAATAAGTCCATTACTTATTCATTAGAAGCCCAAAAGCGGTTCCTGGTTACGTACAGGTTATTTATATATCGTAAATACAATAAATACGACATATAAAATGGCACCTCAGTGTATATGTGTGTGACCCCATAGGCTCACATATGTCTAGCCATATAATTAGTAATTATGACACGAGCATATCCCAACACCTAACCCATCTCTATCACCACTTCATGAACTCTCACCCTTACCTTCGTAATCCTCAATATTCACTCTTCAAACCCGTCATGAAACCCCTAAACGAGTCATATGTCTCATCCATTCTCATTTCCGAATCCTCCACCCACTATGCACCCTTTGATGATCCAAATCATGAGAATGAGATGCATGCTCAAGACGAGAGTGTGATGAAAACGGGAGAAAGCTCAAGTCATAAGTAGTTAGGAAGAGATTAGTATTACTATTAGGATTTATCTATAATAGATTAATACTATTGCATGCTTAAAGCTTAATCTATCACCTTGCATGGATATCTTATGTGATATTTGGATGATAGCTTATTTTGTCCATTTTGCTTGCATGCTTATGATTATCTTGGCAAATCACACGATGATCTTTATATGCTAGAAGTAGCTTGATATGGGACATCTTAGGAAAATAAATCTCTAGTGATTTGAGGCACTATCATTTCCAGGAACGAGTTCCCCTAGAAAACATCCCTCTGGTTGCCCAAAACTAGCCTACACGTGAAAATCCGTGAAAATAGTGTCACGGTACCACTAAATAGGCCACGGTACCTTTAAATTTAACGGTACCGTGTGATGTTTAGAAGAACCGTGTACCTGTTTGACAATTTTCACTGTTTCTCCTAAATCCCTGCAACCCTATCCTCAAACCTGCAAATTTTCCAACCTCACATACACCCTAAGATTCCCTTGCTACACCATAGGACACTCCCATCCACTTTAATTCAAATTTCACCCATCTTGCCTATATAAGGCCTCATCCTTGCAAGATTATCTTGCACATCATCTTCAACCCCACATCACATACACATACACCATGTCCTCCACAAAGGATCCACTTCTCACATCTCAAAGAAACCTAGAATAACCATAAGACCACCAACAAGACCTCTCTTTGTGGATCTTACAAAAGATGATGAAGCAATGACACCACCTTCCCAAGCTACTCCCAACTCACCATCACCACAACCTTTAATGGGTCATCCCATTCTCTATCCACTACAACCACATACCCTAAGTTGTCCTTGTTGTCACCACAACCAACACCTCATCATGTGCCTTAGAGATGAGTTGAGCCTTCAATTCTCCTACCTTGAGCACCTCCTCACACCACCACAAGGACCCATCATACTACCCCCTCCACCACCAAATAGCCCAACCAACTAAACATGGTTATGTTTAGTTTCTCCAATAAAAGTCTAGGAACCCTTTTGGAGTTTGAAGCAAATTTTGAAGTCTCATACAACTATTGATGTTTATGTGCTTTCTTATTGTTTAATTTGCTTCTATCATGTAGTCATACTTATGTATGACATTTATTTTATGAATGAATGTTTTCTTTTATGTGGTTATTTTATTGTGTTTGGGGCTTGGCTCTTTAGTCATTTTTGTGGTTGGATATTTGTCATGTGTGCTACATGTTAGATTTTGTATACTTGTTTCTACACAAATCACTCTAGAACAAAGTTACAACTTAACTAATGATCAAAGAAGTGAATTTGAGTTTTAGACTTCACATTTTTATGTGACAAAACATTTTCTTCAAAAATATACTTTACAAATTATTTTTGAATAATTAAGAAATGTTTTAATGGAAAAATAAGTTTAAAATACATAACAGCTATTTTCCCCCCCAAAATCAGCTCCAAACTTCCCCAAATAAGTTTTCACCAGAAAAGACAAAAAATGGAGCGTCTTTGTCTGACACGGCTCCACGGTTCCACTAAATTTAGTGGAGCCATCGGTGATTTAGTGGAGTCGTCCCCCTATAACGGCCAGATTTTTTCTGCCTATAAATACCAGCCCACTTCACAGATTTTCTTCACCCTTTCTCACACAGAAACTTCTGAGTTTAAATCTCTCACACCATTTTCTTTTCTTGATCATTTAGTTTAGTTTTTCTTTTGTTCAAGAGTGATCCAATCATCCAACATAGAGATCCTCTTCATTCCTCTTCAATAGCAAGAGAAGAACACAAAGTATCCAAGTAGATACAAAGTGTTGTCATTCCTCTTCATTTGCAAGAGAAGAACTCAAGGTATCCAAGAAGATACAAGAGTTGTAGTTGTTAGGTCTTGTAACATTTGTTACACACTTGTTGTATCATAGCATACATCAAGATCATTTTTATTTTGTGAGAGAGTGAGTGAAGATCATTGTGATCTTATAGAGATAGTGAATATCTCTTGAAGCCATTGGGCTTGTGTGATTGATCAAGAAGATCAAGGGTCAATAGGATAGTGTTAGTCAAGTGAGTGTTGATCATTGTGATCGTGTCGAGATCTTGGAGATCTCTTGAAGCCATTGGGCTTGAGTGATTGATCGTGTGGATCGTGGTAGATTGGTGCTAGCTAAGATTAGCACTCGACATCTAGCTTAGTGTCGGAAAACAAGTTAAGCGACGTGTACGGTTTTCTCCGCCTTAAGGGAGGTTGTTGACATAGTGCTTGAAACTCTCGAGTGTGGTACTCGGGGAGTGGAGTAGGGCGAAGAAGAGCTTCGTAGCCGAACCACTATAAATCCTTTTGTCCCGGTTTGATCTTTCCATCTCTACTCTTTACTTTCATTACTTATTATTAGTTAGTTTAGAGTGTAGTTCATATTGGTGTTGTTTGATTGCACATAAGAATCGAATCAAAGGTTTCCAATAGCAAAGTTTTTAAGAAGTTTTAAAAGAACTAAAAGAACTTAAAAACCGGTAAAACTATTCAACCCCCCCCCCTCTAGTTTTCCACACTTAGTAATGATTCTAAAGCAAACAAATAATGATGATGATGATGTAAATTCAATATATTAAAAACTACACTTACCTAGACTAGTTTACACAATTCCCTTGATATGATTATGACAATGGTTCAAATCGATTATGATCAATAAATTAGATGGTGCTCTAATTTGATTAGTTGGTGTACTAATCCTCTTGTTTTCAACACTTTCAATCCTCGTCAAGATTTTAAGATGACAAAAACAATATTAAGTTTTGATCAAACAAGACTAACACAATTCAATCACTTGATTCGCTATCGTTTCACAAGTAATTGACAACTACACTTTTAGTTTTCTAAGTTTAACCAAGTTACATATGAAATGGTCAATACATAAGGTAACACCTTCATAGACAAAGGTTTACAATTGATTAAATAACAATGTCTCTTTCGACCTATTACACCATTAATAATCAACCAAACTTGATAACTCTTTTGTTTATGAAAACTTTGAAAGCACAATTCGATCTTAGTATTAGCTTTTCATTGAATTAGAACCATAGAGTCATAATCAATCAACATTCATGTAACAAACATCATCTAGGCAAGTGCACAAGGCACTTAGCCGCTCATGGCAAACAAAGTAATAATCACAGAAATTATATCACTTGAAAACATGATTAAAGAGTCTTACAAAAGTTGTAATGATGATTACAAGACTTAGGAACAATTATGAGGTGATCAACAATGATTCCTTTGATGATTACAATGATGGATAATGAATGTAAGTCAACTTCTTCCTGCGTTTTCTTCTTTGTAGCCTTCTTGAGAGAGTATGAGAAATTTGGTATATGAGTATGTGTCTTTTCTCTCTAGCCAATGCTTCTAATTAATAGAAAACTACTCCTTGGCCAACAAGCAAGTTTCTTGGGCACCAAGTGTCATAAAATTCTGGACTTGAAGTAAATGAAGCATAATGACAACCCACATGAAGAGTTAGATCATTAAAAGTAGTCATTAAGTGTGCCAGGAGTTGCAGCAACCCAAGGTTGAAGTCTCAACCTGAGGTTCAGATTCCAGCCCAAGGTTTGGAGTAAGGTTGGCATGGCAGTTTTGAACCTTGGGTTGAACTTAAGCCTTAGTTGTATTTCTTGAACCTTTGGTTGAGGAAGCAAGCCATAATTCATAGCAAACTTTGCATGTAACTTCTCATTCATTTCATCAACACTTGATCTTTTCTTGAGCTCGGAAATCTTTGTAACTTGATTCTTTATCTTTGATGATCTTCCCGAGGTCTTTATTATGGGTAGAATCTTTCGTTGTGCATAAGCTCTTGATTTAGCGACTTTCCCCATATTTCTAGCTATTCCCTTGGACTTGATTATACCTGAACCTTAATATATCTTTTGTACCTTTTTCGCATAATATGTTCACAAACACAACCAAATACAATGCACAAACATAGAAATAACGCGACTAAAACATGTATGAAATGAGCGTTATCAAATCCCCCCACACTTACACTTTGCTTGCCCTCAAGCAAATCTAGCTTTTAAAAATAATTCCACATGATATAAATGAGAATGATTCTAAAAAATGAGATGCAAATCCATCAAGTACAAGTATGAGATAAGATCCATCTTTTTAAGCTTTATAAGTGAAAAGTCGAGATGTTTGACAATACCTTAATGATTCTCTTGCTTGATAACATGTTAAAACACCTCACGAAAAAAGAATGAAGTATAATTCACTCAACACTCATTTATTTAGTGGGTGAGAATATATGAAAATCACACTCATCGCTCAGTCATGATCTAAATATTACCATAAGCTTGTACAAGAAACAAAACTCCACCGACGTGGCGTAAGCACCAAGTGTAAACATCTAAGAGGACTTTTATTCAGGTTAAAGGGAAATATGGGGTTTATGTTCAGATATCTCTTGTAAAAACATACTAGATCGCTAGTGTGAATTCTTGATTTACTCAAACAACGGATGGTCACTAAAGTAAAATACCTTAGATCGCTGGCACGTTATTCGATCACTCAAGAACCGGATGGTCACTAGAATATTCGCACAATTGATATCTTCACAAAATTAAAAAGGCAGGGATAAGGCATGGGATATACTTATGAGAGGTGTAAAAAAACTTTACAAATAGTCAAAGTCTACAACCAATTGCTACTAACTACGTCAACCTCTTTCACATGAACTTGAGAATTCATCCTTGATCGATATCATACTTTCATAGCTCATTGGCTATTCTTGTCACCATACAATTGCGATGACTTATTATATTTTTTTCTTTTTCTCTCTTTTTTTTTTCTTCTTTTCTTGGCCAAATGTTTCGGCCATCGATCATAATTCCAATAGATCTTCTATGAGATTATCATAGAGTTTGCAACTTTCTTCAAAATTCAAGGATTTCCCACATAACAACCATCTTTCCAAGTAGCTAGTAACCAACCAAGACTTGACTATGGGTAAGGTTAAGGCTAAAAGTGTAAAATATTTTTGTATTTTTCTGGTGTAACAAAAGAAAAGAATGGCTCAAAGGGTGTACTAATGGTATCTAGCACTAAAATTGAGTGCTAACAAATGGGTCAATGATGAGAGTTTTAACTAACCGATTTGATTAGCTAATGTATGATTTGCAAATGGATGGCCATTTAGTTGAATCCTAATGTTGCCTCTTATCACACGAATACACTTTCATCACGCGAATGTGATCTCACTGCGGTTTGGTAATGATTTGCAAGTACAAGTTCTAGAATAAATAAAATCACAGGCACACTCATAGCAAAAAGATCAAGCATAAAAGATGTATGCTATATAAGAATAGGCTCAAATCCTCACAATTTTTGGTGTAATGGGCTATAATTGTGCTAGCAATGTTATCGATCCCAAAAATGGATTGCAATGTCAATCAGGACACATCTCAAATTTTCAAAAATTACATGTTTTATCAATGGATTGATCTAGTTATTCTAATATAAATTATCCTAAATGTGCGAAAACAACTAGATCATAAGGGCAAACAATTTAAAACTAGGCTCAAAAATATAGAAAATTTAAAATCCAGTTTCATTTTCCTATTTCCTCCCCCCCCCCCCCACTTAAGTTTGACATTGTCCTCAATGTAAAGAATAATGAACCATAAAAATAGGGAAATGGAATATAAAAGAAATGATACTGCCTGAGCCTTGGAATCTAGATCGAGCTCCAAATGAGATATTGAGATCGAACGATTCCACATCTTTGAGATCAAGCATCGTAACCTGCAGTAATCTTCATATACAAAACAAACAAACACACAAAATGCAAAATATTTTTTGGATTTTTTTTTCAAGGCCCCCACACTTATGGTGAAACCATTGGGGCATAAAAATAAACAAACAATTAAAAACACACGGGTTGCCTCCCGAGAAGCGCTTAATTTATTAACGAGTCATCAGCTTCACTCGATCTTCCTCACTTTCGTGGTTTATGTTTGGGATTCTTTCCCGACTTCTTGGGAATATAAACCACATTTCCTTTCACTATTTCTTTTCCGGTTTTATCGATGTCATATAACTTTGCTGTATCACAAGATCTAGGAAGGACATCATACATAAATCCAGAATCTGCAGCCCATGGTATTACTTTTTTATAATCTGCTGGGAAAGGTGCCATGAATGGAATAGCAGTGTATTTCTTTTTATCGAGCAGTTCAAGTGGAATTTCCTCACTTAACATTTCATTCAGTTGCTCCTCATCATGATAAATCTTGATACGATGTCCATTAAGAAAGAAACTTCCACCGTGCTTGTCATATAACTCGACATATCCGGATGGAAAACCATGTTTTACCACGAATGGACCATACCATTTGGTTCTTAGCTTAGGAGCTTTGAATTTGTACTTAGAATTGAACAAAAGTACTTTGTCTCCGGCTTTGAATTCTTTCCGGATTCTGAGTTTCTTATCATGGTACGCTTTTGTTCAAGCTTTGTACAACTTGGAATTCTCATACGCTTGGAGTCTTAACTCATCGATTTCATGCAATTGCAAGAATCGTTTTTCTCCAGCGATTTTGAGATCAGGGTTACATTGCCTCAACGCCCAGTATGCGCGGTGTTCAATTTCAAACGGCAAATGACAAGTTTTTCCATATATGAGTCTATACGGAGTTGTGCCAATTGGAGTTTTATATGCCGTTCTAAACGCCCATAGAGCATCATCGAGTTTCCTTGACCAAATGGAAGGATTATCCTTAACCGTTTTTTCAAGTATTATTTTTAAAGCTCTATTGGTGTTTTCAACTTGACCACTGGTTTGAGGGTGGTATGCTATTGCGAAACGATGATGGACTCCATATCGTTTCATAGCTTTCTCCATTTGATGGTTACAGAAGTGAGTTTCTCTGTCGCTTATCAAAGCTTTTGGAATTCCAAATCGAGAGAAAAGCTTTTTCAGAAAATTTACAACCACTCGTGCATCATTTGTGGGTAAGGCTTCCGCTTCGGCCCATTTAGAAACATAGTCAATTGCAACGAGGATGTATTCGAACTTATGAGATTTAGGAAAAGGACCTGTTAAGATCGTTTAAGGCTCTTCTAGGATATGTTTTACAAACATCATTGTTATGCACAGCGGAATTAACAAAGAACAATAATGTTTAACAAGGTTTTATTTATTCAAGCGCGCTCATCTTTATTCCATACTAATAAATAAACTAACTATTACATAGATCTATTACTAACTAATACCCTTTATAAAAAGGGTTTACAAGAAAACCTATCTTTCACAGGAAGCTAACTAATTTATTACATTTAGTCCTTGTTGTTTCACGTTTCATCATTTATACATATGTAGTTTTGTAATCATCAAATCTAATTCCCAACAATCTTCCCCTATTTGATATTACAAAACTATCTCC
This sequence comes from Artemisia tridentata subsp. tridentata, assembly GCA_021014915.2. NCBI lineage: Eukaryota > Viridiplantae > Streptophyta > Magnoliopsida > Asterales > Asteraceae > Artemisia > Artemisia tridentata. Next base: position 123,044,949 of record CP139502.1, on the reverse strand, counting down.
ATGAAACAATCTTCAATGCTTCCTTAAGATCTTCTTGAACATGTCACCACACATAATAAGCTGCAAATCAATCTTCTTCCCCTTTTTGTAATCATCTAATAGGGGTCTTCCATGCAACTTGAATCGAAACACTTCCCCTTAAGTGGTGCATGTAAATGGTTAAACATTTAATCAACAAGCTTCCCCTGAAACCAATATGTTTACCATCTCTTGAATCACGAACACTGTAGGCTTTATGGAATGATTACTGATGAAGAAAACCGAGTATAACGAATTTGATGAAGAAGTAGAATTTCCCAAACTTGCATCTTATATCTTGTACTATCCACGTGACTCCAAACTCATACTAGAAGTAGGTCGCAACCTCTTGATAAATCCTCAACTATATGAGATACTGAGCACTACAATGTAACTCCTTAAAGTGATAGCAAATGTGAGCATTAAGTACCCTAGTTTGTAGATCACACACCTTTGCTAGATTCAACAAGTCTTTGTCACCGCATTAACACACAAACAAGTTATCTCCAAATGTTGTCCGCCATTTGAGATATGATAAGAACACGCACCTGTGAAACTCAACTACAACATCAAATAAGCAATATTCAATTGTCTTCTTCAAATAATCCACAAAACGAGCCATAAAATAATTAAGAACAAATAGTTCTGTCCGCGATCCAAAACTGCCCTAGCAGTACAAACCAGCAGTACAAAGTTTATAACCAGCAGTATAAACCTTGTAGATCCTAGATATCAACAGCCACCCGCTCTGATACCAATTGTTAAGATCGTTTAAGGCTCTTCTAGGATATGTTTTACAAACATCATTGTTATGCACAGCGGAATTAACAAAGAACAATAATGTTTAACAAGGTTTTATTTATTCAAGCGCGCTCATCTTTATTCCATACTAATAAATAAACTAACTATTACATAGATCTATTACTAACTAACGTGTACACACACACGTTTCTATTAGACTCTCATTGAAGAGTTCTATGTTTTCTGGATGTCTATTACTGCCGCCTAATAACCTTTATAAATAGGGTTTACAAGAAAACCTATCTTTCACAGGAAGCTAACTAATTTATTACATTTAGTCCTTGTTGTTTCACGTTTCATCATTTATGCATATGTAGTTTTGTAATCATCAAATCTAATTCCCAACAGGACCCATGAAGTCAATTCCCCATATATCAAAGATTTCAGAAACTTGTATGCTCTTTTGTGGCATTTCGTCTCTATGAGAAAGACTACCGACTTTTGGCAAGCATCACAATTCTGCACAAGCGTATGGGCTTCTTTAAAAATTGTCGGCCAATAAAATCCCGCATCAAAGACTTTTTTCGCGGTTGTAGACGGACCGTAATGTCCTCCAGTTGGGCCGTGATGACATTCATCGAGAATTTTTTGGGTCTCTGAACCGTACACGCATCTTCTAATTATCCCATCGGGATACATTTTAAATAGATACGATTCATCCTAAAAATAGTGTTTTAGGTTTGTGAAAAATTTACTATGCTGAGTGTGAGTTAGACCTTTTTGTAACACTCCTCCGACTAAATAATTTGCAAAGTCTGCAAACCATGGAACTTCTTCATTTTCAATTCCCATAAGAGTTTCATCGGGATAATTATCATCAATCTCATCTTCACCGAATTCATCTAAATTAGGATTTTCTAATCGAGACAAATGGTCTGCTGCAACATTTTCTGCGCCTTTCTTATTTTGAATTTCTATGTCAAATTCTTGAAGCAATAAAATCCATCGGATAAGACGTGGTTTGGCATCTTGTTTGGCAAACAGGTATTTAAGAGCTGAATGATCGGTGAATACAATTGTCTTTGACAAAACGAGATAAGAACGAAATTTGTCAAACGCAAAAACTACAGCTAAAAGTTCTTTTTCAGTGATCGTGTAGTTTTGTTGAGCACTATTCAAGGTTTTGCTAGCAAAGTAAATAGGACAAAAATGTTTTCCATCGCGTTGTCCTAATACTGCTCCAACGGCAAAATCACTTGCATCACACATAAGTTCAAATGGCAGTGACCAATTTGGTGAAACCATAATTGGTGCATTTGTTAACTTACTTTTGAGCGTTTCGAATGCCTTGATACATTCTTCATTGAAATCAAAAACTGAATCTTTCTCGAGAAGCTTCGTCATAGGACGAGATATTTTCGAAAAATCTTTGATGAATCTGTGGTAGAATCCCGCATGCCCCAAGAAACTCCTAACGCCTTTGATGTTAGTCGGGGGTGGTAACTTAGCAATAGCATCTATTTTTGCTTTGTCAACTTCGATTCCCTTGCTAGAAATCTTGTGACCAAGCACAATGCCTTCTGTCACCATAAAGTGACATTTTTCCCAGTTTAGTACGAGATGAGCGGTTTTGCATCTTTCAAGCATTTTATCAAGATTGGAAAGGCATGACTCGAATGAGTCTCCAAATACCGAGAAATCATCCATGAAAACTTCCATGGAGGTTTCAAGCATATCTTGAAAAATAGCAATCATGCACCTTTGAAATGTTGCTGGTGCGTTACAAAGACCAAAAGGCATACGCCTATACGCATATGTGCCAAAAGGACACGTGAATGTGGTCTTTTCTTGATCAGCTGGATCAATTGGAATTTGGAAATAACCGGAAAATCCATCGAGAAAACAAAAGAATTTGTTCCCCGCAAGTCTTTCCAACATTTGATCCATGAACGGTAAAGGAAAATGATCCTTCCTGGTGGCGTCATTTAATTTGCGATAATCAATGCATACTCGCCAACCAGTTATGGTTCTGGTAGGAACAAGTTCATTAGTTACAACGGTTGTTCCTCCTTTCTTAGGAACACAGTGAACAGGACTCACCCATGAACTATCCTCAATGGGGTAAATAATACCAGCATCAAGAAGTTTGATTATTTCCTTCTTAACAACTTCCATCATGTTTGGGTTGAGTCTTCGTTGTCTTTGAACAACGGGTTTGGAATCGTTTTCGAAATTGATTTTGTGTTTGCAAAAGTTTGGACTTATTCCACGAATGTCAGAAGTTTTCCAAGCGAAAGCTTCTTTATGATTTTTGAGCATAGAAACAAGACGTTCTTTTTCATCGGGTTTGAGTGCTGAAGATATGACAACCGGAAGAAGATATTTTTCTTCCAAGAATGCATATTCCAGATGATCGGGAAGAGGTTTCAAGACAGATCCACCGGCGGATCTTCAATTGAGGTTTTGATTCTCATTTCATTTTGAATTCCAACTCCTCAAAGTTGGTTATTTCTTCCTCAGAAATTTCTTCGGTGTTTATCTGCATAAATTCAGCGAATTCTCTGTCGAGATCTTCATCACTTATTTGTCCTGATGTTTTATGAGTCTTAATTCTTTCATCAAGCAACTCATCAAATATTTCCTATGTAATTTCATCGATAACTTCAATGCTATAACAAGTGTCATCATTCACATGAGAATATTTCATGGCTTGATTAATTGAAAAGAGATTCTTTCATCTCCAACTCCAAGATTGAGTTCTTTGTTTTTGACTCGAATGATAGCATCGGCGGTGTTTAGGAAAGGTCTTCCTAAGATCAATGGAACTTTGCTATCTTCCTCCATCTCGAGGATCACAAAATCAACGGGAAAAATGAATTGCCCAACTTGAACAAGCATGTTTTCAGCTACTCCAACAGGATATTGGATAGTATGATTTGCTAAACGTATACTCATTCTTGTGGGTTTCAAGGTATCGATCGAAAGCTTTGCATACAATGAGTATGTCATAAGATTGATACTCGCACCGAGATCAGCTAAAGCATCACAAGTGATTGAATTTCCCAAAGTACACGAGATGAGAAAACTTCCAGGATCACCGAGTTTTTTCAGTAGTTTGTTTTCAACAATGGCTGAGCAATCTTCATTCAAGAAGGTAGCGGAAATGTTTTCCATTTTGCTTTTGTTGCTCACAAGTTCTTTCAAAAACTTCCCATAATTGGGCATACCAGCCAGGACATCAACAAGAGGAACGTTGATCCTAACTTCTTTGATTAAGTCAATGAACTTGCCATATTGTTCTTCCATCTTTTCTTTCCTCAAACGTTGAGGATATGGAATTCTTGGTTTATATGCTTTGAGCTGTGGAGTGGGTTTAACGACTGGTGTAGGAATTGGTTCGTTATCTTTTGGTTCCTCCTCTGCTTCATCCTCACTATCATCATGAATGATAGTGGTTGTTTGGTTTAGGTTTGGTGGTGGATCATAAGATAGACCACTACGAGTGAATACAGCATTTACATGCTCATTTCTCATTTGAGGTGGATGATAAGATCCAGATGATGATGGTTTCGGGTTGGATTGAGTATTGCTTGGCAAAGTACCCGATGGTCTAGCAGTAAATTGATCAGAAAGATGACCAAATTTGGTTTCAAGGTCTTGGATAGAAGCTTGATGGTTCTTTTGACCTTGTTCGACTTAGGTTTTGAGGCTGAAGAACTGATTTTTGATAAATTCATTCGTTTGCTTTTGAGCATGCACGAATTCACGCATGGTTTTTTTGAATTCAGATTCTTCATTTTTCTTTTCAGGTGTTTGTGATGATGAACGGTTATCATCACGAGACGATGTCAGATGGTTGTCGTCACGAGGTTGGGAACTACGATTATCATCCCTCGATGGACGATCTTGCCAATCTCTAAATTTCTACCGTAGTAGTTTCCATGATATCCTCCTCCTCGATATCCTCCATAAACATAATTGGCTTCGGCTTCGGGACCTCCCATGGGTTTGTCATCACACTCGGATGATGAATGGTTTCCACCACAATAGTTGCATCCATCGCGCATATCTTTGATCTCTTTTTGGATACTTTAGAATTTAGAATCGATTTTGGTGGTGAGACCTTTCATCATGTCCATGATTTTGGAATTTTCATTCGTTCCTTCGGCGAATGCAACGATTTTTCATTAAGGTTTGGTTTTGGCATCCTTAGACCAATCGAGCTTAAGAAGTACACGGTCTTCTAGTAAATTGTAAGCTTCGTTAGGGGTCTTATAAAGGAAAATTCATCCGGCATCAAGGATACCTTGAGTTGTGTCATCGAGACCATGGTAAAAGATTTGAATGATATTACCACGAGACAAACCATGCCCATGACAACTTCGGAGCATGTTTTTCATTCGAAGCCAAGCTTCGACAAGATTTTCTCCTTCCTTTTGAGTGAAACTACGAATTTCACCTAAGAGACGATCAAACATGGCCGGTGGAAAGAAACGTCCAACAAATGCTTCTCTCATTTGGTTCCAAGTTGTGATCACTCCGGGGCTTAATTCGTTATACCAAATTTTCGCTTCTCCGGTGAGAGACGATGGAAAGAGTTTGAGGCGGATTGCATTTGCTTCGGTAGTTCCATAACGAAACATGTCACAAATTTCAAGAAAATCGGCGATATGTTTGTGTGGATCGGATCTAACTCGACCATCAAATTGATTGTCTTTAATCATCGAAAGATGATGACCTTTGATAGTGAAGTTATCTCCAAGATTAACGGGAACAATGGCGGCCGCGGGTGTAGGAGCTACAACCCTATTGGTGGCCCACATAGGTCGATCGTCGGCCATTGGAAATGGTAATTCAAGAAAAAGATCAACGATTGGATGAACTTCGGAAAGATTATCAAATGGTGGGTTAACGGTTCTTGGTTTTCTTCGATTATTTGGAACAAATGGGGTTCTCTTTTTGCGAAATAAACTTTCGGGGTTAGACAATGGTGTACTTAATTCTTCGTTAGAAGAGCGAGTGGTCATACACGAGAAAAATGAGCCAATCGAAAAAGATTATCAACTAAAAAGATAATTAAAATAATTTTTTTTTTAAACAGTAACTGTCAGTTCAAGAATGAACTGGGCGGTTGGGAATGGTCTGGGTCACAGAAACAAATGAACCGGGCTGGCTGAAAATGAACCGAGCGGCTGAGACAGGTCAGGAACAAACGAACCGGGCGGCTGGGTTTCAAAAACAAACTTCTCCATTTCTCCCCCTAAAAAATAGCTTAATATTTTAAACTGTTTTTTTTTTAATCTATTATTGAGGTGGGTAGCATTGTTTTTGGAAATTTTATTCTTACTTGAGCTAAAAAAGATTATATTAATAATTAGAAAAACATGCTCAAGATTTGTTTGTCATGAGCAAAAAACTTTATAAAAAGGTTTTGGAAAAAACTTTTTGTAAAATCTTGTGTAAATTTTGCTCACGATAATTAAGAAGATTTCTCTTCTTTTCTAAAGGAATTTCGCACTGAAGCGTACGTTCAGGGTCCTTTGTTTGAAAAAACGGGTGTTGATCTGTGATTTAATCAATAGCTATTATGAGTGAATAATTACCCGATTGTTTTACCAGATGTACTTGTGATTTCTGTTACTTTGGTGACTTCTTTGACCTTTTGATCATCTTTGTCATGTTCAATACGAATGCTTGCCAGTCCTAGACGTTGTCATAGGTATTCAAATCTTTCCGGTGGCAAAGCTTTTGTGAAGAAGTCGGCAATTTGGTAATCAGTTTTCACGAAGTACAATTCCACACTCTGTCTTTCTACATGTTCCTTGACGAAATGGTATCTGACTGCTATGTGCTTTGTCCATGAGTGTTGTACCGTGTTACAAGAGATAGAAATGGCACTTTGCGAATCACAAGAAATTGGGATTTTGTCGTAGAAGAAATTATAGTCCGTCAATTATGTTTTCATCCATAGTACTTGTGCACAACATCCGGAGAGGGATATGTATTCAGCTTCTGCAGTGGATAAGGCAGTGTGATTCTGCTTCTTTGAAGACCAGCTGATTATCTTCTCCCCCAAGAATTGAGCAAATCCTGAAGTACTTTTGCAATCAATTTGGCAACCTGCATAATCTGCATCTGAATAGGCAATTAGTTCGAAACCGGTATCTTTCGGATACACAAGGCCCATATGAATTGTTCCTTTTAGGTACCGAAAGATCCGTTTTACAGCAGTAAGGTGCTTTTCCGTTGGCCTTGATTGGTAACGGGCACACATGGAGACAGCAAAATGAATATCAGGCCGACTAGCTGTAAGATACATGAGTGAACCAATCATACTACGATATTTTGTAGCATCAAATGGTTTGCCACCTCTATCTTCATCTAGTTTAGGCTTGCGTTGCATTGGTGTACTTACAGTGTCAGATTTATCCATTCCAAACTTTTTCAAAATTTCCGACGTGTATTTGTTTTGATGAATAAAGATACCACGAGGAATTTGATTAATTTGTAAACCCAAAAAGAATTTTAACTCTCCCATCATGCTCATCTAAAATTTCTGTCGCATGATATTTTCAAATTTTTTGCAATATTTAGGATTCGTTGATCCAAAAATGATATCATCGACATAAATTTGGACTAGCATGATGTCGTCACCTTTTCGTCTAATAAATAAAGTTGGATCGATTGAACCTTTGATGAATTTGTGTTTGAGCAGATATTCTGACAACACTTTGTACCATGCACGTGGTGCTTGCTTGAGTCCGTAGATGGCTTTGTCAAGGACATTGATGAACTCAAATAAGTACATTTTATTACTATCATTTATCCTATTAATTTGACTTGTTTTACTATATTATGTATGAGGATTGATACTTAATCGTTTACTTTTGTAATTCTCAGGTAAAAACAAGCATTTGGTGAAACTTGGCGATTTTGGACTAATAATGGAGCAAAACGTGCATAAAGTGAAGAGTCTACTGAAATGAAGAAGATCAAGACTAATCTGCTCCAGATGCGCCGCATCTCACTATCAACATGCGCCGCATCTCTATCAAGATATCACCAGATACGATCCAAGATACAAGAGGACATGCGCCGCATCTAATAAAGAGTTACGCCGCATCTTCTGGCGGTGTACGAATATTCCTGAATATTATAATCTTGGACCCCACGCGAAGTTAAGTACATGCGCCGCATCTACTTAAGTAGATGCGCCGCATCTTTCCTCAGACACAAACTATAAATACCCCGTAGACCAGACGCATAAAAGAAGGGGAGATTCGGAAGTTCGAAAACCTAAAGACCGAACAGAAGAGAAGGACGAATTCAGTCAAGAGGCAGCACAAGACACACCCAAATCGAAGATACAAGAGCTGTAAGAAGGTGCTGCATGTATTTAATTCATTAAGTAGTTTTGTTTTATTGTTTTAGCAAACTTTAATTCATCAGGATTGGTGGCTTGTGTAATGTGACAACGGAAAGATTGCACTCCCTTTAATACTTGCTTTCCCATCAATTAAAGTTTATATGTTGATGTCTTTGGTTACTACTTATTAGTGCATTGACCACCTCTGTGTTTATTAGTGGCTTGCGGGCACCCGACTGCGGGACAAGGTGTGGCTCCCACGGTTGTTTCTAAATTGATCACTTAGGAATAACTTTTAGACATAAGTCGTCATTAAGGGTTTACTCGCCGATAAGAATAGGACCAACGAGAAAGGGTTAATTACATACACTTCATATAAAGCTATCAATAAAACAAGTGACAATCTACTTAATCATAAGGACAGCCCTCTTATTGTCTCTAGTATCTATCTGTGTACGTGTGTGCTACTTGCTGATTCGTGCCTATTTGTTTATTTTATTATTTAATTGCAAACAAAACTGTGCCAGTCTCTCAGGCTGAAACCCCCTTGCGTTAGGATATTAAAATACTGATTAGATTAACGAGATTATACGTTCCACTCTTAGTGATCGACACTCTACTTACCATTATCTTCATACTGACCGGGTACACTGCTCGTTAAGTGTGTGTGTTATTGATAAGTCGGCTAAATATAAATTTAAAACTTGAGTAGGCATTAAAACTGCTAAACCGCAACGACACATCACGCGCATCAAGTTTTTGGCGCCGTTGCCGGGGAGTGAATTGTTATTATCTGTTAATTTGATTAGTATTTTAATTAGGTTATTTTTCTTTTTATTAGATTAATTGCATCATTGTACTATTTTGCATATTTGTTGTATTGTGTGTTATTTGTTTGCTTTTGTTTTTATTTTTTGTGTGTTTTATTTTTGTTTCGTGTGTTTTATTTTTTGTGTTTTATTTTTTCGTATTTTTCTGTTCTGCTATCGTTGTACTGTGCTAAATCAAACGATACGGCGCATCTGATCTCTCAGATACGGCGTATTGCGTTTAATTTTTTTTTTTTAATACAACGCGTTTAATTAATTCGATACGACGCATCTTTTCCCCAAGATACGGCGTATCTGTTTTTAACAAGAAAATTTTTCTAAGCGATAAAGTAATACGACGCATCTGCTTTTGCAGATACGGCGTATCTGTTTTGATAAAAAATTTTCTAAAACATTAACGCCATACGACGCATCTTCTTTTGAAGATACGGCGTATCTATTATTTTAATTAAAAACAGTTTGCGAATTATTAAACAAATACGGCGTATCGATTTCCGTCGATACGGCGCATCTTACTGAATCAAAAATCTTTTATTTTTAAACGTAACGAAAATACGGCGCATTAACTTTCGTTAATACGACGCATTTAATTTTAATTAGATAAATTGATTTTTGATTGATTAATTCGATACGGCGCATTCATAAATTCTAAGCGGCGTATCTATTTTCTGAATAAAAGTCTGATTAAATTTTAACGTATTAAGATACGGCGTATCCAACTCTTTGGATACGGCGCATCGTCTGCAGATATCAGTAACTTTAATTTTTCGTATTCCGTTTTCGTTATTAATTATCTGATATATTACTTTCTCGAGCATACCCTACTGATGCTTTTGTGATTGATTTCAGGAAGTGCATGACCAGGAGTTCTACGAAGAACTTGATTCAACCTTTCGAAGATCCTGAACGAGCCCTACATTCGCTTAAAAGGCTTTTCAACACAAGAAGCTTTGATCTTTCAAGTTCACTCGAGCTTGATTATTTTTCTGAAGAGAAAGAGGAAGTTGAAACAGAAACAATGGGCGAAAACACTACTATGGAGGAATACATGAACAATACCCGTACTGATTACACTTCAGGAGTTGCTAGACCTAAGTTTGATGACAAGTCAAAATTTGAGTTGAAGGGACAATTTCTCAAAGAGCTCAGAGAGAATGCTTTCAGTGGGACGGAACAAGAGGATGCTAATGAGCATGTTGAAAAGGTCCTGGAGATTGCAGATTTGTTTACTACAGAAAGTGTCAATACCGATCAACTCATGCTAAGAATCTTCCCAATCTCACTAAAAGGAGCTGCTAACAAGTGGCTAAGGAATGAACCTGCTAGTTCAATCACTACGTGGGAAGGTTTGAAGAGCAAATTCCTGAAGAGATATTGTCCACCTGCTAAGACTGCCAAGAAGATGGAGGCTATCAATAGTTTCAAGCAAGAGCCTGATGAAACCCTTTATCAAGCTTGGGAACGATTTAGAGATTTATTGATAAAATGTCCTCAACACTATCTAACCCCTATGCAGGAAATAATATTGTTTTATCAGGGATTGGACGTGCCTACTAGACAGATTTTGGATGCTAAGGGAGCTGTACCTCAGATGAGTGCAACTAATGCTAGGAAAGCGATCCAAGAAGCTGCTGATCATTCTCAGAAATGGCACGATGGGACCTCTACTAGATCTAAGAGCAGCACTAATTTTGATGGAATTGCTGCTATTCAAGCTCAATTGGATAAAATTAGTAGAGAGATGAAGAAGCGAGATGAAAGAGCATATGCTACCCAAGTTGGATGTGAAAAATGCGAAGGACCTCACTACACTAAAGATTGCCCGAACAAGAATGAAAGTGAGACGTTTGAAGAAGCTTATTACACCCAATTTGGACAACCATTCCGACCTTCAGCAAGATTTAGGGAAGCTAGTCCGGGATTCTATCAAAAGAACAACTTCAATCCCGCTCATCAAGAGAGGAGGCAGACTTTAGATGATACTTTAAAGCAAATTATGGCCGATGCTGCTAAAAGACATGAAGAGAATACTGCTATGATCAAGGAAATTAGAGCTTCAACGGACACTACTACAAGAAATCAAGGAGCTTCGATCAAAGCATTGGAACAACAAATTGGTCAAATGAGCAAAGTTCTTCAAGAAAGGGGATATGGAAGTTTACCGAGCTCAACTGAAACCAACCCAAGGGATCATGTCAAGGCCATAAGCACCACTGAAGAAGTCACTCCTAATATACCTAGAAGATCGATGAATGGTAATGATGGTGCAAGACCCGAATTTTTCTTTAACTCTTCAATCAGCTTAAGGAGACTACTAAAAGAGAAGACAAAAATTGAAGAGGAGATCAAGGCAACAATGAAAGAAGAGAGCCCTGCAACCGATTCAAATGCCTTGCCTCATAAAGAAAGAGACCCAGGAAGTTTTACTCTACCTTGTTCTATTAATAATATATCTTTCAATAATGTGTTGGCTGACTTAGGAGCTAGTGTTAGTGTTATGCCTCTTAAGACATTCGCTACCCTAGGACTAGGAAAATTAGCACCAACTAAATTACTTATTGAATTGGCTGATAAAACAGTAAAACGACCTGAAGGGATTGCTAATAATGTGCTAGTTAAAATTGAGCAGTTTATTTTTTCCCGTGGACTTTATTATACTAGACATGCCCGAGGATGTTAAGATTCCTTTAATCCTCGGAAGACCTTTCTTGTCTACTGCCCATGCTAAGATTGATGTGTTTAAGAGAAAAATTTCATTAAGGGTAGGGAATAATAAACTAGTCTATAAGTGCCAAGATCCGGTTAAAAGCATAATTAAAGGTGTTTATGTGCTAGGATTAAGGGAGCGTATGGACCTCGATCTTGAAGCTAGACTTATGGGAGAAACATTGATTCAAAACAACTCAGCTAATCCTAATCATGAAGACTTTGAGGAATTCATTGACCTTAATGTACCTACCGAACTTAGACGCGATGTTGTTAGTGATTCTGATGATGAGTGGTATGATTGTGTAGTAATTAATAAACGTAGGAAAATAGTTGAGAAAACGAATTTGAATCATGATGTGTTTATTGAACTACCACCCCACCTTGCTTATTTGTGCCTACATAATAATAAGAATTTCCCGTCTATCATTTTGTCATCTCTGCCCGAAAGGGACAGGACTTTGTTTATACAGATATTAAAGAAAAAACGGCGTGGAAATTAAGGACGAGCAAGGAGTGTTCAATATTACTAAATTGGGGATGAAGGAGCGTGATGTTTCCGACTCCTTCAATGATCGATACTAAGGAGCTGAACGTGAGTCTAACTTGAAGACTCTGGAATAAAGACAAGTGCTGACCGGGAGACAACCCGGATTTATCATTTATCATTCTGTTTTCTGTGTCGAGTCAGTCCAGGCCGCACGAAGATACGGCGCATCTCAGTCCTGAGATGCGACGCATCCTCTGCAATGGTCATATCTTATTTTATTTTTCTGCATTTTTTTTTTTCGACTTTAAAAACTATTTATCAGTTTATTTTAATGCGGCGCATCCCTGGTTAAGGATGCGGCGCATCTTTATTCTGATCCGTATTTATTCCAGGCTCGATACGGCGTATCTTCTTCAATAAGATACGGCGCATCGACTGACCTGATGATTTTCAGTTTTAATTTTTAAGTTTTATTTTTCCTAACTACTAATGTATTATGCAAGTTGAACCTTTCTTATCTTAGGTGTGTTTTAAAGTGTTGGTGGTATTATAGTTTCCTGGATTTCCTGTGGATACATCAAGTATGAAGCTTTAACGTTCTAATCCACAAGAAGTTGATTTTTGCTCATATACTAATGGAGGATCATACCGAGCAAATCTCAGGGGAGTTTTTCCGTTCTAATTCCTTTTATTTCCAGTTTTTAACCTTTTATACAAACAACGAGGACGTTGTTTAACTTAAGTGGGGGGATAGGAGAATTAGAACACTTAACAATTACTTGTCCTAAACTTTTTCAAAAATTATGCTTAAAATGTGCTTAATATATCAAACTTAAAATTTTTTAGCATGTTTTTGTTTAAGATCTAAGTTGCATAACTGCACACAAGACGTTATTTTCAAAAATTGTGATTTTTCCAAAATTCACAAATCTATGAGTGTGCCGGTGACTTGTAAACTTTAGAACTTGGCTTGTATACTATTCGAGACCACCATAATGAGTATTATTTATTTAATTGGAATGACTTGTCTAACTTGGTAAAATTCTAGGATTACACCCAAATAGCCTTTATATGTTATGTGTTATTAACTAGCTACACTGGTTAGTTAACCCCCGTATAAACCCTTTTGTTACTCTCATTTTAAGAGTAAGATACCCCTAGAAAAACACTCAGAGCCATTCCTTTCGTTTCTTACACCTATGTTTAAAATGTTTCGTTACACCCTTACACCTTAGCCTACCCTGTAGATTAGAATCCGTGGTTGGTTAATTGCTATAGGCAGAGTGTGTTTCCTTACATTACCTGTGTTCGCGTGCGTAATTCATTATCTATGGTTAGGTCGGGAAATTGCACAATGCAAATTGGAGTGAAAGTAAATATTGTATATTTTTGAGTTTATTTTTCGTGTGTTTACTACTTTCACTATTAGCGTTATTTCTGAAGTTATGAAAAGTATGAAAAAATTATCCGGAAAGAAAGTTGTAGTGATGTGGTGAAATTTTACACATCTATGTTAAAGTTTAATAATAATAAAAAAAAAAAAAATAAAAAAAAAAAAAATAAATAAAAAAATAAGAAAAGAAAAAAAAAAAAAAAAAAAAAAAAAAAAAAAAGAAAGAGTTGGATGTTTTAAGCCAACGATGTAAAGTTATGTAAGTGGTCGATATCACCACTATTTGTTGTATTATATCTATGGATTGAATGGGAATTGGCAGTTATGGGAATGCCAATTAAGGATTATTCTTTGATTAAGATTTTGTTGAGTATAATTCGTGTCTACCTAAAGCGTGTGTTTCAAGTGTTAAAGCGTGAGTTATTCAATGATATGAGTCTTATTCATGGGATGGTTGGGATAGTGATTAACCACACTTAGGATTTTAATTTATTTGTTTTGTTTATTTTTATTTTTTATTTTACACCAATTTATATCCCAAAAATTATCCATACCCTTTATTATTCTTTATCCAACCGAACCTTTGATTTATTGAGATTAGGGATTTGAGCAATCTTAAGTATCGTAGTCGTGGATTCGGCTATGTATTTATGATTTTGTCGCCCTTTTTGATATATTATTATTGGTGAAGTTTGGACCTATCTTTAGCCTATTCGAGTTAAGGATTTGAGCAATTGCAAGTATCGTGTTCGTGGATTCGATCATGTATTTGTGATTTTGTCGCCTTTTCTGGAATTTGAGATCGATAGAAAAGAGAATAATTAACCCTTAAGCCTAAAAAACCCTTTTTACCGCTTTAGACTTGTTATTCCTTAGCTTTAGTGGTGGAGATGTGTATACTTGCCAAGCTTATGATAGAATATTCGTCGCGACTGGACAGTTAAACGATTAGATTTGCTTTTATCGACTTATTTTATTTTACTTCTAATTCGTTAAGTGTTTAGTTGTGTGATTATGAAATAAACGAATACATGCTTAAATATAAAAATAAATCCTAACATCTTTTAGGATACATTTTTCTAAAATGAAATTCTAAGGTTTACTTGGGGACAAGTAAAGTTCAAGTGGGGGGATATTTGATGAACTCAAATAAGTACATTTTATTACTATCATTTATCCTATTAATTTGACTTGTTTTACTATATTATGTATGAGGATTGATACTTAATCGTTTACTTTTGTAATTCTCAGGTAAAAACAAGCATTTGGTGAAACTTGGCGATTTTGGACTAATAATGGAGCAAAACGTGCATAAAGTGAAGAGTCTACTGAAATGAAGAAGATCAAGACTAATCTGCTCCAGATGCGCCGCATCTCACTATCAACATGCGCCGCATCTCTATCAAGATATCACCAGATACGATCCAAGATACAAGAGGACATGCGCCGCATCTAATAAAGAGTTACGCCGCATCTTCTGGCGGTGTACGAATATTCCTGAATATTATAATCTTGGACCCCACGTGAAGTTAAGTACATGCGCCGCATCTACTTAAGTAGATGCGCCGCATCTTTCCTCAGACACAAACTATAAATACCCCGTAGACCAGACGCATAAAAGAAGGGGAGATTCGGAAGTTCGAAAACCTAAAGACCGAACAGAATGAGAAGGACGAATTCAGTCAAGAGGCAGCACAAGACACACCCAAATCGAAGATACAAGAGCTGTAAGAAGGTGCTGCATGTATTTAATTCATTAAGTAGTTTTGTTTTATTGTTTTAGCAAACTTTAATTCATCAGGATTGGTGGCTTGTGTAATGTGACAACGGAAAGATTGCACTCCCTTTAATACTTGCTTTCCCATCAATTAAAGTTTATATGTTGATGTCTTTGGTTACTACTTATTAGTGCATTGACCACCTCTGTGTTTATTAGTGGCTTGCGGGCACCCGACTGCGGGACAAGGTGTGGCTCCCACGGTTGTTTCTAAATTGATCACTTAGGAATAACTTTTAGACATAAGTCGTCATTAAGGGTTTACTCGCCGATAAGAATAGGACCAACGAGAAAGGGTTAATTACATACACTTCATATAAAGCTATCAATAAAACAAGTGACAATCTACTTAATCATAAGGACAGCCCTCTTATTGTCTCTAGTATCTATCTGTGTACGTGTGTGCTACTTGCTGATTCGTGCCTATTTGTTTATTTTATTATTTAATTGCAAACAAAACTGTGCCAGTCTCTCAGGCTGAAACCCCCTTGCGTTAGGATATTAAAATACTGATTAGATTAACGAGATTATACGTTCCACTCTTAGTGATCGACACTCTACTTACCATTATCTTCATACTGACCGGGTACACTGCTCGTTAAGTGTGTGTGTTATTGATAAGTCGGCTAAATATAAATTTAAAACTTGAGTAGGCATTAAAACTGCTAAACCGCAACGACACATCACGCGCATCAAGTTTTTGGCGCCGTTGCCGGGGAGTGAATTGTTATTATCTGTTAATTTGATTAGTATTTTAATTAGGTTATTTTTCTTTTTATTAGATTAATTGCATCATTGTACTATTTTGCATATTTGTTGTATTGTGTGTTATTTGTTTGCTTTTGTTTTTATTTTTGTGTGTTTTATTTTTGTTTCGTGTGTTTTATTTTTTGTTTTTATTTTTTCGTATTTTTCTGTTCTGCTATCGTTGTACTGTGCTAAATCAAACGATACGGCGCATCTGATCTCTCAGATACGGCGTATTGCGTTTAATTTTTTTTTTTTAATACAACGCGTTTAATTAATTCGATACGACGCATCTTTTCCCCAAGATACGGCGTATCTGTTTTTAACAAGAAAATTTTTCTAAGCGATAAAGTAATACGACGCATCTGCTTTTGCAGATACGGCGTATCTGTTTTGATAAAAAATTTTCTAAAACATTAACGCCATACGACGCATCTTCTTTTGAAGATACGGCGTATCTATTATTTTAATTAAAAACAGTTTGCGAATTATTAAACAAATACGGCGTATCGATTTCCGTCGATACGGCGCATCTTACTGAATCAAAAATCTTTTATTTTTAAACGTAACGAAAATACGGCGCATTAACTTTCGTTAATACGACGCATTTAATTTTAATTAGATAAATTGATTTTTGATTGATTAATTCGATACGGCGCATTCATAAATTCTAAGCGGCGTATCTATTTTCTGAATAAAAGTCTGATTAAATTTTAACGTATTAAGATACGGCGTATCCAACTCTTTGGATACGGCGCATCGTCTGCAGATATCAGTAACTTTAATTTTTCGTATTCCGTTTTCGTTATTAATTATCTGATATATTACTTTCTCGAGCATACCCTACTGATGCTTTTGTGATTGATTTCAGGAAGTGCATGACCAGGAGTTCTACGAAGAACTTGATTCAACCTTTCGAAGATCCTGAACGAGCCCTACATTCGCTTAAAAGGCTTTTCAACACAAGAAGCTTTGATCTTTCAAGTTCACTCGAGCTTGATTATTTTTCTGAAGAGAAAGAGGAAGTTGAAACAGAAACAATGGGCGAAAACACTACTATGGAGGAATACATGAACAATACCCGTACTGATTACACTTCAGGAGTTGCTAGACCTAAGTTTGATGACAAGTCAAAATTTGAGTTGAAGGGACAATTTCTCAAAGAGCTCAGAGAGAATGCTTTCAGTGGGACGGAACAAGAGGATGCTAATGAGCATGTTGAAAAGGTCCTGGAGATTGCAGATTTGTTTACTACAGAAAGTGTCAATACCGATCAACTCATGCTAAGAATCTTCCCAATCTCACTAAAAGGAGCTGCTAACAAGTGGCTAAGGAATGAACCTGCTAGTTCAATCACTACGTGGGAAGGTTTGAAGAGCAAATTCCTGAAGAGATATTGTCCACCTGCTAAGACTGCCAAGAAGATGGAGGCTATCAATAGTTTCAAGCAAGAGCCTGATGAAACCCTTTATCAAGCTTGGGAACGATTTAGAGATTTATTGATAAAATGTCCTCAACACTATCTAACCCCTATGCAGGAAATAATATTGTTTTATCAGGGATTGGACGTGCCTACTAGACAGATTTTGGATGCTAAGGGAGCTGTACCTCAGATGAGTGCAACTAATGCTAGGAAAGCGATCCAAGAAGCTGCTGATCATTCTCAGAAATGGCACGATGGGACCTCTACTAGATCTAAGAGCAGCACTAATTTTGATGGAATTGCTGCTATTCAAGCTCAATTGGATAAAATTAGTAGAGAGATGAAGAAGCGAGATGAAAGAGCATATGCTACCCAAGTTGGATGTGAAAAATGCGAAGGACCTCACTACACTAAAGATTGCCCGAACAAGAATGAAAGTGAGACGTTTGAAGAAGCTTATTACACCCAATTTGGACAACCATTCCGACCTTCAGCAAGATTTAGGGAAGCTAGTCCGGGATTCTATCAAAAGAACAACTTCAATCCCGCTCATCAAGAGAGGAGGCAGACTTTAGATGATACTTTAAAGCAAATTATGGCCGATGCTGCTAAAAGACATGAAGAGAATACTGCTATGATCAAGGAAATTAGAGCTTCAACGGACACTACTACAAGAAATCAAGGAGCTTCGATCAAAGCATTGGAACAACAAATTGGTCAAATGAGCAAAGTTCTTCAAGAAAGGGGATATGGAAGTTTACCGAGCTCAACTGAAACCAACCCAAGGGATCATGTCAAGGCCATAAGCACCACTGAAGAAGTCACTCCTAATATACCTAGAAGATCGATGAATGGTAATGATGGTGCAAGACCCGAATTTTTCTTTAACTCTTCAATCAGCTTAAGGAGACTACTAAAAGAGAAGACAAAAATTGAAGAGGAGATCAAGGCAACAATGAAAGAAGAGAGCCCTGCAACCGATTCAAATGCCTTGCCTCATAAAGAAAGAGACCCAGGAAGTTTTACTCTACCTTGTTCTAT
The DNA here is from genome assembly GCA_021014915.2 of Artemisia tridentata subsp. tridentata. Taxonomy (NCBI): domain Eukaryota; kingdom Viridiplantae; phylum Streptophyta; class Magnoliopsida; order Asterales; family Asteraceae; genus Artemisia; species Artemisia tridentata. Next base: position 123,026,417 of record CP139502.1, on the reverse strand, counting down.
TAATAATATATCTTTCAATAATGTGTTGGCTGACTTAGGAGCTAGTGTTAGTGTTATGCCTCTTAAGACATTCGCTACCCTAGGACTAGGAAAATTAGCACCAACTAAATTACTTATTGAATTGGCTGATAAAACAGTAAAACGACCTGAAGGGATTGCTAATAATGTGCTAGTTAAAATTGAGCAGTTTATTTTTCCCGTGGACTTTATTATACTAGACATGCCCGAGGATGTTAAGATTCCTTTAATCCTCGGAAGACCTTTCTTGTCTACTGCCCATGCTAAGATTGATGTGTTTAAGAGAAAAATTTCATTAAGGGTAGGGAATAATAAACTAGTCTATAAGTGCCAAGATCCGGTTAAAAGCATAATTAAAGGTGTTTATGTGCTAGGATTAAGGGAGCGTATGGACCTCGATCTTGAAGCTAGACTTATGGGAGAAACATTGATTCAAAACAACTCAGCTAATCCTAATCATGAAGACTTTGAGGAATTCATTGACCTTAATGTACCTACCGAACTTAGACGCGATGTTGTTAGTGATTCTGATGATGAGTGGTATGATTGTGTAGTAATTAATAAACGTAGGAAAATAGTTGAGAAAACGAATTTGAATCATGATGTGTTTATTGAACTACCACCCCACCTTGCTTATTTGTGCCTACATAATAATAAGAATTTCCCGTCTATCATTTTGTCATCTCTGCCCGAAAGGGACAGGACTTTGTTTATACAGATATTAAAGAAAAAACGGCGTGGAAATTAAGGACGAGCAAGGAGTGTTCAATATTACTAAATTGGGGATGAAGGAGCGTGATGTTTCCGACTCCTTCAATGATCGATACTAAGGAGCTGAACGTGAGTCTAACTTGAAGACTCTGGAATAAAGACAAGTGCTGACCGGGAGACAACCCGGATTTATCATTTATCATTCTGTTTTCTGTGTCGAGTCAGTCCAGGCCGCACGAAGATACGGCGCATCTCAGTCCTGAGATGCGACGCATCCTCTGCAATGGTCATATCTTATTTTATTTTTCTGCATTTTTTATTTTTCGACTTTAAAACTATTTATCAGTTTATTTTAATGCGGCGCATCCCTGGTTAAGGATGCGGCGCATCTTTATTCTGATCCGTATTTATTCCAGGCTCGATACGGCGTATCTTCTTCAATAAGATACGGCGCATCGACTGACCTGATGATTTTCAGTTTTAATTTTTAAGTTTTATTTTTCCTAACTACTAATGTATTATGCAAGTTGAACCTTTCTTATCTTAGGTGTGTTTTAAAGTGTTGGTGGTATTATAGTTTCCTGGATTTCCTGTGGATACATCAAGTATGAAGCTTTAACGTTCTAATCCACAAGAAGTTGATTTTTGCTCATATACTAATGGAGGATCATACCGAGCAAATCTCAGGGGAGTTTTTCCGTTCTAATTCCTTTTATTTCCAGTTTTTAACCTTTTATACAAACAACGAGGACGTTGTTTAACTTAAGTGGGGGGATAGGAGAATTAGAACACTTAACAATTACTTGTCCTAAACTTTTTCAAAAATTATGCTTAAAATGTGCTTAATATATCAAACTTAAAATTTTTTAGCATGTTTTTGTTTAAGATCTAAGTTGCATAACTGCACACAAGACGTTATTTTCAAAAATTGTGATTTTTCCAAAATTCACAAATCTATGAGTGTGCCGGTGACTTGTAAACTTTAGAACTTGGCTTGTATACTATTCGAGACCACCATAATGAGTATTATTTATTTAATTGGAATGACTTGTCTAACTTGGTAAAATTCTAGGATTACACCCAAATAGCCTTTATATGTTATGTGTTATTAACTAGCTACACTGGTTAGTTAACCCCCGTATAAACCCTTTTGTTACTCTCATTTTAAGAGTAAGATACCCCTAGAAAAACACTCAGAGCCATTCCTTTCGTTTCTTACACCTATGTTTAAAATGTTTCGTTACACCCTTACACCTTAGCCTACCCTGTAGATTAGAATCCGTGGTTGGTTAATTGCTATAGGCAGAGTGTGTTTCCTTACATTACCTGTGTTCGCGTGCGTAATTCATTATCTATGGTTAGGTCGGGAAATTGCACAATGCAAATTGGAGTGAAAGTAAATATTGTATATTTTTGAGTTTATTTTTCGTGTGTTTACTACTTTCACTATTAGCGTTATTTCTGAAGTTATGAAAAGTATGAAAAAATTATCCGGAAAGAAAGTTGTAGTGATGTGGTGAAATTTTACACATCTATGTTAAAGTTTAATAATAATAAAAAAAAAAAAAATAAAAAAAAAAAAAATAAATAAAAAAATAAGAAAAGAAAAAAAAAAAAAAAAAAAAAAAAAAAAAAAAAGAAAGAGTTGGATGTTTTAAGCCAACGATGTAAAGTTATGTAAGTGGTCGATATCACCACTATTTGTTGTATTATATCTATGGATTGAATGGGAATTGGCAGTTATGGGAATGCCAATTAAGGATTATTCTTTGATTAAGATTTTGTTGAGTATAATTCGTGTCTACCTAAAGCGTGTGTTTCAAGTGTTAAAGCGTGAGTTATTCAATGATATGAGTCTTATTCATGGGATGGTTGGGATAGTGATTAACCACACTTAGGATTTTAATTTATTTGTTTTGTTTATTTTTATTTTTTATTTTACACCAATTTATATCCCAAAAATTATCCATACCCTTTATTATTCTTTATCCAACCGAACCTTTGATTTATTGAGATTAGGGATTTGAGCAATCTTAAGTATCGTAGTCGTGGATTCGGCTATGTATTTATGATTTTGTCGCCCTTTTTGATATATTATTATTGGTGAAGTTTGGACCTATCTTTAGCCTATTCGAGTTAAGGATTTGAGCAATTGCAAGTATCGTGTTCGTGGATTCGATCATGTATTTGTGATTTTGTCGCCTTTTCTGGAATTTGAGATCGATAGAAAAGAGAATAATTAACCCTTAAGCCTAAAAAACCCTTTTTACCGCTTTAGACTTGTTATTCCTTAGCTTTAGTGGTGGAGATGTGTATACTTGCCAAGCTTATGATAGAATATTCGTCGCGACTGGACAGTTTAAACGATTAGATTTGCTTTTATCGACTTATTTTATTTTACTTCTAATTCGTTAAGTGTTTAGTTGTGTGATTATGAAATAAACGAATACATGCTTAAATATAAAAATAAATCCTAACATCTTTTAGGATACATTTTTCTAAAATGAAATTCTAAGGTTTACTTGGGGACAAGTAAAGTTCAAGTGGGGGGATATTTGATGAACTCAAATAAGTACATTTTATTACTATCATTTATCCTATTAATTTGACTTGTTTTACTATATTATGTATGAGGATTGATACTTAATCGTTTACTTTTGTAATTCTCAGGTAAAAACAAGCATTTGGTGAAACTTGGCGATTTTGGACTAATAATGGAGCAAAACGTGCATAAAGTGAAGAGTCTACTGAAATGAAGAAGATCAAGACTAATCTGCTCCAGATGCGCCGCATCTCACTATCAACATGCGCCGCATCTCTATCAAGATATCACCAGATACGATCCAAGATACAAGAGGACATGCGCCGCATCTAATAAAGAGTTACGCCGCATCTTCTGGCGGTGTACGAATATTCCTGAATATTATAATCTTGGACCCCACGTGAAGTTAAGTACATGCGCCGCATCTACTTAAGTAGATGCGCCGCATCTTTCCTCAGACACAAACTATAAATACCCCGTAGACCAGACGCATAAAAGAAGGGGAGATTCGGAAGTTCGAAAACCTAAAGACCGAACAGAAGAGAAGGACGAATTCAGTCAAGAGGCAGCACAAGACACACCCAAATCGAAGATACAAGAGCTGTAAGAAGGTGCTGCATGTATTTAATTCATTAAGTAGTTTTGTTTTATTGTTTTAGCAAACTTTAATTCATCAGGATTGGTGGCTTGTGTAATGTGACAACGGAAAGATTGCACTCCCTTTAATACTTGCTTTCCCATCAATTAAAGTTTATATGTTGATGTCTTTGGTTACTACTTATTAGTGCATTGACCACCTCTGTGTTTATTAGTGGCTTGCGGGCACCCGACTGCGGGACAAGGTGTGGCTCCCACGGTTGTTTCTAAATTGATCACTTAGGAATAACTTTTAGACATAAGTCGTCATTAAGGGTTTACTCGCCGATAAGAATAGGACCAACGAGAAAGGGTTAATTACATACACTTCATATAAAGCTATCAATAAAACAAGTGACAATCTACTTAATCATAAGGACAGCCCTCTTATTGTCTCTAGTATCTATCTGTGTACGTGTGTGTGCTACTTGCTGATTCGTGCCTATTTGTTTATTTTATTATTTAATTGCAAACAAAACTGTGCCAGTCTCTCAGGCTGAAACCCCCTTGCGTTAGGATATTAAAATACTGATTAGATTAACGAGATTATACGTTCCACTCTTAGTGATCGACACTCTACTTACCATTATCTTCATACTGACCGGGTACACTGCTCGTTAAGTGTGTGTGTTATTGATAAGTCGGCTAAATATAAATTTAAAACTTGAGTAGGCATTAAAACTGCTAAACCGCAACGACACATCACGCGCATCAGACATAGACATCATCCAGATGGTCTGGATCAACGAAGCCTTCTGTTTGAGTTACATACACCTCTTCCTCTAACTCCCCATACAAAAAGGTCGTTTTCACGTCCATTTGGTATACGGTGAAAGATTTGTGAGCTGCATAAGCCAAGAATAAGCGTATTGTTTCGATCCTAGCAACTGGTGCAAATGATTCATCAAAGTCGATTCCTTCTTCTTGATTGTAACCTTTGGCAACAAGACGAGCCTTGTTTCGGATTACATCACTGTCTTCATCAAACTTGTTCTTAAGAATCCATTTCAAAGCAATTATGAGTTTTCCTAAAGGACGTGGAACCCTTCGCCAGACGTCGTGGCGTTTGAATTGGTTTATTTCTTCTTGCATTGCGACAATCCAGTCGAGATCTGCAAGTACTGCTTTGACGTTGGCAGGTTCAACTCTACTTAGGAATGAATTGTAGAAACAGTAATCTGCGGTAGAACTTCTTGTTTGAACTGGTTGAGAAGGATTTCCAATTATTTGTTGTAGAGGGTGATCATGAGTCCATCTTCTTCTGTGCGGATGTGGTTGGTAAAATGGTTGCATGTTTGAAGGATTAATATTTCGCGTCTCAAAAGGTCCACCGACCTCAGCTTCGGGAGTTGCGAATGGATTTATAAATGGTTCCTCTTCAGACGATGCATTGGTAATTATTTGATCACCAACATTAACGTTGGAGGTTGGAGTGGTATTGTTTGGAGAAAGGTCTTGTTGAATCTGTATAATTTGAGGGGTATTTGGCACTGGATCAGCATCTTCATAAGTAGTTGTTGATGAACCAGATACGGGAGATGGTATGTCTTCTTGATGGTTAACTTCGATAATCGGAGTTGCAGCGGATATTGTAGACACCTTCATCTTATTTCCTCCACATGATTCATCATAGAAGTTCTCAAACAATCCATCTAACTCTTCCTTTTGAATATGTGTAGGTTTTGGTGTTGATGATGTTGGTTTTGGTACGAGTCCTGAACCGTTTTGTTCAGAAGTCATAGTCCTTTGCACGGGTTCTGAACTGACTTGATCAGAAGCCTTTTCTTCTACTTCGTCGAAGTGAACATGGATTGTCTCTTGTATCAACTTTGTTCTCCGGTTGTAAATATGATATGCACTTGATTGTGTAGAATATCCAAGGAAAATTCCTACATCCCCTTTTTCTTTTAGCTTTCCAATGTCTTCACGATCATTAAGAGGGTAGCAGCGACAACCAAAAGTGCGTAAGTATTTTACATCGGGTTTGCATTTGTGAAGGATGTGATATGGAGTTTTGTTGAATCGTTTATGAATGATAGATCGATTTTTGTGTGAAACAAGCGGTTGACACTGCTTCAGACCATAAATTTAATGGAAGGTTTGTGGAGGTTAGCATTGTTCTTGCAGCTTCTACTAATGTACGGTTTTGTCTTTCAACTACAACATTTAGTTGAGGAGTGTAAGCTACAGATCTCTGATGAGTAATGCCAATAGAATCAAAAAAGTTCTGAAGAATCTGATTCGTGAACTCCGTTCCATTATCTGTTCTTACGTATCGGACTTGAGCTAGTAGACCAACTTGTACTCTTTTAATGAACTTGATGATTACATTTGGAGTTTCAGCTTTAGAAGCAAGGAAATGAACCTAAGTGAACCGTGAGTAGTCATCCACAATAACCAAAATATATTTCTTTCCATTTCTGCAGACAACGCGCATCGGACCACACAAATCTATATGCAATAAATGCAATGGAGCAACGGAACTAGGTTCGGATTTGGATTTGAGTGTTGCACGTGTCATTTTCCCTAATTCACATGCTGAATAAAGATGATCTTTCTTCAATGATAGTTTTGGCAATCCTCTGACTAGGTTGTTTTGAGCAAATTCGTTTATAGTTCTGAAGTTCAAGTGAGAGAATTGACGATGCCATAGCCAGGCTTGTGATGATGTAGCTTTTGCAAGCAAACAAATCGTTTTTGGTGATGTAATTTCTTTAAAAGCAATTTGGTATAGATTCGAATCCCTTGAGCCTTTGAGAATATCAACGACTTCAATATTGCGAACAATACACGAATGTTTTCTGAATGCCACCTCTAAACTGCTATCATAGAATTGTCCAATACTAAACAAGTTGTGACCTAGTCCTTCGACAAAGTAGACTCTTTGAATTGTGACCTTATCATGAATGAGATCCCTATAGCCGGTGATTTTAGCAATGTGGTCATTCCTAAAACACACTATACCCAAGAATTTGGCCATAAAGTTCTTGAGCAGTGCCTTGTTCCCAGTCATACGTCGGGTGCACCCCGAGTCGAGGTACTAGAGGCACACTTGGACAAGCTGCACATCAAAGCAAAAAACAGAAAATTGGGAATCCGCTGATAAAGTGGTTCCACGTAGTTAGACAGTATAGAATGCAAACCTAGTGGGTTAAACTTTTCAGTTGTATTGGTGCTAGGCTCGGATTGCTTCTTAACTAGTTGCCATCTATAACCTACATGTTTGAACACTCTTCCGGTGGGTTTCCACTTAAGGCATGATCTAGGGAATAATTCATGATATTCAAATATTCTACCCGTTGGGATCCATGCCTATTTTTCTTTATGCTTATGGTTTCTTAGATTTGAAGAAGTTGTCCTAGTGGTGTTGGCATTCATTTTATCACAATTAAATTCAACATGCACACGATTAGAAGAAATAGAATTGTAAGTAACAGAATTATAACAAGCATTCTTGCTATTAGAAGCAACAGATCCATGCACATTAAAGTTATTACAGTTATCCATTCGCTTAGAGCGTTTTTTATTGACAGCTTTAAAATGTCTAGGTTTTTCTACCCGTAACACCCCCAACTTTAGGCTGAGAGGCACTAGGTTCTTCTACCCGTAACACCCCCAAATTACTGCAGCGGAACGATAGTCTCAATGGGGTGATACTTCATAATATAGAACAAGGTATAGAAAACGGCCTCTAAATTAGACGTTTTGAAATGTTACCATTCGAATTATTTAAAATCAGAGTTAATACAAGAGGTTCCAAAGTGTAAGGTTACATAAATGTTTTCAAGATGTATCGAATGGTAAAAGATAAAGGCATAAGTCTCCAAAGTATGCAAATGACTCTAAGATCCATGCATCCACTATCGCCTTATTAACCTGAGATAAACATGCTAAAAATGTCAACCAAAGGTTGGTGAGTTCATAGAGTTTAGTTTAATTGTAAAGCATTTGAATAAAGTTTTCACATCAAAGGCATTGTAAATCCATTCAGTCCCAAGTCCCGCCCATACAAGACTTGCAACCTGTGTGTTTACAACCTACTGCTAAAGTATGAGTAGGGCATATGTGTATAGTTGAATTGTAAGCCCTTGAATAAAGTTTCCACAGCAAAGGCATTGTAAATCCACTCAGTCCCAAGTCTCGCCCATACAAGACTTGCAACCTGTGTGTTTACAACCCACTGCTAAAGTATGAGTAGGACTGATGTGTATACGATATACAAGAGCACTTAATGTAATGAATAGCAGCAAACTGAACCTCCCGACTGTGTATATATGTATCATGAGAATTCCGGATTATATTCACCCAAGGTCGCGTCTTTTTGGACACAAGGGTGGGGGCGTCAGCCCGATAGTCACTATCAATACCTCTCCAACGGCTCCAATCCAGGAGTTAAACAGTTGCTAAGAATAGTGTGTATATGAATAGTTTAACTCATTAAGGCATATATCGTAATAAAACTACACATCATGTCCAAAAAGTATAAAAGCGTAGCGTATCATAAAAGTATAAATGATTTGAGTACTTGCATCACAATGCAAATCATGTATTTGATAAACGAGTAAAGTATTTTTAAGCATGTATCTCCCCCAAATAGTTTAAAATGAGTAAATAAAAGAGTAAGAGTGGGGCTATGACTCACCTTAGCAGTAGCGGTCAAAGTAATGTGATGTTAAGTGTAATACGGGAACGGCTCCAACACACAACCTGAATAATAGGGAAGTCTGAGATTTTGATGGTTTAAGATTGGCTTGATGTGAATAATGATTGTGGAAAAGTATTGGATAACGAATTGGATCGTGATGAGAATGGATGATATGCTTAAAATGCTTAAAGTTTAAAAATAATATTATATATAATATTATCCTATTTTTATGTTTATTTAATCCGTTAAATATTGTCTCTTCGAAATCGTTAAAAGATATGTTATGTTATTCGTTTGGAAATCCGTTATAAATATATATAAAAATGTAACGTTTGTTAAATAAATCATACGAAATGTAAAAACATATTTTAAGAACAAAAATGCATAAAACACTTCATGTAAATGTATATAGAAATAAGTTACTGGTTGGTCCTCGAAGTTATAGGAAATATACACTTTTAACTCTAACGGTGAAACTTTTGCACCGTTAGTCCTTAGTTAATAGTTGCATTTTTAGTCCAAAAGGTTCCAATATGACATTTTATGACTTCTGTTTACTGGATGATCATTTTCTACCCTTAACTTATGAAAATGACAGTTTGATACATATTTATGTGAAAGTTACACTTTATACCCGATATGTATAAATATTTGCAATTTAAGTCCAAAATTTACAAAAATCATATATTAAGTTTTCCGAGAGTTGTATAAACTTCAAATAGCTTATTTGAGTTTGTATAACTACTTATTTCATAAAAAGAACTTATTATGTGCTTAATGGGCCTTAACGAGTTTAAATACAGGCCCAATAAGAGTTTACGATCCAAAGGGTTTTAGAATATATTGGGCTTGGTTTTGGGCTGATTTAATAGTCTCATTAATATAACAAAAGAGCTTATTGGACTGCTTATTCAAATGTGCTTATTATGAGCTTAATGGGCTTAAAAGCCCACTCGACAAAATAAGTGAGTTTTGTAACTGTTTCAAATAGCGATTACTTTTAAGTTAAAAATGGTCTTTTTAGAGCTTATCAAGTGAGCTTATTTTAACAGCTTATTAGCTGAGCTTATGGAGAAATGAGTCAAGCATTTTAATTGATTATGTCAACAGGTTACACGTATAAAATAGATTTAATGAGATCATTTCTAGTCGATAAAAATCAATAGGTCCGAAATGATATAATGACATATATAAGTTCGATATGCAATCTATATTAGAAATAAGCCCCGTTAAGCATTAAAATGATGAAATAAGTGTCGAATAAATATAGAAATGGATTCCTAGCCATCTTTTGATATAGGAGGTCATATGCATACTTGAAATAAATAACTAGAAATCGTAAATAATAAAAGAAAGCTTGTAAATGAACTTGTACGAAATAAAATGTGCATGATTCAAAGGAAAACATAAGAATGAATGGAAATGAGTTTCCAGGGCTTACTACGCCCAAAAAGGTGGTAAGAAATACGTCTAAATGGATTAGAACTCAAAAGATATGCACGTCACACATTAGAATGGCCACCAATGGTTCGAGATCAAAGCTTTCGACTTGGAAATTGGTTCAAATGGCTAGAACAATGGTCCTTGTTTCTTGAAAGGTCTCGGAAGGAGAGTAAACACTTAGAAAATTATGTGTGAAAAATGTTTAAGTGTGAATGAGAGTGTGTGTATGCCTAGCCGTATATAACATGTATATTGTATTATATTGGTACAAGTTGGGGTTGATTGGATGGTTAGCAGGGATTAGATAGGATTTTAGAGGATAAGAGTAGCTAGCACTCGAGTTTAAAGATATTAAGAAGGGGAGGTTGTGTGTTGTTTAGGTTATAAGTCCAAGTGGTGTGTATATGTTCCATTCGATATACCAAAGGGTCCAAACAATATTTAGTCGTGATTAAATGGTTTAGAAATGATGTAAATAAGCTTGTGAACTTATATTCGACTAAGAACAATGCAATGTATTAGGTGAAAACAAGTTTAGTCGAGTTTGGTTTACACTTGGACGAATTGTACTCGTGTCGACATGGATTTACTTTGAGCCTCGTTTAATGCACATAGTTTGAATTAGACAACAAGGCTTGTCAATCCTGATTATTTGAAGTATGAGGATTCGAATGGTGTAAAATGTAGCATAGGTTGTGTGTCGAATTTCCAAGATATCGAGGCCAAGTGTTTGTGTGTTAGATCGAGTGAAATAAAAGAAATATAGAAATTGAATTGGGCTTGAATAGTAACAGGCTTAAGAATTGGGCCGAGAAATAGTATAAGGATCCATTTGGTTTATTATTCGTAATTTGAATTTTTCGTGGTCCGTGTGTGAGCTCGTTCCAAAGTATTGTGAATCACGTATCAACGTGTTTGAATTATAGAAATGTAATAAACAAAATTTTCAAATTTTGCTCACAAAAGTGGTTTAGTAACTGTAATGATGGATTAATACTTGATTAGCGTTGACTAATTACTGGGGAAATCTACAGGATGCTACATCGACGCACTTTTCTTAGTTGATTTCTCCTTGCTACAAGTAGTGTCTAAACCTGGATCAAAAAGCAAATATGCGTTAGGAGATTGTGTAATTTAATCATGTTGAGCTAATGTCTGTTTCTTACGATTCTTGTTCTTGTAATTCTTTGACTTTTTGGGTTTGTTTTCTATTGGGGAAGGAGTCAAAGAACACATTGGTGCATCATAATGCTTGCTTCCTACCTATTTCTAACTCCTTGTTATGAATCATGTCATTTGAACCATGGTTCTCGAGTAGAAGTAGATCTAATTTGATACATACCGGGAGCAATTACTTTAGGATTAGATCAAACCTCTTTTTGTTTTGGCTCAAGAATATGAGTTTTTTGTTTTTGATTTGCCAAAAAGGTTGGTTGGTTTGAAAAATATGAAGAATTTTGATTATCCAACTGGCGTGAAGCAACAAACTCATGATTCTTGTTTTTCATCAAATCAAGCACTTTAGATTTGAGTTCCTCGTTCTCTTTTAAGATTATTTTCAAAGAATTCTCGTAGGAAAGCTTGTCATATTTGTTTTCTTCAATTTTTCGCTGCCAGTTTGCTTCAAACATTAAAGATTGTTTTTCAAGTTTCGCATGAGAGTTTTCAAATTTGGCAGTACGACAAGACAATTCCTTGTTCAACTCAACATTCTTTTGCAAACATTCTCTTAGACTCTCTGTGAGTAAAAGGTTTTCCATTTCTAAAGACGTTTGTTTATTTTCCAAGTCTTCAATTTTCTCCTCATTTAAAGCAAATTGTGGTTTGAGTGATTCCATTTGATTTAGAAAATATTCTTTTTGAATGTCAGAGTTTAGACTGAGAAGGTCATATTCATCTTCAAGATATGTGATGTAAGTTAAATCAATTTGCATTTCAGACATCATTGCCTCTTCAAATGCTTTCAATTTATCGTTGATTCTATTCACGGGAGGCTCGATAAATGTTTTTATCTGTTTCTTGACTTCCCTTAAAACATCCACTTCATAAGAATTGGATCTCAAAAAGTACATCCGTTTGAAACTCTTGCTTTCCGTGAATAATAGATAACAAACCATTAATTTGATTTCTGAGACTGCAAAAGGTTTTTCTCGCTAAACTCTCATATTTGTTAGAATCATATGGGTTGTCAGAAATCTGATCCATGTGATGTTTAACATTTGTTGGTTTTCTTTAAAGAGCATTTTTCTTATTAATCAAACCATAATCGGCACTAAAGTAGGAGATATTGGTTTTCTTTTGATTAACTTTTAAACGTTTTTGGTTTTCCTCTTGAGAGATGTCATTAGGAACAAACATGTAATCTTTGAATGTATCACGTCTCATGTAATCAGCATTATACAAACTTGGTGTTTGACGTTTAACCATATCAAGATAAGATGGTTTCGTATAACCAAGACCCTGTTTTAGATCCATAACTGAATCTGGTTTGGGAAGTAACATGTACATAGTCTGAGAAGTCTGATTGGTGGTGCGAAGTTTAGTTTCAGCTTTAGTTAATCGTTGAATACAATTAGCTTTTTCTTCTTTAAGTTTAGAAACTTCTTCTTCAAAATTCTTTTTGATGTTTTCAAAATTTGAAATATTTCTTTTGAAAAGAAAAATCTCATTTTGTAAATCTAGAATTTGACGTTTAAGCACTAGTGGTCTTTCAGACTGCTCTTCATCTAACATGTCCTTGATTTTCTTTTCTAAAGAAGCACGTTTATCTTGTTCTAGTTTTATCAAGCGAGTATAATTTTGAATTTAATATTGAATAGTGGCATAGTTTGAAGCATATCAACATGATCTTGACTTGTTGATGCATAATTGCAATCGACACTATTAGTAGATAACTGAGGAGTAGCACTTGTAGATGTTTCACTACGTATGTTAACTTCAGTTGGCTTACTAATGGTACGAATGTGACCATGTATGAATTCATCAAGATCATCATTATCACAAGCATCTGATGTGTGTACCTTGTTGACAAGAGTGCCATCTTCTTCAGCATCAGTGTCATAGCTTGGAGTTGCATCCTCTTCTTGAGCTTCAAAAACATCCACCTTCTCCAAAGAAGCCATGTACACCATGTTTGTTTCCAATATCTCACCTTCATCATCCGTGTCCACCATGAAATCATTTTCATCAGCACTAAGCAGTTTACGCACTTTCCCATTTGGACAATTCCTTGCAAAGTGACCTTGTTGACCACAGCCAAAGCATTTTGGTTCTTGATTGTCTTGACCAGCATCATTCTTGTCATTCTTCTGAGTACCTTGCCTTATAACTTCACCTCTTGGTGGGATATCTTGTCTCTTGTTCATTGCAGTAGGTGCAGAAGTTGTTCGAAGATTGTTGTTGGTTGGACGTTTGTAGAAATATTTTTGAATCTGTTTTCCAAGTAATGCTAGGTTTTGAACAATTTTGGTAAGTTCAACATTTGCTTGGTCTTGAGTAGAGTCAATTGCATCGTCAACGGGTGAGTAGTGTGTGTCGTTGTTTGAGTTGAAGGAAGGTTGATTTTGGTGGTATGAGGAGACCAAAGCAAGTGGATCAATAACTGGTGGTTGTGTAGAAAGTTGAGCTGAGAGTTCTTTTTCTTTCTTTTTTCTTTTCTATTCAAGGATGTCATTGACTTCAACCTGATTGTGTTTCAAAAGATTAAACAAATTGTTGATGTCTTTCAGAGTTAGGTCTTGATTCTGTTTGATAGCAATGGTGAAACGTCTCCATTCAGGTTGTAGGTTTGTAAGAAACATAGTGTTGTGTTCAATGTTTGATCTTTTGAGGTTATGACGATTCATTTCATTGATAAGTTTGTTGAACCGAATGTATGCATCGTCAAGACTCGCCTCAGGCAATTGCTTGAAAGACTGATAATTCCACAGAGCCAGAGTCTGTTGTGTTTGTGTGCCAACATCTGCACCTTGCATCAATCTTTCCAAAGCTTTCCATAAGTCATGAGCAGTGAGATTGCTATCAATGGCATTGTAAATGTCATTGCTTAATCCATATAGAATTAAATTCTTGGCACGGATATCAGCTTCAAATTGAGCAAGTTCATTAGGACTCAAATCATCTTCAGTTTGTAGCCGTTTTTGTCCCTCGTTAGCAGGGGTCATCAATCTCTTTCATAACATAAGGACCATGTTTGATGGAGTTAATCAACAGCTTACGCTCTTTGTAGCCCATGAGAACATTCATAAACCTTGAAGACCATTGAACATAGTTTCCCTGGTACAACATGGGAGGCCTTGTATCACTCCCCGCAGCCAATGCATCTTGAGTAGTAGACATTGTGATGGTGGATCTTTGATAATCAGGTGAGACTCAATAATTACAGAGGCCAAAGCGAAGCTTCAAAATGAGGCATTTCTATCAAAGTTGTTTGCCCAAAAAACGTTTATATAAATTTACTGTTATAGCTTTTTTAGTGCAAAATATTTGATTAAGTTTTTAAAATGAATATGCTTTAATAATTCATTTCAATCGATAAATGAGATAACCTATTTGATATTTCTTGTGATTTTTTCGAAGTTACATAACTTCTATCTAACTTTAGTTAAAAATAAAAAATTTAAAAAAAATGGATTTGCCGAAGCAACTGTCACGAGTACAGTTAACATTATTCTATACACAATATAAGCATTAGTAAAAGAATTTAGATTTCCAATGATGTACCATTTTTTACATGTGTAATCTCTCTTAAAACTCTTAGTTCCGAAAATAAATCTATACAGTTAATATCCGAACAATTGTTACAACTTAAAGAAATTTCAAGGTCTAATCATCTATATTTTAGTTATTTATCTTCAAGTGACTTTAAAATGTTCAATGCTAAATATAAAACTTGAGATAACTTGATTTTCTTTGAATTGGTCAAATCTATTTTCAAGTGATGAAATAGCTTGATTTATAACATAATAGAAATAATCAGTTTTAAAAATTGCTTGAGATGTTCTTATAGTTTCATTTGAACATTATCATCATATTTTCTATTTCTACTAATGCCCCGTTTTTCTTCAAATTTTTGTTCACTCATTTCTTGGCAATTTCTTTGTCATAAATTATGACATCCTAAAGACATTGGGCTTCGTTTTCTACAACTTTTAGGCATAAAAAGTAGAAACAAAAGAGGCCAAAAAATTTCGATTATTTAATATCTAGTCTAATTGGGAAACCTTGCTTAATCACATCTCTAAAAATAAGGGCGAAAAAAACATGTGACTAACTTTATATATCGATAGTCATAGAAAGTCGGGAGCCTTCAAAAATTGAGGCCTAAAGCCCTAATTTTTGGTAGCTTTACCCTTGAACCACCCCTACAAAGAATCAAACAAATTTTGGGTCGGGAGCATCTTCAACAAGGCTAGAAAAATAACACTTCTCCTGACAAAGTCATTGGAATCAAAATCTTATTTTCAATAAGTTAACTAGCCGAAATCAAAATCTTATTTTCAATAAGTTAACTGACCTTCGGCTGGGGCTGGCCCCACCAGCCAGTCAAGGAAGAAGTAAAATCCCCTAGCACCATGATCAAAAGAACATCGATACAAAATTGAAACCAAAGTTCTCTTTCTATTGCTTGTTTCCCAAGGACCACGGTTAAGAAAGGGCTAATGGGTTCTAAATGTATCATAATTGTCATGATTTCGTTCTATATGTATCAAACAATTTTTTTAGCTATTATATGTTCTAAACTTGCATTTTTTGTATTTTTTGTATATTTCATAACCATTTTGCCCCTCCCGGGTTAATAAAATGAATCAAAATGGTCATAAATTCACAAAAAAAATACCAAAGTTTAGTACATAAAATAGCAAAAAAAAATTGGTCGATACATATAAAAGGAAATCATGACAACTATGATACATTATCAAGCCATTATTAGCCCATTAAGAAAACACGCATGTTGGATATATCATATATGTCAAGTTCAAAAGAGAACAAAAAACAGGGGCCCTGACAAAAGATAAAAAGAAATGAGAGCATAATCCAATAGCTTTTTGGAATCCTTCCATCTTTCTGTCATACCATGCAGTGTCTATATCAAAATGCAACTGATTATAACATACAAGACAACTTTTCAACAACCTCTACCAATATACACTGAAACACCATAGCTTTCAATCCTCAACTAGACACAAAAACTTACCCCTGCGAAAAGTACAAACTAGGTTACACACAACGAGCCGGTCAACCAACTCACCTGGGCTTCCCCTATCCTATAAACCATGAAACCTCTAAAGGTGCGAGATGGAAATGCACCAACTCAGTTAAATCTATTCTTCCAGTTTTGCAATAATCCATCAATAACTAAGTTTAAATTAACCTAATCAATTAGCACGGCCATTTATATGTTACCTCACCATCTTCGCTTCTGTGAATAAAACCGAATTCCTTGTTTGCCAAGGTCTACATTACTAGTCTTCCCATCATCTAAAGTAACAGATACAACAGATGTGCCTTCAAAGACTTCATGTACAGTACCCTTGTGCCTGCAACAATCAACAATTAAAATTTTTTTACCTCCAATTTTATTTTTATTTAAATTCAGTTTAACCATAGCAGTAAATTACATAAATCACCCAAAAATACAGAATTGGTCCGGCACCGATTCTAATTACAGATATGGTCCCTAAAAACACCATTTGCTTTCATTTCTCTTTTGGTCCCTAAAGGGTAGAGAACAAGGTACCAAATATGAGTGCAAACAATGTCCACAGACCAATTACCAAACCATGGGGACCATTTATGTAATTTACTCTCAAAATCGTAATGTATTTACAACAAAAGAAAATAATATAGGACCTACCAGGTACGATTGGATCGTTGATGAACTTCAACTTTCTTTCCAATTGCATCCTTTCCCAACTTCTGAATAATCCAATTTGCATCCATGATCTCCTCCACGTTTTCATCAGATGAGCAATCCGCCCCTTCATTTTCCTCTACAGAAAAAGGATCACCCATTAAAGGTGATGGTCTCTTTCTCTTAGATCTTTGACCCTTGATCGAACTCTTGTCATCCTCCCCTGACTGGGCCAAAGAGGTTTGGTTATCAGCATATGGATTTTTGAACTTTAGTCTCAACAATGGCTTAAGTTCTTTCGTCTTATTGCTCCCATTCAGACCATCAGGTGCCTCTTGACCTCTTAGTGAAGGTGTTTCACTTCTTTTACCAAACGAGACACGTGGCTTTGCATCAGGGATTTCTGGATTCAACTTTCGTATCTTAATAGTGGATCCCTCTTTTCCTCTCAGCCGCAATCGATTTTGATCATCATGGTCTAAAGTATCTCCTTCAAAAGATAATAGATGTTAAAAACAAACATCCCGTCATGTAAACAGTCAAATATGATCAGTGGTGTCCATCAATACCTTTTAGGTCAGAGAATTTAGACCTGTTATAATGTTTGCCATTTGCTCTATGTCGAAACATGTCTTCACTCTCTGTAAGCACAAAAGCAGAACATGAAACATGAAGAGGCATATCAAAAGTTAAAAACGAACTTGTGTTTAAGTTTTTCTAATAAAGATGACAAACAAGATTAAGTTACATTGTAAAGTTTCATTCTGCTGGAAAAACCATCCCTTGGGCATGGAATGATACTATGGGTGGATATGAACCGAGCCGCTCGTGAAAAGCTCGGGATCGGATCGGTAGAAAGCTCGAACGAGCCAAGCTAAATGAGCTCGAGACAAGCTCGAGCCTAAGTTGCGGCTCATTTATTAATCGAGCTCGACCCGAGCTTATATACAAAGCTTGATTGGGTTCGCGAACCTAAACGAGCCTAAATGATACTAAGGATATTTTTTATATTAAACATATATAATACGTTATGCATTTGTATCATAGGCAAGCTTATTAACGAGCTCGAGATAGATATACTACATTACTACAAGCCGAACTCGAGCCTGTATAATATACCACGAGCCGAGCTCGAGCTTTGGCAGGCTCGGTTCGGCTCAGTTCCACCCCTAATTGAAAACCAATGAAAGAAGCCACATTCCTTGTGGAATGGCCCTTTTCACTTCATATAACAGAAGATAAACTTTTCTTTCATTCCAACGGAAGGGTTGCACTATAGTCATACCAACACACTTTTTCTAACGGCAGTCATCATAAAAAACTACAATAAACGGATGAGGGTTTCCCTGTCTAGGTTACCCTGGGGAGGGCGAGTCAAAGACTCAAATGTACGCGGCCTAACCAGGGTATCCCTGTGACAGATTCCGAACCCTTTCCCTGGCCACCCCCAAGATGTGTACCGGGTGAGGTTCTGAAACCTCTGGTGAGGACAACAGGATCACTAGGCCACCTTGGTGGTGGTTATAAAACAATACAATAGTCTTACACATTGTCAGTATATGTTCTACCAACCAAAGTAAGGCAAAGAGGCACAGTGGTTAGCTTGAGGAACTATTGTTCTAAAATATGCTACACAGCCTATACTAACAATGAGATTCGTAGAAGATAACATAAAGGAAATTATCATGTTAATTGTGTAACCACATAGATGCTGTCGTCAAGTTCTACTCCCACTAAGGAAAAAAAAAACATTTCTTGCATTACCATCTAGTGGACTAGTCAAGATATGAGCTTCAGAAAATTAATGATACATTTATGACAAGTAATAAACTGACAGGAAAATTGCATACTGAAGGTAAAACCGTAAAACTATGCATCTATATATGTTTCTTAATAGCATCAGATCACATAACATATAAGTGCAGGTTTGCAATTTAAAAGAACTCAAGTAGAAAACCTATAGAGATGACATACCATTTGAAGTGATCAAATCTTGCCTGGGATGTAAGTTTGCTGCATCAGACCTTGGAGAACTAGTTACATTTTTGTTTCTGGCACCCAAGTGTATCACGAGCTTCGGCCCCTTGGTGTTTATGGACTTATCAGCACTTTTAACAGTTTGCTCCATGGTGTCAACTCCATGTGACCTTCCATTGTTCATCTTGTCTCTTAATAGTCTATCTGTTTTAACAAACGAGTTCTTATGATGCTTCTGATTACTTGACCACACTGCGTCATTCAAACTTCCAGCAATTTCAAACTCTGTACTTCTATAAGACTGTACGTCTACATCCTTGAATTTATCGTCCGCGATGAATCCAGCTGATGGAGCATCAGTATGACTTTTGATCAATGGTTCGGTTCTACCAAATGAAAGTGCATTATATCCCTGTTTCTTAACACTGTTCTTGCTTGAGGATTTCTTCTTGGAAGATTTATCAACTATGCCTTTCAGAGAGAACTTTAATGAACGTCCATGTCCATTTTTTGCTAAAGGTGGGTCGTCGTCATCATCATCTGAATACGGTTGAACGGAAAATATTTCTTCTTGAGTTGGAAGCCCAGCAGCTGCCCTTAGGCTAGCAGTCAACTCACGGTCAGCTTTGTCTCTTCTCCTCCACAGTTCCTGAACAGCGTCTTCAAGATCCCTAACCTAAAAAGTTTAAACACAATCCAAAGGTCAAAGGTCAATTCAGTAATAAATGGGTAATCAATATTTAGTAGAATGACCTCCCGTTGAGTCATACCTTGTAGCATTCTCCACGGCATGTGGCACATCTGTACTGCAGGTTATTATCCACTTGAAATTGCATATATTTTTCATCACTGCAGAAATATATCCAATAGTTACAAAACAAATTCTACTTCGAACTCAGAATTTGAATGAGAGCAAACCTAATCCCATCACAGTGACAATGCACCCAGCGCTGACAGACATCACAACAGACCATGGGTGTTGATTCAGAGTCTCTATAGACCTGTATTAAAAGGAACAAACAAATCATAAATTTTGACCACCACTTCTACTATGTTAGCATATAAAGCGAACATTTATACATATCATTAGTTGCTCCGAAATCTAGATAAATGTTACCTTTAGACAAACAGGACAGTAATTTCCTTTAACAAACAATCTCCCACAAGCATCACAGCAAGTATACCCTAAAAACCACCTACAAATTGCTTTATATCAATGGATTGAAACTATTTCTAACGACCACAAAAAAGGTTAAAAGATTTTAAATAAGCCTTGAAAAGTGTTTAGCTTTACATGTGTTAATAAGCATACCTGACACTTAAACCATTGCCCGGAACTGTAGATGCACAGCTGTGACACTTTGTATGCTTAGGACACAGATAAGGTCCACTACTAACATTCTGCACAATTAAAAAACATACAAATAACAGTTCAGTCTCTTTACCATAATGTTCAACATGAGAAATGAAGGGCTTTCGATTTACCTTGTGTGCAGGCTGTTGACAGTAACAGTGATAGGCATCATCACACCTTTTGCAAAACATAAGCTTGTTTGGGTCACCATTTTCTCGGCATACCTGGGTTAAAAAAAAAAAAATAAAAAAAAAAACATATGAATATCAGCAGAATGATGATAAAAGATTGCAAACTAATTAAAAAATGAAGAAAATATTATCATAGGGTATTAAAAGTACCTCACATGAACGACATGAAGGGCAGGTCCAAGTACTCCAGTGAAACAGATCTGAAAAGAAAACCCTGTCAGGTTACCAATTTAAAAAAAAAAAAAAAAAAAGACTAAGGCATTATGGAACATTTTAGCAACCACAAGGCATACCTCTGTTTTGCGCCCAAGACTTAACACAACTACTGTGATATTTTTTGCTACAACTTTTGCATGATAGCATCTTCCTGGCTCTCCCACTTCCTTCATTTTCAGCAGAAAAGCACAGGCAACACATAACTTTAGCATTAGAAAGTCCTTGCTCATCTCCAACATCTTTAGTGAATCCCTGCATAAAACATATGCATGACATTCATAGGAAATAAATGAGTGAATAAGCCTGAAACACAGAGTTTTGAACTTCTTTAATTAACATCACAGAACAAACAAGACATATGGAAAGCTTCTTTACCCTTTTAATGAAGTTGTCGAAAAAGGTTATTACATTTATAAAAAAAGTTCATATCTTTATGCTTTACAGGGAAACAAATGAATAAGATTCCACATATGTGTCGCATTACACTAGATTAGAATGATAATCATCAAAAATGAATCTTTGAGGCCGTTCTTGTAACAAAGTTACTGCTCGGAAGGAAATACCCGGCACCTATTTAATGTATCTCCACACACATTATAACTGTCAGAGAAACTTGAAGCCGACACATGACGCTGCCAGTGGAATCGCATGACATCACAGAACTTTTGACTATATTATATCCGTTAAATGAACATCCAATTCATTGTTGATTTAAGAGGCAGAGTAGAGCTTTCCAGCTACGCACATAAGCTCTATCTCTTACTTGGACAAAGTTATTTTTCGTCTTTCTTTTAGTATTATCCAAAATCATTTTTCAGCTTGTGTACTATAATGTTTAACTATAACTTGCAACGTAGGTTTAAAAATGTGTTATGCGACCCGATGCACTAAAGGTCCCAGAGATTGACACATCGCCAATGCACGATGCAAATGCTAGCCCATCATGGACGTGATGCATTTAGTATTGAAAAAAAAAGACATGAATAATATTTATACATAGTATATTCAACCAATAAATGTAGAAAACATACAAGTTGTCACTGACCTATTAAAAGTAAGCCAATAATCCATTTACGCAAAACAGGACACACAAGCAAATAATCCATTTATGAAACAAACAGAGTAGTTAGAAAATAGCCCAAATTCAATAATGTGACAAAAGCAATTGATATGGTATAAAGCGTTGTAATGCAAACGCATTCTGGGAAGGACACGCAACAGGCACCATGATGTAAACTCCTAAACACATCACTCTGATGCGCTTATTTTGTGCATTGATGCGCGCATATTTAAACCAAGCTTGCAACAAAACTTGTATGCAAATTTTCATGCTCTTATTTATCTACACCCTTCCAATCTTGCAGTTTACATGTCTTTTCATTTTTCAATATTTAGTTAGTGGGTTGTATTACACTCAAGGACTTAACTGCTTTACAAATATAGTTTTAGCATACTATTGAAACTGACCTAATAGATATTTGGTACTTAGCATATACATTGTAACTTCTTGTTTCCTGACATGATGACATCTGCTATAAACTCGGATTCGTAATACTTCAATACCACATTATGATTTATAGATATTTATTATATAATCTTGTAAAGATGATAATGACCCTACCCTAGCATAATCACTCTCACACCCCTAACCAGTGATATGATGCCATGTCAAGCTTAACCTAAAGGGCAAAGAATTCAAGAAAGCAAATAATTTTCAGTGCAGAATGGCGTCAATACTCGGCTATGCATGAGTCAAATTGAAGGATATTCGAAGCACAAAACTCCATCATACCATTAATACAAAAAGCATACCCTCCGTGCATGAGGATAATAGGCTTTAATACTCAATAAGATGACTATGATGGTGTAACCTACTAACCTCTTTTTACGTAAAAGCCGTAACCTCGCAAATGATGGAGACACAAGAGCCACAATCAACTTAAAAATACCTAGAAACAGTCAAATTTAATCATCAGGGAAAATAATTACTTCCCCAATATTAGCCTAACTATCAGATAAAATAGTATAATTTGCGTGTGGCACCGTCTTACATCTTACAATGCCCAAGTGCATTCAATGCCAAAGACACAATAGACTTGCACTGCGGCCCTGCGGGCGTGAAGAATATAAAAAATCCAGTATCAAACAAAGAAGGAACTTTTCTAAAGGCTGAACCAAAACACCCTGTAAAATTCAGACCTTAAGAACTATAGAGTATGAACTGTGAATATTATATCCTACATAATCCTAAATCCAGTTACGCGTGACTAACATTAAAAATGAGAAACAAATCTAGCAACACCATAAACAGAGATAGATTGCAAACGCTCCAAAATAATACTATCTAGATAACAGAAATAAGTAATGATTTTGAATATGGCAGTTTGGATCACTCCCTGCTCAAAACTGAGATACTGAGAGACGCATTTTCTTTCAAATTAAACTCTCACCCAACATTTAAAGAAGTTTGTATTTTACGTACATGGCAAGTACTAACAACAAATCCGATCAGCACTAGAGAATAACCTAGCATATGCAGCAAAACAAATAAACAACTAAATCCGTCGTAATACTGATAACCTACTTATCGGAAGCTACTAACTTATAATCCGCCACAGCAATAACACCCTGTAAAGTTCAGACCTTAAGAACTATAGAATATGAACTGTGAATATTATATCCTACATAATCCTAAATCCAGTTATGTGTGACTAACATTAAAAATGAGAAACAAATCTAGCAACACCATAAACAGAGATAGATTGCAAACGCTCCAAAATAATACTATCTAGATAACAGAAATAAGTAATGATTTTGAATATGGCAGTTTGGATCACTCCCTGCTCAAAACTGAGATACTGAGAGACGCATTTTCTTTCAAATTAAACTCTCACCCAACATTTAAAGAAGTTTGTATTTTACGTACATGGCAAGTACTAACAACAAATCCGATCAGCACTAGAGAATAACCTAGCATATGCAGCAAAACAAATAAACAACTAAATCCGTCATAATACTGATAACCTACTTAATAAGAACGCTCAGTTTCAACGACTCTAATAAACCTATTCCTTGCCACTAACTTACACCTGCCACGATTCCAACTTAATATTAAATTCTGCCATCAAGCGACCACTAGCAAACCCTAACCTAACTTACAACTATAACACCTAAAACACAAACTCCAACAAAATCTATCATCGTAAAGTATATACTAACCCAAAATGCTTCCACAGTCTACGAACTTTTCATTCTTTGTGGCACTTCTACTTAACCAATATTTCCCTAGTCATCGTCCTAGTCTTATATAAGTTGACTACGCAATACTAGTAGCTTCCATCTCCAAGGTGGCCTAGTGGTGATGGACAGAAAAAAAATCCGAAAACGGCCACGGAAATACCCGTCAGGCCGCGTACATTAGAGCCAAAAAGGCTCGAATTACTAGTAACCTAAACACAGATCCTTCTCCATTTTCATTTCCTCACATAACTCAACCACACTACACAACCACAACCCCTAACAAAAAACTCACAAAAACTCACCGACTCGAACCGCTTCGCAACAACCGCCACGTCACCACCACCAACTTTCGGAACAAGTACCTGAACATTTTCATCTTTCTTTCCATAAATCAAAGCCGGATCATTAAATAACGCCTGAACCCTAGCTGCCGCCTTTACAAACTCGTCACGTGACTTGCACGTGCGTACCTCCGGTGGAAACCCTAGCTTACAGTTACAGATCCTCCTGCTGCAAATTCAAATTTTTTAAAAAAAATTAACAAAATTCTAGAAAGAGAAAGTTTTAAACAGAATTTTAGAGAGAGAGTAAGTTTATATATTTACCATGTAATTGGACATGAGACATGAAAGGCCATAGATTTTAATTTTTAATGAATTTTGGGGTTTTTTTTTAAGTTTTGGGGCTAATAATTTGAATATTTCTTTTAAATAATGGTTATGGTTATATTTTTTATAAAAATTAGGGGGGTGTACTGTATTATTAGTGGGTGAATTTTTTTTCTTTATGAATAGGGAGAAGAAGATGAATTATACGGTGACGTATTGGGGCTTTTGTTGGGAGTTTTTTTCTTGCGGGGTAATTGTGTAAAAAAAATGCGTCTATAGTTTACGGAGTATTACTCTACTTTATTTAAGATTTGAGAAAGGTTCGAGAGTATGAGGAGAAAAAGGTGAATAAAGTGATAGTTGTAAAACTTGTGGCTAAAAAAATTAGGGTGCCCCACATCAGCTTCACATAAGCTTTTTCTCTCTCCAAAATATTTTTCTTTAATTTTCTTTGCTTTATTTCTTATCTCGTGAGAAGTGGTGCCATGATTTTGTGTTTCCATATAGGGAAAAGGGCTTTCCCGCCCTCCACACCCTTCACACTTATGAAGTAATCTGATGTCAGGAAGCCATGGATTTGTGACGTATCCCCACTACGTTAGAGTGGAATAGATTTTTAACGTTAACTTCCTCTAGTCTTTTCAGGTTTGATATACCAAACAAACATTTTTAGGTGTCATACTAACCCAACAGTACAAAAACCACTTAACAAACATTACTGAATTCACATTAAGGCATAATATTCGCACAACACTTCAACAACAAATAGTGACAGACGGATCTATGATGGCGGGCGTAGCACAGGCTATGTGGGAAACGGTGTACACTTTTTATTAATAAAATTAGATTACAAAAAATATAATTAACAGTAAATAACAGAAAATTAAATACAGACATAAAGGGGTAGAAGCAGAAGACAGACACTATGAACGATAAATAAATAAAGCGGTAAAAGGTCGTGGCACGAGGCTCGTGTTAAACACGATTCCTTTAAAACAGATTCGCCGTCTGTTTCCCAGGGTACAACGTCCAAAGCTGTTGTACAACCGGACCTGACAACTTGCCTGAAAGATCACTGAAGGGAAGCATGTTTCTGATCGAAAGATTGCTAGAAATCGTCAGCTAAAGGAGCTGTGTTTTTCTGTTCTACATAAACAATCTGTAACACCCCCAAAATCATAATATTCGCGGAAGCATACAGTTTGGGTGCTACTGGATTGAAATCACAACACAAGATATAGGGAACGGATTAAAAAATCCGTTTTAAAATATATTACATAAGTTAAGTCATGTAACATTACATAAAATCCATTTTGATGAAAATGAAGCCCATTTAAATTAAAAAGGTCCAGTT
Organism: Artemisia tridentata subsp. tridentata; assembly: GCA_021014915.2. Classification (NCBI taxonomy): domain Eukaryota; kingdom Viridiplantae; phylum Streptophyta; class Magnoliopsida; order Asterales; family Asteraceae; genus Artemisia; species Artemisia tridentata. Next base: position 123,000,629 of record CP139502.1, on the reverse strand, counting down.
GTCAGAGTAAACGCATTAAAAACATTTTCATCATTTATTGTGACCGATGCCATGCACTGCACCCGGCTAAACGCACCTCAGTTTCCTGAGAAAAACATGCTAAAAGTCAGCTAACGCTGGTGAGTTCATAGGTTTAAATAAATAGCACATATAGACCAATAGCAATATCATAAAAACAATTCAGCAGATACACACTATCCGTTATGCAAACACTAAGCCTCATCCTACCGATGCTAAGACAATGCAGCACGACTAGCGTTAGCAAAATAAATTAGGGTGCCCGCGAGTGTTAATCCCCAGACACTCGGCCAAAAACCCGACTTGGTATATGTTCGCCTTGGCTATGTCGAGCCAATCGAACGGGGACGTCACTCCCAATAGATCTATTTATAACAAACGGCTTCCTAAACAGGAATTAACGGCAGATGATAGTGGGCACAAAATGGGATTCAGCAAACTTAGGTTTCTGCATACTAGTGTGATCTTAAAAGCAAATTCATTTCTGGTCCATGAAAACAGTTTTGCATGTTTCTCACCCCAAGCTTATAAAACAAAAATCGTATAAAATATGGGGCTATAAACTCACCTTTCAAATACAGCAATTCAGCTAATCAATCAAAATAATGCAACCGCGCCGACCAGCACCTAAATCAGTACGGTAAGTCTTAGCAAAACGTTCGTGTCTCATGTGTCTTTATTTTATTTGAAAAGTTTTACGTTTGACCTGTGCTCGTGTATTTCTTGCTTGCTGTGTGGTAAAATATATTTCGAAACAATTTATTATTGTAACTCTTGGGGGTAGCTCATGGTGAAAGTGCATGGTGGGAGTACGTAACGGAACATCCGTGCTAGTATTCGCGATATAAATGTACAAGTGTTTATATATATATATATATATATATATATATATATATTATAAGTTAACTTCTCATATATTTAATTAATGGAGATTAATTAAATAAGTTTTGAAGAATAGTTAATAGGATATAGTTAGTGAAAAATTATTATATTTAGAAACATCGTTTATTATTTTTGTTGCAACTTTTATTGTAAGAAAACAAGTTTTGTTAAGTAATTCCATAAAGTTTACTTAAGTTAAGTATTTTCACAAAAATATTCTAAGTGTTGGATTTTTAGAAAATTTGGGCATGACACATTCGTTTATTCAACATTTCCATTTTATCTCAAATGTTGCAACTTTTACTCAAACATTTCACTAACTAGTTTCGTGTGCAAAAATACTTTCGTGATGTATATATATTAAGTGTCGTGAATATTTTCGTAGTTATATTACTCGTTATCTTCACTTTTAAGTATGAACCTTAGGTTTCGACGTAAAGTCAATATTTTGTCAAAAAGTCAACAAAAATAAGTCTCAAAATCAATTTAGTAAAAATTGTCACTTTTTACCCTTTCGGAGACTAAACGTCTCAAAACAAGTCCAAAATTAGTTATCGTTATATTTATCGCTTCGTTAAACATTATTAACTACGGCGAGTCGGAAAACATTCCAAAAATCAAATTTATCATTTTTATTTGTAAATTGGGCCGAACTCTCAAAATAAGCCCATTTACCATTTTTAGCTCAAAACACGTTTTTAGTTATAACGTATATATCGTCGCGTTACTAAAAATCATTTTACTCGTTCATTACGTCTGTTTGGTCAAAAAGTCAAAACATCAAAAATACTTATGGGCTTCGGCCCAACAGTAACTTAGTGGGCTTTTTGGCCCAAAAATCCATTTGGTCCAATTTGTATTTATTTGTTACTTATTAGTAATTATTAGTTACCAAATACACTTTTTACTTAACAATAAGCTCTTATAAATAAGTTACTTAGTCAAAAAGTCAAACTTGACTATCTTAAGGTCTAGTCGACCCATATTAATTACCTCAACTTATTTTCACCCTTTTTACTTGTTATTTTTAGTAACTTATAACTCATTAATTAAGCTAATCCAAATAAGCACTTCACTATATTTTTCCACCATTTCACCACTTGAGCCAAAATTTTATGTTTTTCAAAACCCCAATAATCTCATATTTTTATATATAGCCGATCCATGTATAACCTCTAAAAATCAACATAGTGCTTAAATTAGTGTAAAAACCATAACTAATGTTTGTATTATCAAATAAGCACTATATGTAACAATATTTACCACACAAGCAAGAAATCTACAAACTAACTCATATACTTCACAAAATGTCGAGCATAGTATATCAAAGATCAAACCCTAGCTTTAATCATATTATCAAAACATACACATTTAACACTTTTAAACATCACTATACACCAAATGAACAAGAGATTAACAAATTTAGAAAAGTTTTGTGAATCCTTACAATGGTTTAATGTTGTACGTGTGATAGGAGACCAAAGAACACCCAACACTTCACTAATTTTACCCAAATCAAGCTCCAAATTACCCAAAAACCTTATGTAAACCCTTGATGATCTTGATCTTGTAGTGAAATTTTTTGTAAAATGATATTATGTGTGTGTATGTTGGCGTCTAAATGAGGCAATAATAAAGGGATGATCACTTTTATTTTGAGTAACATTAAGTGATAAGGTCATGGAAATCTAAAAGCATATTACCATATTAAGAAAAATCTAGATTACATTAAAGATAATGTATTAATTTTGTCCCATGTGACTTTGTGAGGGTATAGGCCGGTTATGGCTTATTAGAGAAAAGAAAATTTAGTTTTTATCCCGCTTTGGTGTATCGTGTGTCGGTTTGAGTTTAAATGTTACCGTAAAGTCCCGGTTTGACGTTTTTGGACCCGATAACGTAAAATAAAGTTTTTAACCACGTTTTTGTCATAAATATAATAAAATACCATTACTGACTTAAAAACATATTTATTTTACTATTACCATGTGTACTGTGCTGTCGGTACGCGCGTGCGGTTGTTTTTCAGAAAAATGTGAGAAAGCTCTCAATTAATTTTAATACTTGTCAGTAACTATCAGAAATGTGATAATTTAACTTTACTGACAAAATATACTTTTTCTGCAGTGACTGTAATCTACAGTATGCTGGGACAACTCCAGAAAATGCTCAAAAACACTCAGAAACATGCAAATGCGCATAGAAATGCTTAGCTTAAAAATAATTAATACTCATATAATATTAATTAACAACGTGAAAATTACCATTGGTCACAGTCTCCCCATCTAATCGGGAAATCCGTCCCGGATTTCAATTTACATTACTCGTCGGCTTTGAAAAGAAATGAGGGTATTTTCGCTTGATTTCATCCTCTCGCTCCCAAGTGTATTCGGGGCCTCTGCGAGAGTTCCATCGGACCTTCACAATTGGGATACGACTCTGCTTTAGTCGTTTCACTTCCCGGTCCATGATTTCAATCGGCTCTTCAATAAAATTTAACCTCTCATCAAGCTGGATTTCATCCAAAGGAATAACGGCGTTTTCATCCGATAAGCACTTTTTCAAATTACTGACATGAAAAACGTTATGCACAGCACTGAGCTCTGACGGCAGTTCGAGTCGGTAGGCTACCGGCCCGATCTTTTCAAGAATTTCGAAGGGTCCAATATAGCGAGGGTTCAACTTACCACGCTTGCCAAATCTGATCACGCCTTTCCATGGCGAGACCTTCAACATTACTTTATCTCCCACTTGAAACTCAAGGGGTTTCCGCTTCTTGTCGGCGTAACTCTTTTGACGGTCACGAGCCGCCTGCATTCGGCTCTTGATCTGTACAATCTTTTCAGTAGTCTCATGGACTAGTTCTGGCCCGGTAAGTTGGCTTTCTCCAACTTCTGCCCAACAAATTAGCGATCTGCACTTACGTTCATAAAGTGCTTCATACGGTGCAGCCTTAATACTGGTGTGATAGCTGTTGTTATAGGAAAATTCGACTAAAGGCAAATGCCTATCCCAGCCGTTCCCGAAATCAATCACACAGGCTCTTAGCATGTCCTCTAATGTCTGAATGGTCCTTTCACTTTGACCATCCGTCTGAGGATGATAAGCTGTACTCATATCAAGCTTGGTTCCCAATGCATCCTGAAGCGACCTCCAAAAATTAGACGTGAATCGACTGTCTCGATCAGAGATAATAGAAACAGGCACACCATGCCTTGCAACAATTTCCTTAACATATAAACGCGCGAGTTTATCCATGCTGATTTTCTCTTTTATAGGGAGGAAATGCGCTGATTTAGTGAGTCGGTCCACGATTACCCAAATCGTGTCGTAACCACTCGATGTCTTAGGCAACTTCGTTATAAAATTCATAGTGATACGTTCCCATTTCCATTCCGGAATCTCAGGTTGAACAAGCAGACCGGACGGTCTTTGGTGTTCAGCCTTGACCTTCGAGCACGTTAAGCACTTGCTGACGTATTCAGCTATATCGGCCTTCATGTTTGGCCACCAATACAACTTCTTCAGGTCTAAATACATCTTGTCAGATCCTGGGTGAATGGAGTACTTGGACTTATGGGATTCGTGCATAATAAAATCACGAATTCCTCCACACAGTGGAATCCAATACCTGTCTCCATAATGCAAAATCCCATCGGACCTTCTTACTAACCCGTTCTCAAGTTCTGGCATTCTGTGAATCCTCTCACTGGGTCAGTTTTCATCTTTGAGTGCCTCATCCTGAGCCTCAAGAATTCTTGCTGGAAGCGGCGAATTGATCGTCATCCCTAATGATCTGACCCTAAGAGGTTTGATTCGCTCCTTTCTGCTAAGGGCGTCGGCAACAACATTTGCCTTGCCTGGGTGATAACGGATCTCACAATCATAGTCACTAAGCAACTCCAACCATCGGCGATGTCTCATGTTCAGCTCCTTCTGGTTCAATATATGCTGTAGACTCTTGTGATCGGTATACACTACGCACTTAGTTCCATAAAGGTAGTGTCTCCAAATCCTCAGTGCAAACACGACTGATCCTAATTCTAGGTCATGGGTTGTGTAGTTTTTCTCATGGGTTTTCAGCTGTCGAGAAGCGTATGCTATTACCTTCTCTCTTTGCATCAACACGGCTCCCAAACCTTTGTGTGATGCGTCACAATACACAACAAAATCTTCGCTACCCTCGGGTAAAGCTAAAATAGGCGCACTACACAATCTTTCCTTAAGGAGTTGAAAGGCTTCTTCCTCTTTATCTCCCCAGTCATATTTCACATTCTTTTGAGTCAATTTCGTCAACAGTTTAGCTATCTTAGAGAAACCTTCTATGAATCTTCTGTAATAGCCGGCAAGTCCTAAAAATTGTCGGATTTTCGTCGGCGTTGTGGGCGTTGCCCAATCCTTAATGGCCTCAATCTTAGCAGGATCTACGTGAATCCCTTGCTTATCTATCACGTGACCAATAAACTGAACGGTCGATTAGATTCGCGTGTATTAGTGTTCGAGCCAAGTCTCCAACCATAGGTAGTCTTTTAAACTGGACTTTTAAATCTCGTCCAATATTTTTTCTCGCATAAGAAATTATGGAAACTTTGATTTATTTCTGTATATACTCTGAGTTTTTTATAAATTTTAGAGACTAATAGAAATGATAAATTTGCGTATATTAAACTTTGGGCATTTCAACGCCTGATATGACAGGTTTACGTGTTTTAGAAATTAAATATTATAATTCGATAATTTATATTGTAATTTTCTTAAGTTGTGTAGCAACCCGTAATTTTCCACGTCAACATTTATTTTCAAACTCCAATTTACGACTCTGAAATTTTACAAGAAAACTTTTTACGTATAACTATTTGGTTAAATAAACATAAAACTAGGAACAACCCTCTTGAGCACAATGGCTCTAGACTAAATTTAGTCTACCACATTACAGTACATTGCCGCTACTCCAGTTCATAATTTAATTGCTAGGGCAATTGTATCTTTATTTACTCGCAAGTATTAATTTAATAAAAGCATTTCACAATTTAAATGAATAATGTACCTGACACTCCCAAAATTATTTTAATACATTCTTACATTCTCAAAATTATTACAAAAGTGCCAAAAAAAAAAAAAAAAAAAAAAAAAAAAAAAAAAAAAAAAATCCGTACACCTTTATAATTCTTTTATTAAGCACACTTAATTATACGTATTTAACGTTAAGCACTAAACCAATACCCAATACCTATTTTTAATACCCAATACACTCACAAAATACAACTTTTACACAAATGATACACTCTATTATTTATTTTTGACAATACAACCGTACCCCCCTTAATCTAACTATCTTATAATGCACAAAGGCCTACTATTAATAGAAATACTTAAAATTAAGCAATACAAGTTATAAAGTTAAAAGTACAAGTAATTAAAACACATTTTCTAACATTTACAAGTTCTTAAGCTCAAAGTACAACTAATTAAAATAGAAATACTAACATTAAATATAATAAATAAATCATTATGTACATTAAATACAATTAATTAACGGGTCAATAAATACAATTAATGCAGTTATTAAATAATTAAAACACCTCTTACATAAGAAATACAAATTATCAAGCATATTGTACAACCAACTTAAACACAATTCTTGCATTAAATGTCACTAATACAAATAATAAAGCACATGATACAAATATTCAAGCCCGAATGGGCAACGGGCCAAATGGGCTCGAGCCCGAACGGGCACGGGCCAAACGGGCTCGAGCCCGAACGGGCATGGGCCAAACGGGCTCGAGCACGAACGAACACGAGCCAACGGGCTCAAGCCCGAACGGTCACGAGCTAAACGAAATTCTTGATATCCGTAAATGTATTGTAAAAAAAAACATAATAAACTAAAATACATTATTCACCAGAAAATTTTATTTCAGGGTACCCGTCGCCGCAACGCGCGGGTACCCTGCTAGTTATAATAATACATCAAAGAAATTTGGACCAAGTTAGATAAAATTCAAAGGATGAGACAAAGACCAACAAGGATGTGTGCTTGACTAGATTTTTGTCCCACATTTTTTTCGGCAGACAACAAATACCAAAACGCCACCCTATGTATTTCTTTTATCAAGCTAGCTCACTAGGGTCATTTTTATAACATAAAGATCATACTTTGTCACAGGATAAAAGAAGAAGCCACATATTTGTTCCCTATTCTCCCCATTTCCACGACATCTAGCACCCAAAGACTTCACATGCTTTATTTTATTTATTATTATTTTTTAGCTAAAGCCTAGAGTATTAGTTTAAGGGATTTTCTAACATGTGCCCTAAGAGCACATGTAAGCACACCAAAAGGACAGCGGGTCCCATGAAAAAGGACGTCAGGACCCACATCTTTTATTTGAGAAGTGTACCTTTTTTGTGGGTCCGGACGTCCTTTTTTATGGGACCCGCCGTCTTTTTTGGTGTGCTTACATGTGCCCTTAGGGCACATGTTAGAAAATCCCCCTTAGTTTAATTCTAAAAACCATACATACTTTTTGTATAATTGTATAAATGAAAGACTTGTGTAAACCTTCATTTCACAAACAAACAAAAAAAAAAGAAAAAATAATAATAAAAAAAAAATCTAACACTCATCCATTTTTCTCTCCCTCTCTACCCACGGCAGAAATCACAAGGGACTAGGGTGCAAGATCATAGTCATTTGGTTCATTTGGTTATGCATACTTGGTGTTATTGAAAATAGGATTAAAAAGGTTTCATACTTTGGGCTTATACCTAGATATTTCCAGTGTTCTTATCACCAAATCACTCTCATATTTCAAGTAAGCATCATAACCATTTTTCTTATTTTTACGCTTCCCATTTATATATTACACAAGATTATTTCATTACTTATATACAAAATATATCACCAAATACATGTTTGTATATTATATTTTTATATTTCCTTGGGCTTTTATTAATTTTTATTATGATGTTATGTCAATATTTATATTTTTGAATAATTGGTGAAAAGGATTAGAGTAGTTTTGAAGTTGTAGTTGAGGTGATTTAGGTGATGGAAAGTAGGATAATGTGATTTTGAGACATGTACATATAGAGCTGTTCGAAACAGCTTAAAACAGAAAAATAGGTTAAACTTTTATATGATTTGGCAAAAACAATAGAATATACACTTTATAACGAAAGTGTGGTCGCTTGAACGGATAAAAACGGACTTAAAACGAAGGAGATACGACTCGTTAAAATTTTAAGATGAAATATACACTATAAGTTTTGACAGCTTTTTCTAATAAGAAATATAGTGCTGTTAGAATTATTAAAAATGTTATTTTGAGCACTTTAAGGACCAAACGAGCCAAAAAGTCCTTAACGAAAGTTGTAGCGTTTTATATGTACTTATTAGTCGAGTCAGAAACTTTTCAAAATACTTATTAACGAGACGACTAAAACTTAAGTACGAGATAAACTAGTTACGTCACTTAAGGTATATACTTTAACTATTAAAAGGGAAACATTGACGTAACTACATTTTATTCACTAAACTTTATTGCAAACATGTATGGGTGATATAACTTTCTATAAAATTGCATACACGACATTATTGCACGACCTAAAACATATTATTAATTTAGGTTGCGGTTAGAGTATCGCGCATCGATTTCCGTACACACATTTGCTAGTATTGCATTGCTATCATTTAAGGTGAGTTCATGGCCTTACTTTTACTTGTTTTATAACCGTTTTGGGGGAGAATACATGCTCGTTTATATTTAAACTCTATGCTCATTTTACTTGAAACGTGAATCGTTTTATCAAACATTACTGATTGGTTGAAACACTTGATCGGTTACTCGAAAGTATTATGTGTTTATCTGTTACACACTTGATTATTTTATTATGGACACAAGTACATTAAACTATTTCATATTGCCTATGTTATGAACCGTTAAGCGCGAATGTTGTGAATAGATCTATTGGGATTGAACTCCCCGTCCGGGTGGTGTTCCCCACCTGACTGTGATGTCAAACGGACGCATAATTATTTGAGGAACCTTGGATGTCCTAGGTGGACATCTACCAGAAACTTTGGGTGTCCGGGTAGTTTCCCCACTTGACTGATATGTCAAACGGACTGTGGTTTCCCCACTTGACTGTTATGTCAAAAGTATGCCCAAACTATAACTATTAAGGCTTCGGTGTCACGAACTTAATACGACGATAACCTTTTCTATATTTGGAATATATTGGTCTTTGAATTCTTGTGGTCCATATATTACTTTTGTTTACCAGAACCTAAACTTATTCGGCAGTGGGTTGTAAACACACAGGTTGCAAGTCTTGTATGGGCGGGACTTGGGACTGAGTGGATTTACAATGCCTCTGCTGAGAAATCTTTATTCCAATGCTTTACATTTAAACTAAACATATGAACTCACCAACCTCGTGTTGACCCGTTTCAGCATGTATTTTCAGGTTCTTAAAGTGTTAGCTCACATTTGGCGGTAGTTGACATGGCATGGTTATAGGATCAAGACACTCTGTGATATTCATTTGGGGACCGCTTTACTTATTTCATGGGTCTAATTCCGCACCACTTTATAATAATGTAAATTTAACACTTTTGTTAATAAATTTTATACTAAATGATTGAGGTAAAAACCGTTCTTTGTACTTGTGTTGTTGTACCAATTGAGTAGCACCCCAGTGATATGTATGCTTCCGCTGGACCCGATTTTGGGGGTGTTACAAGTTGTGTGTTATTTTGTTTGGGTAACAATTATTTAGAGACCAAAGGAGTAGGTAAGTATACTTTTTCTTTCTTTCAAAACGAATACCCGAGCAACGCACGGGTATTGCACTTGTTACAAGTACTTGGACTGTTACAATATGAAAGGCATGATTGTAGATGTACAATTCCTAAATTTTAGCCGTTTTAATTATTGGAGGGACGTTTTGTAAATGGCCATAAAACTGGCTTTAAGAATATCCTGCCATTTAATTTAGCTTTTATATTTATTACATATTTAAAGACATACTACATTTGAATATTTAGCTTTTACATTTAGCAAGAGACATATATTTCTATAACAAGTAATTTAAGAAGTCTGAATTTTAAGCCTTGTCATTTAAAAAAATGTCATAAATGCATTATAATGTAATAGAGACTTTAGCGGACGTTGGTAAGGCTAATATATGGAATAGAGTAATGCTTTTAGTTTTATTTTTTATTTGCTTATTAATTATAAGCAAAAATAAATAAATAACAAGACACACTAGTTAGTATAAAAATAAATAACAAAACACACGAGTCCGTTAATATGTACATGAACACTTTCTTTTCAAGTTTTAAAATAAAAGAATGTAGGAAAAGAAAAAGGTGTATTGTTTCGTATATTTTTAAGATGAAGAAAGAAAAATTGAAAATAATCATTATTTATGTTTTTGAGTTATAGAAAGAAAAAAAGATTGTTCAAATTACATATATGTCTTATTTGTGGCTGTTAGATCTTTGAAGAGACAAATACGAGTCTTTACACAAAATATATAAATATGTTGTGAACAATAATTGAGGGAATGAATATTCTTCTATTTGATCTATAAAGTCAGAGATACATGGGGTATATATAAGATAAACAGTAGGGTAAAAACCCTAATAGCTAACTGGGCCGTGGGCCTCTTATGAGCTATATGAACATCCACTCATAATTATCCATAACACTCCCTCTTGGATGTCCATATTGTTAATACGCTTAGAAAATGCTGCCTCATTAAAAACCTTGTCAGGAAAACCCAGTGGGACAAAACCATGACTAAGGGAAAAAGAGTGCAACGCGTATTGTCTCCCTCTGATGATTATATCACTTGAGATCTTTGAGTCGAAGCATCCCAATGTTGTAACTTAGCTTCCTAAATGCTGAGATATGATGTACCTTGGTAAATAGATCCCGCCAAATTGTCGGTTGAACGAACTTCTTTTAAGTTAAGCAACGCATGTTGCATTATCTTCATTCAAAATTGTTGGTGCCTCCTTCTCTGAAAAGTACCGCATTATCTACGTATGTGTTGTATCACACTTCTTAACCAAACACATTCTCGACTTGCTTCATGGATCGCTAGAATTTCTGCATTGTTGGTTGATATTGCTGAGATTGTCTGCTTTATTGAACTCCATGAGATTGTTGTTCTTCTACTTGTAAATACATATCCATTTTGAGATCGACCATTGTGAGAGTCAGACATATATCCTGCATATGCAAAACCAACTAAACTTGTATTCGATGGGTTAGTGAAATATAAACCCATATCCTTTGTACCTTGAAAAATTGACATATTTGCTTTACTGTGGTTCAATTTGATCAATTATTATTCTCGAGAATTTTAAATCATGACACGTGCTTCATGCATTATATTTATCCCTCAAGTAATCTCAACATAAAATGAGCTCTATTCATTAACTTTTAGACGCATATCAATTACTATGATATTGCCAGACTTAAATACATTATTGGATTCACCACATGAGAACGCGTCTCCTTATCATTTCCATGCCTTTACGAAAATATTTGTGTGTCGTTAGTCATGCCTTAAATACGAAAGTTTCAATACTTTAATTTCTCTTCCTCATAAATACCAATGCATATCCAATAATTTACACATTCATATGTACGGACTTCAAGTCCTAGTAACCATGTCTCGTCACAAGAGACTTTAATCTTTCATTAGCTCTTTGCGTCTTTACGTCTTTTGGCCATTCATTTATACATCTGCACTTCCTGCAGGTATGCTTCCATGATCCTCACCATGATTATAGCGCTATCTTATTTATTAAATAATCATTACCATATCGACGTCGATTCGTTACTTTTCGATTCCGCACTTTACTAGACATTGCATTATATCATTTATTGAGATCTCATAGTTTTTCATGTACCCGGGGTTTTTCAATAACCTTCATGTCTAGTGTCTCGTGACTATTATGGGGTCTTATTACCTCGATTTGACCATCTTCATTTTCTTGCTCCATTTTATCTAATCATTCGAGGATTTTCATTTGGAATCGATTTGTCTATCACGCTGCAGCCGTGCCATAGACTTACTACCATTCATTGATTTTACTGC